>CM065594.1:117885162-118508984 GCA_033119425.1 Bufotes viridis
CTTCCCGAACCCTAAATTCAGCCTGGAGGAAACTGTGGCCAGAATGTGTCGCTGAACGTGAACATGACTTAGAAGGGTCTGATGCAGAGGTAGTGGAGGAAATTGTGTCCATGGGCAAGAATATGGGTCTGGACGTTGATGGTGCTGATGTGGAAGAGCTTGTTGAGGAACATAGGGAGGAGCTGACCACGGAAGAACTTTATGAACTCCACAGTGAGCAGCAGAAGGCACTTCTTGAGGAGCATTCCACTGAGGAGGAAGAAGAAAGGGAGGAGGTTAGCAGTGATGCCATAAAATCCATTATGCAAAAATGGAATGAGTGCCATGATTTCTTTGAAAAGCACCACCCCAACATTACTGTCACAAACAGAGTGTTAAATCTCATGAATGATAATGTGGTCTCTCATTTCCGGAGGGTTATGCAGCGCAGAAAGAGACAAGTGACATTGGACAGATTTTTCAGACAAACTGAGCCTGCAGCTAGGAGACAAAGGAGAGAGGAAACCCCTGAAGAAGATCTCCCTGATGTCCTTATGGAGGGGGACTCTCCCCCCAAACAATAACTGCCTCCCACCTTACTGTCCTCTCTTAATAAATAACTACAGTATACTGTACTTTACTAATGTGTATTGTCATTTGTTTCATATTTTTGGGCTTCAAAAACCCCCCAAAAAAAGTCAGCACGGATTAACCGGATTTACATTGAACCCTATGGGAAAATGTGCCTCGGTTCACGACCAATTCGGTTCGCGACCAGAGTCAGTTCACGAATTAAGTTCGTGAACCGAGGTATCACTGTACTAATAATAATAATAATATTACAACTGGATGGATAGCTGGTGCTGCTGCCCACATTCTGATTTAGGGAGTACGACGCCTGGGTCTTTCATTTTGCACTTTTCTGTTTTCCAGACATTTTATTATGAGGAGTATAAATGGTTTGGTACACACACAGATTAATTATTAAACGGTGCTAGCAAAATTGTGTTTTTACTTACCCCTTCCACAAACACACTTTACAAATTTACAGTTTTAATAAATGCTATTTGTGCAGTGAAATGTATTTGAACTACACACTGTGAAGCAGTAATACAAGCTCTTCAATAAAACATCGGTATGACTGCAATTCTTTGGCAGTGATGCCAGACACTTTTTGATCTAGACGCTGTGATGCAGTTGTCTTCAGTAACATTTATAATTTGCGTTACTGATATGAAATATGTTTACTGCTATACCTTATACATCCCTTATATTGCAGCAATCTATGTGTTCAGTAACACGGCTATGATAATGGTGTTGCCGTATTATTTGAATTGTAGTAAAATTATATACTTTAACACGCGCTCACTAAAACTCAGGTGTAACTGCAATTTTTTAAGAGTGATGCCAGATGACTTTTTAACCCCTTCACGACCTCTGCAATATATGTACAGTGGAAGTCACGTTTTTAAACATGACGCCCGGTCGTGCTTGCAGCAGATGCCATAGTAACTTTTTCACCCCTCAGATGCTGTGGTCAAATGTGACCACGGAATCTAAGCAGGTCGGAAGTTGGAGCCACGCTTTACTGCTCCTGTAAAAGCATACCCCGGCTGAGATCAGGGAACCTGAACCTGCCACTAGGTGGCAGCACTGTATTGTTATATTGAAAATAAAGTGTTCAATGATGGTTATTTAGCATCAATGAACACAATGGGCAATCTAATGACTGCCAGTTATAGTCACCCTGGGTGAATTAAAAAAGTAAAAAAAAAATATGTTTTTAAAAATATTAAAAAATTTAAATCATCCCCCCTTTCCCCAAAATCAAAATACTTAACTAATAAAAAAAATACACTTAGCACGCTTTACCAGGTTTTTGCTTGTTCAGGTGCCATGGTCACGTTTGGGTAAAACATCCACGATCAACATTACTGCAGGTCGCGGACATACGGCGCTAGTTGGGAAGGGGTTAATATTCCCAAAAAATATTCTCTCCCTATAATTTACTTTTACCGTCCCTATCAACTATTCTCTTCCTATAAACTTCTTATACTGTACTTCTCTCAGCAGCTTCCTGTCAGGTTGGAAGTACAAAGCTGAATGATGTTCTGCACAGGCACCTCTCTGCCTGCTGTCCCCGATTGGCTGATCCAGGCTGTATGTCAGCCTCGAGGCAATTCCCTCCACTTCCTGCCAGTGTCATGTGACCATCCTTCTTCCTGCCTTGTGGTTTTGCCTGCCAACAGATGAACACCTAGTTAGATGGAACCACGCTTGGTTGGACATGTGTCTGTAACAGGTGCTAATGTCCGCCTATGGTCATATCCAGTGGCCAACTGCAATACACCTCACGCTTCTGTTACGTCAACTCTGTACCAAACCATGGTTACTGCTTGTTGTAATGGAAAGGTCAGAAAATTTTCAGTCCTGTGTTTCTCTGAATGAGCCTGTGTGTACATAGGCCTTCACTATCATAATTCTTTGCTGAATCAACTATGGCACATTGAACACACTCACAACACTACTGCCCTCCACAAAGAGTTACTACTCAGCTGGCAAGGAAGGATACGATGGGCCGCATTCATTTAATCTGCTGTGGTGAAATAAGAGCTGAGCCCTGATTGGTTGTTATGAGCAAAAAGACTGTTTGATTGTAAGACAGTTTTGATAAATACCGCCTAAGCATTATCCCTTAGAAACCACACAAGGGAAACAGGGGTCTGTTTTTCATGGCCCACTTTGCAGTATAACTCAATTTAAAAATAATACACGCTATTTTATATTACCATATAACATTAACCATACAGTGAGAAATATTATCTCTACACAGCCGCTCTACAAACCAGATAAGTTATTACAATGCAGCTAAAAGGAACCATGGTTGGCATGAAATCCTGAAAGGCCCCCTCAATATGGACAGCTATGTTTTACTCCAAATAGATTCTCATTACAGTAAAAATATGAGAGAATTATTATTATTCCTCTCCCAGTCTAACTCGGGTTCACGGACAAATATCTCCCTATCTTTGATTGAATGGAGGGCTGGGTCCTGTGCCTATTGTATGTGCCATGTAAATAAGTAGAAAAAAGACAACTTTCTAGATAAATAAAACTTTATTGCTTACATTTCTCTTGTATAACTTTTTTTTATTTATACATATATTTATTTATATATATTTTTCATAAACTGTATATATACTGACTTATCTTTGTTTTTTAGTAGTCCAAAAATGAGCTGTCCCCTTCTGTGTCTAGGCTGGCCTGGCTTGAGGGTGTCTGTGAGGAGCGAGATAAGGGACTTCGATAAGGAGATTCAGTGGGTGATTGTGGCTGACTAGGAGGACCAGGCAGTATTGACAGGTCTGAGGAATTGAGTTGGTAGTTAGAAGGTATGTAGATTGGTGTTGGGGAACGTCTGGAGGAATGGGAGGCTTCATAGGGATAGTAGTGGGGGTAAGCAGGTGGGTTTGCAGATGGAGAGATATGAGCTTCGGGTGTGTATGAGTAGGTGAGGTGAGGGGAGTAGGAAGAAGGAGCCTGCTGGTCAAGAGAATGCATCTGGAGCAATTCCATTATCTTCATTCTAAAAGCCCACTTCTTCTCTGGAGAGAATTTCTTTGTTACAGCCATGATATACATATAGAAGTGATAGTCTGCGTCTTTTTCCTGTTCTTGATGTTCCCTGACAACTCCCTGAGAGGTTACAGGAGAACTTAAAGTGAAATTTGACTGCTTCTCTTGCCTTCTCCTCTTCGGGGGCTGCTTCAGGAGGGGACTCTCCATTAAGGATAATGAAGATGTAGCACCAGCCCTTGGGGTTGCAGATGTGGCAGATGACGCAAGGCCCAACTTTGATTCCTCTGTCTTCTCTCTGAGGTTTCCAGAAGGGCTGTGGAAAAAATAAAAAATAAATGAGCATTTACTGTTGTCAGAAATATGGTCCTAAACAGACTGAAAAGTTAGGATTTCCTTGTTAGTGTGGTCATAGATTCTGAGTAAGTGATGCTGGAAGTCTACCTACAAAGGACCTAAGTAATGGGCAAGAAGCAAAGAATAAAAAGTAAAACCAAACTTGCCAGTCGCTTGACTTCTGCTTCCAAACTTGTCTTCGTGCCTCCAAGACGGGCTTCAAGAAATGAAGCTGGCGAAAATACAAGTATGTCTTCCTCTTTACCGTTGGTCCCCCACTCTTCTCAGCCTTCCTCTGCTGCTGTAGCTCCCTCCTGTAACAGTCCTTCAGAGAACGCCATCTAGTTTGCAGATCCTTCACTGTTGATATTAATATATGACATTAACACTATAATGCCCACAGTACTGACATCACACAAAGTTTGCAGTCTGATCTGATGATAGGATTTTTGCAAGGACATATTTACTTGTACTTACATCGTCGGTCTTTAGTTTTTGCATGCAAGTCATCCCATTCCTCAGTCATTTCCTGGCACACTCTCTCCCATGCATGAGACCTCTTAAGCCGATCCATGTAACTGGGGTCCCTGGCATCCCAGATGGCAGGTTGATGAGACACTGCAGTTATGAGGCTGTTTACTTCAATATAACCTCGACTATCTGTCATCCTAAAAGAAGTCACTTTGTTTAGTCACATCTGAAGCAATGCTGAACACTAAGAAAATGTAACCTACCTTGTTGAAGGCTGTCTCTTTCGAGTGTGTGTGAAAGTGCTGGCTCTGCCATTACTGCTTGTTCTACTAGAACAAAGAAAATGACGTGGGCCGCTTGTTAATGTAAATACATGGGGCAAGTAATGGCCAGTATAATGGCTAGATGAAGATTTACATACTTCTTCCCAACTTGTAAATGAGTCCCAAGATGCTCTGATGCTACTGTAAATAATAAAAATGACACTTGTCAGTTGTGGTGTAATACCCTCTGCTGTTGTCTATTGAACTCTACAAAATGCACTTAAAAGCTCTCCAAGAAATAAAAGGGCAATTTGGTACGTAAATCACTGAAAAAAAGTGCACCACAAGGATAAGCACCTGACAACACTGGCTAATCCCTCAAGCCGATGTTAAAAGCTGAGCCATTCGCCAATATCTCCCAGTCAGGAACACATCGGAGCCCCTCATGCACCACGTCAAG
Source organism: Bufotes viridis (assembly GCA_033119425.1). Taxonomy (NCBI): domain Eukaryota; kingdom Metazoa; phylum Chordata; class Amphibia; order Anura; family Bufonidae; genus Bufotes; species Bufotes viridis. The sequence continues at coordinate 117,890,248 of CM065594.1, forward strand.
GTCTCTCAGCATGGCATGGGGTCCTACCACTAGACTACCTATGGTGTGTGAACAGGGTCTGAAAGGTGCAGATATCCCCAATCCCACTCACCTGCAGAGCAGGACCAACAATGCAATGGGAGACGATTGAGGCCGCACCTACAACAGACCATGTGACACCGGCTCTCATTCTGCAGCAGAATGTTACCAGCCATACGCAATGACACATTCAATACATATAAAGCAAAAATCACAGAAATAAACGTGACCTAAATGGGTGGAACTGCTCAAACCCCAAACACTGTTGTGTCTTTCTAACTGGGGGAGCAGCTCCTCCGCATGTGGTTCGCAGCGAGCGGCCATCCCCAGCAAAAATTGCACAGGGTGAACAGGGTCTAAAAGGTGCAGATATCCAGCTCACAGCCCCAATCCCACTATGTATTTTCATCCGCACATTGTTTCATTTTGTGTAGGATGTTTGTGTGGTGCATGTGGTTCGCCAGCATCCTCCATTGTATGCAATTTCTGCTGAGAATGGCCGCTCGCTGCGAACCACGAGCGGAGAAGCTGCTCCCCCAGTTAGAAACACGCAACAGTGTTTGGGGTTTGAGCAGTTCCACCCACTTAGGTCACATTTATTTCTGTGATTTTTGCAATTTGGTACGCCCTAAGAAAAAGAGGACACAGACCTTGGTAAAGAGCCCAAACCCCTGATGCTAACACCCAAGATCATTGTTTCTGGGCAGCAGATCCTCCTGTGTATACCGGGATCAGATGCCCAGAAACAAGGACTGTGTATGGGGATGATGAGCTCATACAGAGGAGATGATTATTGCCTATAAATGTAGCATTGATCTACTTGGAGAAGCAGGAAATTATTGGGAATGAATGGTTTGTTCCTGATAATTGCTTGCAACGTTTCCCAAGTAAACGGCCTTGTCTTTAAAGTTCATGTCAACTTAGGCTCTGTTCCTATCTGCATCATGGTTCTAGTTTAAATAGAATATCACGAAGCTGTGCCAGAACTGTAGAACAACAGATACAACCAGTGCCCCAAGGACTTATAATGGGTTCGGTCATTTTAACAGAAAGAATAACATTGAATACAGTGCTATTCCTCCTGTCAAACCTGAAAGCATCTGTGATGGAGAACTCCAATGCAGATGTTAACAGTAGTACAAATACAATCTTCCACTACTTGCACTGTTGGGCCTCATGCAGGCAACCATTTTTTTTCCACCTTCAATTTCCACTTTTTGCAGATTGAATGCAGACACATTCATTTAAATGGGGCTGCAAAAAATGTGGACAGCACACCGTATGTCCGTCCTGCACAAATATATAACATGTCTAGTCTGTTTTATGGAAAAGAATAGGCATTCATGGGTGATCTCAAGGAAATACTTCCCTGAGATCATGTGGCTATCCATAAGGTAAGGCAACAGCTATTTTTCCCTACTCCTCCATACACATGCATACTTGACTGAGCATGCAGCAAGTGTTTATAGTAGGAAAGAAGAATAAGCCACTGCTAGGTGCCTTAGTGACATATCTTCTGTGAAAACAATGGATTGGGCATGTTGAAGTCCAACCCTTCTTTCCCTGACTTACAATTAAGGAAGAGCAGGGACACTTCCCAGATACATTACAGTGTGAAGACATATGAAAATAAAAGTGGCCTGACTCCAGGGTGGCAAACAGAGACATTTCCACTGCCCCATGTAGTCACTTTAAACTTGAGTTCATTGGAGTGTTGCTTCTCTTCTGTTTGCTCCCATATACATTAGATATCTTCTAATGTGTATGGACATTTATAAGCATAGTAAAATCAGTTGCCTGGACAGTAGCCATCAAATGCTTTGGCCTAAGATGCTATCATCCAATCTGTGTGGAAAGGCTGGAATAGTGCCATAGTTGGTAAGGAATAAACACATGCTGCCAGCCTTCCTACTGAGGGCTGCATAGAAGAAACCTGACGGGGGCTGATGACTGTGTGGAAGAAGACCCTGATGCAGTGGGTGCACTGAAATGATAGATGTTATTGCTCACCGGGGCTGAAATCTATAGGAATGTCCTCTTCCTTATCCAAGTAAGAACTGTCTCCTTCTATCACTGAATCAGCATTAACTAGAACAATATTCAATGCTTCCTCCTAAAAAAAATACAGAAGTAAGCTAATGTCTTGGTAATAGTCTTACTAGAGAAAGTAACACATACACAGAAGAACCTCTGCTCAAGTGGAGTTAACTCCTTATTTCCAGAAGTATGTTCACGTGTGATGTATATGCTGTGAATTATCCATCGTGGATTTGCAATTGGAAAAACTGACGCACATTACAGTAGCATAAAGGGGATGAGAATTTACAAAGTCAGCCCTCCAACTCTATCCATGTCCCCTCATTATTGTACTTAAAGAAACATGGCATGTCGGGATAATGGGTCAAAAACTGGGTCTATATTGTCTATTGGAGTTTCTATATCCCCAAGGAGTTATTCATATTGAGTATTGGTGAATGTGCCACCGATTGTATTGTTCGGTGATGACACCTTTTCGTATATTATAAATACATGACCAAGAACCTTTCATTATTTGTAATGGTTCATGTTGTCTAGGGGGCAGTCATCATTCCAAAGAAAAATAACTGATCTCCTTATTAGTACAAACAAAACTCATTCTAATCACACAGCAGGACGGGTTACTTCAGACGGCTGAGCTACAGACCTCCTTCATCCTCCTCTCCGCTCCGCCTGTCAGTAATTACAGTCATACATATAACTGACAGGATCTTCAGATGAATGTCCATAGGTGCTGAGCTCATGCTGTCTCTACATGTGCTCCGTTCCTACAGACACTCAGCTGAAGATCGCATCTGTTTTATGGACGATGGGAACTACTGACAGGCAATGCGGATAGGAGTCTGAAGGACTCAGTGTGTGAAGTAACCTGTCCTGCTGTATGATCAGGACCAGTTTTGTTTGTACTAATAAGACAGAAACCATTATGACTATTTAGTAATGTATTTAAAATAACGTAATATTATAGTAATCTCAGAAATGGTATTTTATTAATTCCGGGAGAACTCCTCTAAAGGGTTATTCCGATCTGGATATTTATGGCATATCCAGGATATCCCATAAAACGTCTGATAGATGGTCCTGTCTCCAGAACACGGTCCTGTCTTGTGCAGCTGTGATAGGAGAGATGGCTGTGACTCTCTCCATTCGCTTCCATTAGAGTGCCATAAATATCCAGATTGGACAAACCGATTAAAGTGAAGGGAGGACAGCTGTGCTTGTGTAGGCACCCTCTGTTCACTGCTATGGGAGTTACAAAAAAGCTGAGCACTGGCTCAGCAAATTCCGGCAATCCCATAGTGGTGAACGTAGAGATGGTGGCACCTGTACAGCTTGCTCTCCCTTTGCCGCTGTGGGACTTCCAAAAATAGCCCAGTGCGCTTGATGAGCTATGAATGGAGAGAAAGCCACGCATGTGTGGTGTTCTCTCCTTCACATCAGGGACTCCGTTCTGGAAACAGGATTGTGTTCCAGTGATAGGACCCGCACCAATGTCCTAGATGTGAATACCTCTTTTACTGTCATGATCCACTATACACACATCCAACATTTGGGAATAGGATGCAAATCCATGTATGCTGATGATACCTTTATGTCTTTATCTGGCTTTAAGGCATGTGAGTAACGGAACCTGAGGCGTCTCTCTGGTGTATCTCTGCCACTAGATCCATCTGCAGGAGACAATACAATACACAGTTTATTTCACTAATAACACTTTCTAATCAGTTTTCCCTCACTAAACTCTCCCCTCTCCAATCTATCCTGAATGCAGCAACCAGGCTCAACTCCGATGCCTCCGCCCTGTGCCATTCATTGCACTGGTTGCCCATAGAGTACAGGATTCAATTTAAACTTCTCCCTTTCATCCACAAAGCTCTCCACAGTGCTGCACCCCTGAATAGCTCCTCACTCACCACCCTACCCATGCATCCACCATAATCCAAACCTCTCACTCACTACCTCTGACAATTAGGTTAATTCCAAACTCCTACCATTTTAGTTCTCCCTAAAAAAAGAAACACATATATAGGGTGGCTTATCACATCCCATAATCTAACTCTTCACCATTCACTCCCTTCAAGGGGTTATTCAAGATGCAGCAGCGATCCTGTGCGGGTCATGTGCAGTACATTAGGTACATAATACCAGCCTGGGATTACAACATGCAGCGCATGTGTGAGACTGAAATTCTCGCTGAGGTGCTAGTGAGAGATTCAGACTCACGCATGTACTGCAGATTGTAATCCCATGCTGGGGTCATATGCCAACTGTACAGCATGTGAACCTGGAAATGGCGGCCGCATCTCAGATAACCCCTTTAAGTATTATTCTTCAGAGCCTGATCTACCTCACAGGTTTTTTTTTGCCTTCCTCTGGATCAACTTGCAGGACAACAGGCTGAACTGGATGCACAGGCCAGGTTTTTCAGGGCAGGTTTTGCAGTGGCAAATGGTGTCTTTCCTTATCCCCCTTTTGTGACACACCCTGCATCTTTTTTGGGTCCTTCCCTTCCTTGCTGTCTGGGGGACCTGACCTGGAAAATGTTGCGCTGGTACGACATGGGCACCATGACTTCCAGAAGTACTGGGACCCTCACCGGCCTGGGTTTAAAAAATTAGGGCCTTGATAACCACCTCTTGGAACTGAAGGAAAGTTCCTGTGTGGCCTGCAGATTGAAATAGCACATACTATCTGTACAATGTGTACAGGCAGCTTTTTGTACCACACTTTCGTTTGGCACTGTAGGGCTTCAAAAGTTGATCTGAAAGATCCACCCCTCCCATGTGCCTGTTGTAGTCCAGGATACAAACTGGTTTGGGGGTAGTGGTTGTGGTACCTCGTACAGAGACAGGGGAGCTGGTGTTAGTGTGAATGGTGGTCAGTACAAGGACGTCCCTCTTGTCCTTGTACTTAACCACCAGCATGTTCTCACGGAGGAGAGCCCAACTTTCACCCATTCTCAGTGGTTGCCCTACCAGGGATCTAGGGAGGCCTCTCTGATTTTTGCATACTGTGCCGCAAGCCACAGTACCTCTGGCAGTTAGGGACATGAATAGGGATATGCTGGTATAATAGTTATCCACATAGAGGTGGTAACCCTATCCAGCAGTGGGTGCAGTAAGTCCCACACAATTTTCCCACTAACTCCTAGGGTGGGGGGGCATTCTGGGGGTTCTATCCAGGAATCTTTCCCTTCGTAAATGCAGAACTTGTGGGTGTACCCGGAGCTACTCTCACAAAGTTTGTATAACTTTATGCCATACCTTGCCCGTTAGTTAGGCAGGTACTGGCGGAATTTAACCCTCCCTTTGAAAAGTAATAGGAACTCATCTACACTAACATTTTTATCTGGGTTGTACACTCAGCAAACTTGGTGTTAAAGTGGTCAATGACAGGCCTAACTTTGAACAGATGGTCAAATGTTGGGTCTTTTGGGGTGGGCACTGTGCATTCTCGTTGTAGTGTAGGAATTTCCTAATTGACTCAAATCGCTTTCGGGTCATGGCCTTACTGTAAATTGGAGTCTGGTAGAAAATATCCGAACTCCAATATTGTCTAACGTTTTTTTTTTTTTACAATGCTCATATGCAGCACGAGTCCCCAAAACCTCATCATCTCTGCCGCACTTACTGGGGTTCAACCTAGGGGTCTAGTGTATGCCGATGTAGGGTTCTGAGCAATGAATTGTTGGGTGTATAAATTGGTTTGGGCCACCATTAAATTTACAAAATCTTCAGAGAAGAAGATTTAGAAAAAATCTAGTTTAGTGAAGCACAGTCTATCTGTATTCTGAAGCTGCCCTCAAAATTTTGAATTTGGAGCTGATAATTGTCAGGTGGTGGGGTCCATAAGGGTTCATTCTCAAATCTTTCGAATTCACTTTACATTACAAATGGTGGCAGCGGTGGCATTTGAGCAAATTAATATGCTTACAGTAGATAGGGTGTTACACAAGAATAGGGTAGTTTGGACCCGCCACTCCGAATGGGAACCCGGGAATTCGCTGAAACTAATAATCTGCAGGTGGATTATTAGGGTTGCACATGTTGTGCAAATCTGCTATGAGTGGAGCTGTAGGAGCAGATTCTTGTAAACAGTTAAGACTCTGTGAAGTTAGAGCTTGCAGACTAGACATCAGAGCTCCTGTGATATTGAGGGGGGTTCTGATGAGTTAGAAAACAGACCAGTGTCAGGATCTTAATTTATGGCACTAGCAAGAGAGAAAAGTGCCCAAGTGCCTACAATCAGAAAGGCACTTGTGTTACATGTTCAGAAATGAATTGTTTAAGTTTTGTTTTGTTACCCTAATGCTATGTGTGTGTCTAAGTAGGAAAGACCTTTGACTATAGCATTAGAGATTTGAGCAGTAAAGGATGGTCAGTTAATGAATAAGTATTGTACCTAGTGTGTGCCCATAGATGTGTGGTTAGCACTAAAAATATAAAGGTGTTAGAAATATATCCCTGTTGAATTAGTTCTCTTTTCCAGAGTGTGAAAGGACATGTCGGTCAGAAAGATAAAGTATTGTCTGGTAGATGTATAAAGTTAAAAATGCTTGAAGAAGGTTTAAGAAGGTTGACCTTGAACAATGCCCTACCTTTAAACAAGGGTTATTGTTTCTGGGCTGTTCAAACAGATAATTATATTTTATTGCCCCATTCATCACCCTTCTAGTCTGATTGTCTAGCTCTGTTTTAATCCCTTTGCTGAAGTCTCAGGAAAGCTGGATGAATCCTTGGGAGATAAGAGTCAGGAAAGAGGGGCTGACAGCTGTGGTGGGCTGAATCCATCTCCCAGCCTTAACAGAGAAGACTTAAGAGACATATAGTTTTCTAAGCCATACACATTCCTTAGATAAAGGATTTTAGATTCTGAATGCTTTGGTAAGAAGGGTCTAAAAGTGACCGGTTTGGATTAGAGGGGGAGGGGGTATGAAGTATCAGACAGAGGAGTAAGATGTGTTTAGTAAGTGATGCGATATGAGTAATACCTTTTACAAGACACAGAAAGGTGAAGATTATTTAATAATGTTTCCTTCTTCTTTCCCAAGCAGCTAACAGTACTGTGGGAACCCAGCCTTAAAGGAAAATTTAGACCACATGGCATATAAGATCATTTGGGTTTAACAATTTTTTTTTTGCATTATAACTTGTACGCTGTCTTGTTATAAGATTTTGACTGAATACAGTTGAAGACCAGAAGGCATTGGAAAGAATGGCAGAACAGCAACAGAGATTATCAGTAATTCTGGGTGTGGTGTGTGTATCTGTATCCAGGAAAGCTGTGTAGATGAAAGTCATAACACATTCAGTGGAATGTGAATGAATGCGGCTTTAAGTTGTAGTTGTCTTGAATATGTGTGAAGTGAAGACTGATGGATGCTGAGCAGAGCTGTGTGTGCAATCTGTACTTCAAGTATTAGGGCGTGGTTATGAGCTGTGTGTGAATATGAATAAATGATGCTGCAGCAAGAAGTGAACAAATGAAAATGGAGTACAATATTTGTTTTTTAATGTTTTATAATATGCACATTGGGGATTTTTATTTCATTTTTCTTGGAAAATTTTTGGTTTTTATTGGTGACAGAAGTTTTGATTGAGCTCTACATCTTTTTATTGAAGTCAATGAAATGTTTCCTATGGGCCCTTCATGTATTCATGTCTGGATTGTCAGATCTGTTAGTTTCGATGTTTGTAATTCTGTGTTATATGTTAAATGTGCTAACACCAGATATCTGTCCTCATGAACAGTTAAGAATAGACTGGCTGAAAGAGGGATGATCACAACGCCCAACTGGAAGGGGTGGACTTAAATAACTTAGAGGGGAGGGAGGAGGACAAGGTAGATGTCACAGACACAAAGACAGCCCTTGTGCCCATCCACTAGATAGAAGACACCCCCCATGAAAGGTGAGAAGTCCTTTGTTTATCCAAGAAAAAAAAAGTCTATTAATTTCAACATGAAGAATAGCTGGGTACTTCTGCAAAATGCCAAAGGGTATTAAGTGCAGAATACAAAATATAACACATTAGTAAACAACAAATCGCATTGGGTATCTTAAGAAGTATCTTTATTATAAATAAAAATGATATTAATGGTGTTGTGTTTTATTAAGATTATAACTGGTTAAAAGGTTTTACATTTACATTAAAAAAGATAGCTGTGCATTGCTATTGTTTAATGTGTTGCAGTATGAAGACAAAGATCTCTTATAATTTGTAAAAATAATATGTATGTTTGTTTTTAAGTATTAGTAATATTAATGTTAATATACAGATAATTAGATCAAGTTTAGGGTTTTATAAAAGTTTATTTCGCTTTGGTAGAAGACCTCTATGGTACCATTGGAAAGAGTTATTTAAATACAGTGTTGGACCGACAGAAGTTCAAGGACTTTTCTTTGTTTAGTTGATCCATTTGATGCAGGGGTGGAGAGGAAACCACCCCATCACCGGCTTTCCCTGATATGGACTAAGTTTCTGTTAAACAGAGCCGGGACTGGCAACCTCAGAACGAAACCTGGTGTGGTAAGAAATAGTTTTCACCCAACAAGAAAGGGTTTCAAACACTGGTCTGCTGAACAAGGCCTTGCTGCTCGTACTATGGCTGTCCAGGGGTGGATTTCAAAGGTAATCGTCTGCCCAAGATTTCCTGACCAACCAGCAGGGCTGATGCAACGATCTGCAGAACAGTGAAGGGAGAAGGTCCTTGTGTCAAAGCTCCTCCCACATACAAGGTAATGGACTGTCTATCACCCACTGATAAGAGGCTCTAAGATCTGTTCTGTTGTTACACCTACAAAACCCCTTTGACATAAAAAAAAGAGGGGTCATAGACTGAACTCTGTAACAACACAAAAACGGTCCATGCAGGTGCACAGGACATCAAGAAATGGACAATTGACTTGTTATCCAAGAAAATCAGAAGTGAAGAAGATCTCAGTGAGACACTTCTCGTTAGTCCAACACACTAGGCTATATATGTAGAATAGGTTCTGATATTGGTTGTTGATAGTGGGAGAACCAGGGGTGGAGCGTATTGTAAGGGTATTTTTAAGTGACTGATTGGTTCTCCCTTTTAATTCTGTTTAACCACCTCAGCCCCCCTAGCTTAAACACCCTTAATGACCAGGCCACTTTTTACAATTCTGCACTACGCTACTTTCCCCGTTTATTGCTCCGTCATGCAACTTACCACCCAAATGAATTTTACCTCCTTTTCTTCTCACTAATAGAGCTTTCATTTGGTGGTATTTAATTGTTGCTGACATTTTTACTTTTTTTGCTATTAATAAAAATGTAACGACATTTTTGCAAAAAAATGACATTTTTCGCTTTCTGTTGTAATTTTTTTTTAAAAAACGACATTTCTATATAAATTTTTCTCTAAATTTATTGTTCTACATGTCTTTGATAACAAAAAATCCAATAAGTGTATATTTATTGGTTTGGGTAAAAGTTATAGCGTTTACAAACTATGGTGCAAAAAAGTGAATTTCCACATTTTGAAGCAGCTCTGACTTTCTGAGCACCTGTCATGTTTCTTCAGGTGCTAGAATGTCAGGATAGTATAAATACCCCCCAAATGACACCATTTTAGAAAGAAGACACCCTAAAGTATTCGCGGAGGGGCATGGTGAGTTCATGTATCATTTCATTTTTTTTCACAAGTTAGCGGAAAATTACACTTTCTGAGGAAAAATAAAATAAAATAAAGTTTCCAAAATAAATAAAATCTCCCACGGACTCACTATGCCCCTCAGTGAATACATTGGGGTGTCTACTTTCCGAAATGGGGTCATTTGTGGGGTGTGTTTACTGTTCTGGCATTTTGGGCGGGGCTAAATTGTGAGCAGCCCTGTAAAGCCTAAAAGGTACTCGTTGTACTTTACGCCCCTTTAAGCACCTAGGCTGCAAAAAAAGTGTCACACATCTGGTATCACCGTACTCAGAAGAAGTAGGGCAATGTGTTTTGGGGTGTATTTTTACATATACCCATGCTGGGTAAAAGAAATATCTCTTGTCATTTACAGAGATATTTCTCTCACCCAGCATGGGTATATGTAACAATACACCCCAAAACACATTGCCCTACTTCTCCTGAGTACGGCAATACCACATGAGTGACACTTTCTTGCAGCCAAGATGCGCAAAGGGGCCCTAATTCCAATGAGTACCTTTAGGATTTCACAGGGCATTTTTCCGCATTTTGGATTCTCACGCTTTAGGGCCCCTAAAATGCCAGGGCAGTATAAATACCCCACATGTGACCCCATTTTGGAAAGAAGACACCCCAAGGTATTCCATGAGGGGTATGGTGAGTTAATGTAAAATTTTATTTTTTGTCACAAGTTAGCAGAAAGGGAGACTTTGTAAGAAAAAAAAAACAAAAAACAATTTCCGCTAACTTGTGGCAAAAAAAAAAAATCTTCTATGAACTCGCCATGACCCTCACGGAATACATTGGGGTGTCTACTTTCTAAAATGGGGTGACATGTGAGGTGTTTGTACTGCCCTGGCATTTGAGGGTCTCCGCAATCATTACATGTATGGCCAGCATTAGGAGTTTCTGCTATTCTCCTTATATTGAGCATACGGGTAATGAGATTTTTTTTTTTTCCGTTCAGAAAGAAAAAATGAACGGCACAGATTTCTTCATTCGCATTGATCAATGTGGATGAAAAAATCTCTGCCCAAAAATGTGCAAAAAAATAAAGAGGGGAAAGTACATAGGAGCGCTTGCGAAGTAAGGCCCCATTCACACGTCCGCAAAAATGTCCGCAATTCTGCGGAATAGATGCGGACCCATTCACTGTGAATGGGGCCAGCGGTGATGTGTAGAGCACACTATGTGCTCTTCGCATCAGCATTTGCGGAGTTGCGGCCGCGAACTTCCGGGTTTTGGCCCCAAAACATCCGGCCGCAGCTCCGCAAAAGATAGAGCATGTCCTATTCTTGTCCGCAATTGCGGACAAGAAAATGCATTTTCTATATAGTTCTGGCAATGTGCGGATCCGCAAAATGCAGAAAGCACATTGCCGGTGTCTGTGCTTTGCGGATCCGCAGATCCGCAAAACACATACGGACGTCTGAATGAGCCTTACAGGGGGTGATTAGTGACTGGGGGTTGCCCGGAGGGTGACAGGGGGGTGATCAGGGGTTAATCAGTGACGGGGGGTGGGGTGGATGGGGGGAGGGGGTCTGTGTGGTGATTGGTGCACTTACATATGTTTCCTCTGGTGGTCCCAAGCAAAAGGGACCACCAGAGGAGCAGGCAGCAGGCATATCAGACGTGGTTAACAAAACAGCGTCTGATATGCAATTTTTTTAACTACTACAGCCTGCCAGAGCAAGATCAGCACTGGCAGGCTGTAGTTAAACTTCTCCCCGACGCGATCCTCGACGCGCCAAGGAGGAATAGCCGGGCCGCCGAGATCACGCGATTCTGCGTGAGGCGGTCTGGATGTGGTTAAAACTCTGTGTAATAGTTTATAAGTTTCCCTTGTGATGAAGTGGGTTAGAGATAGTACCCATCACTCATTGTGCTGATAAGACCACATTCCTGAGTGATCTTAGACATGCGTGATGCACATTGGAGGAGGGGCTAACATGTTAAAACTTTGCGACCCACCTTCACTCAGGAGACTCCACCAGACCCTCGATTCTAGGTAGGATGTGAGTATGATTGTCCTATCTCTCTTGTACACCCTGGGGTGTCAGTCATGTGTTATAACGGGGTAGACAGCCATGGGTTATAGCATGATCGACGGAGTCTCCAAACCATTTAGGCTAGTGATGTTTATTTACTTTTTATTTTTCAGTATGGTATGTGATTTCTGTGTGTTATCGTATATTTATTCACTTAATAAATATATTTATTCATGTAGCCTGCATAAGCTTATTCATTCTCAAATCTTTCAAATTCACTTTACGTTACAACCACTGCCAACAGTCCTGAATTTTTAGGGACTGCCCTGGGACAATAATAGACGGGCTTATGTAAATGACACCCATAACTGAGAATCCTCACTCTTTTGGGGGGAATTCCCAGGGTGGGGTCTATTTGTCCCTAATTTAAGAACTGTAGTATTGGTAAACATGCACTAATTAACTGCCACTCTCATGTGTTCCCCTGTTCTGTTACATCTTTCTAGTACTCTCTTCTCGTTTCTTTGGTCCATCATTATTCATTAAAAATGGAGACAGATCTCAGTACAAGGGAAAAACAACATTCCTTGAGAGGTTTCAGGGAAAGCTTTTCATCCCCCTCATATAGGGATCGGTCCCCGTTTTTTAATGAATAAAGACAGACCAAAGACTGCTGGCTTCCGAACAAGGTGTGAACTTAGCATGGGAGCTTATGGACAAAACCTGCTGGCTCTACTTTACCCTCAATAGGCTTGTACTGATAGGATACAGTAGATTGCAAGACTATAACAAGAGCTGAGAAATTTTGTTTTCATGTCTGGTTACTCACGAGGGCTGATCTCAGCAGGTATCTCCTCTTCCTTAATCTTCACACACATGATTTCTCCATCTTCATCTTGCATATGTATTTGAACTCCACCCTATTATATAATTTAATTAATTTTAGACAATAAAAAGTTTTGAGTTATCTTTGATGGTAGAAACATGAAATTATACATCCGGTCTACCTGAGGATCCTGTGGCTGGATAGTGTGGCCTTGCTTACAATCACTAGAATCCATCTTGTGGAAACATAGGTCGCTCAGGCCACAAAAAAATTCTCAATTATGTTGCCTGTTAGTGGCGCTGCAGGTCCCAAAGTGAAGTGGGTTAATTCACACAGTCAGTCAATAAACCTTAATATAGGACCGCGCTGCTCCAAAACTCCAGAAGGTATCATTTGATGAAGGCCAAAAAGCGCATTCAGATACAGACAAACATCGATGGTCCACTTGACTTCTTTTGTATTCAAGTTAATCCTTCTGTGGAAGCCAAATAGACGCAAATAGTAAAGAACCACCAATACGAGTAAAATAAACAAATAATGAATTATACTTACAAACGTAACAAAGTTTCAGGCATATCATATAGTTATATCCGTCCTCGTGTCTCTGCCCGACCTAGATTTAGCTTTCGCTTCATCAGGGGCACACACTCCACCCTTGTTAAAGCGTTACATTTATATAGTCAGAGGTAAAAAAAAACTCCTCCCAATTATTCATACAATAAAAAATAAACTTAAAAACAAACATACTAATACTTCATAAAAATGAACTAAACAAATGTTGTTCTTTCCATTTATCTATTAGAAGCTTTTCTGCCCTACTATTAACAAAATGAACCTTCTACTAGTACGAATCCACCGAATGGGACACGAACCCCTATTGTTATAGTAGTGTCACATGTTTAGATTCAGCTAATAGAGATTCACACATCCCTTTCATTTATAAAAACTGCTCCCCCATACTCAGCTCCTTCTCATTCATTATTTAGGTCACATGTTCTAATCCAACCAATAAACAATTCCTGACGCTTATACCTACGGAGAAACGGATTTATCTGCAGGTTCTGTGCAGCGGTTGTCAATACAGAGCATATCTGTCATACCTAACATGGCTTGAGATCAAATTCAATATTCAATCCTTGTGGTTGTAGTGTTTTAGTTTATAAATCCACGCAACTTCATATCGATTGATTCTAGCAAGTGGATCCCTCCCCGCCACTTCTGATTAACCTTTTCAATTCCAGTGAACTTAAGTCTACTGGGATCCTTCCCATGAACTTTCTTAAAATGTAGGGGAACACTGTTGTATGTGTTTCCAAGCCTTTTTTTGATATTTCTGATATGCTCCTGAACCCTTGTTTTCAATTTCCTCATTGTTCGTCCAATATATTGGAGGCCACAAGGGCACTCCAATAAATATATGATCCCTGCATTGTTGCAAGTAATTTCTCCCTTTAATTTAAAACCAGAACACCCCCCCCATGGATTGAATTGTCTGCACACACTTTTTTCTATTCTCTTTTTTCCGTTTTTTACATGGAAAACAGAAACCGCACCATGTGAATTTGTTCTTATTATTACTACCAGTTTTCATAGGGATGTGGCTATGTGCTCAAAGATTCCGTAAGTTTGGTGGTTTTTTTTATATACTATGCTCAGCTGATTTGGGATCACAGCCCCCAAAATAGGGTCATTTTTCAATACAGCCCAATTTTTCTTTATGGTGTTTTCCCATAAAGCCCACATTCACATTATACTAGGTAAAAAATGTAAACCTAAATCTTTTTCTTTTTTAACTTTTCTTTGGTTTTCTTTAGGTTCCGTTTAGCCACAATCTTCTATATCTTTACAGCACATAGCAAGTCTCTCTTTTGAATAACCCTTTTCAATAAAAGGATCTTGAATTAGCTGACTGTTTTTTATAGTCTTCTATGTCAGTGCAGTTTCGGTGAATTCTCTTTAATTTTCCTTTCGGAATATTCTCCAGCCATGGATTATAATGACAGCTGGTTGTTTCAAAGTATGCATTAACATCTGTCTGCTTAAAAAAGGTTCTGGTTTTAAACAGATTGTTTTCAATGAAAATACTAAGATCCAAAAAATTAATTGAGGAGAACTAATAGTACTAGTAAATGTCAGAATCCAGTCATTTTTATTAAAATCTGCAAGATCCTCCAGACCCTGACGTTCTCCTACCCATATCAGTACATAATCATCTATATAACGTTTCCATAAGGTTAATTTACCCTTTTGTTGTTCTTTACATAAAATGGGCTCGATGGTCACCTTTCCCATAGGGCCATGAACAGATTTGGGAAACTGGGGGAGAATTTCGCCCCCATCGCAGTCCCAGTTTGCCGTAAATAATATGTATTTTTAAACCAAAAATAATTATGGCCTAGACAAAATTCAAGACATTCTAATATAAAATTCCCTTGTTCTAGCGACATTTCTGGATTATTATCTAGTTGTTCAGTTATTGCTCTGATCCCCAAATTTTTTGGAATAATAGTATAAAGAGAAGCCACATCTACAGTGGCTAACCACGTATTTTCACAACTAATATCAAGATTTTTTATATGGTCAATGACACTACTCGTGTCTTTTAGGTGGGAGGGAGTTTTAACCACATACTTTTGCAAAAGTTCACTAGTCAGAGAAAAAGTATACCAGAGAATTAATTCCAGAGACAATGGGCCTACCGGGTGGATTCGTCAGACTTTTATATATTTTTGGTAATTGATATATTACTGGAATCATATTACTTCATTAAATTCTTGTTTATTTATAATGCCTTTATTATAACCCCCTTTAAGCATTTTATCCATTTTTAATTTGATATCAACTGTGGCATCTTTCTTGGTAGGTTCTTTGGTCTGATAGTAATCTGTGCAGTTCACCTTCATACTTTTCTATATCCATCACAACCACCCCTCCCTCTTTATCTGCTGGCTTGATCACTATATGGGGGTTAGAGTAGAGAGCTTTTAAAGCAAGTTTTTCTTCAGATGTTAAATTGTAATATTTAGGTTTAACCTCCATTTTTTTTAAAGTTCTTTTAATACCCCTCTTTTGAATGTTTCAATGCATTCATTCTCCCTATTTCTGGGGAAGAATCTCGACCTCTCACGTAAATTGGTGTGTATCACTGTGTTATTCATAGACATATTTTTCATAGATGGTTGTGAATTATTCAATACATATTTAGCCAGATTTAACTTCTTTATATATTTATTGGGTCGCTCAGGCAATGAAGTGGTGGTACTGAAATTATAATGAAAGGACAGCTCAAGATCTCCCTAAGGGCTTCTTGTCATGTCAATCTGACTAGATGCACAAATAATATCTGGTGGCCTTCCTAGAAAGCCCAAGAAGTTGTGTTATTGTTATTAATGTTAATATTAATTGTTATTACTCTCCCTTCAAGAGTCCAAGAGACAAACCTCTACTCCTTCCTCATGGAAAGACGGACAGTGGTCAACCCATCCCTACATCCATCGATACTGTGTCCACCCTCAAGGTGTAGGGTCCCAAAAAATGATCTAACTCTGCAACACAAACAAACATCAAGAGCCCTGCTTGGACACTTGTGGTCAATCTGGCCAAATCACTGCTGCTGTCTTCCATGTTAAGACGGAGTGCCCTATACCAGTCACACATTTAGACGTGAGATAAACGACATTATAGTAGTGATTCCAGGGGCAGGAGGCTTTCTTGTCTTCCATAACATTTTTCACCATCCCAAACTAGATGATAACAGGAAATAATAGACTGCATTCCCATGTGGCTAAGATGGAAAGAAGCCAAACTGACAGTAAAACTGAAGATGTCACCGGTGACAACATGGTGCCAGTTAGCACATCAATATGAGTCCTAATTTTTTTTGGGTGGAAATTGGGGTAATATCAGGGGCACCATTACAGAGACCTCTCAGATAAGCAAAAGACATGTCAGAAGAGGGAGAACCGGTAAACAGGCAGGCTACATGTGTAAAATACATCTATACCACAAGTGACTATAACAGTGCCACCTAGCCACAGCTGCACCTATGATGATGGACATTTTAACGGCATGAACACTGTACACTGCAATCCTGCAGGGCAGATCGTACTTACAAACATATCACCACTTACTCAGGGCAGCCTCATCTTCCTGTTTATTGTATTTCCGCAACTAGAGGTTTCCCTTCCTTGCCTGATATCTTACTTCCGGTTCGTGCATTCCACATGACGTACGTCTCTGCGTTCCACTCCATATTCAGGTACAGGTGCCGAGATCAGCAGTACTTCCGGCACTTATGGCTGATGGGTGACAGTCTCCTCCGGACCGTCTTCTAATGTGCTTTAGCACTGTACTAAGGCATTGGGGGTTACTTTGTGTTACGGGAGGGACTGGTGTGAAACTAGTGAACTAGCTTGGAGGGCTTAGAGTGACTGGTAGAAATCACGTGATCCGGCTTCGGCCTCATCACTGTACATACTGTAGTGTAGGATAAGCTAACCAGCCATAAAAGAGTTAAACGAGATGTTATGGGGTGCTTGAGTGCATACAGTTTAGGGGTTAGTTGCACCTTAGTTAATGTATGGACGGATACGTTTTGCAGCCCATAGACTTCTATTATGACGGAATGAATTAGGGATCAACCGATTATCAGTTTGGCCGATATTATCAGCCGATATTCCTGCTTTTATAAGTTATCGGTACCGGCATGTAAAGTGCCGATACCATCGATAATGCGTCCACGACGTGCGTGCACCTGTCCGAAGTCTGAGAGACCGCCATGCCTTTGCGCTGCCAGTGCCAACTATCGCAGAGTACAGCAGAGACTATGCGTTTGGAGTGCCTGCCTGAAACATCCCCCAATGGGACTCCGTAGGCGATGCTATGGGCGACAGCAATCCATCTGGAGGTGGGAAAGTGGTCAGTGCAGGCAAACAAAAGTGTGCCTGCTGCTTATTCTGGCGGCTGAGACCATATACAATCATACTCACTTGCACTATGGTATTAAAATACGTGCGTCATATTTATTCCCTACAAGTTGTCAAGTACACACCTTATATAGTATATATACCTCATCATATCATATACTATCATACATATACAGCAGTGTTATGTATTTTATTTATACCTACTACATCATACACACATAATATAGTATGTAATTTAAATGTGTGAATGAGGTAGAATACATATAACACACTATATATGTATAATAGTATGAGCCCCTGACCCAACTTTCAAAAAGGTACCTTCAACTTAATGTTTCTTGTGGACTGCCACACAGAATCCCCCACTCTTAGGTCCAGACCTTTCATACGTTTCCTGTCAGGCACACATTTATACTTGTTGCCCATATTCATCAAGTTATCTTCAATTTTCCGCCATATAGATGACAATGATGATGAAAAATGTTCCTCCTCAGGGATACCAGAAGCATCTGAACCAGAAAATGTGCCAAACTGCAGGTTAAACCCATATGCCCCAAAAAACGGTGACTTCCCAGTGGATTCCTGTCTACGATTATTTATGGCAAACTCTGCCAAAGACAAAAATGAAGACCACTCCTCCTGGTTCTCAGAGACAAAACATCTCAAGTAAGTCTCCAGACACTGGTTAATGCGCTACGTCTGTCTGTTCGACTGAGGATGAAAAGCAGAAGAAAAGGACAGTTGTACCCCCAGTCGAGTACATAACGCCTTCCAGAATCTGGAAACAAAATGAGTCCCACGATCCGAGACCACGTCAGAGGGAATGCCATGGAGTTTCATAATGTTTTCAACGAACACTTGTGCAAGTGTTTTAGCATTAGGTAGACCCGACAAAGCTATAAAGTGCACCATTTTACTAAAGCGATCAACCACCACTAAAATAACTGTCTTTCCTAACGAATTAGGCAGATCAGTGATAAAACACATGGATAAGTAAGTCAATGGTCTGGAGGGGATGGGCAACGGAAGTAGAGATCCGGAAGGCTGAGTATGTGTCACATGCACAGGTACTACAAGCTGAAACATAGTCCTCAACACACTTACGCAACCCCAGCCACCAGAATCTATGAGAGATGAGGTCAGCAGTGGATCTGCTCCCAGGGTGTCCTGTAAGAGCCGTACAGTGATGTTCCTCAAACACCTTGTGACGCAATTCCAATGGCACAAACAGTTTTCCAGAGGGACAAGAATCTGGTGCATCTCCCTGGGCCTCTAACACCTTCACCTCTAGGTTAGGGTAAAGAGCGAATATCACCTTACGACAGTATAGGACTCAGATTTTCAAAATCACCACCTTCAGGAAAACTACGTGATCTGCCTTGACGTTCTTAACCCAAGGACGATAGGTGATAGTGAAACTGAATCTGGTAAAAAACAAAGACCATCTGACCTGCCTCAGGTTCAGTCGTTTAGCCGACTATAGGTAAGCCAGGTTTTTGTGATCTGTGAACACCGTGATCGGATGAATTGCGCCTTCCAACCAATGACGCCATTCCTCAAAAGCCAACTTAATGGCCAGTAACTCTCTGTTCCCCACATCATAATTTCTCTCTGCGGAAGATAGTTATTTTTAGAGAAAAAGGCACATGGACGCCATTTACCAGGTGACGGGCCCTGCGATAAAACTGCTCCTACCCCCAGCTCGGACGGTGTGTGATACATCCAGGTGCACCAATATAGGGGCGGAAGAGAAGCATTCCTTAATCGCAGAAAAGACTTTCAACACCGAATCAGACCACACTGAAACATCTGTCCCTTTCATAGTCATGTCAGTTAAGGGTTTTACTATTGTTGAATAGCTCTGAATACATTTTCGGTAAGGATTGAGAGGTTTATCGACAGTGGGGCTTGGGTGAACCTAATTGATGCTCAGTTCGTCCGTATGCACGGGTTGTCACCGAGTGCATTAGAAAAAACATTTCCATTTTTGCTATTGATTCTGCACCTCTAACTCAGAAGTGTTTATCTCAAGTGGTGCATGATATCAGATTAAGAATGGGTGACTTTCATCAAGAATTTATCTCGTGTTTTGTGTTGGAGGGTCTCCTTGCTCCGGTGGTCCATCGATTGGCAAGCTAGACAGATTCTGGATTGGGACAGATTATTGCGTTGACAATTGTCTTAATACATCTTTTTCTGTTTTAACTACTAAGACATTGCCTTTATTTATATCTGATTTTGCCGACGTATGTTCTGAGAGTGGATGCCAGGATTTACCTCCACATCGGGAATATGATTGTCCTATCAACCTTATTCCCAAAGCTAAGTTGCCCAAATCTAGGTTGTATAACCTTTCTAGACTTGAAAGACTGGCCATGAGAGAGTATATTACCGAGAGTTTGGCTAAAGGACACATAAAACCTTCCAAATCTCCAGTGGCAGCAGGGTTTTTTTTTGTAAAAAAAAAAAAAAAGACGGAGGTCTTCGGCCATGTCTGGATTTCCATAAACTCAATCGGGTTTCTGTCCATGATCCTTACCCCCCTTTCTTTGATTCCTGATTTATTTAGCCAGATTGTTGGTGCCAAGGTGTTCTCCAAGTTGTATTTAAGGGGGGCATATAATCTGGTCAGGATCAAGGAAGGGGATGAATGGAAGACAGCTTTCAATACTCCTAAGGGTCACTTTGAGAACCTGGTCATGCCTTTTGGGTTGACCAATGCTCCTGCGGTTTTCCAGCATTTTGTGAATAACATTTTTCATCACCTTGTGGGAAGGTTTGTAGTCGTGTATTTGGATATACTACCGTATATACTCGCGTATAAGCCGACTCCCCTAATTTTACCCTAAAAAACTGGGAAAACTTAGTGACTCGAGTATAAGCCGAGGTGGAAAATGCAGCAGCCACTGGTAAATTGTATGTATACCACTAAACATACCACATTAACCCATAGTATTCAATGGCAACTTTAATAAAGTTAATAAACCATTTAAGACAGTAAAGCATTGTAAATAAATGGTTAAAAATCCTGAATCCTTATACTCCAAAACCCCTGATTATAAGGATTCAGGATTTATAAACATTTATTTACAAGACTTTACTGCCTTAAATGGGTTTTTCACTATAATTAAATGTGCCATTGAATATTGTGGGTTAAATAGTTCAGTGGCATACAGCTCAGATAGACCCACAACATTTAAATGTAAAAGCTTGCTTTTTTTCCCCTCTGTAAAGTCAATGCTTTACCTCAGTGAACACTGCATACAAAGCACTGTTCTCCTATTGCCGCCTACCTCTTCAGCTCAGCCGCGACTTGTGGACTGAGCTGAAGCACCGCCCCGTCCAGCAGACGGCAGAAGACGTCGTGCGCGCATCGCGGGTGCACCCGTGCGCGCGCACCGAATCAAATAACCTGTATGACTCGAATTATAAGCCGAGTTCGGGTTTTTCGGCACAAATTTTGTGCCAAAAAACTCGGCTTATACTCAAGTATATACGGTAATTTATTCTCCAGATGTGGAGATACATCAGGATCACGTTAGACAGGTGTTGCAGATCCTAGGAAATAATAAATTGTACGCAAAATTAGAGAAGTGTGTTTTTGCTGTACACAAGATGCAATTTTTGGGATACCTGTTGTCGTCTTTGGGTTTTCAAATGGATCCGGACATCCACTCAGAACTATTTGACAGTGGTAAAACCCTTAACTGACATGACTAAGAGCTTTTTCTGCTGTTAAGGAGTGGTTCTCCTCTGCCCCTATATTGGTGTAGCAGGATGGATCACAACCTTTCATTGTGGAAGTGGATGTGTCCGAGCTGGGGGTAGGAGCAGTTTTATCGCAGGACCAGTCACCTGGTAAATAGCGTCCATGTGCCTTTTTCTCTAAAAAAAACTCTTCCGCAGAGAGAAATTACGATGCGGGGAACAGAGAGTTATTGGCTATTAAGTTGGCTTTCGAGGAATGGTGTCATTGGTTGGAAGGGGCGATTCTTCCGATCATGGTGTTCACAGATCAAAAAAACCTGGCTTACAGTACCTGGAGTCGGCTAAACGACTGAACCCAAGGCAGGCTAGATGGTCTTTGTTTTTCACCAGATTCACTTTCACTGTCAATTATCGTCCTGGGGTTAAGAACGTCAAGGCAGATACCTTGTTACGTAGTTTTCCTGGAGGTGGTGATTTTGAAAATCCGAATACTATTCTATCGGAAGAGGTGGTAATATCCGCCATATACCCTGACCTAGAGAAGAAGATGTTAGAGTCCCAGGGAGACGCACTAGATTCTTGCCCCTCTGGAAAATTGTTTGCGCCATAGGAATTACGTTACAAGGTGTTTGAGGAGCATCACTGTACGGTTCTTACAGGACACCCTGGGAGCAGATCCACTGCCGATCTCATCTCTCTTAGGTTCTGGTGGCCAGGGTTGTGTAAGTGTGTTGAGGACTATGGGTCGGCCTGCAGTGTATGTGCACGCGCTAAGGTGACACATACTCAGCCTTCTGGATCCCTACTTCCGTTGCCTATCTCATCCAGACCATGGACTCATTTATCTATGGATTTTATCACTGATCTGCCTAATTTGTTAGGAAAGACAGTCATCTTAGTGGTGGTTGATCGTTTTAGTAAAATGGTGAACTTTATAGCGTTGTCTGGCCTACCTAATGCTAACACAATTGCTTAAATGTTTGTTGATAACATTGTAAAACTCCATGGCATTCCCTCTGAAGTGGTTTCGGATCGTGGGACTCAGTTTGTGTCCAGATTCTGAAAGGCGTTCTGTACTCAGCTGGGGGTACAACTGCCTTTTTCTTCGACTTTTCATCCTCAGTCGAACAGACAGACAGAGCACGCTAATCAGAGCCTGGAGACTTACTTAAGATGTTTTGTCTCTGAGAACCAGGAGTGGTCCTCGTTTTTGTCTTTGGCAGAGTTTGCCATAAATAATCGTAGACAGGAGTCCACTGATAAGTCGCAGTTTTTTGGGGCATATGGGTTTCACCCGCAGTTTGGCACTTTTTCTGGTTCAGATTCTTCTGGTATTCCTGAGAAGGAGGAACGTTTTTCATCATCATTATCATCTATATGGCGGAAAATTCAAAATAACTTGATGAATATGGGCAACAAGTATAAACGTGTGGCTGGCAGGAAACGTATGAAGGGTCCGGACCTTCAATTTTTTAGTGAGGGGGAAGCTTCTGGGATCCCTGAGGAAGAACAGTTTACGTCATGACTCTCTTCTGTATGGCAAAAGGTTCAAAGCAATTTGAAAAATATGGGAGACAGATATAAACGTATGGCTGATAAAAAACCTTTGCCGGATCCGGACCTAGGGGTGAATGACTATGTGGTGTTGTTGACTAGAAATATTAAGTTAAAGGTTCCATCTTGGAAATTGGGTCCTAGGTTTATCGGTCCTTATAAAATAGTCGCCATCACTAACCCCGTGGCATTTCGCCTGGAGCTACCTCAAACATTGAAAATTCATAATGCATTTAATAAATCGTTGCTCAAAAAGTGTGTTGCACCTCAGAAACCATCACCGTTACCGCCCCCTCCAATTATTGTTGATGGCAATTTGGAGTTTGAGGTGGCAAGAATTGTTGATTCTCATTTTGTCTGTCGCTCCCTTCAATATCTGGTGCATTGGAGAGGTTACAGTCCGGAAGAAAGAATGTGGGTGCCAGCATCGGAAGTAAACCCAAGCAGATTACTTTGTTCTTTCCACATTTCTCATCCGGAAAGACCTGGTCCTGAGTGTCCGGTGGACCCTTGTAGAAAGGGTGGTACTGTCACAAGGGTGTCACGACCTATTGCTGACACAGTTGTGCCTGGGGTCAAAAAGTCGCAGCGGGTGGCTACTCACTCAGTTTCAAGAGATCGCTCCATGACCTAGTGCTGGGAATGGATTCCAGTCCAAGTTTTCCTGCTTAGGTTTGCGATCCTTTTTGTCCCAGTTAGGAATCTGTAGCTTTTCCTTTCAGCTGTTCTCTGTGAGCCACTCCCAGCTACTATATATTCTCCCTTTCTGCCAGATATAGACCTTCTTTTCAGATCTTCTAGTTGCTGTGGAGCTGTTGGAACTGGAGCTGTTGTTACCCTAGGTGTCAGTGGTGAGGACTAGCGCTCCCACCACCCTATTCACTACCTAGGGCTTATTTCAGGGTAAGCCAGGGATAAGGCATGTGATCGGCGTACGGGTTAGCAGCCCGTCTAGGGACGTCAGGGCAGCCAGGTGCCAGTGCTAGGTGAGTTAGGGGTCACCTCTCCTCCCTCCCCCAAGTGAAAGGGTACTCTCCTTCCCTCCCCTCCCCTCTGCGCCGCACGTCTGTTACCTGCCATATCAGACTTGATAGCAGGTCTGACTGACCAATCGCAGCGATCAGTAAACCGGAACCGCTGATTGGTCCCCTGACGGGTGCCCGGACAGCTCTGCTGTCTGTGACACCCGTTTAGATGCCGTTGTCACCGCAAGTATAATGCGGTGACACTTTCATCTCATAAACATTTTGCAGAATGCACATTGCCAGCACTCTCATAGAAAATGACTTTTCTTGTCCGCAATTGCGGACAAGAATAAGACATGTTCTATTCTTTTGCGGAACGGAAGTGTGGACCCGAAAAGTGTGCAATTCTGGATCTGGGCGGGACATAGTGTGTCCCAATAGAAATGAATGGGTCCGCAATTCCGTTCCGCAAAATACGGAACAGAATTGCGGACGTGTGAATGGAGCCTAAAGACGACCTGTCACCACTCCTGACATGTAATAACAATTCTGGAGCCTCTATTCTTATGTCTGTATGTTGTCCCATTCCTCTATTATTTCTACTAGAAGTTATGAATAATCGCTAGCAGTCTGCAGTAAGGGTACAGAGGAGAGGTAACCAGTTGGAGGTGTGTCCCTGCACAGACTAAAAATGGCAGCACTGATTGGATATAGGGAGTCTGTGCAGGTACCCCCCCCCCCCCCCCAACTGGTTACCTCCCCTCTGTACCCTTACTGAAAGCTAATAGCAATTCATTCATAACTTCTAGTAGAAATAATAGAGGAATGGCACGACAGACATAAAAATAGAGGCTCCAGAATTGTTATTACATGGGAAGTGCATGTAGCTATTAAAACAGACATGTCAGGAGCGGTGACAGGGCCTCTTTAACCACCTCCCATCCGTCCATAGGATATAAACGTCCTATGGGTGGATGTTTAACTCTAAGCTTACATGCACACGACAGTGGTTTTTTGCTGTCTGCAAATCGCTGTTCGCTGTGAAATCTGTTCCGTGTGTCCGCAGATTTTGTAGGTTGTGCTTCAGTGTGTCTTCCGTTTTTTTTTTTTTGCGGATCCGCAAAAAAACCGGAAGGCTTGAAACAGTTTCTTAAAGTACCTGTACAAGTGCCCTGGTTTCCAAGCAACCATCCGCAAAAAAAAACGCATGCGGATGACAAACGGATGGCTTTCGTTGGTCATCCACATTTTTTGCGGACCGATTGACTTCTATGGGTCTGCAAACCGTTTTTTGCGGACAAGAATAGGACATGCCATATTTTTTTTTGCGGACATAAAATGCGAACAGTGGACGTGGACAGGCAACGAAAGAGGCATCCGCATTTTTAACAGATCCATAGAAATCAATGGGAAACCATCCGATCCGCAGAAAAAACGGAACGGAGGCCGCAAAAAACCACTGTCGTGTGCATGTAGGCTAAATGGACGTTCTGGAACATCTATTCAGAGATCGCAGCTGCACGCTAATCATGCAGCTGCAGAACGGGTTGCCCGCTGTCAGTGTAGTGTCCCACTCTGTGATGGTGGGCACTACAGAAGGGTCACTTGGGTCACGTTGTTCCCCTCACCTGTGGGGAGATTGGTATGTCCTTTTATTGTACACTGTGAAACCCTGTTACTGTGACCCTCAGTTCACACTTGCGCGTTCGAACGCGCTGTAAAACGCTCAACAGGAGAAAACTCATGTTTCCCTATGGGCATGGTTCTCATCTGAGCATTTTACAGCGCGTTTGAACGCACTGTAAAACGCCCTACGCTCAAAGAAGTTCTTGAGCTTCTTTGGGGCTTTTGTCGCACGTTTGCACCCATAGACTTCAATGGGAAGTTACGCATGTTTAACACGCGTTAAAGTGTAGATATGCCTTTTTCAATTGGTCTCCAGAGTCACGAACGCGCTATGACGCGCGTTTCCTATTTGCAAAAACGCGCTGTAATACGCGCGACAAAAACGCGCGTAAAGCGCGCGTCTCAGAACCGCTCAGGTGTGAACCCAGGGTGAATGTATTGCTATGTACAGGCCTGCTAGGGGTGTCAATCCTTCTCTAGGTCAGTAGAGGGAGCTAGGGAGCCCTAGTTTATATATTCAGGCCCAGTCAGGGAAAGGCAGTCTAGTCCAGGCCATGGGCCTATGAGGCCAGTCCAGGCCCTGGAGCCTGTGAGGCAGTGCAGTCCCTGAGCCTGCTAGGACAAGATCAGCTCCTGCTCAGTGCAGTTTATTGTTGGAGCTAGAACAGTCCAGAACAGACCAGCAGTGCCATCGCCAGAAACCAGCTAGAAGCAAAGCTGAGAGGCAGAGAAATCAAAAGTCAGTGCAAGAGGTACTATAGAAAAACCAGAGGAGATACTTAAAGGGAACCTGTCATCAAAAAATACCATTTAAATGTATTAACAGTACCTCCTAGTGCCCGCAAACTGTGTCCACATGGACCTTTTCTTCCTTATTTCAGTGCTAGCGTCATAGAGAAAATGCACTTTTATTCTGCCGCTGCCCCGTGCTTCAAGTCAGGCTTGAAGTCATGGGGGCAGCGGCCTCGGCGTCTTTCACGGTCCTCTCCCCGCCCCCTGCCTCCTTGACTGACAGCCGTGATCGCATTGCCGGGACCGCTCTAAGGCCGCATGCGCAGTAAAGGGCGGCTGGAGCGCGGTCCCGGCTGCCGCACGTACTAGCGCCGTCTTGCTTTCGCCGCACAGCGCATGCGCCTTGCCTCTGCGGCGTGCGTGCCGGAGATCACGTCGGCTGCGCATAGATGGCAGACGCGGGCGCGTTTACTACAGGCTGTCGGGCGCATGCGCTGTGCGGCGAAAGCAAGACGGCGCTTAGGGACCGCGCTCCAGCCGCCCTTTACTGCGCATGCGGCCTTAGAGCGCGGTCCAGGCACTGCGATCACGGCTGTCAGTCAAGGAGGCAGGGGGCGGGGAGAGGACCGTGAAAGACGCCGAGGCCGCTGCCCCCATGACTTCAAGCCTGACTTGAAGCACGGGGCAGCGGCAGAATAAAAGTGCATTTTCTCTATGACGCTAGCACTGAAATAAGGAAGAAAAGGTCCATGTGGACACAGTTTGCGGGCACTAGGAGGTACTGTTAATACATTTAAATGGTATTTTTTGATGACAGGTTCCCTTTAAATATTTCCCAAAGATAAAGCCAGCAATAGGGCATACGGGTCTTGGACGTTTTACCAGTCAGGAATCTGTGGAGTTCAGCCTGTACTGTGAGTTCTGATTAACCCTCTGTATACCTTCCCAAGAGATACCTGCCTATGTACTGTAAAGCCTGCTGTGTACCAATTGTCTTCTGTGGAACTGCAAGAAGGGTGTATGCTGTTTCAATTGTTCAGTAAAAAGGAGTTCTGTTTCACCTCAAGTGTCTGCACCTCCATTATTCCCACTGTCAATCGGTGTGCCACCGTTACCGGCACTGGCGTCACGAACCTTAAGGGACCTAGCTATAGGCACGTTAAACCACAACACCAAGGGCACCTCACCCAACATCTAGCCTGTGTCCCTACAATAAGAGTGTGCCCCAGAGGACCCACGTGTCTGCCTCTCCATCACTGGCATCTCCTGCTACATCAGTGACAGCAGGGCAACCCAGAGAGAAGACAGGAACATTTTCCAGGTGTCCCTGCCTTCTAGATCGCTGTATACAGCGATGCGTTTCCTGTCCCGGCCTGGTGGTCATGTGACCGCCGGGAGAGTGCAGGATCTGTTGGGTCTTCTACAGGCCTCTCTGGGGGCTGGATTTCCACTGTAACGGGCTACTATGTCAGCCCCAGTTACAGGAGAAATCAATAGTGAAAAAAAAAAAAATGTCCCCCAGAGGTCTTGTATGACCTAATGGGGGGCACGAAGTGTAAAATAAAAAAAATAAAAAAAATAAAAAAAATGTAAGTGTTTTATAAAAAAAAAGAAGAAAAAATGACCCAATTAACCCCACACGGGGGAGCTGGATCGCAAACCGTAAGAAAACCTTTCGGTTTGTGCGCACTCAGATGCCGTGGTCAAGATTGACCACGGCATCTGAGGGGTTAAATGTCCGCGATCGGCATCGCTGCCGGTCGCGGACATTAGCCGCGGGTGTCTGCTACAAGAACCATGCGGACACCCGCGGCTAAGGCGCCGCATGAAGCAGGAGTGGGCGCCATCTTTAGGGACAGGACGTACAGGTACGTCCTGTGTCCTTAAGAGGTTAAGTAATTAAAAAAAAAATATTAAAAATAGGAAAATAAATAAAATAGACATATTTGGTATTGCCACGTCCGTGACGGCCGGCTCTATAAATATATCACATGACCCACGCTGTCCGATAAACACCATAAAAAATAAAAACTGTGTCAAAAAAGCCATTTTTGTCACCTTACATCACAAAAAGTGCTACACCAAGTGATCAAAAAGGCGTATGTCCCACAAAATGATACCAATAAAACTGTCACCTCATTCTGCAAAAAATGAGCCCCTAAATAAGAAAATCGCTAAAAAAAATATTAAAAAAACTATAGCTCTTAGAACATGGAGACATTAAAACATAATTTTGTTTCAAAAATGCTAAAGTAAAGTTAAAGTGAAATAAATAAAAAATTAGTTATCGCTGCTTTAACAACCAGCTCTATAAGAATATCACATGACCCCTCAGGTGAACGCCGTAAAAAAAACCCATAGAAACAGTGCCACAAAATTGTTTTTGTCACCTTACATCACAAAAAGTGTAATAGCAAGCCATCAAAAAGTCATATGCATCCCAAAACAAGGCCAATCAAACCGTTATCTCATCCTGCAAAAAATGATACCCTACCTAAGACAATCGCCCAAAAAATAAAAAAACTATGACTCTCAGACCATGGAGACACAAAAACATGTTTAGTTTTTTTTGTTCAAAAATGATATTATTATGTAACACTTACGGTAAATAAATAAAAGAAAGTATACATATTGGGTATCACCGCGTCCGTAAGAACCTGCTCTATAAAAATATCACATGACCTAACCTCTCAGGTGAACACCGTGAAAAAAATAAAAATAAACAGTGTCAACTTTTTTTTTGTCACAAAAAAGTCATGTGCACCCCAAAATAGTGCCAATCAAACCGTCATCTCATCCCACAAAAATGATACCCTACCTAAGACAGTCGCCCAGAAAATAAAAAAAACTATGGCTCGTCCGTAAGAACCTGCTGTATAATAATATCACATGACCTCAGATGAACACCGTATAAAAAAGTGTCAAAAAAAGCCATTTTTTGTCACTATACATCACAAAAAGTGTAATACCAAGCGATCAAAAAGTAATATGCACCCTAAAATAGTACCAATCAAGCCGTCATCTCATACGGAAAAAAAATGATCCCCTGCATAAGACAGTCGCCCAAAAAAAATAAAATAAAATATGGCTTTCAGAATGTGAAGACAAAATTTTTTTTTTAAAAATGCTTTATTATGTAAAACTGAAACAAACAACCAAAAAAAGTAGTCATATTTTGTATTGTCGCGTCCGTAACAACCTGCTCTATAAAACTAGCACATAATCTAAACTGTCAGATAAACACTGAAAATAACATAAAATAAAAATGGTGCCAAAACAGCTTAAGTGTTTAAGTGTTTGACTGCGTGAGTGTCTGCCTGTGTGTGTATGTCAGTGAGTGAGTGAGTGTTTGTCATTGAGTGTGTGTATGTCAGTGAGTGTGTATGACTGTCTGTCAGTAAGTGTCTGTGTGTGTTTGTCAGTAAGTGTATGTCTGTCAGTGAGTGTGTGTATGTCTGTCATGAGTGTCTGTGTGTGTGTGTATGTCTGTCTGTGTGAGTGTATATGTGCGTGTTTGTCTGTCAATGAGTTTCTGTGTGTGTGTTTATCAGTGAGTGAGTGTGTGTTTGTCAGTGAGTGTCTGAGTGAGTGTATGTCTGTCAGTAAGTATGTCGGTCAGTGAGTTTCTGTGTACGTCATTCAGTTTGTGCGTGTCTGTCTGTCAGTGAGTGTGTGTATATCAGTGAGTGAGTGAGTATGTCTGTCAGTGAGTGTCTGTGTATGTCGTTCAGTAAGTGTCTGAGTGAGTGCATGTCTGTCAGTGAGTGCGTATCTGTCAGTAAATGTGTGTCTGTCAGTCAGTGTCTGTCTGTCTGTCAGTAAGTGTATGTGTATCAGTGTGTGTGTCTGTCAGTGAGTGTATGTGTGTATGTGTGTCAGTGAGTGTGTCTGTCAGTGTGTGTGTTTGTCTGTCAGTGTGTGTCTGTCAGTGAGTGTATGTGTGTCAGTGTGTGTGTCTGTCACTGAGTGTATGTGTGTCAGTGAGTGTGTCTGTCAGTGAGTGTGTCTGTCTGTCAGTGTGTCTGTCTGTCAGTGTGTCTGTCTTTTAGTGTATGTGTGTCAGCCTGTGTGTCTGTCTGTCAGTGTCTGTCTGTCAGTGAGTGTATGTGTGTCAGTGTGTGTGTGTCTGTCAGTGAGTGTATGTGTGTCAGTGTGTGTCTATCTGTCAGCGTGTGTGTCTGTCAGTGAGTGAGTGACATGAGGGGGCTGCAAAAATCCTTGCACTGGCCCTGTTTAACCCTTTCGTTAATAGGAGGAACCGAAACAGGAGCAGAAACAGAAGGAGCCCAGACATTAGATTAGAAACAGCAGATTAGGAACAAAACGAGATAACAGGGAAAACAATTCAGAAGAGATCAGAAGATGAAGGGACAGACTGAGAAACATAGATTTTCTCACCAACAGGCTGCTCCTCGTGTGACTGTGAAGAAGGAGCAGGCAGAGAACCCACCATAGAGTGCTGCTGCTTTTCCGCACCACTTCCAGTCAGCGCAGATGCTTGAAAAGAAGATCCAGGACGTGAAGGGTTAACTCTATATGCAGAAGCGGGTCCCAGGAAGTGAGGCACTTCCTCTTCAGACAGCTGATCCCTGGTGCTCTGATCAGCTGACCCTTGAAGCTCCGCCCCCTGCAGACACTCACTCTTGTAACGAAGCGCAGATCCTCTGTCTTCAGCTGAACTCGGACCCTCGGCTGACGCACGTCTCCCCCCCCCCTCTGCCAGCCGATGCTCCCACCCGGCTCCTTGCTCTCCGACTGCTGTGCTGTGGGAGGGGGCTGTGAGCCCTCTTGCTGCGCCAGACTCTCTCTGCTGGCACTTCACGCTGGATGCCTCTCTCCTCTTGCTCCAATGCTTCTACTTTCAGCCGAGCCGCTCTGGCAGATGAAGATCTAGGCGCTGCTTCCAGGTTCTCAGCCGCTGAAACTTCAGGTAAGGGATCATTAAAGAGGCCCTGGCTGTCACCGCTCCTGACATGCCTATTTTAATAGCTTTATGCATTCCCCTGTATTAACTATTCTGGAGCCTCTATTCTTGTGTCTGTATGTTGTCCCATTCCTCTATTATTACTACTAGAAGTTATGAATAATTGCAACAGTCTGCAGTAAGGGTAGGGAGGGGAGGTAACACGTTGGGGGTGTGTCCCTGCACTGTCCGCAAATGGCAGCACTGATTGGATGGAGTGAGTCTGTGCAGGTACACATCCCCAACTGGTTACCACCCCTCTGTACCCTTACAGCAGACTGCTAGCAATTCATTCATAACTTCTAGTAGAAATAATAGAGGAATGGCACAACATACAGCCATAAGAATAGAGGCTCCAGAACTGTTATTACATGTCAGACATATCAGGAGCGGTGACAGGTCCTCTTTAAGGGACCGCTGAAGCTAATCAATGCTGTCCGCTGACTCCACTTTCTGCAGGAGCTGCTCCATGGCTAGGTATTTAGCTCTTTAGAAGGTCCGGTATTCTAGCGCTTCTTCTTCAGACTGGCAGCTGATAACCCGATAACTGGACATATAAAGGAAACCATTTTCCCGCTGCAGACCCAATCCTCCAAAGAAGTCCATAATTCTTCCCGCCATTGCAATAAACACCAATCAGTTGCCCCCAGCAACAACATGGCAACGGGTGGAAGATCTCATATTGCCGTACAGCAGACCTGTACCTGACCCACAGGTACCTTACCTGAAGAGATGAGGAGAAAGAGAAAAAAAGGGGGGACCATACACATACATGCGCTATTAACCCCTCAGGGACTGTGTTGCCATTTTTCCCCAATCAATGTGGCACAGTGCTGGCAGCATGAAGAGTACACAAAATAGTATTGACACAGTGGTGGCAGGATGAAGAGTACACGGAATAGTAGTGGCACAGTGCCGGCAGCATGAAGAGTACACAAAATAGTAGTGGCACAGTGGTGGCAGGATGAAGAGTACACGGAATAGTAGTGGCACAGTGCCGGCAGCGTGAAGAGTACACAGAATAGTAGTGGCACAGTGCTGGCAGCATGAAGAGTACACGGAATAGTAGTGGCACAGTGGTGGCAGGATAAAGAGTACACGGAGTAGTAGTGGCACAGTGGTGGCAGGATAAAGAGTACACGGAATAGTAGTGGCACAGTGCTGGTAGGATAAAGAGTACATGGAATAGTAGTGGCACAGTGCTGGCAGCATGAAGAGTACACAAAATAGTAGTGGCACAGTGGTGGCAGGATGAAGAGTACACGGAATAGTAGTGGCACAGTGCCGGCAGCGTGAAGAGTACACAGAATAGTAGTGGCACAGTGCTGGCAGCATGAAGAGTACACAGAATAGTAGTGGCACAGTGCTGGCAGCATGAAGAGTACACAGAATAGTAGTGGCACAGTGGTGGCAGGATAAAGAGTACACGGAGTAGTAGTGGCACAGTGGTGGCAGGATAAAGAGTGCACGGAATAGTAGTGGCACAGTGCTGGTAGGATAAAGAGTACATGGAATAGTAGTGGCAGAGTGCTGGTAGGATGTAGAGTACACAGAATAGTAGTGGCACAGTGGTGGCAGGATAAAGAGTACACGGAGTAGTAGTGGCACAGTGGTGGCAGGATAAAGAGTACACGGAATAGTAGTGGCACAGTGCTGGTAGGATAAAGAGTACATGGAATAGTAGTGGCACAGTGCTGGTAGGATGAAGAGTACATGGAATAGTAGTGGCACAGTGCTTGTAGGATGTAGAGTACACAGAATAGTAGTGGCACAGTGGTGGCAGGATAAAGAGTACACGGAGTAGTAGTGGCACAGTGCTGGTAGGATAAAGAGTACACAGAATAGTAGTGGCACAGTGCTGGTAGGATGAAGAGTACACGGAATAGTAGTGGCACAGTGCTGGTAGGATGTAGAGTACACAGAATAGTAGTGGCACAGTGCTGGTAGGATGAAGAGTACACAAAATAGTAGTGAAACAGTGCTGGTAGGATAAAGAGTACACGGAATAGCGGTGGCACAGTGCTGGTAGGATGAAGAGTACACAGAATAGTAGTGGAACAGTGCTGGTAGGATGAAGAGTACACGGAATAGTAGTGGCACAGTGCTGGTAGGATGAAGAGTACACGGAATAGTAGTGGCACAGTGCTGGTAGGATGAAGAGTACACAGAATAGTAGTGGCACAGTGCTGGTAGGATGAAGAGTACACGGAATAGTAGTGGCACAGTGCTGGTAGGATGTAGAGTACACAGAATAGTAGTGGCACAGTGCTGGTAGGATGAAGAGTACACAAAATAGTAGTGGAACAGTGCTGGTAGGATAAAGAGTACACAGAATAGTAGTGGAACAGTGCTGGTAGGATGAAGAGTACACAAAATAGTAGTGGCACAGTGCTGGTAGGATGAAGAGTACACAGAATAGTAGTGGCACAGTGTGTCACGACTGTAGAAAGGGAGACACACACACACAATGAACCCTAGATGGAACCCAACCCGCTGTCCCTGCCTACTTGCAGAGCAAGCCCTAAGCGGCAAGTACACAATTAGTCGACCGTCCCTATACTGGTAGGTGCAGGGAGTCAAACCAAGCACCTGCGGTAAAAACCACAGGGACCTGTTCGCACACAACAGAAAACAAAACTGACAAACACACAGAGAAGGGTCGTACAGAAATAGGTCAAGCCGGGAGGTCAATACAGTACCGAGAGGAGGGTAGTAACAAATAGCCAAGCCAAGGGTCAAAACCGGATGGGAAACGGGGTATAAAATCGTAGAGCAGAGAGAGGGGTCCAAGTCAAGCCGAAGTCAAATCCGTATATCACCAATCCAAAAACGCACAGGAGCACAGCAAGGGAAAACCTATACTTGGCAAGGAGTATTGCCAGCAGGTGGTTTAAATAAAGAACTAATCACCCCCAGCAAGTATGTGCACTTACATCACCAGGGGGCGTGGCTCAATTGTCACATCATCAGGGGGCATGGCTAAAGCGGGACATCCAGAGAGGGCATGGCCTAAGTGACGCCTTACCAAGTGGTGTGGCCTAGATGGCACATTAACAGGGAGGCATGGCCTGACAGCATGTCTGACACCGCGCTGCAGTGCCTGAGCCCCAGACTGCAGGGCTGGAGCTCGGACAGGTAAGTTCGTGACACAGTGCTGGTAGGATAAAGAGTACACTGAATAGTAGTGGCACAGTGCTGGTAGGATGAAGAGTACGCGGAATAGAAGTTGCACAGTGTTGGAGGATGAAGAGTACGTGGAATAGTAGTTGCACAGTGCTGGTAGGATGAAGAGTACATGGAATAGTAGTGGCATAGTGCTGGTAGGATGAAGAGTACACGGAATAGTAGTTGCACACTGCTGATATGGGGAAGAGTGCACGGAATAGTAGTGACACAGTGCCGGCAGCATGAAGAGTCCACAGAATAGTAGTTGCACAGTGCCGGCAGCATGAAGAGTCCACAGAATAGTAGTTGCACAATGCTGGTAGGAGGAGGAGTACATGTAATAGTAGTGGCATAGTGCCGGCAGCATGAAGAGTCCACAGAATAGTAGTTGCACAATGCTGGTAGGATGAGAAGTACATGTAATAGTAGTGGCATAGTGCCGGCAGCATGAAAAGTACACGGAATAGTAGTTACACAGTGCCGGTAGGATAAAGCGTACACGGAGTAGTACTTGCCCAGTGCCGTTAGGATGAAGAGTACACGGAATAGTAGTGGCACAGTGCCGGTAGGATGAAGAGTACACGGAATAGTAGTGACACAGTGCTGGTAGGATGAATAGTAAATAGAATAGTGGTGGCACAGTGCTGGTAGGATGAATAGTAAATAGAATAGTGGTGGCACAGTGCTGGTAGGGTGAAGAGTACATGGAATGGTAGTGTCACACAGTGCTGGTACAGTGAAGAGTACACAGAATAGTAGTGGCACAGTGTCTGCAGGGTGAACAGTACACGGAATAGTAGAAGCACAGTGCCGGCAGGGTGAAGAATACACGGAATAGTAGAAGCACAGTGCCGG
The DNA here is from genome assembly GCA_033119425.1 of Bufotes viridis. NCBI lineage: Eukaryota > Metazoa > Chordata > Amphibia > Anura > Bufonidae > Bufotes > Bufotes viridis. The sequence goes on from CM065594.1 coordinate 117,925,269, forward strand.
CAGGGTGAAGAATACACAAAATAGTAGTGGCACAGTGCTGGTAGGGTGAAGAGTACACGGAATAGTAGTGACACACAGTGCTGGTACGGTGAAGAGTACACGGAATAGTAGTGACACAGTAGTGATACGCTGTGGTTAATGGTGAGCCCTTCATCTGAGCTGTTAGAGGCAGGGGTTTCTTTCATCACCCAATCGGTACTCGTACAATGCAGTTTTTAGGTAAGAAAATAAATAAAAATAAAAAACATTGTTTATAGAGGTTCCTCTGTTGTGCATATTTTAGGGGTTCTTTTTAACGTCCTTGTGATTTTGGCACGCATCTTCTCTGAGCAATGTGACCTACATCAAAAACAGGAATATTTGTACAGATCTTAACCCTGGGTTCAGACCTGAGCGTTCTTGAAACGCGCGTTTTTGCAAATAGGAAACTACTGTGGTGTCAATCACAAAACGCGCGACAAACGCCCCAAAAAAAGCTCAAGTACTTGTTTATGCGTCGGGCGTTTTACAGCGCGTTCAAACACGCTGTAAAACGCTCAAGTGAGAACCAGGGCCATAGGAAAGCATTGGTTTTCATGTGTTGAGCGTTTTACAGTGCGTTTGAACGCGCTGTAAAACGCTCAGGTGTGAACTTAGGGTAAGACACACTTAGGATACCATGAGGCAGTGGTGTATAGCCTGGCTATGAGCTGTGCGCTGTGATTGGCCAGCTCTGCAGCAAGGGACACGCCTGATACAAAGTCCCCGCCCCATACAACAGAGGGAGCTCGGACACCGGAGCCTATACCGGGCGAACGGAGCGGCGCCCAGACATACAAGTAAGTGCAGGGGGACCCCTGGGCGCCGCTCTGCCCACAGGTATAGTTAGTTTTTAGTTTTTAAATCGGTGAAAGGTCCTCTTTAACTGCGGAAAGGTCTCCTTCCTGTCCTGTTCCTGAGTCCTCATCCGCTATGCGCTTGAATCAACGTCTGGGACATTCACCAATGGTTTGCAGAAAAAAAAAAGGACTTCTATTAATCAGCACCATACAGAGGCAGGAGATCATCAGGATGGCATCCAAATGTTATTCCTTTGTTGGTACACACTGAAACTTAATACACCCGGAATTTCAAATCCATTTGGCGCGCAGGGCTCAAGGTGGGGAGGGGGGGGGATATGCTAACTTGAAAGAGGAAAAAGTAACCCCCTGACTGACACCTGCCTGACACCCTGCCGTCGACGTTCATAATGTCTGTTACCATAATATATATTCTGTGGCATCCAGCAATCTTAATACAATAAATTTAAAATAAATTTTAAAAAGTAGGTGCAGGTCCAAATGTGCAACAATGTATAAGTGATATACAAATTATGCAGAAATGAATAATATACATAAGTCATGGAAGTAATCAGTTGACTGATATAAACTGTCACTCCTCTTGTACATACAATTAATTGTAATAGCAAAATTAAGGTATCCAAAAAAATTTCTAAATATAAAATAAAACCAGAAAAAATATAAGATGCTATACAAAATTGTCATTTTGGATTAAAACTGTCAATCCAATTACATATACATTTAATAAACAAAATTAAAAACTTTTCGTCATATGCTTATTAACCATTTCTGGTATTCCTGTGCTGGTCTGCCATCTTTATCGGCCTTTTCACTATACTATATTCCTTAAAAATGGCTGTTGCTCTTTCGAAATGCCTTCCCATGTTGCTGCAGTCTTCCCTACAAGTCCCAGAATACTGCTGTGCTAAGGGAGAGAGTGTAAATTAGGGTGGACGTTTCCTCCATAATGATATTTTCACCCACTCTTATTTGATTAAAAGGGTTTTCCAGGACTTTTATACTAATGAACTATCCTCTGGATAGGTCATCAATATCTGATCGGCTGCCAATCGGCTGTTTGAGAAGGCATCAACCTGTAACTTTATTAGTAAAGAAGGTTTAATATCTATTTGAAATGCAATATGTGCGTATAATAGGTGTGGGTTCCACCTCTGGCTTAGCTAATTTTGGAACTTTAATAGAGGTGAATGGAGGGGTGGCTGCGCATGAGAAGCTTGTTCTCCATTCACTTTCGAAAATAGTCAAGCGCCCTCTCCGTTTACGTTGGGGCTCTGTTCATGAGATAGGAGCGGGACCCACACCTATCAGACATTTACAAATATCCTAATAGATGGGACAATCTTTTTAACCAGAATCTTTCCATCTACAGGGGTAATCATGATCAGACCCTCCAACCAGGATCATTAGCAGTTCTGAGGATGGACAATGACAAGAGTAATGTGACTGAGAGGATACTAAATCTTACTTTGGAGATCCTCTACCTGCTGACTGGAGAGGTGAGGGGTTGTTAGGATGTCATTTTAAAATTCTAAGTGCTCAAGTATTGTTTTGCTGTCAAAAAATCTCTGTCCATGGCAAACGTTAGATGGGCTATGTGAGTGAAGTTGTTCATAGTAAATACAATGTGATTGTAATAGTGTAGACATCCGTCTTAGGGTATGTTCAAATAGAGTTTTTGGAGAAGGTTTTGAGGCAGATTTTCCTGCAGGTGTTAAATCAGCCATATCATGTGCCTGTGAATAAACCACCAATATGTTTTAGGTTTCTAAGCATAAAAACACTATTCTCAATATATTAAAGCTATAGCCTTTTTTATTATGGGTTGAATGAGGGAGAAATAAAATAACAGAAAATAACATGTATAAGTCTGCCCTGGGACTTGAACTTAGGATCTCTACATACTAAGCTGAACATTTATCACCAAGCCATAGCCTTACCACATACAGAAGAATGTTATTTCTATATTTAGAAAGCTAACACACAGTGATGAGCAAAAGGGTAACAATGTTTCGAACTTTTGACTTTCAGGCTCCACATCTCACCATCCACTGCAGCTTTGAACGTGAGACTACCATCATTTTATAGACACTCATCTTGGCTATCTCATACATAAATTGGACTTGCAACTATTTAGCATATGATTAGTTATGCAAATTCTTGTCAGGTAACTTTTTTGTAACTGCATTGTTACTGTTTTGGTCCTAAAATGTAAAATGTTATTTTTATTATTTTGTTAGTATTTTGTAAATCCAACTTTGGCTTTCAACACTGCTTGAATCCTTCTGGGCATGCTCTCAATCAGATTCAAGCACGTCTCAAACTGAAATCTGTTCCCAGGTCTCTTCTACGCGTTCCTAATGTTGGTGCAAACTGGTCAACTCACTTGGGTATGAATACAGCTTTTTCTTCAACTCTGCCCACAAGTGTTCGATTGGGTTAAGGTCTGGGGACTGTGGGGACAGATGCACCACATCTACTTCATTGTCATTGAACCATTTCTTCCACAATTACGATGTATGCTTCAGGTCATTGTCCTGTTGGAACACTATGTCATCCTTTTCATACCCATAGTACTTGAGCATATGAAGTAACTCGTCTTGTAGGATATTCACATATAGTTCAGCATTGAGACCACCATTGATCCTGGTCAAATATCCATCACCTTTAGTTAAGAAGCAACCCTATATCATCAGGCTTCCTCAACTGAACTTGACAATTCCTTCAATTTCTCGATCCCTTAGGGTCCTTTCACACGTCCGCAAGTGTGGTCCGCACCCGTTCCGCAATTCATTCTCTATGGGGACGGAATGGATGCGGAGAGCACACTATGTGCTCTCCGCATCCGCATTTCTGGAGCGCGGCCCTGAACATCTGGTCCGCATGTCCTATTCTTGTCCGCAGCTGCAGACAAGAATAGGACTTCTCTATTTAGTGCCGGCCATGTGCTGCCCGGTGTATTGCGGATCCGCAATACACCACAGACATGTGAATGGACCCTTAGCCTTCTTTTCCATTGTTTCTTCCAGACCCATTTGTATGCATCAGAGACCAGTCTATTGACTTTCATCTCATCACTTTAAATCACCCCTTTCCAATCTTTTACTGTCCACTGTTCGTACTTTTTTGCAAGGTCAAGCTGACACTTCTTATGATGATATTGTAATCTAGGCTACCTCACCTTTTTTTCGGGCCAGCATTCCAGACTTATTTAATGTGCGTCGCATGGTGCTTGCATGTATTCTGTGATCTCACTATTAAGAAGCATACGAGCCACCGCCACTGCCGTGTTTGTCGCTCCAGAACTGATAGGCCTTGTGATGAACCGTCTTGTTGACTCCGTTATTTTGGCTGGACGTCCACCTCTTGGCTTTGAAATGGATGGACTTAATTTCATATTCTTCCAACTGTCATGGCACTCCATGATGCAGTTTGGCAATTTTCTTGGCTTAGATACCGCTATCGATGAACTGGATGATGTTTCTCTTTTTTGGGAAATCCTCTTCATGGCCACTCCTGGATTCAAACCAGAGACCTTTTGCTCGAGAACAAGTTGTAATTTGTAGTGTTCAAAAAAAAAAATGTTCCACCACCAGGCGCAAAACAGTAACAATGCAGTTACACAACAAAAATCTACCTAACTAATCATATGCTAAATAGTTGCAAGTTCAATTTATCTATAAGATAGCCAAGATGATGGTGGTCTAATGTTCAAAGCTGTAGTGGATGGTGAGATATGGAGCCTGAAAGTCAAAAGTTCAGAACATTGTTACCCTTTTGCTCGTCAGTGTATTACAGATTTCATTATAATCACATAATGTGCCTGTGAATAAAGCAGTAAGCTTTTTAAACATAGAAATCCGCTCTTCTCAAAATGGTAAGGCTACAGTAAAGTAGTGTATATGGTATGTACATTCTAGGACACAGCTGTGCCCTCACCATGCCGGTGTCTAGCCCTGCCAATCATGGGCAGAAAACAGGGGGTGTTACAAAAGCATTCAAGATTTCAGCCCTACCCCCAAGTGCTCCAGCTTGCTCATTTGCATACAGACAAAAGAAATATATCATTTAAATCAGTGTGATGAGCGCTATGAGGCAGTATGCCTGGTTTAACAATGTTGATCATGCTGACAGATCCCCTTTAAAGTCTTTGTCTTGGATGATGGAAGGTGGACACCAGGCTGCCAGAGGGTGACTCTGTTGGTCTCTTATTTAACTTGAAAATTGATAATGGGTCACACTTCTTGCTGGTGCTATAAATCAAGAGGGCAATTTCTAATATATGTTGTCTTGTTTCTTAAATAGGATTACATACCTCTAAATAAGGCTGAGAAGGAGCTTGTCACAGTGACTTCATCTCATTCATTGATACCTGAGCAGAAGATCCTTAAACTCACTAACAATATTGTGGAGCTGCTGACTGGAGAGGTGAGTGCTGCTGGAAATGCTAATACATTATACAGTGAAACTAATGGAGGTGTCTGGATGTTGACTATCATTGTCTATGTCAGGTTCCTATAAGGTGTCAGGATGTCACTGTCTATTTTTCTATGGAGGAGTGGGAGTATTTAGAAGGACAGAAGGATCTCTACAAAGACATTATAGAGATTCGCCAGACCCTCATTTCATTGGGTAAGAGACATAACCAGATAAATATGTCTACTTTAAAAACCCTATATAAACAATGTAGTCATGGTGTGTGTCTCCTACAGGTGAGTCTAGTAAGAGGGATACACCAGAGAGATGTCCTAGTCCAATTTATGATGAAGATGCAATAAAGGAAAATCAGAACACCTCACAAGTTTACAAGGTCAATAAAAGACTAATAAATAAGTACTACATAGGAGGTTCCATGTTACCGGTTAAAGTCGTTAAGGTTAGGCTATCTGTAAGCTGCACTATGGGGCGGAAAAACTAGGGGGCATATATCATGTAATAAATGTTGATGAAAGTGCTAGTTTGCTCCACAATTTGTAACTTTTTGACATTCTCGCCAATTTTAGAAATGATGGATTTTTTTTCAAGACTTCATTTTCATTTCATTATTTAGGAGGGTGATCTGAATATTGTGTTGATGGATATTGATCCAGAGATTGAAGATGAATTATTAGATGTGAAGGTTAAGGAAGCAGAAATACCTATTGGTAACAGCCTAGGTGAGTACTAAGCACCATAGACAAGACTCCCACATTTCCTTGTTTGGTTTGGTTATTCTGCAGAGAACTCTGGGGTAAAGGAAGTAGACAACTTTGCTGGCCACTCTATAAAGCACTTCACATACACCTCTGGGTTCAGATCTTACAGAAAACACCACAGCCTACTTCATGTATTGATATTGTTATATATCTTTTGTAGGCAGAGACGACAGTGTGGGCAGCATGAAGGATTGTACAATTCCACCCGGTGGAATGGAAGATGGATATGTCACACAAGATTCTTCAAACCCTAGTAAAGCAAATATAGGTTCACTATCAACTAATGTATCTTCTGATTCATCCAAACATAGAGAACATGTTCCTGAGATTGTTACATTTAAAGTTGGCTACAGAAGTGACAACATGTATGCCTGTTCTGAATGTGGCAAAGGTTTTTCCAAAAAAGATAAATTAATCATTCACATGAGAGTCCACACCGGGGAGAAGCCATATACCTGTCCCGAGTGTGGAAAACGCTTTACACAAAAAGCTAACCTGATGGCCCATCAAAAGACACACACAGGCGAAAGGCCGTTTTCCTGCACTGAGTGCGGCAAAGACTTTACCTGTAAATCAACCCTTGTTAAACACTGGAGAATACACACGGGCGAGAAGCCCTTCTCATGTTCTGACTGTGGAAAATGCTTTACCTACAAATCCCATCTTTTAGAACACCAGAGAATTCACACAGGTGAAAAACCTTTCACCTGCTCCAAGTGTGGCAAGTCTTTTAGACACAAGTCCCATGTCATTGGCCACCAGCGGGTCCACACCGGTGAGAAGCCCTTCACTTGCTCAAAGTGTAGTAAATGTTTTACACAGGAGTCAAGTCTGGTCTATCATCAGAGGATCCACACAGGAGAGAAACCATTTAGCTGCCCTGAATGTGGAAAGTGCTTCACCTATAAGTCTACTCTTGTGAAACATCTGGTAATCCATTCTGGAGAAAAGCCATATTCCTGCTTGCACTGTGACAAGAGTTTTACCCAGAGGTCCATACTCAATGAACATCAGAAAAATCACACAGGACAGCGGCCTTTTGTGTGCTCTATGTGTGGAAGGGCATTTACTCGCAAGTCTAATATGTTAAAACATCAGATCACGCATACAGGGGAGAAACCTTACACGTGTACAGAGTGCGGAAATAGCTTTACACAGAAGGCAAGTCTTGTCAAACACCAGAAGCTTCATTCTGCACAGGACTGAAAAGAAGGAACTTGGACATTTTTTTTTTTTAAGATGTTAAAAGATACTACTGCCAGTATTGTCTTACTGTTACGAAGACAAATTGACAGAAAATATTTATTTGCCTTAAAGGGGTTTTCTGGGATTTCTAACAGAGTTGCTCATTTAGTTGTTTTCTTCATGCTTTTTTTCGATTTGGACTCTCCAGACCCATTCTCACCATGTAAATAAATCACTCTGTTTTTTTATATCCTGTATATAGCACTTTCTGATGCTGTATCCAACAAAACCCAAAATGAACTTCCACAGCTCCAGCACCGCCACTCACAACAACCAGCTAGTTTATAGCTCCATCCACCAACTAGTAACATAGTCAAAGCCAGTTAACCATCCTCAGACAGCTGTTTCAGGGTGTTGCCCCTCATCAGTGTGAAGAAGGATAGTCACTCCCCTATCACTGCCATGAACACTCAGTTAGTTTATAGCTCCTCCCACCAGCTAGTTATATAGACACATTCCCATATCACTGGCGCTAACAACGCCCAGCTAGTTTATAGCTCCTCCCACCAGCGAGTTACATAGACACTCCCCTATCACTGCCCCTAACACCCAGCTAGTTTATAGCTCCTCCCACCAGCTAGTTACATGGACACTCCCCTATCGCTGCCCCTAACACCCAGCTAGTTTATAGCTCCTCCCACCAGCTAGTTACATGGACACTCCCCTATCGCTGCCCCGCCCATGGCATAATATCATAGGAAATAGGAAAGAGCTGCATGGACATGGTCACGTGACCACAGCCCAGAACGAGAGATAGGAACAATAAAGGTAAAAGAAATACATTACAAAAATGACAGCTACCTCCATGAATGATTATATAAAATGACATTTATGCAAACAGTAAAACCCTTTTAAATGTGGCAGAGGGTGTACACATAGCAGTGGTTTCATGGTTCATGGATCTTTACAGAAATAACCTTATTATTCAGATAGTAAATGCGGTTGAACTATTCATTTTTTTTGCATCAATTTTTGTTAATTTTTAGTGTAATTCCACTTTGGAAAATCACTATAGTTTTAATGTCTCATCGCTGGAATAAGGGGATAGAAGCTCTTAAATAGCGTGCACAAATTTACTGTGATGCAGCCGAACAGGAAAAGAAGTGGCCACATCTGGTTGTGACATGTACAGAAGAGCCTGCAGCCTGTGTTAGCCTAGGAGGGATGGCAGCATTAGGACGCCGAGCCTCCGAAGCCGCCCAGCAGAGACGCCGCGCGGGACACACGGACACCGGAGCAGCCGCTACACAGGAGCACCGCTTTGCCACAGGGACACCTGCAGACTACAGTCAAAGGTAAACCAGGCTGCGCTTGCCCTCCTGTGGGACGCCATCAGTAAGCGCTAGCCTGGAATAATTGACCAAGTCTGACATTGGCCATCACAAATGATCGTTTGACCTAGTTTTTAAAACAATTGTTGGCAGTAGTAAGCCATTTTGGGTGACTCTTATCTTGTGTATTGAACGCCTTAATAGAGAGAGGTACTGTGTGGGAAAGCCTTGGTGTGCCTATGTGCCTTGATAAGTTATATTCTCACATATGTACTAGATTGTACAGTACGCAATATGTTAGCAGATCAGCTCTGGATGTGACTGGAGTATAAGGTTTGTAACTGATGACCTTTGTAACATAAGTAGAAAAAAAAAGTATTGCATACTCACTCATTTTTTTTAGATTTTGGATATCCAAAAGCAAAGCTTTACTTTTACAGATGTTTTCCATTTTAAAAGGAACCAATGTGGCTTAGGTGTAATACCTTACAACATCTACAGTCGTGGCCAAAAGTTTTGAGAATGACACAAATATTCGTTTTCACAAAGTTTGCTGCTAAACTGCTTTTAGATCTTTGTTTCAGTTGTTTCTGTGATGTAGTGAAATATAATTACATGCACTTCATACGTTTCAAAGGCTTTTATCGACAATTACATGACAGTTATGCAAAGAGTCAGTATTTGCAGTGTTGGCCCTTCTTTTTCAGGACCTCTGCAATTCGACGGGGCATGCTCTCAATCAACTTCTGGGCCAATTCCTGACCGATAGCAGCCCATTCTTTCATAATCACTTCTTGGAGTTTGTCAGAATTAGTGGGTTTTTGTTTGTCCACCCACCTCTTGAGGATTGACAACAAGATCTGGGGAGTTTCCAGGCCATGGACCTAAAATGTCAACGTTTTGGTCCCCGAGCCACTTAGTTATCACTTTTGCCTTATGGCACGGTGCTCCATCGTGCTGGAAAATGCATTGTTCTTCACCAAACTGTTGTTGGCTGTTGGAAGAAGTTGCTGTTGGAGGGTGTTTTGGTACCATTCTTTATTCATGGCTGTGTTTTTGGGAAAAATTGTGAGTGAGCCCACTCCCTTGGATGAGAAGCAACCCCACACATGAATGGTCTCAGGATGCTTTACTGTTGGCATGACACAGGACTGATGGTAGCGCTCACCTTTTCTTCTTCGGACAAGCCTCTTTTCCAAACGCCCCCCCAGCGGCACGACAGGAGGATACCCCGCCTCCCGAGGGACAGGAAACAACGTGGAGATCTTTAAATAGTCCCCTCCCCTTACCTGCTCCAGTTGTTTCCTGTCCCTCTGGGACGCGCGTGGAGATCCTCCTGTGGAGATCCTTTTTTCACAGTAGCATAGCCCAGCGGGAACGAAGACGCCGGGCAAAAGGAGAGGGTCCCCGGGGCTCCCTGATCAGCCCTTCCCTTCTCTGCAGCGTAAGTCCTTCGGTGGAGGCAGCTCCGGGCAGCGCTTTCCTCACCTCGCGGCCGAGATCTCACGAGAGTAAGCGCGGGTCACATGAGCGGCAGCTCATTGCAGGCGCAGGAGCAGTGACGTCTTCCCCTAGAGACGAGCGGGAGATTTGAAAACGCCGGGCTTTCCCTTTCTGGCAGTGAGGAAGCCAGAGACAGCCCTTATCTTCCTTCACTGCTCCAGGATGTCGGTGTCGGGAGAGGACTCCATGAGAAGACCTGCAGACCCAGCCAGGACGGGCAGCCCGGTGAGTCTCCCTCCTTTGGAGGTTGTTAAGACCTGTAGCACGCTGAGGTTTTTTTCCCTTTTTTGCTGCACGGGTACGAGGGCCTATCCTGCATTCTTTATCCCCCTTGTGCCCCATCCTAATACAGGCACTTTAATTTGCCCCTTTAGGTTAGGGATGCTCAAAAGTCTACTGAGACCTCTCATCGAGCCAAGAAATGTTCTATCTGTAAAAGAGCTTACCATCTGGATATAAGAAGCCCCTCTGCTCTAAATGTCTGGAAAAGATTGTGTCTGAAGAATCCCCTCCTTATTGGAAAATATCAGACACATTATTAAGGATGAAGTGAGCAGTGCCGTGGATCAAAAATTAACTTCCACAATTCCCAGACCCTCTACTTCTATGACTGAAATATCCGCCTCTTTGGATGCTGACGGTCAGATAGAGATCCTAGATGAAGGGAGCTACCATCAGAATCTGGGTCTGATTCCTCAGAGGAGGAGTCGGGTAAACCTCTCTGTTCCATAGAGAAGACTGAGACTTTACTGAAATCTATCAGAGCAACTCTGAATGTAGAAGAATCTAAACTCCCTAAGACAGTTCAGGATGTTATGTTTAAGGGGCTAACAGACAAAAAGAAGAGGGTTTTTCCACTTCATAGTAGTATCTCGAAGCTGATTAGTAAGGAATGGGTTGACTTAGAAAAGAGACCCAGTGTCTCTAGGGTCCTTAAAAGGAAATACCCTTTCTCTGGAGAGGACACAACCTTTTGGGATAAGTGCCCTAAAGTAGATGCCCTGGTCGCCAAAATTACCAAGAAATCGGCCTTGCCCTTCGAGGACGTAGGTTTACTTAAGGACCCTATGGATAAGAGGAGTGAGTCCTTATTAAAAAAATCTTGGGAGGCTTCTATGTCCATCCTTAGACCTAGTGTAGCGTCTACCTATACGGCCCGGTCTATGTCTATTTGGCTGAACCAGTTAGAAGAACACTTAGTATCAGGGACACCTAGAGAGGAGATCTTAGCTTCCTTACCAGTGTTAAAACAGGCAGCCAATTTCTTAGCGGATGCCTCAGCTGATACTATTAAGCTTGCGGCCAGGTCAGCAGCCCTTTCAAACTCCACTAGAAGAGCAGTGTGGCTTAGGTCATGGTCTGGGGATGCTGCATCTAAAAATAAATTATGCAGCATTCCTTGTGAAGGAGATAGAGTTTTCGGTTCTGTCCTGGATGATATCCTAGAAAAGGCCACTGACAAAAAGAAGGGGTTTCCTTCTGAACCCCGGATTTTTCGTCAAAGGCGAAATTTCTCCGCATCAAGAGGCAGGCAAGATCAGAGAAAAAGAGATTTCTCCTCCAGATGGCGTTTGGGAAGAGGAAGAGGTAAAGGTTTTCTCTTTAACTCCTCAGACTCCTCCCAAAAATCATCCAAACAATGATGTCAGGAGCAGGGTAGGAGGAAGGCTAAAGTATTTTTTCCGGGCATGGGAAAATATTTCCAGATCCCCCTGGGTACAGGACGTAGTTTCGTCAGGCCTACAACTAGAGTTTTCCTCTCTACCCCAGAGGGTTTTTCTTGTCACCAGAAAACCAGATCCAGTTCAGTCTTTAATCTTAGAGCAGGTCCAGACTCTGCTAAAAAGGGAGCGATAGCCGTAGTTCCCCAGAGGAGGAAGGAACAGGTTTCATTCGCCATTGTTCCTGGTCAAAAAGCCAAACGGCTCTTACAGAGTTATCATAAACCTAAAGGATCTAAACCGTCACCTGACCTACAAACGTTTCAAAATGGAAACTATAAAGACCACGATCAATCTCTTGGAAAGGATATCTTCATGGCTACTCTCGACCTGACCGACGCATATTATCACATCCCTATCTGCATAGAACACCAGAAATTTTTCAGGTTTGCAATTCAACACGGTCCAGTTGTACATCACTTCCAGTTCCAGGTCCTCCCTTTCGGCATTACATCAGCACCAAGGGTCTTCTCAAAAGTAATGGCGGAAGTGGTTGCTCATCTTCACTTGAGAGGAGTGTTAGTCGTCCCGTATTTAGACGATTTCTTAATAGCGGCAGGATCGGAAGATCTTTTACTGGAACATATAGAGCTGGTAAAGTACAGCCTATCAAATTTGGGATGGCTGATAAACACAGAAAAATCAGATCTCGTTCCCAGCAGAAGAAAGATTTTTCTAGGAATGCTTCTAGATTCAGAACTTATGAGGACCTTCCTTCCACAAGAGAAGGTCCAGACGATCACTCACAAAGTGACCCTTTTGCACAGCAGATCGAAAGTGTCAATCCGTGCAATAATGAGAGTGCTGGGTCTAATGACCTCAACCATTCCAGCTGTAAAATGGGCCCAAGCTCATTCCCGGACCCTCCAGTCGTTTATGCTAAGCAGATGGGACAAGACCGTAGACTGGAGAGAAAAATAAAAATTCCCCAATATGTAAGGGACTCCCTAAATTGGTGGCGGGTCACAAAAAATTTAATTGCAGGTGTCCCCTGGCAACAGTCAAACGTGGTCACGGTTACAGCCGATGCCAGCAGAAGCGGCTGGGGAGCCTTCACGGACAGGTCAGTGGTCCAGGGTACATGGCAGGAGCATCTAAAGCAGGCATCTTCCAGTCTAAGGGAAATATCTGCAGTCTGGGAAGCTTTACAAGTCCTTCGTCCAGAACTCAGCGGAACAGAAGTGAAGATACTCTCAGACAACTCTACCACAGTCGCCTATCTAAACAAACAGGGTGGTACAAGAAGTTCTTCCCTAGCAAGAGTTGCAAAAATAATTTTTCAGTGGGCAGAGAAAAATATACTGTCACTTTCGGCGGTCCACATAAGAGGGGAAGACAACACAGTTGCGGACTTTCTCAGCAGAGACATTCTAAAGGAGGGAGAATGGGCCTTAAATCACAAAATCTTCTGCCAAGTAGCACGAAAGTGGTTCAGGCCAGACATCGATCTGTTTGCCACTCGTCAAAACAGGAAAACAGAGAGGTTCGCCTCCCTGGCATACTCGGATCACCCTCTCATAGTAGATGCCCTCTCCCATCCGTGGCCAAAAGAAAATCTGTATGCTTTTCCTCCTCTTGCACTAATCCCCAGAGTGTTGCAGAGGGTGCTACAGGGGGACCACAGGTTGATATTGATCGCACCTTATTGGCCCAAAAGATCGTGGTTCCCTCTACTAATCAGAATGTCAGCAGGGGAATTTTGGCGTCTTCCAGACATACCAGATCTTCTTCACCAGGGCCCAGTCTGGCTCCCCAGGGCAGCACAACTACAGCTGACGGCCTGGAAACTGAACGGGAAATACTAAAAAGGAAAGGCCTCTCAGATGAGATAATCTCAACTATTCTTTATAGCCGCAAGACCATAACTTCCAAAATCTACAACAGAGTTTGGCAGGCATTTAGGAAGTTCACGGGGGGTGACATCTGGGGCCATCAGTTAGTTTCTAAAGTCTTAGACTTTCTCCAATCGGGTCTTCAAAGAGGTCTCAGGGTTAACACTTTGAAGGTTCACATATCGGCCCTAAGTGCCTTCCTAGACACAAGGTTGGCGGAAGTAGACCTCATTAAAAGATTTATTAAAGGGGCCCAGAGAAAACAACCGGTGGTTAGATCCACTGTTCCCCCATGGGACTTAAATCTAGTATTATCCGCTCTGTCAGAAAGTCCCTTTGAACCCCTTTCTGATGTTCCTTTAAAACTGCTTACTCTAAAGACGGTATTCCTGATAGCCATCACCACAGCCAGGAGGGTGGGAGAGATTCAGGCTTTCTCATGCAAGCCCCCCTACTTATCCATCAGAGATGATAGGGTAATACTAAAACACTCTCCCTCTTTCTTGCCCAAGGTGGTCTCTAAGTTCCACTGCCTTCAAGAAGTCTCCTTACCGTCCTTTGGATCCCCGACAGGCAACCAGGAGGAAAGACACCTCCATAATCTGGAAGTTAAAAGAGCAATTATAACCTACTTGAAAGCTACAGAAAGCATTAGGAAGACGGATAGACTGTTCGTTCAATTTCAGGCCCAAACAGGGGTAACGCAGCAAGCAAAGCTACCATTAGCCGATGGATCCGATCTGCAATTCTTCTGTGTTATGACACTAGGAAGGTTTCCCCTCCAAAAGGACTTAAAGCCCATTCAACTCGATCAATAGCGACCTCTTGGGCGGAATCTACTGATGTTCTGTTAGAACAGATTTGTCAGGCAGCCACCTGGTCCTCACCTTCTACCTTCTTCAGACACTACCAACTAGATGTGTTTAAAGATAAGGACTTGTCTTTTGCTCGCAGAATGTTATCTGCGGTAGTCCCCCCCTAAGTATATGACTTCTCTGTCAATCCTCCTGTCGTGCCGCTGGGGGGGCGTTTGGAAAGACTTCAATTACTTACCGGTAATGGGTTTTTCCTCTAGCCCCCACAGCGGCACGGGGATTTTCCCGCCCCTTTTTTTGTCATGTTTTCTTCCCCAAAATCCAAGTATGGAAGACGTTTTTTTTTCTCGAGTGGTTTTTTTCCCTGTACTTTTCTGTACCTTCACTCTAAATATATATAAATGTGTTGCATCCATTCCAGAGTTTTCTCGGTTATTTACTGGAGCAGGTAAGGGGAGGGGACTATTTAAAGATCTCCACGTTGTTTCCTGTCCCTCGGGAGGCGGGGTATCCTCCTGTCGTGCCGATGTGGGGGCTAGAGGAAAAACCCATTACCGGTAAGTAATTGAAGTCTTCCTGATGCCCCAAACAATCGGAAAGAGGCTTCATCGGAGAATATGACTTTGCCCCAGTCCTCAGCAGTCCATTTACCATACTTTCTGCAGAAGATCAATCTGTCCCTGATGTTTTTGTGGGAGAGAAGTGGCTTCTTTGCTGCCCTTCTTGACACCAGGCCATCTTCCAAAAGTCTTCGCCTCACTGTGCGTGCAGATGCGCTCACACCTGCCTGCTGCCATTCCTGAGCAAGCTCTGCACTGGTGGCACTCCGATCCTGCAGCTGAATCCTCTTTAGGAGACGATTCTGGCGCTTGCTGGACTTTCTTGGATGCCCTGAAGCCTTCTTAACAAGAATTGAACCTCTTTCCTTGAAGTTCTTGATGATCATAAATTGTTGATTGAGGTGCAATCTTAGTAGCCACAATATCCTTGCCTGTGAAGCCATTTTTATGCAACGCAATGATGGCTGCACGCGTTTCTTTGCAGGTCACCATGGTTAACAATGGAAGAACAATGATTTCAAGCATCACCCTCCTTTTAACATGTCAAGTCTGCCATTTTAACCCAATCAGCCTGACATAATGATCTCCAGCCTTGCGCTCGTCAACATTCTCACCTGAGTTAAAAAAGACGATTACTGAAATGATCTCAGCAGGTCCTTTAATGACAGCAATGAAATGCAGTGGAAAGGTTTTTTTGGGATTAAGTTAATTTTCATGGCAAAGAATGACTATGCAATTCATCTGATCACTCTTCATAACATTCTGGAGTATATGCAAATTGCTATTATAAAAACTTAAGCAGCAACTTTTCCAATTTCCAATATTTATGTAATTCTCAAAACTTTTGGCCACGATTGTAGAATTCTTTATTTGTTTTGCTTGATTTTCCTAAAACATCTTCTGACAACCACATAATATAACTTTTCTTGCACTGAGTGCGGCTAAAACTTTACCTGTAAATCAACCCTTGTTAAACACTGGAGAATACACACGGGCGAGAAGCCCTTCTCATGTTCTGACTGTGGAAAATGCTTTACCTACAAATCCCATCTTTTAGAACACCAGAGAATTCACACAGGTGAAAAACCTTTCACCTGCTCTGAGTGTGGCAAGTCTTTTAGACACAAGTCCCATGTCATTGGCCACCAGCGAGTCCACACCGGTGAGAAGCCCTTCACTTGCTCAAAATGTGGTAAATGTTTTACACAGGAGTCAAGTTTGGTCTATCATCAGAGGATCCACACAGGAGAGAAACCATTTAGCTGCCCTGAATGTGGAAAGTGCTTCACCTATACGTCCATTCTGGAGAAAAGCCATATATTCCTGCTTGCACTGTGACAAGAGCTTTACCCAAAGGTCCATACTCAATGAACATCAGAAACATCACACAGGAGAGTGGCCTTTTGTGTGCTCCATGTGTGGAAGGGCAAAGTTACGTGTAACCCAAGGGGTACGTGCCATGTCTGTTGGGTGTACTCCCACTGTCCTCATGCTGTGCCTTTTATAGGTGCAAGTTAGCATTTGGTCATGGTTTGGGGGTATTTAATTCATTTAATGATATAGTTGGCTTAGGAACATTAAGAAAAGTTAAGGAACATTGGAGGACTTATTTTATCTAACTTCACCCAGAGCTTTCGTTAGCAAGCCGGTCTACAACATATTCAAGAGTAACTGTACTTTCACAAAGTTTCATTTAATAGAGAATGGTGTAACTAAATAATTTCATGAAAAAAAAAATGTAGGGTGATGGCCACTAGGGATCTCCCTTCCACCTAATTTGCAGTCCACTGCAGGTTGTCGGGCAAGATCCATCCTGAGTAAAGCATTGGTCAGTGATTTCCATCAGTGATTGTGAGCCAAAAACCAGGATCGGAGCCTCCACAGACATAAGGTATAATAGAAAGATCTGTACCTGTTTTGTGTTTAGTGCCGCACCTGGTTTTGGCTCAAAATCACTGATGGAAATCACTGACCGAACTCTGACGTGTGAATGAGGCATAACGAAGACTCAGAAGACTGCTGAAATCCTGAGCCTGATAAATCAACTGCTTCTACACTGCTACTGAATTCACAGGAGCCTCCTGTGTGTCTGTGTGCCGCGGTCTTCTCGCAGCTCACCAAGCAGAGCGCCATACATTGTATAGCGGCCATGCTTTTTATCACGCTCAGCCCCGTTTACTTGAATGGGGATGAGCTGCTCCTAGGCCACTTGACACATGAACGTGTCATCACTCGGCATAGGAAAAGCAGAGAGAAGGCCACGGCGCTCAGAGGTGCCTCTTCAAACAGCTGATCGCCAGGGGTCCTGGGTCAGACCCCCACTGATCAGATACAGATAGGTCATCAGTATTAAAATCATGGAAAACCCCTTTAAAATCCAGTAAGTTATATATTATAATAACAGTTTAGAATTAATAAAAGTATTTTTTTACATTTTGCATCTTAGTTGCATGCCTATCACTACCATGGCGAATGTAGCCCTTGCAGCACGAAATTACTACATGACAAACTATGCCAGATGTATGCCCTAGTACTCTAGGATTACATGTCCTCAGTAGTAGCCTAGTATTACATAATCGACAATCCCAAATGTAGCCTCAGGGTAGTGTAGTACTAAGTGGTAGAAGATGTCAAATATTGATTCAGTGGTGGTGTAGTATTACATGGTGAGACATGCCAAATATAACTTCAATGGTTGTGTAGTACTACATAGAAAAACATGACAAATGTAGCCTCAGTGGTAGTGTAATACTGTGTGGCAAAACATGACAAATGTAGCCTCAGTGGTAGTGTAATACTGTGTGGCAAAACATGACAAATGTAGCCTCAGTGGTAGTGTAATACTGTGTGGTAGAACATGCCAAATGTGGCCTCAGCAGTAGTGCAATACTGTGTGGTAGAACATGACAAATGTAGCCTCAGTGGTAGTGTAATACTGTGTGGTAGAACATGCCAAATGTACCCTCAGCAGTAGTGCAATACTGTGTGGTAGAACATGACAAATGTAGCCTCAGCAGTAGTGTAATACTGTGTGGTAGAACATGACAAATGTAGCCTCAGCAGAAGTGTAATACTGTGTGGTAGAACATGCCAAATGTAGCCTCAGCAGTAATGCAATACTGTGTGGTAGAACATGCCAAATGTAGCCTCAGCAGTAGTGTAATACTGTGTGGTAGAACATGCCAAATGTAGCCTCAGTGGTAGTGCAATACTGTGTGGTAGAACATGCCAAATGTAGCCTCAGCAGTAATGCAATACTGTGTGGTAGAACATGCCAAATGTAGCCTCAGCAGTAGTGCAATACTGTGTGGTAGAACATGCCAAATGTAGCCTCAGCAGTAGTGTAATATTGTGTGGTAGAACATGCCAAATGTAGCCTCAGCAGTAGTGTAATACTGTGTGGTAGAACATGCCAAATGTACCCTCAGCAGTAGTGCAATACTGTGTGGTAGAACATGCCAAATGTAGCCTCAGCAGTAGTGTAATACTGTGTGGTAGAACCTGCCAAATGTAGCCTCAGCAGTAGTGCAATACTGTGTGGTAGAACATGCCAAATGTAGCCTCAGAAGTAGTGCAATACTGTGTGGTAGAACATGCCAAATTTAGCCTCAGCAGAAGTGTAATACTGTGTGGTAGAACATGCCAAATGTAGCCTCAGCAGTAGTGCAATACTGTGTGGTAGAACATGCCAAATGTAGCCTCAGCAGTAGTGTAATACTGTGTGGTAGAAGATGCCAAATGTAGCCTCAGCAGTAGTGTAATACTGTGTGGTAGAACATGCCAAATGTAGCCTCAGCAGTAGTGCAATACTGTGTGGTAGCACATGCCAAATGTAGCCTCAGCAGTAGTGTAATACTGTGTGGTAGAACATGCCAAATGTGGCCTCAGCAGTAGTGCAATACTGTGTGGTAGAACATGCCAAATGTAGCCTCAGTGGTAGTGTAATACTGTGTGGTAGAACATGCCAAATGTAGCCTCAGCAGTAGTGCAATACTGTGTGGTAGAACATGCCAAATGTAGCCTCAGCAGTAGTGCAATACTGTGTGGTAGAACATGCCAAATTTAGCCTCAGCAGAAGTGTAATACTGTGTGGTAGAACATGCCAAATGTAGCCTCAGCAGTAGTGCAATACTGTGTGGTAGAACATGCCAAATTTAGCCTCAGCAGAAGTGTAATACTGTGTGGTAGAACATGCCAAATGTACCCTCAGCAGTAGTGTAATACTGTGTGGTAGAACATGCCAAATGTAGCCTCAGCAGTAGTGTAATACTGTGTGGTAGAACATGCCAAATGTGGCCTCAGTGGTAGTGTAGGGTTACATGGGTGACCGTGATGGATGTTGCTTTAAAGGTACTATGATATACAGTAACATGCAGGACTATGCTAAATTTTGCCCCAATAGTAGTCTAGTATTTCATGGTGGAACATGCTTATTACAGCTTTAGCAGTAGTCTATAGTACATGGCAGAAAAAGCCAAATGTAGACCCAGTGATAGTCTAGTATTACATGGTTGAATATGCCAAATATGGCCCCAGCGATAGTCTAGTATTACATGGTAGAACATTCAAATTTAGCCTCAGCGGTAGTCTACTACTATATAGTACAGCCTATCAAATGCATAGTCTGCAATTGTCCCAATTTTGCTGGGATTATGATGAATTTTCTTAGCCAATCCCAGCAAATCTTTTTGTCCCATCATGAAAATAAATGGATCTTACGTAAAGCATGCCCAGAAGTAGCATTACCACCTGGGTTTGGCTGTGGCAGGTTTAAATGCCCCAAATTTACACTAATATTTTCATTGATAAGTATGCAAACGTGACCTCAGGAATAGACTAGCACTACATTGTAGAAAATTACAGTAGTCTGTTACTGCATGGAAGAACATAATAAATGTAGTCCCTGCAGTGGTGCAGGATCACAGTGGAGACCAGACCAGATGTTGCGTCAACAGTAATATAAGACCCCATCCTGAACTGTGCCAAATATTGCCCTAATGCTTATAGGAGAGAAGAGCACACTGGGTTGAACCGCAAGTCAGGGGAGGACAAGGGGCTGCTCACCTTGTTTTGTTGTGCTGAGCGCCCAGTGGCTAATATTGCATAAAGTGAAGATTGTCACCGCTGCTGCTCATCATACCCCAGTTCCATACAAAATCTGGGCTACACAAGAAGACGCTGAAGAAAAAGAAAGGGATCGCCAGCGGTGCTGCGGACAGAAGGTACAGAGGACCTGGATGAAGAAAACTCTTTATTGGTGACAGAAACTGTTTCGGGATCGAACCAATCCCTACATCAGGTAAGCACACTATCAAGAAAGACAGACTTCAGCCTTATTGACACGTCAATGAATCACAGACATGTGCTGTCTCTCTTCTCCACAGACAACACACAGATCCATTGAATTCAATGGATATATCCAGATGACCAAATTTGATGTGGACCATCGATTCACAGCAAAATAATGCACGTTATTTTGGTATGTTTACCATACCAAAACATTTCCACCTATAAGCACCTAAAAACCACAGAGAGCACGTGGATGCCATCCATGGTCAGTCCAACTGAAACACTCTGGAAATCTCCTTTTAGGCTCAGAAGTGTATGTGAGGAGAAAAAACGGACGCATAGAATAATATAAACATTGCACCTTCATTTCACAAACAGAAAATGACATGGATGTGTGAATAAGGCCTTACTGTTACACAGTTTTGATACATGAGGCCGATTAACTACAAGACTGAGATGCACCCACCATGCATGCAGAATTCTCCATGGAAGTACAATGTATACTATTGTATTTGTCTTTACTAAAAAGGGTCAGGCAAAATATATCTGCCAAATTATCCCATACATGGTCAGCTTATGATGGATGTGGTCTGCTAATCGTCAGGGATGCAGGGTCTTGGACCCCACTGATCTGATATTGATGTACTATCCAGAGGATAATTAATCAATTTCTAGAAAATGGAAAAAAAAACTTTAACAACATTTCAAAAAACCTACCGTTATGGCAATATCGTGTTTTTTATGGTGTCCTATTTTTGAACATTAACGTTTTAATGAAAACAAACATGTTAAAATTTAGGGGGGATTAATTTTGACATTTTTTTTTTAGTCTCGATAAGGGACTTGAAACTTTTATCTCTGCTTAGTACTCCACTGCCAGTCAATTCATTAGGCTATAGCTCTGGCATGGAACAATAAGCACACCTAAATCATCCTGCCCATGGGTCACCTCCCTTTGATAATCTGCCTAGATGCTGCAGTCGCTGTGCTGTTGACAGCTGCATCTAGGGGGTAAATCTGCCAAGATCGGAGTTATCACTGATTGTGGTGGTAGAGATAGCAAAATGAATTTGTAGATATCAGAGTAGGAGAAAAAAAAACTGACATTCTCGTGGCTGGCCATAAAATCATTAATGCCTTCTTCCCAAAACCAGAATACCAGGTCTGGATATACAAAACCAGAGGAGCAGAACAACTTTACACACACAGGAGATTGCACTTCATAAACCTTATTGTAGCCTTTGAGATCTCCACAAAGCCCCTAGTCCTTGTGGAGCCATTTGAAAAGTCAGGTACAGGCAGGCTCGGACTGGCCCACAGGGGTACAGGGGAATCCCCCGGTGGGCCCCTGAGCAAGGTGGGCCCATAGTCTCCCACCCCCTGCACAAGTGGCACATAACACAGTAGACTTACTGCACTACATACATATATTCAATGTACAGCACCTCCACCAGCCTATGTTTATATAAAAAAACTTGTTAAATAATTTATTATATTTGAATGTATCCGTACGGTGGGCCCCCAAAATAAATTTTACTGGTGGGCCCTAGGCAGCCCAGTCCGACACTGGGTACAGGATACCATGACCTGCAGTAGGGGGTCATGTATCAAAACCCATACAGATGAATATTCATCCATGAAGTACTGGACCTAATTTATAACTTGGCTGTATGCTGCTCAGGACTGGAATTAGACCATCCACCAGCATCCCCTGTGTGAATGTCACCTCAATCAGAGGGGGTAATTAAATAACGCACCATGTACTGTCTCTTACCCACTCAAGGACATGTGCGGTATATTAAGACTAGGGTTGAGCGAACCCGAACTTTAGGGTTTTTGGTACCCGGACATTTTCACAAAAGTTCGGGTTCGAGTTTGGTGTTCGGCGATTTCTTGGCGCTTTTTGAAAGGCTGCAGGGCAGCCAATCAACAAGCGTTTCCCTAGTCTGCCCTTAGAAGCCATCACAGCCATGCCTACTAATAGCATGGCTGTGATTGGCCAAGAGCAGCATGTGACCCAGCCTCTATATAGGCTGGAGTCACATAGCGCCACACGTCACTCTGCTCTTCTCCGTGTAGGGAGAGGATGCTGCTGCTGCTGCTGCTGCGAGGGAGAGATCAGGGAACAATTCTGTTGAACTTGGTGGTGTAGTGTTCAATCTTCAAACTACAGAGATTATTGATGGTGCTAGCCCATGAGCCCAGTGACACTGAAAAATAAGTTTAATCCATCTGCTAGTTCGGTAGGTGTCGGCGGCCATTTTTGCAAGTGCAGTGCCCAGTGTGAACTGCATGTGAGCCAGGTACATTGCTTTAATTCTGTTCTGGTAGCTCAGTGGAGGACAAATTCCCTTTTTTGGCCGTTCAAGTACCCCTGCAGCCTGGAGTGCATACCTGGCAATGAAAATTATTATATGACATTAGTCTGTCATACTTTTTTGTGCCCTAAAGCGATTTTTTTATCTGTCTGCCACAGGCACTGCATATCTGACAGTCCAATAAAACCGCTAAATACTGCAGTAACCTTGCTGATATAAAAAAGCAAACTTTTTTTTACAAGATAGTAAATGTACGGGCTATGCTGTATTTTTGACAGTCCAATTAAAATGTTACATACTGCATTTACATTGGTGCTATAAAAAAAATAAAAAAACTTTTTGTGCTAGAAAGGTGACAGGGACATCAATTTGTAAAAATCGTCTGTTTCATTGGTGGGTGACATTTTACCAGTTTTGCCGTATACAAAACCCTGCTCTGCATAAGTGACAGGGCGGTAAATTTCAAGAAAACATCTGTTACATTGGTGGGTGACATTTTGCCAGTTATGCCATATACAAAGCCCTGCTCTGCATAAGTGACAGAGCGTAAAATTTAAAAAAATCATGTTACATTGTTGGGTGACATTTTGCCAGTTTTGCCGTATACAAACCCCTGCTCTGCATAGGTGACAGGGCGGTAACTTTCTAAAAATCATATGTTAAATTCTTGGGCCATAAAGTACCCCTGCACTGCATTCCTGACTTTGAAATTTATTCAGTAAATTAGGTGGCCTTCAGATTGTTAGGTGATCTGTACCCCTTCTTTCTTTCAAAGTACCTCTGCACTGCATACCTGACTGGGAAATATATTCATGAAGATATAAACTCCAGAATAATGTTGCAAAGTTGAGTTTTATTGAAAAATGCGGCTCACATACATGACGTTTCGGGCCAACAAATAGGCCTTTATCAAACTGTGCCAAAAGATCAAAGAATACATCATAAGAATACATCAAAATGAATCACAAAATTAGTCTAAGGTACATAAAGTGGTCAACATGCGAATGTATGGCAAAAGCAAATCTGGCAAAACAATATGCTTGAGGTACGGTATTGATCTTATAGTGTAAGTCAATAGTCCATGAGTTCCAGAAGGTAGTGAGCAGGGGGAACCCCTGTTTACTGCCATCAATTGGTTATCCTGAAAATAAATGGTCAAGGAAAATGGTAAAGCACATAGGTCCAAAGCTTATTAAAGTATAACATATTGATAGTCAATGTAATATATCTTATAGAGAAGGTACGTACTCATTTTAATTGTGCCTCAAAATAGAATCAACTATAATGGATATGGTGTCAATCCGTGAGTTCATGTAATTAGCTCCCAAGAGGTGGAGGAACATTACAATAATGGCGAGGAAATGCAACATATTCATACTGGTAATGAAGTCCCAGGAGGGTAAGTATTAAGTAGTGCTCAGTCATACCTGTTGCCGCTTGTGGTAAAAGAATCCGGATGATCGCAGCGCAGTGGAGGAAAGGAACGTGCGTCCGCACGTGTCTGTCAGTAAGCGCTGTTGTGAAGAGCTGTGGGCGTGTATTTTAAGCATGTAGATGGCGAGTATCCGGAAGTGTGGAAGTGCGGGTAAGCACATCCACACCTCGTTTTAGTTGCATAGTGCATGCGCAGAGCGGCACATGTCCCGGGGTGCTGGAGCGCAAGAGTGCGCGTCCAAGCCTCGTTCTGGTTGCAGAGTGCATGCGCAGTGTGGGATGCGGCCGGAGGTGCTGGAGCGCAAATGGGCGCATCCACGCCTCGTTTTGGATGCCAAGAATATGCGCAATGTAAGAAATGAATACATCTGAATCCAGGCATGCGCAGTATAACTAAATATGTCAAATACCGGTTAGAGACATAGAGTGCAATCTCTGTATAGCATAGATTAAGGTGGTCTATAGAGGACATGAATTTGGGAAAGGACCATGTTAGGTAGTGGCAAAATGGCACCGCGGGATCACACATAAATAAAGTGACAGTAGACGTATAGAGGAAAATAGGCATTATATAGGTAAGGTAACTGAGAATTAGTAAAATACTGGCCCATATTATGGCTCTACATATCCAAAAAGTTGATAAACTTTCTTTGTAAATTCTATTAGTGAATACAAACCCATGGTCTTGGTGGGGGGAGAATTCTATACAAACCTATCAGTGATAAAGGATACATAGTGGCAACAAGGGTAGGTCTAGCTTATCTGGAAGAAGAGTTAAGAGGTACATGGTCAGTATATTAACAAGTTATATACGTACTTAAGTATGCGGAATATGCAAAGATTGTGGAAAATACAATATCAAAATTAGGTTAATCTGAGTATGCAGAATATAATAAGATTACAGTATCAAAATATGCTTAAATCAATCCTTGAATTTCGTAGTCTCTATTGAGGCCCTTTGGTTCCAAGGTGTCCAGTTTGTGGATCCAATAAGTTTCTCGCTTTTTAAGTTGTAGTGCACGGTCGCCGCCACGTCTCTGGCTTGAAAATTGTTCTATGACTTGGAATCTGATTTGTGAAATCGTGTGTCTTGCTCGATCACAATGAGCCGGTATGGGGAGCAGTAGATTTTGTCGTCTGATTGAGGACTTGTGCTGGCAGATGCGATCTCTAATTGTTTGTGTGGTTTCGCCAACATATGCTTTCCCGCAAGGGCATTTTATTAGGTAAATCACATATCTGGAATCACAAGTGAAATAACCTTTAATAGGAAACCTTTTTCCAGTTTGTGGATGTGTAAAGTGTGTGCCCTTTTGTACATGGGAGCATTGAATGCACCGTAAACATGGAAAAGTGCCAGTTCTTTCGATGCCTAGAAAGGTTTGTCTCGGGATCATGTGTAGAGGGCCCACGTCTGCTCTCACAAGTAAATCGCGTAAGTTCTTAGGGCGGCGTGTACATGCTAGGAAGGGGGAACTGAATTCCTCAATTGAAGGATATGATTTGCGTAGTGTGGACCGGTGATTTCTGATGCAGTTCAGAAATTTCTTTATACAGGGATGGTATGTATGTACGAATGGGATACGAGGTGAATTATGAGTGGGTGGTCCCTTGTTTTGGCTAGGGTGTCGCTGTAGGAGGTGTTCAGGGTATCCTATTTCCCTGAATCTGTCTTTCATGTCTTCAAGTCTGATTTTGCGAGTGGACTCTGAGGTGACGATCCGTTCTATCCTTGTGAATTGAGAATTGGGCAGGGATTTTTTGGTGGGAATTGAATGAAAACTTGAAAAGTGTAATAAGTTGTTGCGATCAGTGGATTTACGGTATAGATCAGTGCTCAGTCTGCCAGATGTTTCTTTGGTAACTTGTGTGTCCAGAAAATTGATCGTGGTAGTATCAGAATGAATGGTGAACTGTAGTTCTGGATAAATGGAGTTAATGAAGTGATGAAATAGTTGAAGGGAGTCCAACGGGCCCCCCCATATGCAAAAAATATTGTCAATGTATCGTTTCCAGATAATAGCGTATTTAGTGAACAGAGTATGGTGGTAGATGTATGTTTCTTCGAATTCCGCCATGTAACAGTTTGCATATGGGGGCGCCACGTTGGACCCCATCGCGGTACCCTGTTGTTGTAAGTAAAATTAATCGCCAAACAGAAAGAAATTGTTCGTGAGTACCAATTCCAATATGTCCATGTAAAATAAAATGGTCAATGGTGTCATATCTGGATAAGAGGAAAGAAAATTACGAACTGCTGTAAGGCCTTTTTTGTGGAAGTGTATAAACTGGTGACATCCCATGTGACTAGGAAACTTTCTTCAGGTAAAGGTGGTAGGTGGTGGATGATGTTCAGGAATGTGGATGTGTCCAGGAGGAATGATTTGGTATTTTTGATAAGTGGAGTAAGTACCTTCTCAAGTAATATAGACAATGGGGATAGGAGTGAATTAGTGGAGGCTACGATAGGACGGCCGGGAGGGTTATGGAGGTCTTTATGGATTTTGGGTAATATGTAGAAAACCGGAGTGATAGGGTTTTTAGCTGTAAGGAAGTCAGCAGTGTTTTTGTCAATGACTTTGAGCTCGAGATAGCGGTGTAGGACCAAGGAAATTTTGTTTCTAATTGAAGGTGTAGGATCGGAGTTAAGTCGTTTGTATACTGTTTCGTCGTTAAGTTGTCGTCGTATTTCGGCAATATATTTCTGTTTGTCCATAAGGACCAGGGCACCCCCTTTGTCTGCTGGCTTTATGATCACGTCTTTTCTCTGTCTTAGGGAGAGAAGGGCCTGTCTTTCTGAGCTGTCCAAGTTATGTGTAAATTTGTAGTCTCCTCGCGTCAGTTCTTTCTGGAATTTAGCTAGGTCTTTCTTGACTAATGATATGAATGTCTCGACTGGCGGTTGGTTTTTGGGTGGCATAAATTGACTTTTGTTGCGAAGGCCTAGGTTTTTAATTGTGACTGGAGGAGTGTCATTGGGGATAATCGTATGTGTCTGCAGTTGATTGGCAAAGTGGGTTTTGAGGCGAATGTTTCTAAATAATCTCTGGCTGTCTAGTTCTAGTTCAAATGTGTCTAATTGACCGGATGGACATTAGGACAAACCTCGTTCTAGTAAAGTTAACTCTGCTGGTCCCAGTGTATATAAAGAGATATTAACAACAAGTGATTGGGTTTGTACCTGTGATCTAGTAGTCATATTGGATGCACCCCGAGATGTGGTAGACGAGCCTCCTCTGTGGCCTCTTCTTCCCCTGGTAGTTGGTCGTGAAGAGAAGGTATTGGAGTCGGAATTCGAGCCTGATTGAGTAGAGTCTCTGGATCTCGAGCGTCTTCTGGTTTGGTTTGGATTGTTAGATGGATCGGGCCATTTAAAGACCCGGTTGAGTTGATAGTCCTCCGTGTCGCGAAGGAATTTGTTCCTTTTAGTTGATTCAATTTCCTTACGGTGTTGTTGAAGGTTGGTGTTCAGTTTCTCTTTGAGTTGATTGTAGTCGTCCGGTTGTAGGAAATATATTCAACAATGTGTTGTTTTTTTTTTCTTTTTTTTTTTTTATAAATTGGGGTAGACCCCAAAACATTGGGAAATATAAAAAAGAAAACAAAGAGTACGTGCGCTGTAGTATAACAATAGT
Source organism: Bufotes viridis (assembly GCA_033119425.1). Taxonomy (NCBI): domain Eukaryota; kingdom Metazoa; phylum Chordata; class Amphibia; order Anura; family Bufonidae; genus Bufotes; species Bufotes viridis. The sequence continues at coordinate 117,952,923 of CM065594.1, forward strand.
TGAGTGAGGCCGGTATACATGTCTGTTCTGCATAAGGTGCGAACAAGTCCTGTGGGATCCATGCCTGCTTATTTTTAATGAATGTGAGATTGTCTAAGTTGGCTATGGACAGGCGATTGCACTTGTCTGTGATAACGCCTCCAGCCGTGTTAAACACACGTTCAGACAATACACTGGCTGCAGGGCAGGCCAGCACCTCCAAGGCGTGAAGCTGAGGCCATGTCCCCAATTTGGAGACCCAGAAGTTGAATGCGGCAGACCCAGTGGCGTAGCTAGAAATGACTGGGCCCAACCGCAAATTTTTGAATGGGGCCCCCCTCCCCCAGTAATCTTTTCACAACCCCTTCTTTTCATGCTGCCCCCATTCCTGTGGCTACTAAAGATCGCTCTCTCAGACCAAGCAGCTGTTCCATCCGTTTTCAACACTGTCTATACTGCCACTGTATATAATTTCATTGTATAATACTGTTGAGGGGGCCCTGACAAAGTCTTTTAGTCATCCTCCTCCTGGATGAGCCCCTTCTTGGTCAGGGCCCCAAAGCAGCCGCTTTCCCTGCTTCCCCTGTAGCTACGACCCTGGGCAGACCCATCAGTCAGTACGTGTAGGCGTGTGCACAGATACTATTCCACCATTTTGCTGAAATGATGCCTCTTGCTAAGACGTTCTATATCTGCTGGTGGTGCTGGTTGTTGTGGCGTGCTGACAAAGTTTTTCCACATTTCTGAGGTGCAGTGCGGTGACCCAGCTGCGTTGGCGACTTCTTCCTCCTCCTCTGCTTTAGCCTTGTGCTTCCACTGGGCCCAGGTTTTAGGTGTGAATGCCATCAGCAGCACATCTACCAGCGTTGGCTTCTTCCGATCACGCTTCAGTGACGGAATTAAGGACGGCACGTTGTCCTTGTAACGGGGATGCAGCAGGGTGGCCACCCAGTAATCTGCACAAGTTAGAATGTGGGCATCTCGTTGCGCAGGCACTGCAGCATGTAGTTGCTCATGTTTGCCAGGCTGCCCAGAGGCAACGACAAGCTGTCCCCTGTGGGAAGTGTATCAATTCTGTGTCCTCCGTATCCCCCCAGCCACGCTCAAGAGATGGCCGTGAGCTGCTTTGGGCGCCACCCTGCTGTGAACACATTTCTTCTCCTCCTCCAGAATTGTGCCCTGGCTGGACAATTGTGTACCTAGCCTATGTTGGTGCAGGAACCCACCCTCAGAGCCACTTTTATATGACTGGCCTTATAAGTTAAGGGTAAGGCATGTATATAGTTTTGTTTGTTTATTTCGTTTCTCTGACTTATAGTTATTTAAATATGTTTATAAGTAAATATGTAAATAGTTTGTGAATGGGCATTAATAAGTGGTTTGAGTTTTGAGTGAAGGGGGGGGGGGTGTAGTGTGGGAGTCTGGTCGGGTTAATTTTCTCTTTTTAAAATGTTCCTTGTATAGTTTTTGTTACAATTTATAATAAAAAGTCCTGATAACCGTGGAAATGTTACCCAACAATCTAACCGACAAATAAAATTATTTGCCTGTCACATCTACGGCTCAGGCCGCAGGGGTCCTTGAGCACCAATAAAAGTGAATTTGTCCCACCAGAATCTAAGGGCTAGATTAATGAGATTTATTTTCACTGTCAGGTGTTCAGGAATTTCTGCACCACCAAATTCAGCACAGGCAAGGGATGTGTGTCAAACCAGCTAGGCCCAGAGCTGCTACGAGATTTCGCCCATTATTGCACACCACCAGACAGGGCTTGAGGCTCAGTGACACCAACCACTCATCGGTCTGTTGTTCCATGCCCGTCCACAGCTCCTGCGCGGTGTGGGGTTTGTCCCCCAAATAGATGACTTTCAGAACAGCCTGCTGTCGTTTGCCCCTGGCTGTGCTGATGTTGGTGGTAAAGGTGTTATGCTGAAAAGATGAGGAGGTGGTAGAGGAGGAGGAAGCGGAGTAGGAGGCAACAGGAGGCAAATAGAAATGCCTTGCAATCCTCGGGGGAGTAAGGACATGCGCCAAACTGCTATCCGCCTCTGGCCCAGCCGCCACTACATTTACCCAGTGTGCTGTTTGGGAGATATAACTTCCCTGCCAGTGCTTACCGGTCCTCGTATTGGTGATTATGTGGACCTTGCCACAGATGGCGTTGCGCAGTGCACACCTGATTTTGTCTGCCACTTGGTTGTGCAGGGAAGGGGTGGCTCGCCTGGAAAAGTAGTGCCGGATGGGAACCACGTACTGTGGGACAGCCACCACCATACGTTTTTTTAAAAGTCTCTAACCATCTCCACCAGACAGAATGACAGGCAACTGGACTTCTACCATCACATAACGTATTAAGTTATATTTCTTTTATCCCTTTTATTTTCAAACTGTTATTTTTACCTTTTGATAACTGTATTTTTTGTACACACTGCCCTTCAGATATTAAAACTTAACTTTAATAAGAACCTTCTTGTGTTCTAAACAATTTTACGACCTCAGAAGAAGCATTGTGTATATTGGTGTAGTGACCCTGTGATTGCTAGAGTAATGGGTTGGAGTGGGTAATTGTGAATTAGGCTAGGATCTCAGGCTAGAATCTGTCATAGGATCTCAATAGCGGAGGAAAACGCTTCTGTTTTGTCCCCATTCATTGTCAATGGGGACAAAACTGAACTGAAGGAAACAGAGTGCACCAGAATGCATTCCGTTCTGTTTCATTGCAAGCAGCGTATTTTAGTGCATCCTGGGATGCGGGGCAAGACGGATCTGTCATGACTCACAATGTAAGTCAATGGTGATGGATCCATTTTCTCTGACACAGAAGAAAATGCATCCGTCCCCTATTGACTTACAATGGTTTTAGAGACTGATCCGTCATGGCTATTTTAGAGATAATACAACTGGATCTGTTCATAAAGGATGCAGACGGTTGTATTATCGTGACGGAAACGTTTTTGCTGATGCATGACGGATCCAGCAAAAACGCAGATATGAAAGTAGCCTTACATAGTTTAAGGGGGCTTGTCCGCCTAATATTACAAGTGGTGGCAGCTAATAGTCATTTAGATGTGGATGGGATGTAGCTAAAGGGTGAAGATTTTGAGCAGAGGGAGAGGTTGACGTTAAAATCTGGGTGATCCTTTAAGCTCCGATCCTGAGTCGAAGTCGCGATCCTGACACTGATCTTAGCAGCTGCAGCAGGAGCACTTGGTGTTACAGCTATACCCTAGCTGCAATCTCATGAATACACTGAGCAGTACTTATATGACAGATAAGGAAAGAGAAGATCTATCTCAGAGTTAAAATCACTGGATGTAAGTCCTACGTAGTACTGTATTCTACTGTATGTTTCGTAGCACTGAAAGACCAGGCAACATGCTGAAGTAGGGATGGCTTGGTGCTGTTGCCCAAATCTAACCTCCCCCATATCTTAGTTACAGACACTACAGAGGGGAAGTTTCTGGGAAGGTATTTTGTGCTGCTCTGTGGTATTTGGCTCAGCTTGGACAGTACATTGTATATTCTCTGTGAATCCTTATATGTTCTGTGACTTGTGCAGAGGTCAAGATCTGTTATGAATGCTGGATCCTGTGTTATCTATCTATCCATCCATCTGATATTTGTCATCCTAATGCTGCATGTAATGATACACAGGTAACTGCAGTAAAGTGATCTGTACAGACTAAGAAGTGGCGCCTATTATTAGGCTTAGTGGCCAGTGTGAAAACTGTAAGATTTTATGGATTTTTTTAAATATAGATATTGACACTGAAAATTAAAACTAACATCATCAAAAATTCTTTTAAAAACCTAACTCTGGAGCCCACACCTTTCTCTAGTCCGGGCACCTGAAAGTGAAGGGGTGTGCACCACATGCAAGCTTGGCTATTTTCTGAAGTCCAGGAGAAATGAAATGAGAGTGCACTGCAACCTGCATTCCCTGTATTTTATGGCACCAGTATGGCACTATAACAGGCAGTATTTAGTGTTAGGTTCCCGTCTTATAGAGGTTGCCTTAACGTTTGGCAGACGGGCACAAATAATTTTGTACAAAATGTATTTGCCAAGAATCTCAAATTTATAAAAATAAGTGTAGCATTAGCGCCAGAATATTTTCTTTAACTATGGCATTATTGTACTTTATTTGTGTTTGCAGAGTGCTGTTGCATTGTGTTTTTATCTTTTGTGTTTTTGGCCATGGCAGCGTGCACCTGCGCATTGGGATGTGCTGACTGACCCCCTTTTTCTTTGCAGTTGCACAAGGGTGGCCACTGCTCCATTCACTTCTATGGGACTGTCAGACATACTGTAGTCCTATAGAAATTAATAAAGGGTGGCTGCATTTGCACGGCTGGGCTCTGCTTGCTTCAGGGGTCCCGTTCTGGAGACAGGTGTGGGTCCAAGAGGTCGGACGCACACCTATCTCACATTGGTGGCATATCCTCAGCTTAGACAACCCCTTTAAGTTCCCAGTCCACTCCTGGTTAAAGCAATATGGGATTAAAGAGACACTAAGAGTACAAAATCATGCAAGCGGGTAGAGCTTGGACACAAGTGTAAAGCCATACCGCATGGTTTTACCATCAAGCAGACAAAGTAAATCATACCCATCACCAGGAATAGGTTACATGAAAGGGCGCACGAGAGGCAACAGAATATGTCTGTTCACCAGCACATACATCACAGGTAGTGTGCAAGCTCTGGTCCACAGTAGGGAAGGGCACAGGATGCTGGACTGCTCGGCCTTACATCATCTAGAGAAAGCACTTGAAAGCTTAAGCACATTCTGCCTGATGTTTTATTATTCAGAAATCAGCAGGAGAAATTATGATTTCACACTGAAAATTACAGCTTTTTTCGAATGTTTATAAGAGTAGAATACTTTTTCGGGATTTTGAAAACAAAAGATGAGAAGATGGTCATCTAAAGATGAAGATGTTTATAAATGGTAGAAGAAGAATCCAAATACAGGAGACTTTGGCATACACCATAAGACCTGGGTACGTCTACCTAGTTTATGTGATCCTTCATATCACTTTCAGAGCCAAGGACATAACATAGGAGCCACATACTGTAGGTGAACATGCTTGGGGTTTGGTGAAAAACGATGCACAGAGAAACACATTTTTCAAAAGTGGTGTCCTGCTAACAAATGTCGTAAAGCAATGCTCATTTTTTTGACATGCCGGTATGTTGTGACCAATTTATCACTGCACGCACCTTCTTCGATAAATTTTTCACACCCTACCATCACTGCCATCAAAATGGTTCTCAGCTTTTATACAATACCTACTTTTTAGGAGCTCTAAGTTTGTGCAGTCATATAAAATGATATAGACATAATTATGTTCTCATAAAATAATACACTTACCAATTATAAAGTGTTTTCCGTTTGGGCTCCTACTCCATTTCTGACCCCTAATCATGGGACTGTAACTATCTGGCATACACTAATGAGGCAGGACATTCTGTCTGGTGACCATTTTGACTTACTCCACCTGTAGCCCGCCCCCACAGCTGGAGCATTCCTGTCCTTTGAAGCTAGTCTGAGCTCAGTGCCCTAGTGACAGAGAGGAGGCCTTGCCACAGCATAGAAGCCCTGCACCTTTAAACTGATAAGGTTGCAATGTATACCACTGCATACAGTCAGTCTCCCCTTTCTTATTTTTTATATAAGTAAGTCAAGTGGGTGGAGCTTATAAACTTTGTAAGAGGGCTTAAACACTCATTCTGTATTAATCAGCAATGGATTTGAGGCCAATCTCACATGCCAGCAAAAATGTCAGCACTGGATATGCTGGAATGGGGAAGGAAAACTGCAAAAAAAATTATTTTATATTGTAAAAAGAAACCGGTTAAAACAGAAGTTACAGGGTTTTTAAACTCTTTATATACCTGTTGTCAGGATTGACCATCAATATCAGATTAGTAGGAGTCTGACACCCGGCCCTCACACCAATCTGCTATTTTTGGAAGATGCCAAAAAAAAAAAAACAGTCCACTACAAAGGGGAAGGAGAATTGTGGTTCTGTCAACCATAGAGAAGCTCTATGTGCTTTGTCTGCCAAAGGGTGTCTAAGCAGATATCGGTAATTAGTCTTACCGGCAATTGTTTTTCCAGGAGTCCAACATGACAGCACATGGGAGGTTGTTCTTCTAGGCCTCTGTAGGGACAGGAAGCAAGAGAGTTTAAAAGGCCCCTCCCCACCCCCCTATCCAGTGTCTTATAAATCACTACACCGGAATTTTTCATGTGGGACTCCTGGAAAAACAATTACCGGTAAGACTAATTACTGATTTCCAAGATGTCCCCCATGACCGCACATGGAAGAAATACCTAATCACTTTAACTTTCTTAGGGGGGGAACCACTGCTTAAAGGATCTTTCGTCCAAACACTAAATTCTGATTGGTGGGGAGGTCCAAACGATAATGTTTGCAAAAAGTATTATAATTTGTCCATGTAGCTGCTCTACAGATTTGATCTATCGTGGCATTAGCTTTCTCTGCCAACGATGTTGCCATAGCCCTGGTCGAATGGGCTTTAAATGGAGACTGGACAGTTCTTTTTTTGTAAAGAGTATGCCTTTCGAATTGTATCTTTGATTGTTTAGTAACTTTCTGGCCTTTATTTTTTCCTCCATGCTGAATGAATAAATTTGAATCCTGTCTCCAAGATTCTGTTGACTGGAGACATTTAACTATCATCCTCCGCACCTCAAAGCAATGGAAACGCTCCTCTTTTTGGAATTTTTTGGGAATTTCCTGTTCTTTATGGGAGGAGACTACGTTTGGTAAAAAAGCTGGGTCTGACTTTAAGATTACTCTGTCATCAAGAATTTTTAGATAAGGTTCTTTCATAGAGAGAGCTTGAATCTCCCCTATCCTACGGGTAGAGGTAATGGCTACCAGGAAGGCAGCTTTCATGGTCAAATATCTTGATGAGATATCATCTTGTGGTTCAAACGGAAGCTCACAAAGGAAGTTTAGGACTAACGTTAAATCCCATGTTGGGATCATTTGTCTTATTGTGGGTCTTAATCTGGAAACGGCTTTAAAAAACCTCTTTACCCATCTATGTTCAGCTAATGGAAAATCTAGGAAAGCCGAAATAGCCGATACTTGGACTTTTAAGGTACTTGGTCTCAAACCTAAATCAAACCCTTTCTGAAGAAAGTCTAGAATGTATAAAATGGTAGACGAGGAACCGTCTGGGTGTTCCATAGACAAAAAATCACACAATGGCAAAAAATGCCCAAAAATATATCTATTCAGGACCCTGAATCGAAACCAAAAATAACAATAGGGTACCTAAAATATAACTTTTAATAATAAAGGTTTAAAAATGCCCAAAAAATGAAAAGGTATAACTTAAGAACACGGTTAACGCCTCTGTTAACCATATTAATCAAATACTGCATACGTGATGTGCATAGAAATGAACAAAAAGGATAGGATAGAGATAAAGTAGCTGGGTCTCTGACCCTAGTGGACCCTATCCTAACACGATGAGGACCTAACACCTGTATTCTCCCCTTAGGGACAGGACAGTGACTGCCCAGCTTCGTCAAGCAAAAAAGAAAGGGGAGAAAAAGATAGGAATGACATAAAGAAGAACCGTCCCAATGCGTTTCTTTGGCCAACGCCAATTCATCAGGGGACTAATAGATTGGACAAATAATCCTCAATAGTTCAATAGATCAACACCACACATGAGCTAGAGCTATAGAGGTATCCACAGCACAAGTGGATGGACACAGTCGTCACCTACCCCAATTCAACCGCTCCAATCTTATTGTATAGTGTGGATATGATACTCAATAATTACAAATGGTCAGAGTAAACCGCAGGGGTACTTGTAAAACAAACATATTCCCCTCAGCGGCGGTCATTACATCACCTAGAAAGACAAACAAATGCTCAGCTACTTAGCTAGTTCTCCGCTAGTGGAGCATGATGATCGCGGGTGTGCAGTTCTCCGCATATGGCAGTGGCACAAGCCGGCCGGCGTCTGGCATTTAAATAGCCCGCCGTATGAGCCGCACTTCCGCCCTCACCGCTCCACGTGACTTGTCACGTGAGCGTGTCTAAGGGAGGCACTGAGTCCGCCAATGCCTTTCCTCTAGTGCGTCATTCCACTACGTCAGCCAGTGTTGGGAGGATCACTGATATCTGATCCGCCCACAGTGACGTAGTGAAGACGTTCGTACACATAGGGGGTGTTGCTAGGCAAGAAAACAACACCTTTTAAGCGCTACAATAGCGCGATGTTTAGAGGCGCATACACACCTATATTAAGTAGAGGCGCCTATAGGAGTTTATCGCAAAAGCAGGTAACCTGTAATCATTCCTGGAAATCGAGCTACAGTAATAGATGGTGGGGGGTTGACATAAATTAAGAGATGTAAATTGTGTTTTTATAACAGTCTCATAAATATGGTATAGAGATCTGTAAAATATAGCGATCTCACACATCACAGGTAGTATTCAACCTTAATTCAGGTGTCATAAATCAGATGTGTGGGCCCGCTAGATGTTAAAGCGTATATACAAAGGAGAAAGAGGATAACTGCCCTTAGTGGGTACATTATACAGAAGGTGTCCATTCCTGCACTGGTTTTCAGTCATGCCACGAATGTCCATCCCTATATAATATTGCAACTTCACCAGGGCCAATGTATCCAGTTATACAATATTTAGTCATTAATCCAGTGTATCCGTTTACAAAGTGAGAGTACATTGATACAGTTACACAATTCTCAGGTGCGATGTTACCATATTATCAAATGAAACAGCCAAACCATAGCTGTTCATTTAATCCACCTGGATAGGAGGTTTTTAACTCATAAATCCACCATGTCTCGCGTTGCAATAGTTTCTTATTCCAATCGCCGCCCCTCTTGGGTGGTCTTACCAGTTCAATAGCCATGAAGCGGACCTTGGAAAAGTCACCTCCATGTGCTATTTCTACATGTTTAGCCACGGGAGTATCCTTTTTATGTCGGAGATCCCTCAAGTGCTCACCGACTCGTCTCCTCAATTCTCTTGAGGTCTTTCCAACATATTCAATTCCACAGGGGCATGTGAATTTGTAAATCACCCCTCTGGAACGACAGTTGATAAAATCTCTAATGCTATACTCCTTACCAGTAACACCACTTTTAAAGCTACGTGATTGTAAGATATAGGGACAGGCCACACAACCACTGCAATGGTAGCATCCTGTTATAGGTTTTAACCAGGTGCCACCATTTGCGTTTGCACTCTCTTCAAAGTGGCTGTGGACCAAGCGATCACGTAAGCTTCGTCCCTTACGGTAAGTGATAGTCGGTTTTACAGAGATGACCTTTCCAATGTCCGAATCTAGACGCAAAATGTCCCAATATTTCTCCAGAATGTTTCTAACCTCATGGGCTCCTGTATCATACGTGCCAACCAGTCGGATCATCTTTTCTTCATCTCTCTTAGGAGTAGAATGTAAGAGTGATGTTCTATCTGCCGTCTTGGCCCTTTTAAAAGCCTTCTTAAGACAGCTGTCAGGATACCCCTCTCATGGAAACGTCTCCGTAAATCATCTGCCTGAGTCTTAAAGTCACGGAATGTGGAGCAATTTCTCCTCATTCGTAGGTACTGGCCTACCGGAATCCCTCGCTTCAATGACGGTGGATGGTAACTATTCCAATTCAGCAACAAATTTGTTGCTGTAGGTTTCCGGTAGGTGCATGTCTGAAGAAAGCCATTAGTACCTCTAGTAATCAATATGTCTAGAAAGGGTAGGCTCGTCATATTACACTCCGACGTGAATCTCATATTGATATCATTCTGATTGAGTTCACCAATGAATTCATCAAATTCAGTTCTACTCCCCTTCCAAATCAAAAAAATATCGTCGATGAATCTGCCCCAAGTCACCACCTTATCGATGTGCGTGACCGGGGCATCACCGAAGACGAGGGTCCTCTCCCACCAGCCCAGGAACAAATTAGCATACGACGGGGCACAAGAACTCCCCATCGCTGTGCCCCTGAGCTGGTGGTAGAGGACCCCCCCAAAAAGAAAAAAGTTAGACGTCAAAGTAAACTCCAACAGTTCAAGTACCAGTTTTTGGAGCGGTGAGGGCGGAAGTGCGGCTCATACGGCGGGCTATTTAAATGCCAGACGCCGGCCGGCTTGTGCCACTGCCATATGCGGAGAACTGCACACCCGCGATCATCATGCTCCACTAGCGGAGAACTAGCTAAGTAGCTGAGCATTTGTTTGTCTTTCTATGTGATGTAATGACCGCCGCTGAGGGGAATATGTTTGTTTTACAAGTACCCCTGCGGTTTACTCTGACCATTTGTAATTATTGAGTATCATATCCACACTATACAATAAGATTGGAGCGGTTGAATTGGGGTAGGTGACGACTGTGTCCATCCACTTGTGCTGTGGATACCTCTATAGCTCTAGCTCATGTGTGGTGTTGATCTATTGAACTATTGAGGATTATTTGTCCAATATATTAGTCCCCTGATGAATTGGCGTTGGCCAAAGAAACGCATTGGGACGGTTCTTCTTTATGTCATTCCTATCTTTTTCTCCCCTTTCTTTTTTGCTTGACGAAGCTGGGCAGTCACTGTCCTGTCCCTAAGGGGAGAATACAGGTGTTAGGTCCTCATCGTGTTAGGATAGGGTCCACTAGGGTCAGAGACCCAGCTACTTTATCTCTATCCTATCCTTTTTGTTCATTTCTATGCACATCACGTATGCAGTATTTGATTAATATGGTTAACAGAGGCGTTAACCGTGTTCTTAAGTTATACCTTTTCATTTTTTGGGCATTTTTAAACCTTTATTATTAAAAGTTATATTTTAGGTACCCTATTGTTATTTTTGTTCCATAGACAACCAGATTTTCCCATATATAGCTGAAGTACCATATTTTTCGCTTTATAACACGCACTTTTTTCCCCTCAAAAGTTGGGGGAAAATGGCAGTGCATCTTATAAAGCGAATGCTGCCATTTTTACTCTAGTGACGCTGCACAGCGCTGCCTACGATGTATCAGCAGGAAAGGAGGAGGGACTGGAGGCTGGCAACTGGTGTAGTCACTTTACTCTATTACACCGGGCAAGGGTAGTCATGGGAGCTTTGTTAAAGTATCGCAATCCTCTGCAGTAGCGCAATCCTCTGTAGTACTCACTATCAAACTACCGTAGCAGGCAGGCCGGCCACGTAATGTCATTCACTCCGTCACCTGCTTCACTAATAAAGTGGGAGAAGCATGCGTGTGACCGAGTAAGTGACGTTACGCTGCCGGCCTGCTACACTTTACATCTAAAGACTGCTATGAGCGGGGCCCGGTGTAATAGAGTACAGTGACTGCACCGCTGCGATTCCAACAGCAGTTGCCAGCCTCCACCACCTGTATTGGGGGTCACTATTTACATAGGGACACTGTTATGGGGGGGGGATCTGTGGATGACACATATATAGCATAAGATGCTATATATGTGTCATCCACAGATTCCCCATAACAGTGCGGCATCCACAGATATTCAGTATTTCCCTTTCAGGATCCAGACTGTCAAATTTAAGGTTTCCAGATCTGGGTGTTTTAGAGGGTCCTGAACCAAAAGATCCTGTCTCCTTGGGAGGATTAATGGCTCTTCTATGCACATAACTTTGAGGAGAGAGTACCAGCTTTTTTTTGGGCCAGGCCAGAGTAATCAATAGCACCTTTGTCATGCTCTTGCCAATCTTCCTCAATACTGCCAGAATAAGAGGAATTGGTGGGAAGGCATATGCGACATCCATATTCCAGGTTTGTGACATTACGTCCACTGCTAAAGGAATGTCTCTTGGATTTAGAGAGTAAAAACAGCTTGTTTGTGTGTTTACTCTGGTTGCAAATAGGTCTATCTGAGGCTGACCCCATTTGGGACATAACTGCTGGAATACTACTTTGTTTAGCAGTCATAGAAAAAAGGGATCCAGCTCACCCGGTCTTTTGCCATGCACGGAGATGGCCCAAGTATGCCAACAGAAACAGGATAAATTCGAAGATACTCCAGCAACAGGCGTCTTTTCCAATCGCAACTTTATTTCAATCCATAAAAACAGCTCCAAACAGCAAACACCTTCTTTCACCGCCAGGAGCGTAGATAACGGCTCATGGGCCCTGGTGCAAGAGTTTAGCTTGGGCCCCCCTTCCCTCAGTGCTTTGTGTCTTATGTGGCACAAGGGTCTTTGGGCCCCCTCAGGCTCCTGGGCCCGGTAGCGACTGCTACCTCTGCACCCCTTATAGCTACGCCCATGTTCACCGCGCCAGTGGTTTAGATGTTTCGAACCTTGCGGTTCTTAATCATAACCTCAACTGGTGGTTCACTGTGTTCAGTATATGAGGCCTCTCCCAGACTTTCATTACTGAAACATCTTCACCTGTGTTCAGGGAGAAAACCACCCCCACACACTTTATTTTTTTTTTAAATAAGGGGTTAAATTCAGGTTCCCTGTCTTCAGTGTGTGGGGGTGGTTTTCCCCTCTAAACATAGGTGAAGATGTTTCAGAAATTAAAGTCTGGGAGAGGCCTCATATAATGAACACAGTGAACCACCAGTTGAGGTTATGATTAAGAACCGCAAGGTTCGAAACATCTAAACCACTGGCGCGGTGAAAGACAGTGTTTTCTGTTTGGAGCTGTTTTTATGGATTGAAATTAAGTTGCGATTGGAAAAGACGCCTGTTGCTGGAGTATCTTCGAATTTATCCGACTTTGTTTAGTATCCACTCTCTACGATCGACTCTTTTCCTGCTCAGGAAATTTGCCGTCATGTTTTCTTTGCCCCTTAGATATAAGGCTGAGATTGATAACACGTTTGATTGGGCCCAGCAAAAAATCTGATTTGACACCCTTTGCAGCAAGGGGTTTCTGGTTCCCCCCTGGTGTTTGAGGTAACACACCGTAGTGATCTTGTCTGAGAAGATCCTTCCCTTTTACGATATTTTTGGCCCATTTCAGAGTCTTCAGAACCGCTGTTAGCTCTTTTAAGTTTGATGATCCCAGGCTCTCTAGAACACTGTTTCCCAACCAGTGTGCCTCCAGCTGTTGCAAAACTACAACTCCCAGCATGCCCACACAGCCAAAGGCTGTGAGTTGTAGTTTTGCAATTGCTGGAGCCACTCTGGTTGGGAAACACTGCTCTAGAAAATATAGTTCTGCCATCTAGGCTCCCCAGCCTAACTTGCTGGCATCTGTGGTCACCGTCACCATTGGATCCAGCTTCCAGGGAATTCCCTTCACTAGGTTGTCTGGAGGTAACCAGCAGTTCAGGGAGTTCTTTAATCCTGTGGTAAGGAAAATCCTTTTGTCTAGATTATTGACTTTTGTCCCACCAAGATAGTATAAGTTTCTTTAATGGTCTTGAATAAAAGAGGGAATCATGGGTATGCAAGATATCATGATGCCCAGAATCCTCATTGCCTCTATGATCATGCAACGTTTCTTCTCTTTGAAGTGTTGGAATTTTATTACCATGGTATTTTGTTTGGTTATAGGTAGAAAAGACATTTCTTTCACTGAATCTAGAAGTGTACCCAAGAAAATCTTCCTGGTTTCCAATCGCAGATCTGATTTGTTGAAGTTGATAATCCATCCCAATTTTGTCAGCACCTCCAGTGTTAATTGAAGATGATCTTTCAATATCTTCTGAGATTGGGCTGTTAATAAAAAATCGTCCAGGTATTGGATTATAATTATTTTGTAGTGTTTTAGGTGAGCCATCACTTCTACCATCAGTTTGGTGAAAATCCTCGGGGCTGACGAGATTCCGAATGGCAGACACTGAAATTGGAAATGATGTATATGGCTGTTCACTTTTATTACAAATATCAGATATTTTTGATGATGAGGATGAATAGAGATATGATAATATGCATCCTTCAGGTCTATTGTGCACATGAATGCTGCTGGGGTGATGAGTGGAATGGCTGACCAAATAGATTCCATCTTGAACTTTGGATAATTTAGGAATTTGAGGTTTATAATTGTCCTGAATGATCCACTTTTTTTTTTTTTTTTACCAGGAATAGCTTGGAATAATGACCCTTGAACTGATGATCTGGAACAATGGCCTTCATCTTGCACAGAGACTGAATATCCTGTAGAAGTTGATTCTGTAATGTTTCTCCGTGAGGATTGGTTATCTGAAAACGCTGTGGGGGAGGAGACTTGAATTCTAGTTTGTAACCCTCCTGAATGGTTCAGATTACCCAGGGATTTTTTGTAATGGAAACCCATTCCTGGCTTTAAAAACAAAGTCTTCCTCCCACTGGAATGGTGTCATTGTTTACCAGGATTATTTGTGTTGTTAGGGTTAAGAAGGAACCCTCTTCTTCTGCCTCCCTTCGGGTAGTTCCACCAGATTTTCCCTTCCCTATACTCAATTTACTGGGACTGTCTGTTCTCCAAAAGGGCTGACTTTCCTTGGGCTTCTCTTCTGGAATTCCTTTTTTCTTACCAGCCGCTCTTTTTAAAATGGCATCAAATCCTGGTCCAAATACGTCAGAACCGGAAAATGGTATTGCACGTAACTTATTTTTAGAAGCTATGTCGCCTGTCCAAGTCTTCAGCCACAAGGGTCTTCTAGCGGTATTTGATAGTGTTCCACTTTGTGCTGCAAAACAGATAGATTCTGCAGAAGCATCACCCATAAAAGCTGTGGTTTTTTAGCAAAGGCAGAGAATCTAGAATTACTTCTCTAGGCGTCTTGAGCTTTGAATAGTTTTCTAATTGATTAAGCCATAATCCCATAGCTCTGGCTACAGATATAGCGACAATATTAGTATTGATTGTTGCTGATAAACATTCCCAGATTCTTTTCAGGAGTCCATCAGATTTTCGGTCCATGAGATGGTAGTCTTTTTTGCAACTTTTGCTACCTGGACATCTATTTTTGGAACTTCTTCCCATAAGTCCTTAGGATTAAAAAGAAGGCGACTTCTGAATTCTCGAGGAATGGAAAGTTCCTTTTCTGCATAAAAGAAGGAAAAAGTCCAGCTCCAGCAGTGGATGAAGTCATATTGACATCATTCATGCCACTGCCTTACTGGCATGAATGATGTCAATATGACTTGGAGATTTTAATCGCTCAATAAAGATCGAATTGAATTCTATCCCATCCACTGCTAGAGCTGGACTTTTTCCTTCTTTATGCTCAGTTGCCATCAGGTGCATCGTCCGTGCTCGTTTGTTGGATGGTCCTTATTTTCAACAGGTGAGAGCTGCCACCCCCTTCTTTGCTTTCCTTTTCTGTATCTTCTCATTCCTTCAGTATCATCTCTCTCATATTGGAATTAACCGCAAACAGCTTCCTTTTCTTTGCCCTTAATCCTCCAAACGCCTTGTCTTGAGTTGTTTTGGGTTGCTGAAGCTCCTCCACCTCCAAAGTTTCCCTTACCGCCGATAGTAACGAATCCAAATGTTCCAAAGAAAATAGGTCTTTTTTCTGGTCTTCAGAAGAACCTGAGGGAATGATTAACTCTTCTACTTCTAACTACCCTTCCGAATAATAACTATTTTCGCCCTGTTTGTCTGAATCCGATTCCAGCTGGATTCTAGCTTTCTTTGAAACTGGCAGAGGAGGAATCAAGCTAGAAACTGAAGCCTGTACTTCTTCTCTTATCATAGACCTCAGATCAGAGAGGAAGGACAGCTGTTCCTCCTTCAGAAGTCTGGCAATACAATCAGGGCATAGCTGTTTTTTGTATGATTCCTGTAACTTTCTAGTACAGGAAATACATTTTCTTGTTAGGTTCTGTCTGGGATCTATGTCCCGGATCCTTTTCCCCCTAGGAACAAACAAAGCAACTCTTCCTTAGTACTAGTGGACACCAATAAACAGAATAAAGCAGGGCTTGGTAATTAACTTTCATAGCCCTGAGCAGGGGTATCGCCAGTCATTTCAGGCTTGGTAGACATCTGGGACTCCATTTGGAACAGCAGACAAGCCTAACTGCTTGCTGGTTCCCTTTTATATAATCTTACCTTAATGGTCTGCCCCCCTGCGCTCCTCCTTCCTTCCTTCTTGGGGACACTATCCCCTAGGGGAGAGTCGACCTCTCATGTGAGGCCAACCACCAGGCCTCCAGCATGGAACGCTGGGTGCCGCCATCTTGGATCCTGGCGTAGCGGCGTCACTTCCTGTACACGGAGCATTCCCCGGAAGTGACGTCACCGCTATGCGCCCGTCCAGAAGGAATGCGCGCTGCCAAGCCCAGAGCCGCCGGAGGGGAAGCGGCTTCAGCTCCCAGATACCGCGGCCATGTGGGAGAGAGGTAAGCAGGGAAGGCTAGGGAACCTCGCAAAAAGGTACTAGCAGGGCCTTGAGGAAACTGGTAGGAATGGCTGGACACCACCCGACCCAGTTCCAGCCCTAGTAACCTTGCGGCTACTTCCATTTTCTTTTCTTCAACCTGAAGAGGACCTCTCTTGCAACTCCCTGTAGGGACAGGAAGAACATTGGATGAGGGGGTGGGGCCTTTTAAACTCTTTTGCTTCCTGTCCCTACAGAGACCTATGAGGACAACCTCCCACGTGCTGTCATGGGGGACGTCCTGGAAAACCTTTATTAAATAGCTTAGTACAGGGTATATGAAATGGAGTTGTCTAAACTCTAAAGCCATGTCTGTACAGTATATTTTTGCACTGTGCTCATGCTGCACTTTTAAAGCACATCGTATGATCAAAGTCTAAAACATGCAACCCCTTTTAAGTTTTTCCTATAGGATCAGCCTCCATTTGTTGCTGAAAGTATGGTCATGTGAATACACAATAACCATGTTCTGGCCGTGTAGATTTGCTCATTGATGGTCATGAAGGTACTTATACTTGTCCCAAAAGAAAATAAGCTGAACTTACCATTTACTTAAATTCTGTAACATTTAGAGATCTTGTACTAGTAGCTGAGACCAACACTAGGGACGAATGTTTTATGGACTGGGTAATTTTTGCTTATTCACACATAACTGTATGACCTTAAAAGTTCTTAGTGTTCAAATACTTGATGCCAAAGAGTGCCCCTTAAATTTTATAAAGCCTCTAAAGGTACCCTTTGAATTACAGGGAGTGTCTGGCCTTAGAGCAGACAGCCTCTGGAGTCCTAACCTGTGCCCCTAAAAAAACAAACAAAAAACAAAAAAAAAACACACCTGTCCGCAATCCCAACACTGCTCCATTCCCTGCATCTTTTGGTCCCCACAAGACCAGGAAGTGGATTTGTCCCGTGACAACTGTTACCAAACACAGACCTCAGCAGTCACCGCAGCCTGAATACTACATCACAGCAGTGATGAACCGTTCAAGCTTCTGTGACCAATGAAGCCTGTAATTGGCCGCAGCATATCTGGGACCAAGCCACTTCTGGTCCTCTAAAGACCCCTAAGTGGCCGGGAACAGAGAAGCCGCGGGACGGTGAACACGTTAGTGGGTTTTTTATGTTCAGAGACACGTTAGGACCTCAGAGAATGTCGTCTCCAAGGCCAGACAATCTTTAAATGATCTACCAGTTTTTGGAGCCTGTCCTTGATGAGAAGAAAACTTGTTCCTCCATAGTATGAAAACTAGTTCCAACCTTTGTAGTCTGCTAAAATGTTTAGACAATGTGGTGCCAGGTCTATAGCACTTGACAAATCTATGTGTCAGTTTTTGTGTGTAACAGTTCATGTTTCAGAAGTCGTGCCTTCTGAACAAATCCCTTTCCACATTCTGAGCATGACAATGGTTTCTCTCCAGTGTGAATTTTTTTATGATCGTTTAGTTCTGGCTTGGTCATAAAACGTTTTCCACATTCGGGGCATTCAAAAGGTTTTTCCCCCGTGTGAAACCTCTGATGTTTTACAAAGTCTGACTTCCACGCAAAGCACCGATTGCATTCAGAACATGAAAATGGCTTCTCCCCTGTATGTGTTTTCTGATGTAAAACCAGATTTGATCTGGAGTAGAAAGATTTACTGCATTCAGAACATGAATATGGTTTTTCCCCAGTGTGAATCCTCTGATGTTTTACAAAATATGAGACACTTGAAAACGATTTCTGACACTCGGGACACTCATAAGGTTTTTCTCCTGTGTGGATCCTCTGGTGGTTGACGAGATCAGATTTCCATACAAAACACTTTCCGCATTCAGCGCACACATGTGGCTTCTGCCCAGCATGAATTTTCCGATGCAGCAGAACATTTGAACTTGCTGAGAAACATTTGCCACATTCAGGACAGGAGTACGGTTTCTCTCCAGTGTGGATTCTCTGATGCTTGACGAGGTAGGACTTGATGGAGAAACATTTGCCACATTCTGAACATGAATATGGCTTTTCACCTGAGTGGATTCTCTCATGGACAACTAGATCTCCTTTCCAAGCAAATGTTTTCCTACATTCAGAACAGGAAAATGGCTTCTCACCAGTGTGAATCTGTAGATGCTTTGACAGATGTGAAGTTTTCTTAAAACATTTCCCACATTCGGGACAACAAAATGGTTTCTCCCCAGTGTGAATTCTCTGATGGGAAATTAGATTTTCTTTCCGGGTTAGGCTTTTCCCACATTCTCCACAGGTAAATAACCTTTTACCAGCCTTTGGACCTGAAATGTCTTTTGACAAAGTTGAAATGTCTCCAGGTTCTGTTTCTTGACTTTGAGCTAGACTGGAAGATTCAGAGTTGAGAGTCACATAATCGATGCCATTTAGGATATCAGATGATGTGTGTGCACTAGAACTAAAGGGGCTGAAATGCAAGAGGACAGGATATTCGACTTGAGGATATTGGACCACATCATCTCCCATTTCGAAATGTTCATAGAATGTATGCTGTCTGTCTAAACTGTTAATTGAGGAAGATGTATCTGTAAAAGAGGAGAATGGTGATAAATTAAATACTGTAGAGCAGACTTACTATTTGAGCAATGTTTATAAGATCTAGAGTGCCAAGATGTACC
Source organism: Bufotes viridis (assembly GCA_033119425.1). Taxonomy (NCBI): domain Eukaryota; kingdom Metazoa; phylum Chordata; class Amphibia; order Anura; family Bufonidae; genus Bufotes; species Bufotes viridis. Next base: position 117,971,877 of record CM065594.1, read on the forward strand.
TCATTAATCCCCCAACTCTGCTGTTCTGACAATTACTGGGTTACAGCTGGACTCTACTTTCTGATCTCATCTCGACACACAGGAAATGTCTGCATAGCCATTCAATGGCTTGGGTGGTGACCAGTAGTTGGCTGAACAGGCATTACCTGTATGTTACCTGTATGATGGGGCCAGGAAGTATAAAATGTCAGTGTAGAGGGAAATCGATGAGGGGAGTATAGTTTCTTTTATTTTTTTTTAACTCACTCCAAACTCTTTCCCAACATTTTCTACTCCACCGAACAACCCCTTTAATTATTTTAATTATATATGCTGCAGTCGCTAATGACTGCAATGCCTAAGGGATTAAATAGACAGGATCAGCATTATATCCAATCTTGGATGCTGCAGCAGAATACCAGCTATATATTACAGCTAGTACCTACTGCTGATACCATGGGCACAGCTTCCTTGCCTGTTTCATCCATTAAATGTAACTCCCTTATAACAATACTGCAGTTTGGATCTACAGTTACATTCATTTGTGGGAATCGGCTAAACTCAGGTCTTGTATCTCAGTTCTCCCAGGCAGTTTTTTTTTTTTTTAGCTATTAGACTGATAGAACTCATTTTTCAAAAGTTTAGTCCAAACTTTTTTTAAAATAGGAAAAAGAATGAAAAGTATATATATTAGGTATTGCCACGCCCGTATTGACTGCCTCTATAAAAATATCACATGATCCAGACTGTGAGGTGAATGCAGTAAAAAATGTTTTTTAAAAAGTGCCAAAACGGCCATTTTTTTGTCACCTTCCCTCACAAACAGTGTAATACCAAGCAATCAAAAAGGCGTATTTAGCCCCAAATGGTATCAACGAAACCGTCATCTCATCCCACAAAAAATTAGACCCTACCTAAGACAATCGCCAGAAAAATAGAAAAAATAGGGAAGTCAGAAAATGGCAGCACAAAAACAAGATTTCATTCAGTCTTATGTACCCTGAAATGGTACCAATAAAAAGGTCACCTCATCCCGCAAAAAATTAGCCCCCACATAAGAAAATCACTCAAAAAATAAAAACCAATGGCGCCCATAAACAAATCCATCAAAATCTGCGCTGCAAAAGCCATATGGCGCTTCTATTCTGAATCCTGCCATGTGGCCCCCCAGCAGTTTACCACCACATATGGGGGGTTGCCATATTCAGGAGAAAATGGGTAACAAATTATGGTGTGCTTTTTCTCCTGTTACCCCTTGTGAAAATGAAAAATTTGGGGCTAAACAAACATTTTATTGGAAGAAATGAAACTTTTCATTTTCACAGCCAAGTGTTTTCAAATTCGGTAAACCCTTAAGGGGTTAAAGTGGTCAGTATCCCCCTTAATATATTGTTTGAAGGGTGTAGTTTCCAAAATGGGGTAACTTTTTGATGGTTTCCACTGTAGGGGTATATCAGGGTCTCTTCAAATACAAAATGGTGCCCAAAAACCATTCTAGTAAAATCTACCTCCAAAATCAATATGACCATTGCCATGTGCCAATAGAGCAGTTTACCACCACATATGGGGTGTTTCTGTAAACTGCAGAATCAAAGTAATGCATATTGAGGTTTAGTTTGCTGTTGAACCTTGCTGTGTTGCAAGAAAAAAATTGATTAACATGAAAAATCTGCATTCAAAAAATGAAATTTTGTCTCCATTTTCCTTTAATTCTTGTGGAATACCTAAAGGGTTAACAAAGTTTGTAACATCAGTTTTGAATAATTAGAGGGGTGTCATTGTAAAATCGGGTAATTTATGGGTGGTTTCCAATAAGTAAGCCCCTCAAAATCACTTTATAACTAAATTGGTGCTTAAAAAATGGTTTTGTAAACTTTGTTGAAAATGTGAAAAATGGCTTCTAAAATTCTAAGCCTTCTAACATCCTAAAAAAATAAAATGACATTTACAAAATGATGCCAACATAAAGCAGACATATGGGAAATGATGACTGATAACTATTTTATGAGGCATTTCTATCTGTCTTAAAAGTAAAAAAATTAAAATTTTGAAAATTGTGAATTTTTCTAAATTGTGGTTAAATTTTGGATTTTTTTTTTTACAAATAAAGAAAAAATATATTGACTCAAATTTAGCACTGTCGTGAAGTACAATGTTTTATGAGAAAACAGTCTCAGAATAGGCTGGATAAGTAAAAGTGTTCCAAAAATATTACCACATAAAGTGACACGTCTGATTTGCAAAAAAATGGCCTGGGCAGGAATGTGAAAACTGCCCCGGGGTAGAAGGGGTTAAAGATTTCTAAAACTGTAAATATGTATAACAAAATACACCATAGTATAAATAATGCACACAGATTTATAAAAAAAAATGTGGTCAGTATATGGCGCCCTGCAAGACACTAGGACCATGTGGAGTAGAGAATAGCATCAATGTTTTTGGATTTAGTACTGAATATTACCCACCTGGATGAATACACATCGGAGTCTCCTCCTCCTTACACTGCTCATCACTCATCATGCACGCCTCATCATCATCATCCTCAAACTCTGATCCAACTACGACTTGACTCATGAGAAGATCCTGTACACATAACCGTAATAGCTTGGATGTTATAAAATACATTTTGGGTGACTTCTTAAGTAGGAGACCTAATTATTGCTTGTCCTAGCATACCTCATTATATGGATGAATTTTATCGTCTTCTTCTTTACAGTGGGGAGTAGGACATTTCTCTGGTGTACGCATTTCACTAGATCCATCTGTAGAAGACATAGATGACAGAATATATTTGGATGCATGTCATTTCATTAGCTGTCATGTCCAGCTGCTCCTCTTTTATTTTGAATCCGTTTCATTGTTCAAGGTATTTAGATATTTCTCTTACATGGTGATGTGCAGGGCTGGTGGGTCTCCATGACGTCCTTGTACAGAGCCTTGTGTTCTTCTAGATACTCCCACTCCTCCACAGAAAAATAAACTGTGACATCCTGACACCTTATGGGAACCTGACACAGACAAGGATACAGTCATCATACAGACCCATTACCCCTTGTGTTACCGTCCCAGTATTCCCAGCAGCGCTCACCTCTCCAGTCAGCAGCTCAATGATCTTGTTGGTGAGGTCCAGGATCTTCTTCTTATTGTTCCTCTCGTGTACGTGTGACTGAGGTGATGGCACTGTTATGGGGTTCTGGCGTTTGTCCAAGTTTCCTGACTCATGGAACTTGTTTTGATGCGTCACATAATTAGTAAATTCGTTTTTCATAGGCATATAGTCCTGTACAATTAGATAGATACTTAAAATACAGAGAGTCCCACAATCCTCAGCAGTACAGTTCCCTTTATTATTAACAGAACCCCTTAGCACTCCATTTAGGTCATGTTACAGAATGCCCAGCAATCTCCACCTCTCTACCTGAGGAAGTTCATGTGATGTAATACCCAGAATGACTCCCCTCTCCAGTCATGCCCATTCTTTCAAAAAGGGGTTTCCCAGAACTAACATATTGAAGACCTATCCACAGCAGTATCCAATAGGTTCTTGGGTCCAATTCACTTGATGAGGAGCATCAGCTGCAGGACCCATGAACGCGACTACACAATGTATCGAGCTGTGGCGTTCCGGCTTTAAAAAGCGGATAAACTGTCGGTTTTTCATGCCCATTTTACATCTGCGTGTGCTTCCATTTCCTGCCAGACTATCCATTTTTTATGTTCATTTGTCATATGTTTTGCATCCTTTTTTAACAGCTGTTAAAAATAAAGGAATTTCACTGGCTTTCCTTTTTAAAATGAAAATTCATTAAAAAAAGTAACAAAAAAAACTTAAATATATAAAAATTTACTTTCCGTAGAATAAAATAAATAAATACATAAATAACAGGAGCTCCTTCTTTTTGGCTGAGAGCCGAGCGTTGCGATTGGCTGCGCTCTTAGCCTGGGAGAAGCGCTGCCACGCCCGAAGCAAAACCTGTCACCGCCCCATACAAAAGTCAGCCTCATTTGCATATCAGGCGGCAGAAGAAACGGGGCAATTATATAGCGATTCGGGGGTCGATTTGAAAAAAAAAAGGAGGGCACATCAGTGGAAGGCGCCCAGCTAGGTAGGACAGTTATTTCAATGAGGCAATATTGATGAAAGGTCCTCTTTAAGGGCTGATAGACAGGTGCACTTCTTTCTAAATGGCCCCATTAACTTCAATAAGATCAATCTCGCAGTCAAAACAGCCACAAATTGCCCCATAAGGCCATGTGAATAGCCCCGTAAAGTGCAATGGTTCACAAGGCCGTTTTCCACTGTTGTGTGAATGTACCCTAACAGCTAATCGGGATGTCTGGTATATCTTATGGATAGGTCATTCATATTTTGGTCCTGGAAAACCCTATTATAGGGTGCATTCACACAACCATCTCTGTTTTGTGGACTGCAAATCGAGGATCCACAAAACACAGACACCGGCCGTGTGCACATTGCATTGTGGTGCAAACCGACTGACTTCAATGGGCCCGCCACCCGTTCAAAGATAGGACGTGTCCTATGTTTTGCAGCATGGTTGCACGGACCTGGAAACACACTGAAGCCCTTAGGTCCACATCCCAATGCAGGGTACACATGGCAGGTGTCCGTGTATTGTGGACACGCAGTTTGCGGTCCACAAAATGGACACGGTCGTTTGAATGGACCCTATGACTGATATCAAGTGACATAACTGCCAGAATCTATCACCCCTCTGGTGGTGTCTATTAATATTGATAATAGATAAGCCATGTGATGTCTTCCCATAATATCTGACCTCTCCGGTCCTGTCCCTGTTTTATTAATACAGATAATAGGGGGAACGTGTGACATAATTCCCAGAATCCCTCACCTTTCCGGTCAGCAGGTAGATGATCTCCAGGGTGAGACTTAATATCCTCTCAGTCATGTGGCTCCTGTCTTGGTCCATCCTGAAGAACCTGAGACTGGGCCCTGGTCTTTGATCCAATGGAGATGCCAACAGATAGAAGTCATTTAATATAAAATGGGAAACAAAGATTTTAATAACCAACAATTTGGGTTCACAAGTATTATAACTACCAATAAACAATGATTACATATGGGGCCAAGAGGTTTTCAACCACCAGTAGAGTTTCAGTGTTTTGGTAGTATACATGGGCACCCTCATGAAAAATTGTTGGCCCATATTTTTATTAATGTGTGTGTGTGCCTAGAATGTGTCTGAAAAGTGGTGCAAAGAGAGGTCTCTAAACTTGTTTGAAAGGTAAAGGGGCTTAGTAGGGCAGAGCTTTGCAGGAAAGGGGGCTTGGCCTAGGATGCACGCTTTCAAACGGCACCACCAATTTTAATGGCGTAAAATTCTGTCTCAAAGTAATCCAACCAATAGATGTCTATCCCTGCACCAGATTTATCATCCACCCCGAGCCACTGTGCATCTATGCTTATGCCATCTTTAGGACTGGTAAATCTGCCCCACCTCATTATAGTTCAGTCACATCCAGAGCTGTATTCAAAATGACCCATCCTTTCACCAGCTCCCATAATCACTAAAACTCAGAGACATGGAGATGACCTCCTCAGTAGAAGGTCTATGAGCCTGTCTTCAGCTCCATCTCCAGCAGTGAGGAGAGACAGCACTTAGCTGAGTGTTTCTAACTCCTTGGGGGAGATTTATCAAAACTGGCTTAGGGTACTTTCACACTTGCGTTGGTGCAGATCCGTCTGTTTATTTGCACAGACGGATCCGCACCTATAATGCAAACGTTTGTATCCGTTCAGAACGGATCCGTTTGTATTAGTTTTAAAGAAAAATGACAAAGTCAAAAACGGATCCGTTTTGAATTACATTGAAAGTCAATGGGGAACAGATCCGTTTTCAAATGCACCATATTGTGTCATTAAAAACGGATCCGTCCCCATTGACTTCCATTGTAATTAAAAACGGATCCGTTAGGCTCCGTCTCTTCAGACGGACACCAAAATGCTGCATTTTGGTGTCCGTCTCCAAAACGGAATAGAGGCGGAACGGAGCCGAACTGATGCATTCTGAACGGATCCTTATCCATTCAGAATGCATTGGGGCTGAACTGATCTGTTTTGGACCGTTTGTGAGAGCCCTGAAACGGATCTCACAAACGGAATCCAAAACGCTAGTGTGAAAGTAACCTTAGTTGCCCTTAGCAACCAACCAGATTCCACCTGTCATTTTTCAGAACTCCTTTAGAAAATGAAAAGTGGAAGCTTATTGGTTGCTATGGGCAACTAAGTCTTTTTCTTTTACTCCAGTTTTGATAAATCCCCCCTTGTTTTAGAGATCAAAACTTGTGATATATCGCTATTGAAGAGAACTACACAAAACCTTTGGCCATGCAACTAGTCTGGGACTTGGGTAGCTCAAGCCTAAGGGTTGGGCCATTCTATAGCGTCTGACAGCATGGTACTGCAGGATGCTGTGTCTGAATGGTTGCTCAAGAAGTGAGGTGACCAGACATCAGATGGCAAGTGAAGAATGCAGCATTTTCTATATGCAATATATATTGTATGCATTTATATCTGCCATGACAGCCTGTGCAGGTTACCTGTTATCCTAGATCATCTTCTCATCCACTATTCTGTAGCACTGGCTTTTAAGGGCTTTGTCCTCAGAACGTATTAATGACTGCTCACATTTACACTAGAGAACAAACCTCCTAATGTCTACAGGCTCTGAGTCTCGTGTCTATGCAGCGTCCGACATGTTGAAGCCAGTGCATAGTGATGTAGTCGAGAATGTCTTCTGAAACATGGCTGTGATAGCGAGGACAGCTGTTGGAGATATCCTTCAAGGAGTTTATGCGGCATTATACTAGAGATTGCGGCTGACAAAGCTCTCTTGAACATGCGCATGCGTGTTGCCAGGTGTAAATAGGAGAAGGCTGTATAAAAGAGTCGGCAGCCATCTTTGAATAGGTCACTGCCCGTTTTTCCTATTATTGATCAATTATGGTGAAGCAGGGAGCCTTCCCATCCCCGCTTTACCATACAGCTCAGCTGTCGGCGCTCCCCTGCAGCAGGCAGGATGCGCTATGACGTCACACAACATGAACACGAAACGTGCCGCCCGCACTCTGACGTCACATCCCGCGGCTAACGCATGCGCCCTACTGGTAGAGAAGCCATTGGGTGTTTGCGCATGCGTGCAGAACTGTGCCGGGTGCTCAGCCTTTGTGACATCTGTGAGAGTGGAGCCCTGGGGGCCTGGACCCTGAAACAGAGAGGACAGGTGGCAGTCATCATTATTATGTGTAGGGCCCTGCCATATTTACTGCTGGTGGAGGGGGTAACGGAGGGGCTGTTATGTATTGAGCACTGTCATGTCCATGTTGTATGTGCACCTACAACTTCTGGATCCATCTCCTTGCAGCTACTGACTTGTCACCGCAGTCTTATTAGATTCCCCACTATTTCAGCAGGGGTGTATGTCTCATGTGTGTCAGATTAGCAGGATTGACTGTACTTACCTGTATGATTCATGGAGCGCTGCTCTCTGTGTATGGCACACGTGCTTCCAGAATAGGAAAACAAAGTAAAGCTTAAAGGGGTGTCTCTTTAAATGTAGTGGACCTAGAGGGATGGTGATGCCCATGCCAAACAGCTGTCTCATTGCTGTCAACCAGTGAGAGGAAAGAAATATCAGGAGAATGCTAATTGACTATGACTAGTGTTGAGCAAACTTGTGTTTTCAAGTTCGGAGTACAAGGTTCGGGTTATCTAATTGTTATGGATTCCGCTAGCACAGACAATAACTTATGGTCCGTGGTAGCAGAATCCATAACTGACTTCTTAGATATCCTGAACCTTGTACGCCGAACTTGAAAACACAAATTCGCTAATCCCTGTCTATGAACCTCTAGGAGCAACGGGGACGATGTCTTTACACCTAGAGGCTCTGCTCTCTCTGCACTTTGAGAGGGCCAGGCAGAGAATACCTCATTACACCTGGCCCTGTCAATCACAGTGGAGAGAGCGGCAGTGGCAGAGAAAGCAGAGCCTCTAGGTGTAAAGGCAACGCCCCTGTTGCTCCTAGAGGTGCATTTAATAAAACATAATTTTTCTCGCAATGCGGGCACATATGAACATGGGACCTACACAGATATCTTCAGCTGCCAAGCGCCCATTTAACAGGTCACCCAGTGTGATAGGTACAAATCTCCTGACAGATGCCCTTTAAGGGGAAATCGGTCACTGCACCTGACTATATGGCATCTAATTAAAGTGCTGTGATGTAAGTCTTGTGGCTGAATTCATTTTGCATAGATGGAACGCACACTGGCAGCTCCAGCATATTCACCTGTTCCTCCCTTTAAGACTATCTTCACATCTGTATTCATGACTCTCTTAGTACCATGTTAAAGGGGTTTTCTAGGATTTGGATACTAATGACCTATCCTCAGGATAGGTCATCAGTATCTGATGGGTGGGGGTTTGACACCCGGGACCCCCGCTAGTCAGCTGTTTGAAAAGGCACTGGCGCTCCTGTGCTTACTAGAGCGCCGTACATTGTAGAGCAGCTGTGCTTGGTGAGCTGAGAGAAAGCCGCATCGCTCACCGGATGCCGGTGGGGGTCCTGGGTGTCTGACCCCCACCGATCAGATACTATCCAGAGGATAAGTCATTAGTATCGAAATTCTGGAAAAACCCTTTAAAGGGCTTCTGTCACCCCCAAAATGCATTTTTCATTAGCTGACATTAGCTATTCGCTAATGTCAGCTGATCTCAAACATACTTTTCTTATTGTCCTGTGTGGTTTAGTTATTTTAAAAAACTTACATTTATGATATGCAAATCGCTTCACTACCAGAAAGTTGGGCGATAACTTGCTGGTAGCCGCCGCATCCTCCACTTGCCGACACGCCCCCTTCTCCTGTCGATGACGTCAGCCCTACATCTGTCTTCTCTTCCGGGTGTAGGGCTGACGTAATCGACGCAGGTGCACTGAGGAAGGAGCAGCCAAGCGAGCGTCCTTCTCTCAGAGCACCTGCGCCGAATGAAGACCGGTACGGCGCAGGCGCGGGATTTGAACTGCAGACAGGGCCAGCACAAGGAGGAGAGCGCTCGCTGGCCCTGTCTATCAATAGGAGAAGGGGGCGTGTCAGCAAGTGGAGGATGCGGCGGCTACCAGCAAGTTACCGCCCAACTTGCTGGTAGTGAAGCGATTTGCAGATCATAAATGTACGTTTTTTAAAATAACTAAACCACACAGGACAATAAGAAAAGTATGTTTGAGATCAGCGGACATTAGCGAATAGCTAATGTCAGCTAATGAAAAATGCATTTTGAGGGTGACAGAAGCCCTTTAAGTGTGCACCGCTGGAGTCTGTGGTGTGACAGATTCGGCACCGCACCGTGGAATAGCTTATAAAAAAATGTTGTGCTAAAACCTGAGACAATGTCGATTGTCATAGACGTCACTGCAGGGCGGCATGCAGGAAACATTGATTCTCTGTGTATGTCTGTTTCTAGAGACCACCTTAGAAGAGTCACCTGCATTACAAATACAGTCTGTTCTCCGAGGCTTCAGTATGGAGAAGAACAGTAATCGTATGACTAAGAGGATATTAAAGCTCACCCTGGAGATAATCTACCTGCTGACTGGAGAGGTAAATCTGGGGTGTTACCTACTTTGTGTTGTATTTATACCGTGGGTGGGTGTGCTGTGAACGTATCATTATCTGTATTAGTTAAAGGGGTTGTCACTTCAGTAAGGTATTAATAATGTAGAGAAAGTTAATACAAGGCACTTACTAATGTATTGTGATTGTCTATATTGCCTCCTTTACTGGCTGGATTCATTTTCCATCACATTGTACACTGCTCGTTTCCATGGTTACGATCACCCTGTAATCCATCAGCGTTGGCCGTGCTTGCACACTATAGGAAAAGGCGCCTTCCTCTCTGGTAGCCGGGACCATGGGAGCGCACATAGGCCAGTGCTTTTTCCTATAGTGTGCAAGCACGACCACTGTTGCTGGATTACAGGGTGGTCGTAACTAAGGAAACAAGCAAAGTATAATGGGAACGCCCCCAATGCTGACTGGGAACACCCATTTATGGGTAGGGTTTTAGTTAGTCACACCCGTTTTAGGTCCAGGACAGCGCAAGTTTGCTGGGGCTGTCTCTGACAATCAGGTACAGTCCTGCCAAATTTGGGACCGTTGGCAGCTAGGCAAGGGAAGGATTTCATGAGGTATGTCACATGACTGCTCTTATCTATGTAAATTTGACAGGGACATGATAGGAGAGGGGGATTGTGGGAGTTATGTCACATGACATCCCAATTACTAAAACCAGGACACAGCAGAAAGGTACTAAATTGAGGAAAATATTACATAACATCACTTTTGTCTATTTTAAAGAATTTGACAAGGTTCTTATAGCCCTACGTTGTCTTTTACCCTTATAATAGGACTATGTGCCGTTGAAAAAAGACGGAGAACATATGACGGTATCACCGCAGTCACTGATACATGAGAGGAGCAATGAGATCCTAGAACTTACCAGCAAGATCCTTCACCTGCTGACCGGAGAGGTGAGCGCTGGGTGGATAATGACTATAGCGTTCTATGTGTCAGTCACCTTTAGGGTGTCAGGTTGTCACTCTCTAATTCTTCACCCAGGATGTAGATAGTTCAGAAGACGAGACCGATTTCTATAAGGAGAAGAAATTGGAAAAATGTCATCCATTGAACTCCATAGGTAAGGGAACGTTCATTTTGCATAGTAGAGGAAACTGGGCTATGAACAAGCCACAGTTATGGACATGTATACAAGCAGCTAGGAGAGAACAAGGTACAAGCCTAACATTGACTGCTGCCTTTCTGTGTAATATGGATATGAAGGTACAAGCATAGATTGATTCCACATTTCTTGGGTCTACAGAGGCCGGATTTTAGGCACAGTGACATTGGTGTGCTAATTTCATCATTCATAAATTTAAGGAGCTTCTCCCAAGACCCTTCATCCTGTGACAGAACCAGAGAACGTAGAAACACGAGCCCTGCTCCTCTTGGCACCAACATCAATGTACCACAGAGATCAGGGTAGTAGAATAGGCTCCATGCAGGATGGAGAATTGCATCGGCCTATCGGTGTGGTCAATAGAAGTTTATTGGGTGACACAAGATGCCTTTCTCATTGTGCATTAGCTAGCATACCAATATTCCCATATACAATGCAAGGAGTTCTGACACTTTTTGAGTGATTACGTATGGATTTATTTAATTGGGGTGGGGGTAGAGGGGTTGGGTGAGTCCTGTCAAGCCTTAACATTTCTTTAACCCAGACTGGGGTAAGATTTTAAGAGATTGGAAGTGCGATAGGAAACCTGGATGTTTGCACTAGAGGACAGTAATTAACTGGCTGCAAAAATAATAGAAAATGACACCTAGTAATGGCACCTAACGTGGTGTCCACTAAAGCCCATCTGTTGTTCTGGATAAAGGGGTAGTAGATATGGAATATTGGACAAGCTAATCATTTTAATTAGGCCCTATGCACATGTTCTGCAGTCCACAAATCACCGATTTGCTAAACAGATACTGACCGCGTGCGTTCCACATTTTCTCATTAAACATCTGCTTTTTGTTAAAAATGCATATTCTTGTCCACAACATGGACCAGTATCGGACATGGTCTATCTTTTTTGCAAGATGGTGCAGCAGACATTTGGATGCTGTCCACATTTTGTGTGGCCCATTTGAAATGAATCCAGAAAGAAATGCAGATCGGCTGAGGAACAAAAATACAGTCAAGTGCATGGGGCCTTAAGCTGATTCTGAATTTGGTCCATCTGCTTAAGGCTGGGAACACACCTAGGCGTTTCTGAATCGCGCGTTTTTGGATGCGTGTTTTTGTAACTAAGAAACGCGCGTCATACTCACGATTCAGTGATTCTCCCCTATGGCATCATTGTCCATAGGCGCGTTAAAACACCCCAAAGAAGCTCATGTACTTGTTTGGGCGTGGGGCGTTTTACAGCGCGTTCAAAAGCGCTGTAAAACGCCCAAATGTGAACCATGCCCATAGGGAAGCATGGCTTTTCACATGTTGTGCGTTTTACAGCGCGTTTGAACGCGCTGTAAAACGCTTAGGTGTGTACCTAGGGTAAAGGAGTGTCTACTACCACCTTGACAGGGACAGAGACATCTAAAGGGATTCTGTTGGGTTGTCCTAATTATTACATTTGTTGTCCACATCACTTTTTATTAAAGTGATAAAATAATAAAAGCACTTCCATTTAACCTTTCCAGCCTGCCCTGATTCAGCGCTGCCGGTCCATACTCGCTGTGGACTGCTACCAGTGACATATTGTTGTGACTGTATTGGTGGCGTCCCATGCACTGCTGCAGCCAATCACTGGCCTCAACCATCTCAGGTCATTGTCACCACTCCAGCCACAACAGTGACAGTGAAATGCACTGATTGTGTAAAAATATATGTACAGTTATGCTTGAAAGTTTGTGAACCCTTCAGAACTTTCTGTTTCAGAATAAATTTGACCTAAAGCTAGGTTTTCACACAAGTCCCAAAAGTAGATAAATATAACTTAACCAAACAAATGAGTAAAAAATAGTAGACATTTATTTATTGAGGAAAATGATCCAATATCACATGTCTGAGTGGCAAAAGTATGTGAACCTTTGCTCTCAGTATCTGGTGTGACCCCTTGTGTAACTAAACATTTCCAGTAATTACGGATTAGTCCTACACGTTGGCTTGTTAGAATTTGAGCATAGTCCTCTGTATGAAATGGCTTCAACTCTTTTGCTCACTTCATGTCCTTCTATAGCGCTTCCTTTGGATTAAGGTCAGGACTTTGACCATTCCAAAATGTTAACCTTATTTTCTTTAACCTCTTAACTCATAAATCCCGTACATGGCATTATGTGCAAGGATTTGTATGTAGTGGGCTTCATACATGGCAGGTGTAAGTAAAAATAAAAAATAATGATAATTAAAATCATACCCCTTTCCCAGTTTTACATATAAAAATACATAAATAATAAAAAATAAACATAACCGGTATCCCAGCATCCGAAAATGTCTAAAATATTAAAATATTTTTCCTTCTCAGTGAACTTACCCCAAAAATGGTTCCAATAAAAACTACAGTCCGTCCTGCAAAAAACAAGCCCTCATACAGCTCTGTAGACAGAAACATAAAAAGTTATGGCTGTCATAAAATGGCATTGCAAAGAAAATTTTAATTTTTTTTTCAAAGGTTTTTATTTTTTTTAAATAATAAAATAAAAACTATACAAATTTGGTATTGCCATAATCGTATTGACCCTCAGAATAAGGATATCTTGTCATTTTTAGCGCACAATGAACGTCATAATATCAAAACCCAAAAAACCTTGGTGGAATTGTGGGTTTTTCATTTGTACCCCACCAATAATTTTTTTCCCGTTTTCCCAAAATTAGATATGTTAAATTATGGCTATTGGAATGTGGGGAGAAAAAAATAAAAAAACAAAAATAGGCCCAGTCCTTAAGGCGCTAACCATTCTTTGGTAGAACCACTAAGGGTCTAACCCCTTTGACCCCCTTATGATCGCCTGTTATGGCAACACCAGAAATGACACAGTGGAAAGCTCTTCATGACTTTGTAGGGGAAAATTATTAGGGTCCCCACCAGGACCATCTTGTTGATAGGACAATAGAAATTAAACAGCTCAAGACTAGACCATTTACCCCCTTCCTGACCAGGTGCATTTTTCCTTTTTTTAGTGCTTGTGTCTTTAAAAGCCAGCCATAACTATTTTTTCCCATTTGGATATGTAAATAATTTTTGTGCCTTTTTTAGTTATACATGGGGCTTTATTTTTATTTTAGTATTTTTTGTTTTTATTGTTTATAACCAGGAAAATAAGTCAGTTTTTACATATTTGAAATATTGTTTTTAATAGCATAAAGTGCAACTAAACTATTTTTTTTTTTTTTTTTATTATGTCATTTTAATATATGGGAAATATAAATTATGGTAGCTGGAGGCAGGGCTAGAAGTGGTGTGTTATTTTTTTTTTTATTTTGTATTTTTTTATTTTTCATTAAAAAAAAAAATTATTGGACATTTTTCATGTAACTGGGGCTGACATATTAGCTCCAGTTACAGGTGAAGTAATGCTGTCAGAGAAGTTATAGAGGGCTGTATAACATTAGAGCTAATCTAAGTAGAGCTAATCTTGGTCTGCAAAAACCCAGCAGCTCCCACCCACACCCGACCCCCAGTGACCACATAACCACTGGGACCTGAGCAGGAGGCGGCATTGCCTCTTTCTGATCTCTATGGGGAGCCCTGCTGTCATTGATCTCTACAAAGACATTCAGAAACGTCCATGCACAGATATGTGCCAACCACCCAGACATATATAGTCAATAGGTGGTCGGCAAGTGGTTAAAGCCTAAAGGATTAGAGTTGTGGTAATAGATCCTGACCAAATCATTAATTATGTGTGTTACCTACAGATGGTTCCAGAAATCTGATATTGAAATGTCACAGTCCTCTAAAAGGCTGTACAGAGGATAACAAAGGTGTGCCAGAAGAATCTCAGGTACCCATTAAGATTACATTTTTCGCACTTTTAATTTTTATTAGAGGGAATATCTCACCAGAAAATGGCCTATGGTTTAAATCTATGTCAGCATCTATATTAACCACTTTGCTATCAGCGCCGTACATGTACGGTGATGGAGCGATGGGCAAACATGGCACCCGCTAGCATGTGCAGTGGGCGTCGTGGCCGGCCGGTCTCTGCTGTTTCAAAGAGCAACCCGTGGCTAATGACCGTGACCGGCAATAATGCCAATCGCGGTCATTAAGGATGCTGTGATCGTTAGATCACGGCATCAAAAGGGTTAAAAAACCTTCCTGGCTTCTTACCGGCATCCTCTGCGTCCAATGAGGATGCTTGTAATTGATTTTAATACACTGGGTCTCGCTGAAAAGACCCAGGACGTTAAAGATGCAATTATTATTTTGGCCAGCAGGTGGCAGGCCAACATAAGGAATGAGCAATTCTGAACAATTAATGGATGTAAAAAAGATTTTGTAGGCTCAAATGCGAGCTTCAAAATCATTAAAAAAAGTAAAAAAAAATTTAAAAAAATATAAAAGTTAAAATTTCTCCTTTCCGTAGAATACAAAAAAAATACATAAATAACAAAAAATATAAACATGGGTATTACCGCGACCGAAAACACCCGTACTATTAAAATAAAAAATAAAAATCTTTTTCCAATACAGGGAATGACATAACAAAAAAAAAGGGTCAAAATGGCCAATTTGCCTTTTTTCATTGCTTCTCTTACCCCAAAATTTTTAATAAAATGTGATCAAAAAGTCACACACACTCCAAAATGGCATCAATAAAAATTACAGATTGTCCCTCAAAAAATGAGCCCCCACACAGCTCAGTAAATATAACTAAAAAAAAAGTATGGAGGTTAGAATATGGTGATGTAAAAAAACAACAACATTTTTTTCTCAAAGTTTAAATTTATTTTTACCCACTTTAGACATAAAAACCTAAACATATGTGGTATTGTTGTTATTGTACTGACCCAGAGAATGAAGGGCACAGCTCAGTTTTGCCAAAAAATTTAATTCTGTGGGAGCAAAACCCGTAAAACGGTGGAGGAATTGCATTTTTTTCCAACTCCACCCCATTTGGAATGAAAAAAAATCATAAAATCTTGCAGTTTTTGCACTGGCCTCTAAGGCTAATAATAAACTCCCTTTCTTGGTCTGTACAGATCACTTTTCAGCAGTCATATGATTATCATCACAGGCAGGATTACAATGACAGATCAACTACATATAGATAACACAGGATCCATCATTCTCAGTAGGCGATCGTCACGTCTTATCTTTTTCTGTCTTCTACAATGACCTTTGCACAGGTCACCAAGCATGTCTAGAAAAATCTCCCATAGAAGGCAATGAGGTCCCCTCCAGACCATTGTGTCTATGGCCCATGGAGCTGCTGTAAAGCATATCTCTAAATGCCATTAATAGCAGTTCATAATCCTGTTTAGGAACAGAATAAAAAATCTATAATCATAAAATAAAAACAGATAAGCTCCACTCATATACCTTCAGGAAAAACAAATCATAACTATTCCTCAGTATATAGGAAATTTAGATCTAGTCCCATCAGCCCAGGGGTGCTATGAATGGGACACTTAGCATTTGATTAATTAGAAAGGAATGTCCTAAATGGCTACATGACGGGTGGCTGGCCCGGGGTGGACAGTTCCATACCTTCCATTGTGTTATTTATTTTGCAATTAGATTTCTGATCTGGCTGACGTGAAAGTTGTAGTTATATCGAAGATTGGTGAGGAGGACTTGAGCATAAAGACGGATCAGCGCTGTAAAGAGGAGGAGATTCCTACGGCTATCAGTCCAGGTGAGTGGAAACCACTAAATATTCAAATTCTTCACAGTATTTAAAAGGACCTGTCACCACAGGCAGCATGTTATAGCGCTGGATGAGCTGAGCAGATTGATGTATAGTTTTGTGGGAAAAGTTTTCAGTAAAACGTGTCATTTTTAATGAAACTATATATCCATCTGTACATCTTCTCCTGCTCGGTTACATACTGCCTGCAGATTGCATTGTGTTTTGTGGTGACAGCTAATTTTTTAATTTAGTCTTGAGACAGCATAGTGGCTGAGTGCCTTGTAGTGCTGGGGTTCTCAGTTCAGATCTGACCAAGGACAACATCTGCATGGAGTTTGTATGTTCTTCTCATGTTTGGGTGGGTTTCCTCAGGGTGCTCCGGTTTCCCCCCACACTCCAGACAAGTTAATAGGGAACTGATTCTGAGCTCCATTGGAGACAGCAAGTGATCATAATGTCTGTAAAGCGCTGTGAATGAAAGACTCTCCAGCTGGAATGTTCCAGTGTCAAAGGTAGAAGCTGTCCCCTCTTACCTCACTGGAAAATTGTCACCCTCGAAGCTCTATAAACCAGAAAAAGTAAAAAAGGGCAGCATGTCTGACCCCGAGAAAGCCCCAGAAAGGGGTCAGACTTCTAGGTGTTCATTAGTACCATTCATTGGGTTAATATAGAAGCAGAACATTTCTCCCAGGACACTTACCATGACCCATGTGAAACTGCTTATGACTGACCAATGCAGCGGACACTATTTCTCATACTGCACTGTGTACGCAATGTGGGAAAGGTTATCATGTCCACTTGAGTTATCCTTCCGATGATAGCTTTTAGCTGGTTGGCCAGTACCAGGGTCAGGACCTTTGAGTCAAAATTCAAGAGAGGAATGGGACCAATATTCTTAATTCCACCTTTGTTCTCCTGCTTATACAAGATTGTGATTATTCCTTCCCACCATCTCCCTGTAGAATTCCAACGGATCCAGGCTAATAAGGTCTCATAGTCCTTGCTGAAAGACCATCATTGCCTGGCCTGAAGAATTTAGTGTCCGAGTGCAATGTGAAAGGGACATTCATGTCCGATTCACCTGCAGGAACTTGTCAGCCACAGTCATACACTTAAGTAGTCCTTCAGGAGTGGGGTGTGCTATAATAGTCTTTGACAACCCCTTCCTTTCCTGTTGTAAAGCTTCTGGTCTTGTCCCGCTGTTCTTTTAGGGCAGCGTTTCTCAAATAGTGGGGCTCCAGGTGACAGGGGGGGCGCGAGGCTCCGTAAAGGGGGGCTCCAGGTGACAGGAGATGAACGCTTCCACTGTGGAAGCTTTCATCTCCATAGTGATCTGTATCGCCGTCCTCTGAACAGCGATACAGATCGCTGTGCTGTGCGGCAGGGGAGGGAGAGGCGTCTCCCTCCCCTGCTCCTCTGATAGGCTGCGGGCCTTGTGCCAGGAGCCTATCAGAGCGGTTCAGGCGGCGCGATTACGTCATCGCGCTGCCTGAGCAGAGTACTGAGCGGGACACAGGCCGGAAAAGGCCTGCATCCGCGCTTTCAGGGAGGTAAGTATTGGGTGGGGGGACCCTGGACCCTATTGGGGGAGCCTGCACATAATTTGGGGGAGAGAGCCTGCACATGATTTGGGGGAGGGGGAAGCCTGGACCCTGCACATGATTTGGGGGGAAGGGGGTTAATGTAGCCTGCACATGATTGGGGAGGGGGGTTAATGGAGCCTGCATATGATTGGGGGGGGGGGGGGTTAATGGAGCCTGCACATGATTTGGGGGGGGAGGGGGGGTTAATGGAGCCTGCACATGATTTGGGGGGGGGGGGGTTAATGGCCCTCACCTGTGGGGAGATTGGTGTACTTATAACAATTTTATAGACAAATGATGCTATTTACAGTCGCGCGGGGGGGCGCAAAATGTTTTCTTCTTCCTAGGGGGGGCATGACAGAAAATAATTGAGAAGCACTGCTTTAGGGGATTGTGACTAGTGTGCAGCTTCCAGAAGAGAGTTACGTTTCTCACTCTTCTCCAGGTGCTTCACTTTGAGAAGAAGCAAGGCACCATGGAATAACCAAAGGTGTTTGTTAAGATGTTAACACAAAGATGATAATAGAGCACTAAGAGCCACCAGGTTAGCTCCAACTATAGTTAACAGAGCTAGCCCCCATGGAGCCCAAACCAACCTGCAGGGGCATCTGTGTCTTGATGAGCAGTCTTGAACTAACTGTAATGCTTCTGAGATTAATGATGAAGATTAGCCATATTGTGTGAGAAAAGGGAAGCCCTGTACACTGGCCGAACATTGGCCAGATAATTGCTAGTAGTGTTTATGCGAACGCTTGTTAGCGATTATCTGCTGGTGTAAAGGTGATGCTGATTACGTGATGAATGAGCGGAACGCTTAATCAGGTAATATGATCATTTGTGCAGCCACTAAAATCATTGTTGGCTGGCAGCAGATCGCGCTGTCCGAACACGCACTGCTGCCGGCAAACAATGGTTCTGTATGGGCACAAGTGATGGCATTAGAGATTGCTCCTTCCCATACTTCCCAACAATCGCCTGCTAAATTGTTCAGTGTAAATGAGCCTTTAGTTACCACTCCTTTTTGGTGGATCCTCATCTTTTGGGTTTACAGCTTTGGAAACTTTTCTGTGAATTAGTCAAGCAGTTTGTCGGATTTCTGGGAGGTCTGTGAACTCTGGTCTGGACATAAGTTCCTCCATGCCTTAATATAGTAGATGGGCAGGAACCACACAACAATATCAAAAGAACTAGAAAACCATTATTATGTAGGTATGCACATTAGGGCTCCAGATGGCGACCAAAGTGGTCGCCAATGCGACTTAGATTTGCAAAATGGCGACAAGAATTTGTAGAGGCGCATGCTCCACCAGCCTCTCCATTCATTTCAGGATATGGGGCAGTCCCAGTGGTCAGACATATAAATCTATCCTGTGGATTATTGGATTACCAGAATACCCTTTTAAAAGGGTTGGCCCATCTCGCACTTTGGTGGCATAGGACATGCCACCAGTGTCAGAAAGGTACGGCCCCCAAAGTAAACGAGGGAACAAGAACATATACATTAAAGTAGCTGTCACTAAATGTAATAGGCATGTAGTCCTGTATTTTCCTGTATGTATGATAGCGCTGAAGGTAGAGCTGGCTCCGAGCTATGGCCTGTGTATCACCCCCTCCTCTATATCTCTGTAGAAGGAGGATGACAGAATGTGGCAGCTGGTGCTGGCCACCACAGAAGACCAGCTGCTTTTACATAGTTTCTTTTATTTTTGTTTATATTTTGCATATGTGTACTGTAATAATTACTTTTTGCCCATAGTAGGTCAAACCTAATCTTTCGATCAGCAAGTAGAGGTGCCCTGACCCTATTAGGGGTCAGGGGTATTATCCACCCAGTTCATTATAGATTCGAGTTCTTTTAAACATGTGCCTTTTGTGTTTGTCATGCATTTTGAAATCATTAATAAAATATTATATTTTTTTAGAATAATAAACGAAGTCCAGTCTTCTGTGCATGTTTTCTTGTTCTTTGATATTGCTATGTACAAGTCCCTCCATGGCATGCACAATTTCTTCATTTTCAGGCAGTGAATTGTCAGTGATCTACACTACTTTCTTCCAGAAGGCTGACCTTATTTTTCATCTTCCTCTGAAGTGTGGGTGACAAGAGGGCTGGCATAGGGACATGGGCAATGCCAAGAGGCATAGTAGAAGGGGAATTCCTCTTACCCACTTTGTTCCTCTTGTTGACAGTTGGGTTGATGCCTTTGGCTGCAACAAAGACATACAGTGCATTTGGAAAGTCTTCAGACCCTCATTGACATTTTGTTATGCTTCGTTTTTCTGCTGCAATCTCCCTTAATAAAAAATGAAAACAGATTTTTAAAAGTGCAATTTTTTTTAAAGGGAAAAGCTAAGGTTTCACATGGACAAGTATTCAGTCCCTTTGACACTTAAAATTTAGCCCTTGGGGCCTCTCATTTCTCTTTATCATCTTTAAAATGTTCCGGCATCTTGATCGGAGTCCACCTGTGGTAAGTTCAGTAGATTGGACAGGGTTTGTAAAGACACAGCCATGTCTATATAAGTCTTACAGCTGACCATGTATATCCCTACCCAATACCATCTTTACAGTGAAGCATGGTAGCGACAGCATCATGTTGTGGTGGTGTTTTCCAAGCAGTTGGGGCTGACAGTCTGGTCAGCATTGAGGGAAAGCTAAACGGAGAAACGTACAGAGATATTAATGGTTATCCAGAGTGATCTAGACCTCAGACTGGTCTGAAGGTTTTCCTTCCAAAAAGACAATGACCTAAAGCACAGAGCCAAGACAAGCCACTTATGTGTTAGGGACAATGCTCTGAATGTCCTTGAGTGGCCAGAGCCCTGACCAGAATTAATTCAATCATTTCTGAAGAGACCTGACAATTTCAGTACAATGATGGTTCTTATCCGGACTGACAGTGCTTGAGAGGATCTGAAGAAAAGAATGGCAGAAAATCCGTGAATCCAGGTGCACAAACCTTCTGGCATCATACCCAAGAAGACTGGAGGCTGTAATAGGTGCCAAAGGTGCTTTAAAGTAAAACGACTAAATACAGTAAGTCAATGCAATATTGTCACTTTAGGTAGGGAATAGTGCAGCCTCCACCCACACTACTGTCCCTACCTAATTCTGTGATCTGCCTAAATAGCGGCTCCTGACTGGGTGACAGGGGTAGACTAGGTCACAACCAAACGGACACGACAGACAGACAGAAAAAGTACCAAAGTACAAAACCAAAAACAAGCCCAAGTCAAAACCAGAGTGTCACACCAAAGCCAATGGAGAGACAAATGTAGAGTCAACTACCAAGCAGCTTAAAAACCAGGAGGTAACGTCAGAGGCAAAACCAGCAGTCATAGACGAGGTCACTAACAGGGAGAAGGTCAGGAATCCAGAGAATATGCAATAGTACATATGTCAGGCAGTCAATCACAGGTGACGGTGGCCAGCAGTCTCCTGTTTAAATACCCCATAGACAGGAAGCATTTGAACCTGGTGCACAGCTTGACTGGCCCACCGTCCCTGCTCCCTCCTAGGCCGACCAGCCCCAATGTCAGCAGGGCTGCTTGCCGCAGCACTGCCATAGAGAAGCCAGACTCGCTAGGGGTAGTGTTTCCTTTGCAATAAATTAGCATAGGTTTTCACTTTGTCATTATAGTTAGACTACTGGGTTCTAGATAAAAAGAATGTTGCAGTAAAAATGTGAAAAATATTTATATTTGATTCATCTGTGCATTATAATAGACTTGCCTATGCTTTCTATTTTTTTTTTATGCTCACCAGATTCTGAAACTAAAGAGAACTTGCAAGATGAGGAGCACCCTACCACTAGGAATGTCCATTCAGCGTATCCTCATTCTGATGAGCCATTTTCTGCCAGTCCTCCATACATGATCACACACTCTATACCTCACATTGGGGATCAGGTATATGTATGTACCGAATGTGGTGACAGCTTCAACTGCAAGTCACACCTAGTGTCACATCAGAAGTTACACACGGGTAAAAAACAGTATGTCTGTTCCGACTGTGGAAAATGTTTTGCATACAACTCGCACTTGGCCAGGCATCAGATCATACACACAGGGGAGAAACCATATTCGTGTGAAAACTGTGGGAAATCATTTACTCAAAAGTCCTACCTTGTTCTTCATGAGAGGTGCCATACGGGAGAAAAGCCGTTTTCCTGCTCGGAATGTGGGAAATGCTTTGCTCGGAACGCTAGTCTGTGTATGCATCAGAGAATTCACACCGGAGAGAAACCATACTCATGCATGGACTGTGGCAAAAGTTTTTCACAAAGATCTTACCTTCTTCTCCATCAGACGTGTCACAGAGGGGAAAAACCCTTCTCTTGTCCTGACTGTGGGAAGTGCTTCACTACAAACTCGTATCTAGTTAAACATCAAAGGACTCACATTGGTGAGAAGACAAAGGCATAGCCCATGCCTTATTGACTCCTATTAAACTGCTCATTTCTTCATGTTCACCAGTGTGCCTCATGTCAAAGTGACTTTGTTGTGTCGTCTCTTGTTCAGTAGATCTGTGGGAGCTACACACGTACAATGGTAGCATTCATTATTGAATAGTGATTGTCGTAAAAAATCTAATGCCCCAGCCCCATATTGGTTTCCCCCTTGCTTAGGTATCCCTGGTCATAAAAGTGTCCTAGGGCTGTTACAGCTGAATGCTGTGTCAGCAGAAAGTCAACATGTTGTGGGAAATTTATCAAAGGTTCGATGCCAGTTTTCTGGTGTAAGTAAAAAACAACAAAAAAAAATATTTTTGAGCAAATGCCATTTTGTGGCCAAAATGATGGCTTTCTGCCTTTTTATACCATTTTCCGAAAATTGGGCATGACATTCATGCAGGCTTATTGGAGTAATGTGGCATCCCATGGCCTGGAAAGTTTATTGTAATTGACGCCAAAAACAGTGTAAATTATAGCTGAAATCACAGTAGCTGGCATAGATTTGACCTTTTTGCTCAAGGTGTTTGCACCAAAGATCTAATTTATTAATGTTTTTTTTTTATATTTCCAAACTGCCTTGAGAAAAACTCGCTTACTTTCCCAAGCTGCCTCCAATGCTCTATCCTCTCTGCCATGATGTATTGTTTTGGCCTCAGCAGTGACATCCTGTATACCGCAGCCAGTCGCTAACTATGTGGCCTCTGAACTCAGTGAATGGCTGCAGCCCAAAAAAAGTGGTGGTGATGGTTTGGAGGGGGCTCAGGAGGGTAAGGTGATTTTATTTTTATTTTCTAATTATTATTTTACCAGTTTCCTAGCAGTTTGGAGAAATAAAAGAACTTAGATAACCCCTCTGGAAGAGTAACTGTGCACCTTCAAACAGTTTGCAAATAAGTAGAAAAATTTGGAGTATAGGTTTTTAAATGGAGTTTTCCCAATCTTTATAGAGGTTGAGTGCCTTGTGTTTGTGTTACAGATCACCAAATTCTCTGCTTTCTTTTTAAACAGCCATATAGTTAAATGGGTTGTCTTATAATGTCGATAAGTGCAAGGTAATGACCCTGGGGCGTAAAAACCCAGGAGCAGAATATAAAATCAGTGATACAGTACTAACCTCAGTATCTGAGGAAAGGGATTTAGGGGTCATTATATCAGACGACCTAAAGGTGGGCAGACAATGTCATAGAGCAGCAGGTAATGCCAGCAGAATGCTTGGGTGTATAGGGAGAGGCATTACCAGTAGAAAGAGGGAGGTGCTCGTGCCGCTCTACAGAGCACTAGTGAGACCTCATTTGGAGTATTGTGTGCAGTACTGGAGACCATATCTGCAGAAGGATATTCAGAGAAGAGCTACTAAACTAGTACATGGATTGCAGGACAAAACTTACCAGGAAAGGTTAAAGGACCTTAACATGTATAGCTTGGAAGTAAGAAGAGACAGAGGGGATATGATAGAAACTTTTAAATACATAAAAGGAAGCATCACGGTAAAAGAGGAGAGAATATTTAAAAGAAGAAAAACTGCTACAAGAGGACATAGTTTTAAATTAGAGGGACAAAGGTTTAAAAGTAATATCAGGAAGAATTACTTTACTGAGAGAGTAGTGGACGCATGGAATAGCCTTCCTGCAGAAGTGGTAGCTGCAAATACAGTGAAGGAGTTTAAGCATGCATAGGATAGGCATAAGGCCATCCTTCATATAAGATAGGGCCTGGGGCTATTCATAGTATTCAGCATATTGGGCAGACTAGATGGGCCAAATGGTTCTTATCTGCCGACACATTCTATGTTTCTATGTTTACGTCAGCAAATGGCATTTATGATGTAGAGAAAGTTAATTCCAGCAGGACTGTGCCCCACTGCACAAAGCAAGGTCCATAAAGACATGGCTGGATACATTTGGTGCGGAAGAACTTGACTGGCCCACATAGAGCCGTGACCTCAACCAACCCCATTGAACACCTTTGAGAGGAACTAGAACAGAGAATGCAAGCCAGGCCCTCTCCTCCAACATCTGTGTCTCACCTCACAAATGATCTTCTGGATGAATGGGCAAAAATGGGCCTTCCCAGAAGAGTGGAAGCTATTTTAAATGCAAAGGGGGTTACGAACTTCACATTAAAGGGAACCTGACGCTTTATGAGGTGTCATGGAGCTGCTGACACCATGTTATAGAGCAGGAGGAGCTGAGCAGATCGATACATAGTTTTGTGGGGAAAGATTCAGTGTAAGTGTTTAAATTTCTGCTCATTCTGGGCTTTGAGGTCAAGGAGGCGGTCCTATCAGTGATTGACAGCTCTCTGTATACACAGTCATAGAGGGAAGGCTGTCAGTCACTATAGGACCGCCTTCTTGACTTTAAAGCCCAGAATTAGCAGGAAATTAAATGTATAAAACACAAGTTATACTGAATCTTTTCCTACAGATCTATATATCAATTTGCTCAGCTCCTCCTGCTCTATAACATAATACCTGCAGATTACTTTGCATTTTCATGGTGACAGGTTCAGATAGGTGATCACTGTCAGATTGATGGGGTGAATCCATAGATAAGACAGCACTTCTCACTAAAACTTCTTAGTTGGTCCAAAAGTTGGCGGTGCCAGCAGTGTTGGGCCCTAGCCTGCTGGGCCCCTGGTAGCCAAAAAGATGAAGAGATGACTGCGGCTCTCAATGCCTTCAATGTTACTTCACAGTTTATTCACCAATCATGCAACGTTTCGACTCATGCAGGTCTTTTTCAAGCATTAAAAAATACAACAGTGTGTGACATATATATATATACATAAAATTATAAGGGTCAGAGTCCACCCCTAAGGGGTCAGCTCCACCCCTTAACAATGCATCATGTGACAGCCAAGTGTAGTCAATATTATACACAAGATAACGTTTGAAATGTACGTTATAATTGAAGACAATGGGACCTGGTAGTCTTTAGCACCGAGCCTCCCATTCGACCATACATTATATGGCTGATCGGGATGGACCGTCTCTGTTGCTAGGTGACATGAAGGTAACAGACACACACCACCGGAAGTACCTGTACTTGCCTACCACCAATACATCCGGTCTAGGATAGACTGGAACATGATCTCCCTACAATGTATGGACGCAAGGGAGGGCGACATGCGCACTACATGCTACTTTTTTGGCAGGAGTACCGTTCTGTGCACTTCTGAAAGGGACACATGCGCAGTTCATCCACACGGATGCCACATGTCGGACCTATAGAACTGATCCTCCCAATCCAATCTCCAGCAGCATGGTTTGGGTATGTTTGGTGCACTATATCTTTTCTATGATAAGCCCCACTGAATCACGGTATTGTACATATACCAGTAACGTTATCTCTTTGACTACTCCTGGATGCCACATGATGCATTGAGGGGTGGAACTCACCCCTTATGTGTGGACTCTGACCCTCATGATTTGTGAATTTTATGTATATATGTCACACACTGTTGTATTTTACAATGCTTGAAAAAGACTTGCATGAGTCTAAACATTGCATGATTGGTGAATAAACTCTGAAGTAACATTGAAGACATTGAGTGCCGTGGTCATCTCTTTTTGACTCCCAGAACGTATGCCGATCAGTTGTTTGTAGAGGCTGTGGCATACCTGTGAGCACCACAGCCTCTTCCTTGGCCAGTGGTGTCGTCTTCAGTCCCATTCAAGTGAATGAGGGCTGCAATACCAAGCACAGCCACTATGTAATGTATGCTGCTGTGTTTGCTATGCTATGGGGAGGTTGCAACACTCACTGGAGTGCCGCTGCCCTTTTTAAACAGCCTAATTGGCAGCGGTGTCAGGAGTCATATCCTCACAGATCAATATTGTAGTCTGGAAAAACCCCTTTAATGACTATGGATTACATATGGAATTTCATACAAGCTCCTGTAAGGTGTAATGTGTAGGCGTTCCAATAATGTTGTCCATATAATGTATATTATGAAATCAATCAGCAAAGACTTTTGGACCTAAAAAAAGTTCACTGCCAGGGTTTCTGAATATTTTGCATAATTTTTACACTTCTGACATTTCCAAAATGAAGTGGCCATAACGTGGCCACGTTTAACCGCTTCAGGACCGCCGTACGCAGGATTGCGTCCTGCGGGCGGTCCTGTTCTTCTGATCGGACGCGCCGGGGCGTCATCTCGCGAGACGCGAGACTTCCTGTGAACGCGCGCGCGCGTTTACAGCGTCTGGCGTCTGAAGAGTTGTACTACAGCCTGCCAGCGATGATCAATCGCTGGCAGGCTGTAGATGCGATATAAATCGCATCAAACAGCTATATCAGACGCTGTTTTATGAACAGCGTCTGATATAGCTGCTACCTGGTCCTCTGGTGGTCCCATTTTCTGGGATCGACCACCAGAGGACCAGGTAACACAGTAAAGTTGCACCAAACACTACACTAACCCCCCACCCCCTCACCTATTAACCCCTTGATCACCCCATCTAGACCCCTGATCACCCCCTGTCATTGATCACACCCTTGTAAGGCTCCATTCAGACGTCCATATGTGTTTTGGCGGATCCGTGGATTCACGGATCCGCGGATCCGATCCGCGGATCCGATCCGCGGATCCGATCCGCAGATCCTCAAAACACGGACACCGGCAATGTGCTTTCCGCATTTTGCAGATCCGCACATTGCCAGAACTATATAGAAAATGCTTTTTCTTGTCCGCAATTGCGGACAAGAATAGGACATGTTCTATATTTTTGCTGAACGGAAGTGCAGACTCGGAGCGCGGATCCGTAATTCCGGATCCGAGCGGGACAAAGTCTGTCCCCATAGAAATGAATGGGTCCGCAATTCCGTTCCGCAAACAGAATTGCGGACGTGTGAATGGGGCATAAGGGTCCCCTATCACCACCAGTTAGTTAGCTACTTGTTAGGTAGCTAGCGCCCAGCCCACCGCACCGCAGTCACTGATTTTGGCAGAGATTTATTCATCCACATTGATCGATGCGAATGAAGAAATCTGTGCCGTTCATTTTTTTTTTTCAGCGCAGAGGCTGAACGGAAAAAATCTCATTACCCGTATGCTCAATATAAGGAGAATCGCAGAAACTCCTAATGCTGGCCATACGTGTAATGATTATGGAGACCCTCAAATGCCAGAGCAGTACAAAAACCCCACATGTGACCCCATTTTAGAAAGAAGACACCCCAAGGTATTCCGTGATGGGTATGGTGAGTTCATGCAAAATTTTATTTTTGTCACAAGTTAGTGGAATATGAGACTGTAAAAAAAAAAAAAAACTATTTCCGCTAACTTGTGCCAAATTTTTTTTTCTGTGAACTCGCCATGCCCCTCACGGAATACCTTGGGGTGTCTTCTTTCCACAATGGGGTCACTTGTGGGTATTTATACTGCCCTGGCATTTTAGGGTGCTAAAGCGTGAGAATCCAAATGCGTAAAAATGGCCTGTAAATCCTAAAGGTACTCATTGGTTTTAGGGCCTTTGCTATCTTGGCTGCAAAAGTGACATCATGTGATATCGCCGTACTCAGGAGAAGTAGGGCGATGTGTTTTGGGTGTATTTTACATATACCCATGCTGGGTGTGAGAAATATCGCTGTAAACGACAACTTTTACATTTTTTTATTCAAAGTTGTCAATATACAGAGATATTTCTCTCACCCAGCATGGGTATATGTAAAAATACACCTCAAAACACATCGCCATACTTCTCCTAAGTACGGCGATACCACATGAGTGACACTTTTTGCAGCCAAGATGCGCAAAGGGCCCAAATTCCAACGAGTACCTTTTAGGAGGGTATTTTTACGCATTTTTCTTCTCACGCTTTAGGGCCCCTAAAATGCCAGGGCAGTATAAATACCCACATGTGACCCCATTTTGAAAGAAGACACCCCAAGGTATTCGCTGAGGTGCATAATGAGTTCATGAAAAATTAAACTTTTTGTCAAAAGTTAGCGGAAAGGGAGACTTTGTGAGAAAAACAATAAAAATCAATTTCCACTAACTTGTGCCAAAAAAAATATTCTATGAACTCGCCATGCCCCTCATGGAATACCTTGGGGTGTCTTCTTCCAAAATGGGTCACATGTGGGGTATTTATACTGCCCTGGCATTTTAGGGGCCCTAAAGCGTGAGAAGAAAATGCGTAAAATGCCCTCCTAAAAGGTACTCATTGAATTTGGCCTTGCGCATCTTGGCTGCAAAGTGTCACACATGTGGTATCGCCGTACTCAGGAGAAGTAGGGCAATGTGTTTTGGGGTGTATTTTTACATATACCCATACTGGGTGAGAGAAATATCTCTGTAAATTGACAACTTTGAATAAAAATGTAAAAGTGGTCGTTTACAGCGATATTTCTCACACGCAGCATGGGTATATGTAAAAATACACCCCAAAACACATTGCCCTACTTCTCCTGAGTACGGCGATACCACATGAGTGACACTTTTTGCAGCCAAGATGCGCAAAGGGCCCTAAAACCAATGAGTACCTTTAGGATTTCACAGGGCATTTTTATGCATTTGGATTCTCACACTTTAGGGGCCCCTAAAATGCCAGGTGAGTATAAATACCCCACATGTGACCCCATTTTGGAAAGAAGACACCCCAAGGTATTCCGTGAGGGGCATGGTGAGTCCACAGAATTTTTATTTTTGCCACAAGTCAGCGGAAATAGTTTTTTTTTTTTTTTTTGTTTTTTACAAAGTCTCATATTCCACTAACTTGTGACAAAAATAAAATTTTACATGAACTCACCATACCCCTCACAGAATACCTTGGGGTGTCTTCTTCCAAAATGGGGTCACATGTGGGGTATTTATACTGTCCTGGCATTTTAGGGGCCCCTAAAGCGTGAGAAGAAGTCTGGAATCCAAATGCGTAAAATGGCTCTGGAAATCCTAAAGGTACTCATTGGTTTAGGGCCCTTTGGCACCCAGGCTGCAAAGTGGCACACATGTGGTATCGCCGTACTCAGGAGAAGTAGGCAATGTGTTTTGGGGTGTATTTTTATATATACCTATACTGTGTGTGAAAAATATCTCTGTAAACGACAACTTTAAAAAATTTTATACAAAGTTGTGAGTTTACAGAGATATTTCTCTCACCCAACATGGGTATATGTAAAAATACACCCTAAAACACATTGCCCTACTTCTCCTGAGTACGGCGATACCACATGTGTGACACTTTTTGCAGCCTGAGTGCGCAAAGGGCCCAAATTCCAACGAGTACCTTTAGATTTTACATGGCGGCTCACAATTTAGCCCCGCCCAAAATGCCAGAACAGTAAACACACCCCACAAATGACCCCTTTCGGAAAGTAGACACCCTGAGGTATTCACTGAGGGGCATAGTGAGTCCGTCTGAGATTTCTTTTTTTTGCCAGAAGTTAGCAGAAATTGAAACTTTTTATTTATTTTTTTTCTCAGAAAGTGTCATTTTCCGCTAACTTGTGAAAAAATGAAATGATACATGAACTCACCATGCCCCCGCGAATACTTTGGGGTGTCTTCTTTCTAAAATGGTGTGATTTGGGGGGTATTTATACCATCCTGACATTCTAGCACCTGAAGAAACATGACAGGTGCTCAGAAAGTCAGAGCTGCTTCTAAATGCCGAAATTCACTTTTTTGCACCATAGTTTGTAAACGCTATAACTTTTACCCAAACCAATAAATATACACTTATTGGACTTTTTTTTATCAAAGACATGTAGAACAATAGATTTAGAGAAAAATTTATATAGAAATGTAGTTTTTTTTAAAATTTTACAACAGAAAGTGAAAAATGTCATTTTTTTGTAAAAATTTCGGTAATTTTTGATTAATAGCAAAAAAAGTAAAAATGTCAGCAGCAATGAAATACCACCAAATGAAAGCTCTATTAGTGAGAAGAAAAGGAGGTAAAATTCATTTGGGTGGTAAGTTGCATGACGGAGCAATAAACGGGTAAAGTAGTGTAGTGCGGAATTGTAAAAAGTGGCCTGGTCTTTAAGGGTGTTTAAGCTAGGGGGGCTGAAGTGGTTAAAGGGGTTATGCACTTTGTTTAAACTAATGATCTATCCTCTGGATAGATCATCAGCATCTGATCGGCAGAGGTCCGACACCCGGGACCCCCGCCAATCAGCTGTTTGAGAAGGTGGCGGCCCTCCAGGAGCGCCGCAGCCTGCTCACTGTTTACCACAGGCCCAGTGATGTCATGACTAGTATCAATTGGCCTGGGCCGGGCTAAGCTCCATTAAAGTGAAAAGAGCCTGGAGCGCCGTTGCCTCCTCAAACAGCTGATCGGCGGGGGTCCTGGGTGTTGGACCCCTGCTGATCAGATGCTGATGATCTATCCAGAGGATAGATCATCAGTTTAAACAAAGTGCAGAACCCCTTTAAGCTTGTGTATTGTGGCTACAAGACTCAGATACCCCACTGTTCAGGTTTCTGTGATCATATAAGCTTGATACAATTAAATCACATGGGTTCCACATAATGGTACAAATCTACTGACATGCCTTTTAACATTTTTGAGGAGTGTAGTTTCCAAAATGCGGTCACTTTTTAGGGGTTTTCACTGTAGGGGCACCTCACATAATTAGTGAAATGATGTCCACCTGTGTGCAATCTGAGTGTCACATGATCTGTCATTACATAAACAGACCTTTTTTGAAAGGCCCCAGAGGCTGCAACACCTAAGCAAGAGGCATTACTAACCCAACACTGCCATCATGACCAAGGAACTCTCCAAACAAGTAAGGGACAATGTTGTTGAGAAGTATAAGTCAGGGTTAGGTTATAAAAAAATATCCAAATCTTTGATGATCCCCAAGAACACCATCAAATCTATCATAACCAAATGGAAAGAACATGGCACAACAGCAAACCTGCCAAGAGACCAAAGGTAACCCTGGTGGAGCTGCAGAGTTCCACAGCAGAGACTGGAGTATGTGTACATAGGACGACAATAAGCCGTACGCTCCATAGAGTTGGGCTTTATGGCAGAGTGGCCAGAAGAAAGCCATTACTTTCAGCAAAAAACAAAAAGGCACATTGTGAGTTTGCGAAAAGGAATGTGGGAGACTCCAAAAGTGTATGGAGGAAGGTGCTCTGGTCTGATGAGACTAAAATTGAACTTTTCGGCCATCAAAGAAAATGCTATGTCTGACTCAAACCCAACACATCACCCAAAGAACATCGTCCCCACAGTGAAACATGGTGGTGGCAGCACCATGCTGTGGGGATGTTTTTCAGCATCCGGGAGTGGTAAACAGGTCAGAGTTGAGGGAAAGATGGATGGTGCTAAATACAGGGATATTCTTGAGCAAAACCTGTACCACTCTGTGCGTGATTTGAGGCTAGGACGGAGGTTCACCTTCCAGCAGGACAATGACCCCAAACACACTGCTAAAGCAACACTTGAGTGGTCTAAGGGGAAACATGTAAATGTGTTGGAATGGCCTGGTCAAAGCCCAGATCTCAATCCAATAGAAAATCCGTGTTCAGACTTAAAAATTGCTGTTCACAAGCGCAAACCATCCAACTTGAAGGAGCTGGAGCAGTTTTGCAAGGAGGAATGGGCAAAAATGTGGCAAGATGGTAAGATGTGGCAAGCTCATTTTGTCCTATTTGTTGTTTGCTTCACAATAAAAAAAAAAATATCTTACTGCCTGTGGTGTGTTCCTGTACTCATCTTGTCACTTTGAAATAAATGGAAGAAATTTTGCACGCAAATCCATGCAGTGCTGGACGTGTTGTTTTCATCTAAAGTCATTATCCAGGAACTTGCCTGAGGTGCCGTGCACGCTGGAATCTTCATGTGGGTGAGCTGGAAAAGGGGGGGGGGGGGGTGAATACTTTTGCAAGGCACTGTGGATCAGAATGAACTAACCTCCAAAATGAACTAGATTTCCCATCAATACTGTATTGGGAGACGCATTAATCATTCTGAATGTTCTTTTGTACAAGTTTTGTATGATATATTACAGTTAGCCAGAGACTACAAACAAAAAGATGTCTGCCCAAAACAAATCAGTAATTCTGGCTCTCTGTTGTCCTAGAAACATGAGACTTTAGTGCACATGCGGGATGCTAAGGATACTTCTGGTTACTTGAAGGGAGTCTGTCAGCACATTTACAATTAAACCGTTGAAATAGTGCTATAGGCTACACCTAGATGTTTAAAATGGTACCTTTGTTGGCTTCACTGCAGTTTTGTAACATAAAAAAACGAAGTTTGAAGAATATGTAAATGCGTCACAGTGCGCATGCCCCGGCTGAGGACATCAGAGCGCAGGCGCGGGATCTCGACGAGGGGGAGAGAGAAAAGAATGGCGGGCAAAGGAAGACGCTGGGAGGGGATATGAGCCGGAGAGGCAGAGCTGCCTGGGCTCCAACGATGTGGACGCCGCCCCT
This sequence comes from Bufotes viridis, assembly GCA_033119425.1. Taxonomy (NCBI): domain Eukaryota; kingdom Metazoa; phylum Chordata; class Amphibia; order Anura; family Bufonidae; genus Bufotes; species Bufotes viridis. Next base: position 118,004,734 of record CM065594.1, read on the forward strand.
GGGCACTTGCGAGCCCTCATTTACATATTCTTTAAACTTCGTTTTTTGATGTTACAAAACCGCAGTGAAGCCAACGAAGGTACCATTTTAAACATCTAGGTGTAGCCTATAGCACTATTTCAACGGTTTAATAGGTGTAAATGTGCTGACAGACTCCCTTTAAGACACATGTACATAGAACGAAGCTGTGGGGACAGGGCACCAGCGGTTCTGGTGAGTTATATGTCGTTATTACAGACTGACTGCACTTTATATTTTATCATGGGTATGTGTACACTTTTACATTGTCCTATGCAGACTCTTGCAGTGGATATATGCAGAGGATGTGCAGACTATCACGTGGGTATATCCAGGGCATATTCATTACATTGGGATCTGCTAATGACACAATAGGGATGTGTGAGGTCTTGCAGATAATTTCAGGTTGTTGTATGCCCTTCCTTTTTAGAAATGCCACACTGCTTTGTACCCGGGTGCCCCAGCAAGGCCAACAGGATGACGTATTGTCAAGAGATCATTTTACATTCTTTTCCAACAGAATTGATGAAAATACAGTTTTGGCTCCAGAAGATGGGTGGTGAGTTGGAGGACCTGAACAGTTTTGCGGAACACATCTTCAGAAAGAGATCAGGTTATTTCCACATATGTTTGACTCACCCCTGCTCGTTGGCTTGCCTGCACTCACACTTCTTTTCATCTCTCGCTCATTTGCTACTCCCGCTCGTCTGGCCCACCTTATTCTTTCTTCTGCTCTCTCACTGACAGCATGCAGACATCATTTGAATTGTGTGTAGTTAAAAACAGCAGTGGGCCAAATCTTTTAGGGTGAGTTAACACTAGCGTTAGGGATTCCGTTATGGCTTTCCGTTATAACATGCTTAGAATAAAAATAACGGAATCCATAAGACGGCAGGACGGATCCGTTCTTCTGCCCATAGACTTGTATTATGACGGAATGCAAAACGGAAGCCTTTAAAAGGCATTCCGTTTGCTTTCCGTCCTAATAGAAGTCTATGGGAATCAAAACGGATCTGTCTGGTTCCCGTTATGGAAGAAGGAAAACAAAGTCCTGTCAGGACTTTGTTTTCCGTCTTGCATAACGGGACCCAGACGGATTCGTTATGTTTTCCCATAGACTTCTATTAGGACGGAGCAAAACGGAATGCCTTTTAAAGGCTTCGTTTTGCATTCTGTCTGGACATTCCGTTATTTTCCGTTATAACCATGTTATAGCAGAAAGCCATAACGGAATCCCTAACGCTAGTGTGAAACCACCCTTAACCCCTTAGTGACCAAGCCTGTTTGGGCCTTTATGACCAAGCGTTTTTCTTCCTTTTTTCATCGTCGCGTTCCAAGAGCTATAACTTTTTGATTTTTCCGTCTATATAGCTTTATGAGGGCTTGTTTTTTTACAGGACAGGTTGTAGTTTTTAATGACGCCATTTTGGGGTACACATAACTTTCTGATCAACTTTTATTAACTCTTTTTGGGAGGAAGATGGGGAAAAAAAAGCAATACTGCCGCTGCGTTTTTACGTTATAAAATTTACGGCGTTCAATTTTCGGTATAAATAACATAATATCTTTATTCTCTGAGTCCGTACGATTACAGTAATACCAAATACATTAGTTTTTTTTACGTTTTACTATTTTTTTTGCAATAAAACCCCTTTTTTTAAAGAAAAAAATGATTTTGCATTGGCACTTCCCAAGACCCATAACTTTTTTTTTTTTTTTTTCTATGGAGTTGTGTGAGGGCTTGGTTTTTGCAGGACGACTTGTATTTTCATTGGGATCATTTTGGAGTAAATAGCACTTTTTGATCGCTTGTTATTATGTTTTTTTCGGTGGAAACTAAGAATAAATGAGCAATTCTGTATTTTTTTTTACGGCGTTCACCATAGCGGATAATTTATGTGATGTTTATATAGTCTGGGTCGTTACGGACGCGACAATACCAAACATATGGGGGAGGAGGTTTTTTTTCATTTTTTTCATTGAAAAGCGTATTTTCAATGGAAAAAAAGCACATTTTATTATTTAATAAATGTGTTTTTCTTCCTTTCTTTTTTTTACCCCTTAATAGTCCCACAAGGAGACTATAACATACAGTATTTTGATTGATTTTTGATGGAAATCAGTGAAGACAGGCTTGGGGCCCTGACCGGAAGCCAGGTAAGGCTTACCAACACATCAGCACCCCGCAATCGCATTTGCGGGGGGCTGATGCGAGACAGAGGGAGTCCGCTCCCTCTGTCACCACTTTACATGCGGTGGGCGCCATTGCGCCCAACATGTAAAGGGTTAAACAGCCCGGATCAGCACTCCTGCCGGTCCGGGCTGTCAGAGCAGGGCCCCGGCCATTCTGGCCCGCTATCTGTACTGAAAAACTTCAGGATACAGAACAGGATGTGCTTAAGGGTCCATTCACACGTCCGCAATGAATTGCGGATCCGCACTTCCGGGTCCGCAATCGCGTTCCCGAAAAAAATATAACATGTCCTATTCTTGTCCGCAATTGCGGACAAGAAAAGGCATTTTCTATGAGAGTGCCGGCGATGTGCGGTCCGCAAATTGCGGAACGCACATCGCCGATGTCCGTGTTTTGCGGATCCGCAAAACACACACAGACGTGTGAATGGACCCTATTAACAGGGACAATAATACAACTGATCACAACTCTAATTTTCATTTGGGGCTCATTCAGACAAGCAATGTAAAACTTGTCCATGTTTCGTCTGCTAAAAACAGATTTTTAAAATGGACCTCCCATAGATGGAGTCTGCATGCTCTCTGCGATTTTTGCAGACATGTTCACTTGAACGGAAGAGAGTAGCATAAAAATGGCACTAAAGTAGTAAATTCTTCAATGTTATCCTAATCAAACATGTTAATTGGCTCGTTGACTATAATGTGCCAGTGTACAGTAGCCCAGCACATGGACATGATCAGCTTGTGTCAATGGCCCTAATGGAGATTTCTTACCATTATAATCCCATCTTGTATTAAAGCCTGTGAAGTGATCAGCTTCTGAAACTCTGAGGCTCAGTTGTTATTCCTAGGCAGGCTTGGACTGGCCCACAGGGGTACAGGGGAATCCCCCGGTGGGCCTCTGAGCAAGGTGGGTACCTAGTCTCCCACCCCCTGCACAAATGGCACATAACACAGTGGACTTACTGCACTACATACATATATTCCATGTACAGCACCTCAACAGCCTATGTTCATATACAAAACATGATAGATTATTTAAAAAACTCCCCAGTTTATTATTATAGACATGATCAGAGCTGAGATGACTTCTAAGTATAGAGGAAAGCTACTGTAGCCAGCATCCTTTTCCCCAGGACCTACCTTCTCGGAGGTGCTGCAGGGACCCCCATATTCAATCAGCTGGTAGAATCTTACTGTTGTGTGAGCAGATAATATTTGAATATATCCGTATGATGGGCCCCCAAAATTTTTTACTGGTGGGCCCTAGGCACCCCAGTCCGACACTGTTCCTAGGGGAGGATGTGACTAGGAATACAGTCATGTGGACATCCATGCACAGACATCCTGTGTCTGCCAAAGTAGAAGCTACTGATACTCAGCTGCTCTGCCCTTGTGTCCTCAGTGAAACTGGCTTTGTCATTCAAGGAATACATTAGTGTAAAAACTCCCAATCACATAAGAACATCCGAGGGATCCAACAAGGAACCTCTACATAGTAACATAGTTTGTAAGGCTTTTGGCCTGTTATCCTACAAGTTGATCCAGAGGAAGGCAAAAAACAAAACAATGAAGGAGAAGCCAATTTTCCTCATTTTAGCTCCCTGGATGAACAGAATTCTAGTAACTATAACCTGTAAAATTATTGTCATATTATAATACTCCAGAAATACATCCAGGCCCCTCTTGAATTCCTTTATTGTACTCACCATCACCACCTCCTCAGGCAGAGAGTTCCATAGTCTCACTGCTCTTACCATAAAGAATCCTCTTCTATGTTTGCATACAAACCTTCTTTCCTCCAGACGCAGAGGATGTCCCCTCGTCACGGTTATAGTCCTGGGGATAAATAGATCATGAGAGAGATCTCTGTATTAAAACCTAATATAATTATACATAGTTATTAGATCACCCTCAGTCATCTTTTTTTCTAGACTAGATAACCCTAATTTTAATCTTTCTCGGAACAGTGGTCCGCCCATTCCAGTTATTACTTTAGTTGCCCTCCTCTGAACTCTCTCCAGCTCTGCTATGTCTGTCTTGTTCACAGGAGCCCTGAACTGTACATTGTACTCTATGTGTGGTCTGACTGGTGATTTGTAAAGTGGTAGGACTATGTTCTCATCACATGCATCCATGGCCTTGGCAGTAGCTGCCTGACACAGGTTGCTACTGTTATGTTTGTTGTCCACTAAAATTCCTAAGTCCTTTTCCATGTCAGTGTTACCCAGTGTTTTACCATTTAGTATGTACGGGTGACTTACATTATTCCTTACTATGTGCATAACCTTTCATTTGTCAGTGTTAAACCTCATCTGCCGCTTCTCTGCCCAAGCCTCCAATCTATCCAGATCCATCTATAGCTGTATACTGTCCTCTTTCAGTGTTAATTACTGTACACAGTTTAGTGTCATCTGCAAAAATTGATATTTTACTGTGCAAGTCTTCTACAAGATCATTAATAAAAATATTGAAGAGAAAGGGGCCCAATACTGACCCCTGTGGCACCCCACTAGTGACAGTGACCCAATCTGAGTGTGTACCATTGATAACCACCCGCTGTTCACTGAGCCAGTTACTTACCTACATACAGACATTTTCCCTCAGTCCAAGCATTCTCATTTTATGTACCAACCTTTTATGTGTCACAATATCACATGCTTTGGAGAAGTCAAGATACATGACATGCATTCACTCACCGTGGTCCAGTCTAGAACTTACCTCCTCATAGAAACTGATTAAATTAGTTTGACATGACCGATCCCTCATGAAGCCATGTTGATACGGCGTTATTCCCTTATTTTGATTAACATACTCCAGGATAGCATCTCTTTAAAAAACCTTCAGTTTACCCACAACAGATGTCAGACTTACCAGCCTATAGTTTCCAGAATGTTTTTAACCCCTTTTATAATATTGGCACCACTTTTGCTAAGCGCCAATCCTGTGGAACACTCACTGTCATTATATAGTCCTTAAATTTTAGAAATAAGGGTCTGTCTAATATATTACTAACTCTTTTAGGATATAGGGGTGTATGTTATCTGGACCAAGTGATTTGTCTAATCTTTTTAAGATGCTGCTGCACTTCTTTCTGGGTCAGACAGGCCACTTTTAATGGGGAGTTTACTTTGACACTAGACATGATAGAAGAAATGCTCAGAAGATCCTTATACTCACTGACAAGATCATCAATGCTGGGACATTACACAATAATACCAAACGGATGTATGGGTCACGATGTTTATTTGTGTATGTCAGGATGTCACTGTCTATTTCTACATGCAGAAGTGGGAGTATATAGAAGGACAAAAAGATCAGTAGAAGGACAACATGATGGTGATGAATCACCAGACCCTAACATCTGAATAATTTGGTATATATCAGGTAGGACACCGCTGTCTTTTGGTTTTCATGACGACAGGGCCAGGCTTCCTGGGGTAGAAAGTGCCAACCAACCATAGGGTGGCAGTGACACGTCTAGCCCACTAATTTCATCAGAAATTTGATGCAAGACATTTTACTTGGCCAGGAAGTGTGGCCTATATAAACAGGTAACCTGCCAGCCACAGGTTGCCTGTGATTGGGGTTTTCTGGGATTCCTCACTGGCGTTTTTTCTTGTCTGACAATTTCTTAGTGTGGTCATTGATTTGTCACTAGGTTCTTCCTTCCTTATAGGCCCCTGCACTTATCTTGGAAGGGACTGTAGACCAGTTGTGGGCCGCTGCCTAGGGTGGATGGTGCAAGTTGGTAGGGACAGTGGGATGGGTAGTTCAGAGTTCACTGCTCGCTACCATGACAACTGGACTCAACAAGGGTGTTCCCTTTAAAAAAAAAGTTTGCAATGCTCATCACCTTAGATCCACTGTTATAATAAATCGGCAGAAGACCGTTGACCCACAGAGCGAAGTATCCAGATAAAAGAAATTTCAGCATTCCATAAATTCCAATTCTTTATTGTAAATCAATAAAATAGGCAATGCAGTCCATGTCTACATGTTCCGAGCCCACACCTGCTTTTGTTCACTTCATACCACAAGACTAAGTACCAACATACTATATTATAAACATTATGGACCCATCTTCTAACAAAAATCCGGACAAGATTTTTTACAAAAATACAGAGACTTCTATATACAGGTATACATCAGATCAAAGATTAGATTAAAGCCTGTAGGAACTCTAGTTTTTAGTTTCATAGTCCAAAGCCAAAAAGCTTCATGATTACAGACTTTTTATTGGAATTCCTAAGCAAACTAGGAGACAAAATGTCTCCCAATCTTTTTGCCATCCCTTTCATTTCAATATCAATGATATGGTATCTTTATGTCAAACAGGCAAATATTTGTAAAATATATTTTTTATTTTCTGAAACTTCCTACTGTAAGGTGTAGAAAAAAATATGGGGTTTTCTGCAGGTGTTCTTTTTGGGCTAACGTCTATTAAATCATATGTGCTCTGTGCTTTTCTTACTTTTAGTGGCATTCAGCATCCATGTTCTCTACCCTTGTTCATACAGCCTTTTACCAATCTCTTCACTTGCTTGTATATAGATGGATGATTTGTTGCAAATCCTCTTTGCCCTAGTGTACTTTTCCATAGGAACAGCTTTAATCGTATGTCATGGATGGCTACCGTTTGGCTACTTGGATGGTATTTCCTGCTGAGAGTTTTCAATGCCGTACCATGATAGCTTATCAGTGTCCCCTCTCAGGGAAATGTCCAGGAAAGGGACCACTTTTATGGCTGGAACCTGTAAATTTTTAATTGACATTGTTATTCTTGATTTGTTTGAACAAATTCTATAGGGGTACACTGATGTCGCACACCATGAGTATGTCATTGATGTAGCACCTGCACCACACTAATTGTTCAGAAAAGGGTTTAGATGTAGAAAAGATATAGTAGGAGAAAATTTACAACCCATCGGAGCTCCGTTGCATTGTATATAATACTAACCATGAAAACTAAAAAATGTAAGTTTTAACAAAAAAAAATCAATACAATGAAGTATATATTCCTGTAATTCTGCTAAATAAAAGCTTTACTTATTAAGATCATATACCATAGCAATCTGAACCAAATCTTGTGAAATACTCCACTCCTGCACTGATTTGACAAGGCCAGGCATCCGATTCCTCACTGTCAAATTAGTACATGACAACAAAGGAGAGGCTCCGAGCAGCTCTTTGCCATAAAAAGAAAAGTGCACATTTCTCTAAAACGACACCTCTGTTTGCTGCAACAGAAGCTTTATTGCACTTAGCGTGATCAACCCTGCCAAGCAGTATGCCTGGTTTACTAGGTTGATTATACGGACAGATGCTCTTGAAAATTAATTCTGATTGTAAAACTGTAAAGTCAATATTAGACACACCTCTACAGGCAGGGCTAATATTGGGCAGCAAGAGCCCAATATTGACTGAAGCCGGGCTCCCGCGGTATTGGCCTTGATCTGAAATAACTTTGATCCTGGCAGTTTAACAACTTAGATGATGTGGTCTTTAACAACTGCAGCATCTAGGCATTTAGACATAGGGAAGGGGCTCCCTTAGGCCCCACTAGCCCCCTGCGAGTGCAATAGCAGGTTGCTGATTTGTTGCCAAGGCAGTCAGGAGCCTATCTGGCTGTGTCACAGGTTTGTCTGCCAGTCTTACAGTAATAGGCTATAATGCAGTGGCGTAACTAGAAATGACTGGGCCCCACAGCAAATTTTTGAATGGGGCCCCCTCCCCCAGTAATTTTTTCACAACCCCTTCCTTTCATGCCGCCCCCTTTCCTGTGGCTAGTCAAGATCGCTCTCTCAGACCAGGTCCGGTAGCTGTTCCATCCATTTTCTACACTGTCTATACTGCCACTGTATATCATTTCATTGTGTAATAATGTTGAGGGGCCCTGACAAAATCTTTTAGTACTTCTCCTCTTGGATGGGCCCCTTCTGGGTCAGGGCCCCAAAGCAGCCGCTTTCCCTATAGTTACGCCCCTGCTATAATGGATTGGTATACAGGCACACCACGATATGTATAGATGCCCTACACCAAGGTAATGTCCACAAAAACCTAGATGTTCCTTCTAAGGATGTACATGTGTGTTATGTTTTGCAGTAGGTGAGGATTTCAAGGAGATTTCAGAAATCAAAATGGAAACTGATAGAGAACATGACACCTCAAGAAGCATACCAGACTTTGACTACTTCCACCATGTGGCATGTCTTCCTCCACATATGATGGCTATATCTCACAATGAACACTAGAGCAGATGCTAAGAGGCCCATACCCTTGTACTTCCATACAAGTTTTAATAGTATACTTTCCACTACCTACAATCTTGAGCTTATCAGTCTTGCAAAAACACCTAAAACATATCTATCAATAAAAAGTGGTAATGGATATCTGTCCAGTCAAAGACCTTCAGCTCAGAAAAATCCTGCAGCATTAGGACCATTTGTTTGTAAAGTTTGTCTGAAGACATTTACCAGTAAGTTCCAGTTTACTAAGCACAAGAGAACTTATGGTGGCAATAACCTACAAACCCAAGATCCAGCAGGAAAACCTACCTTTCCACTGAACCTGAACTAGTTCATGGAAGAGATCCTTTACCTGCACAGAACGCAGGAGAGACTTTACTTTGCTGATGAACATATTACAACATCAGATTGTGCAGACTAATGGAAACCCATACACATTTTTTAACGGTAGATAAATTATCAGGACCATAGGCAAAGTCATGACACCAAGGAATCTGTCCAGTTTGGGGCTGGTAATTCTCAGTCTGGTTAAGATCAGTAACTATTCTAGCCTTTCTATAATACAGGTTTTTCTAAATCCTACTTTTATTTTCAATATCTTGCCCATCATGTCTAAGGATGGAGCAGAGATTTTACATTGTGTACAATGAGAGGTGTTCTACTTTTAAGAAGAGTTGGATTGAGTAATTGACAATGGCTATGAACACATTTCCACCTCACACAAGTGGTTCTTGGTATTTTGCAAGCCAGTCCACTCTGACAAAGGTAGAATATGTTTTGCACTGATTCACCATGACATTAAAACTATCTGCCTAATATTGTGTAGGTCCTATTTGTACCACCAAAAGAGCTCTGGGCCATCAAAACATGGACTCCACAAGACCGCTGAAGAATTCCTGTGGAATCTGGCACCAAGACATTAGCAGAGGATTCTTTAACTCCTGTAAGTTAAGAGGTGAGACCTTCATGGATTTGACTTGGCTTTTCCAGCACATCCCACAGATGCTCATTTGGATTGAGATCTGAGGACTTTGGAAGTCGACTCTTTGTCGTGTTTCTCAAGCCATTCCTGCATGTTTCACGTGGCAGGGCACGTTATCCTGCTGAAAGTGGTTTGCAACAATGGGGGAAATCCTCTACGTCTAGAGGAGCGAAGGTTTCTATATCAACATAGAAGGGGATTATTATTTATGGAACTCTCTGCCAGATGAGGTGGTGATGGTGAACTCACTAAAAGATCAAGAAGGACCTGATGTATTTCTGGAGTGTAATAATATTACAGGTTACAGTTACTAGAATTTTGGAGAAGGGAATTATTCTGATTGTCTGATTGGATTTGGGAAAGAGTTGTTTTTCCCTTAAATGAGGAAAATTGGTTCCTACTTCATGAGGGATTTTTTGCTTTCCTCTGCATATACTTTGCAGGATCACAGACTGAACTGGATGGATGTACGGTATGGCTTTTTCAGCCATACAAACTATGTTACTATGTAATGTTACTATGTAATGTTTAGGTAGGTGAAACATTTCAAGGTAACATGCATATAAATATCACGACCCAACGTTTCCTAGCAGGATATTGCATATCATACAGCCATTTGATGCTTTCATGCATTCTATTTCCCAGGTAAGCGACCTGCTAGCCCCCAGCCATCCTCATGAACTCAAAGAAAATGGGATTCATCAGACCAGGTCACCTTCTGTTGCTCCATATTTCCAGTTCTAATGCTCAAGTGCCATTAGCACTTTTGGTGGTGGATTGGTGGTATGTATACCCTGTCTGGTTTACGGCTAAGTAGCCCCAAGCAAAGCAAGCTTTAAAGGGAACCTGTCACCGCTACCATGCTGCCCTAGCTGAGGCCAGCATAGTATAGTGACAGACCCAGTGATTTCAGTGGTCTGTCACTTCTGGGCTAGAATTCAGTACTGGCACATGCTATGAAAGGTGATGAGTCTGATGGGACTCATGCTCCTCTCACCTCCTGCCCATGACTGCTAGGTTTCTTTCATGTTACGCATAGGAAAGAATCCTGTCATGGGCAGTAGGTGGGAAAGAGCAGGGCCATGAGTCGGGCTCACCTCCCCTGCAGCGCTAGCGCGTACTATGAAGTACTGTAAAAATACTGAATTCTAGCCCAGAAGAGGCAGTGCTAGTAGATGTGACAGGTTCTCTTTAATTTGATCAGCACAGAAAGGGAACTGTACAAAAAATGACTATATATTAATTAATAAAACAAAAGATTCACATAATTAACTTCAATGCGAAAAAAAATAACACCAGTTGGTTGCTCTATTTGGTAGACAGGATTTCCAGAAAGCATTTTGTTTAGCTAGTAGTCTCTATTCACACGTCAGTGTTCGGTCAGTGATTTCCATCAGTGATTGTGAGCCAAAACCAGGACTGGCGCCTCCACAGAGATCAGGTATAAGGGAAAGGTCTGCACCTGTTCTGAGTTTAGAGCCGCACCTGGTTTTGGCTCAAAATCACTGATGGAAATCACTGATCGAACACTGATGTGTGAATGAGGTATAAATAGATGATTTTGTTTCACTCCCAATACTTAGTGGAGTATTTCTTTCATCTGTGCGAAGTTTGAAGGATTTCTTGCATGTTAAGGACTCTTAGACACAAGCGAGTGCATGTAGTGAACGTATAGCATCCCTGCTAAATGCTGACCCATTCTTTTCAATGGGTCTGTGTAAATCAGCATCTTTTTGCATGCATCATCTGCATTCAGGAAAAATCACAGCATGTGCGTTTATCATGCCGCTCTAGCTCCATAGAAGCGAATGGGGCCTTCTTGAAAAACGGAAGGCAACCGGATGCCATGCGTTTTTCACTGATGGTTGCTTAGAGATGTAGATTTATGAGAGGTGTCCAATGTAGCGCCACTGCACAGCCAAGCCAAGGCTGAAATGCAGACTGGATGCGGCCAAAAGTAATGGGTCTGCTAATAAAAGAAGTCTTAACGCCTTTGTTTGTTTGTTTTGCTTGGATTTTCCATATAGTAATATAATTACAGAAATTAGAACAATGCACTGTTATCATTCAAAATAACATTACCATTAAAGTACAAACCGAAATAGAGAGTGTGGAGACAAGACCCTGCAAGTGTTCAAGGACCACATACAAGATCTCAGCCATTGTCATGTTTGTTATAAAAAAGGAAATAATAAAGAAACGGTAAAGTGATTGTTCTGCCTCCTTTGTTATTGGCTGCACAGCTTTAGGTATACCACTTGTTGATTAACCCTTCCCACTGTGCTGTACTATTATGTCATAGAGCGCTGGTAGTTAACGCTCTCTTCCATAATAGTATATCATGGTGATGACGCAGGTTTAGGCGACGGGGGACGCCATCGCTTGCGGGTGTCCGCCTTATTATAGAGATGGCACCCAGCTCTCACTGCCTGGATTGGAGACAACTCAGATCCTGGCAGTTTAACCCCTCAGATACTGTAGTCAATGATGACCGCAGCATCTGAGTGGTTAGACAGAGGGAGCTTCCTCTGTCCTCCAATTGGCACTCTGCAAATGCCATCACAGAGAGCTGAATAAGACAGGGGTCTTCTGATGTTCTGGCCGCTAGTACATCCTGTCTCTGGCAGGATGTAATAGCCTGCCTGTCAGAACGACTGTCCACTGTAATACAGTAGTATAGCATCCCTGCTGGATGCTATACTACTGTAATACAGTAGTATTACAAAAGAGCAGTTTGTGAGACCTCCCTTAACAATCAAATGGTCACAGGGGGTCTGACCAGGTTGGGGGGAAGGGGGGGGGGGGGATTTGGTTAATATTTTGGCAGATGGAGCCCCCTCTGTCTGTTAAAGACCTTACATGCTGTGGTTGATATTGACTGTGGCTTCTAAGGGGTTAAATGGCCTCGATTAGCACCAGCCAACTCCGACTGGCAACGGCTCAGCTCATGCTGGAGCTGCTCAATACTCAACTGATTTTAGAAAACTCAAACGTGACCTTGAAAGAAAGCATACAACTGCTGAAAGATAATGTCAGCCCCATTCAACAAATTATACATGCGAGTATTAAAAGCACAAGCGGATTTTTCCATACTGTATTTCATGGCAGTTAGGAATGCTCGACAGTAGAGTGCAGTGAAAACCCCATCATGGGTGGAAGGCCTGGCACATTAAAAGGAAACAAATGTTGCAGCTCCATGTATTCTTCTAAATAAAAACATAGGGGGTCATTTATTAAGACTGGCATTTATTTGGAAATAGTATGGAATTCTATAAGGGTTTGTCACAGCTCCACTCCTGTCATGTGAGGCACCAACTAATTAAAGGGGTTAAATAAAAACTCAGACAACACCGTAAATGTGGTAAAATAACAAATGAATCAATTCTCACCTCTTTTACCGGGACTTTGAGGGAAGCAGACTGCTGATCTCTGGTCCTCCCCAACACGAACGTCATCTTCCTGGTTGCTTTGGTGACGTCTGTGCACACAGCTCACTACCGCAGCCAATCACTCAACAATATACGGGACTTCACTGCAGTGATGACCTATGTGCACAAAACGTCACTGCTGCAGCCAGGCGAATATACAGCAGCGAGGAGAACCAGAGTTCATCGCTGGAAGAAGTAGGAAAGGAAAGGGGTGATTATCACTTTGTTTGTTATTTTATCAAATGTGCGGGGTTCTCTAAGTTTTCATTTAACTCAAACAACCTCTGACTTGTATTTTTACCTCTAAGGCCTCTTTAAGGCCATGAGAGAGTTTTCCATTCAGATGTGATGCGTGTTGCGAGCAGATAGCATCTGGACTGAATCCTGACTCATTCATGTCAGTGAGTATATGCACATGAGCATCGTTTTTCATCTTTTCACAGCCAGAGGCTGTGTGGCGGATTGAAGTGGTGGGGAGCAGGTACAGTGCCTTGAAAAAGTATTCCTACCCCTTGACCATTTCTACATTTTTCCATGTTACACCCACAAACGTAAATGTATTTTATTGGGATTTTATGTGATAGACTCACACAAAGTAACAAGGACCGTATGTGTGCAGTGAAAAGAAAATGATAAAGTTTTGTAACCTTTTTAATGAATAAAAATATGGAAAGTGTGGTGTGCATTTGTATTCAACTCCCCTGAGTCATTAATTTGTAGGACCACCCTTCGCTGCAATTACAGCTGCAAGCATTTTGGGGTATGTCTTTGCAAAATAGCTAAAGCTCAGTCAGATTGGATGGAGAGGATCTGTGAACAGCAATTATTTAAGTCTTGCCAGAGATCCTCAATGGGATTTAGGCCTGGACATTGACTGGGCCATTCTAACACATGAATATGCTTTGATCTAAACCATTCCATTGTAGTCCTGACTGTATGTTTAGGGTCGTTGTCCTGCTGGAATGTGAACCTCTGCCCCAGTCTCAAGTCTTTTGCAGTCTCTACCAGGTTTTCCTCCAGGATTAAGGCTACATTCACACGACCGTATGAATGAGTCCGCATCCGTTCGATAATTTTGCAGAACGGGTGCGGACCCACTCATTTCAATGGCCCCGAAAAAAAATAGAGCATTTCCTATTCTTGTCCCCAATTGCGGACAAGAATAGGCATTTTTTATGATAGCGGTGGCATGTGCGGTCTCCAAATTGCGAAACGCACACAGGCTGGTATTTGTGTTTTGCAGCTCCGCAAAACACTATGGTCATATGAATGTAACTCTGACCAGCTTCCCTGTCCATGCTGAACAAAAACATCTCCATGGCATGATGCTACCAACACCATGTTTCACGGTGGGAACAGGGGTGCACCTAGCCTTTCTGCTGCCTGAGGCAAAAATTGAAACAGCACCCCCACCCTTCCCAATGCCAATTTCTTAACCTAATCCCTTCCCTTCAGCCTATGGCCCTTTGGCTGCCCCCCTCTTGCCCCTACCTGTTGCTGCCTGAGGCTATCGCTTCACCTGGCCTCATTGGTGGTGCATTTCCTGGGTGGGAATAGTGTGTTCAGGGTGATGTGCAGTGTTAGTTTTCCATCACACATAGCATTTTGCATTTAGGCCAAATGAGTTCAACTTTAGACTCATCTGACCAGAGCACCTTCTTCTACATATTTGCTGTGTCCCCTACATTGCTTGTGGCAAACTGCAAATGGGACTTCTTATGGCTTGCAATTGAAACTGGCTTTCTTCTTGCCACTCTTCCATAAAGGCTGGATTTGTGGAGTATACGACTAATAGTTGTCCTGTGGACAGATTCTCCCACTTGAGCTGTGGATCTCTGCAGCTCCTCCAGAAAGGCCATAGATCTTGGCTGCTCTCCTTGCTTGGGCTGTCAGTTTAGGTGGATGGCCATGTCTTAGTAGGTTTGCAGTTATGCCATACTCCTTCCATTTTCGGATGATGGATTAAACAATGCTCCGTGAGATGTTCAGAGCTTGTGATATTTTTTTTATAACCTAACCCCGCTTTAAACTTCTCCACCACTTTAGCCCTTACCTGTCTGGTGTGTTCCTTATTTTTCATGATGCTGTTTAATTACTGATGTTAACTAACTAACCTCTGAGGCCCTCACAGAACAGCAATTGGTCACAGAGCATTTTATTTAGGGGTATCGGAGTACAGGGGGCTGAATACATATGCATGCCACACTTTTCAGATTTTTATTTATTAAAAATTTTGAAAACCCATGTAACATTTTCTTTTCACTTCACACATAGTTGCCATTTTGTGTTGGTCTATCACATAAAATCCCAATAAAATACATTTAGGTTTCTAGGTAAGGCACTGTAAGTGTGAATTTTCTGTTTCAGGAGGCAGGCTGCAGGCATTAGATTGAAAGTAATTACTGGAAAAACCCTTTGACTCTATCCACATCTGAATGCACATACACATAAGGTCTGATGTAAAAAAAAAAAAAAGCTAAAACTCATGCAAAATATAGTTATCACATTGAAATTTCTCACTTTTACACTTGCGGTAGCCTTTTCCGGCAGGCTGTTCTGGCGGGGGAACAGCCTGCCGTATCCATGCTACTGCAAGTCCACCGTGCCACCGGAAGTCTGCTCTGGCCCCATTTACTATAATGGGGACGGGCCGGAGGTCCGGCTGCAGCACAGCAAACATGTCGAGAGGCAGCCGGACAAAAATTACAGCACGCTGCTTTTTTGTCCGGCCACATCTCGGCTTGTTTGCCGTGCTAAGGCCAGACCTCCGGTGGCTTGATGGAGTTGCGGTAGATCTGAAAAGGCTACCGCAAGTGTGAAAATAGCCTAAAATAAATGCCCCGTCTCCCAAGCAATTCATCAGATCTACAGCAGGACAGTTGCTCTCCCTGGAACATTTCTATCACTCCGTCTGCGTTACTCATGTCCCCCTGCTTTCTGGTGGGCAGCCAAACTCGAAGTATTTGTAAAACATTTCCCACACTCTAAACAGGAAAATGGTTTCTCTCCTGTGTGAGTTCTATAATGTCTCAAAAGATGTGACCTCTGATTAAAGCCTTTTCCACATTCTTGGCATAAAAAAGGCTTCTCTCCTGTGTGGATCCGTTGATGACGGACCAGATCGGAACGTTTTCTGAAACACTTTTCACATTCAGAACATTCAAATGGTCTCTCGCCTTTGTGTATTCTCTGGTGTTTGATGAGGATGGAGTTTTGTGTGAAGGATTTCCCACAGTTCTGACAACCATAGAGTTTAACCTTTTTATGACACTTCTGGTGGCACAACAGCTGAGAATTTGCAACAAAGCTTTTGCCACATTCAGCGCAATGGAAGGAGTTCTCAGTCATGTTAGCAGCATCGTGTAAACCATCTACTAAGGTAAGAGGAAGACTACCCCTATTTTCCAAGCATCCAAATAATATATGTCCATTGGGGAGTAGTAGATGTGTATTGTCGCTTGTAGGATTTTGTCCATCATCCTGAATGTCTCTCTTTTCTGTTTTGTGGTCTGTGCAGTGAACTGGGTTCATACCAGGCTCGTGTTCTCCTCCGTGCCCATCTGTTGTAAAATAACACTAATTTATTGTTGCGGTTTTATTTCATTTTTTGTGATTGTACCTGGAATGTGGCTTAAAATGTGCCATAAGTTGCATGGTAGTATGGTAACAACATTAATACCCTGCACTTAGTTAAGCCTGTTTTGATTTTCCAGCTGGAAAAGCCAAAAAGTGGTGTGACGTTAGATAAAAGTGCTGAGCAGTGCAACAAGTTTGTAATCCAGCATGAGCCACTGTGATATGCAGAAATACCTGTAACGATAGCTTCACATCTGCAGGGCTGTTCACTTCTTCTGTGCCAGTATATGCACAGAAAAGCTGCAGAGTCAATCTAGCATATGCATGACACCAACCTCACTCACTGGATCCCACTGACTAAAATGAGATCCATTAAGATTACAGTATTTTGCTGGACAATATATTGCTGCAATACTGCAGGAACCTCCACTGCACATTACTAGCCTAATAGTTTAATTACCCAGGTTCCTTGGTAGCTGCAACTTACTATTATTAGTCTAATCTCCAAAACCCCTCAGCCAGAATGGCATACCCTACCAATATACCAATCTACAGAGTAACATGCTGCACAAAGTTCTGTAGGACGATCCATGGTTTATTATTGTAGGAAGCGGATTTATCAAACTGATACTTATAAGGGGGGCGTCCCTCCATATAAATAGATGACCATGTAATACATGGCCAAACTGAGTCCTTCCATTAGGAACCCTCCCCTGTAATGACCACATGTCTTAATAGGGTATATGGACAGGGCTTGTCAAGTATGCCACATATCTCTTCCACCATTATTAAAATAACACATCCTTTTGACTGAGCTTGCATGTTCATGTGGATGAGGAAGGTAGTTGTCAAATTGTCGTCCAGCAGACACCTTTGTTATTTCTACGGCCAGCTTGAATGAAGATGCGTGTAGTTGCTTGTACTTACCTGTGCTGATGTATGTTGAGACTTCCTCAGTTGTGCACTGCTGGTGACACATAGTATCTGCACCATCATCCATGGCTGGTAAGATATCCACTACAACAATGTTAAGATTCTAAAAACATGGAAAATCAAAAGTTATCCAGGAAATATGAGCACATCACTAAAGGTTAGATCAGGCACAATTTATATATTAGGATAATTAGGGTCCTTTCACACTAGCGTTTTGGTTTTCCGGCATAGCGATCCTTCGTCGGGTCATCCCCATGCATTCTGAATGGAGAGAAATCCGTTCAGGATGCATCAGGATGTCTTCAGTTCAGGACGGGAACGTTTTTTGGACGCAGCAAATACCGCAGCATGCTGCGCTTTTTGTTCCGTCCAGAAAATCCGGAACACTTGCCGCAAGGCCGGATCCGGAATTAATGCCCATTGAAAGGCATTAATCCGGATCCGGCCTTACGCTAAACGTCGTTTCGGCGCATCGCCAGATCCGACGTTTAGCTTTTTCTCAATAGTTACCATGGCAGCCAGGACGCTAAAGTCCTGGTTTCCATGGTAAAATGTAGTGGGGAGCGGGGGAGCAGTATACATACCATCCGTGCGGCTCCCGGGGTGCTCCAGAGTGACGTCAGGGCGCCCCACACGCATGGATCACGTGATCGCATGGATCACATGATCCATGGGCATGGGGCGCTCTGACGTCATTCTGGAGCACCCCGGGAGCCGCACGGACTGTAAGTATACCGCTCCCCACTACTACTATGGCAACCAGGACTTTAATAGCGTCCTGGCTGCCATAGTAACCTGAAAGCATTTCGAAGACTGAGCAGGATCCTGATCAGTCTTCTAATGCTTCAGGCGACTTGCGTTCTGACGGATCCGGCGGGACGGAAGTGCCTGCCGGATCCTCAGAACGCAAGTGTGAAAGGACCCTTAATGGGGTGGTGGTAGGATGACAAGATGTCTTGTGTGAAGTGAATGCCCATTTACCTGGTGATTCTGTAGGATATTATGATTTTCCTCCTGATAGATAGGACTGGGATATGTCTCCAGTGTATTTCTGTTACTGGACCTGTCTGTAGGAGGCATACAATCACTGGATACATTGGTTATATAGAATTCATCAGAGGAAGTGGGCATATAGTTAGGTCTATTACCCGATGATGTGAGGATCTGGTGATTTTCCACCATGATGTCCTTGTACAGATCCTTGTGTCCTTCTATGAACTCCCATTCTTCCATGGAGAAGTAGACAGTGACATCCTGATACCTTATAGAAATCTGACATATACAACTATACAGTCATTATCCAGACACACCTTGTGTTACTTTATAATTTCCCAGCATTCCCAGTTGCACTCACCTCTCCAGTCAGCAGTTCAATGATCTTGTTGGTGAGGTCCAGGATCCTCTGTTCATTTTTGAGAGATTGTGGCACTACAATGGAGTCCTCGTTCCTCTTATTGCCTGTTGACACATGGTTGTTCACATGATGACCAAACATCTTCATGGGTACGTAGATCTAGGAAAATTAGAGGGTCAGTTAATACCTTATAGAGACTTGTCTTGATACCTTACTAACCTTTGTTCGAAGGAATGATATACCTATTGGTGCATACATGAACTCTGCTCCACCCTCCATACAATGGTACTACTTCTCCCTTTACATACAGATCTGGTTAGACATTTTAGTCCTAAAATCTGGGTTTTAAGAAATAATGTGGAAACTAGATACATTAATCTTATATTGCAACATCTAGAGCCATGATTGTGCTGAAAAGCTATCATGATTATGAAATGTGCAGCTGAATCTAAAAAATTACAATATCATCAAAGTTAATTTATCTCAATAATTCAGTTCAAAAAGTGAAACTAATATGCAGTTGAAACCAGACGTTTACATACACTATATAAAAAGACACATACGCATGTTTTTCTCAATATCTGACATGAAATCTGAATAAACCTTTCATGTTGTTGGTCAAATAAGGATTACCATAATTATTATTATTTGCCAAATGCCAGAATAATAAGAGTGAGAGAATGTTTTAAAGCATTTTTATCTTTCTGCAAAGTCAAAAGTTTACGAACATTTCATTAATATTTGGTACCATTGCCTTTAAACTGTATGATTTGGGTCAAACGTTTTGGATAGCCTTCCACAAGCCTCTCACAATAGTTGGTCGGAATTTGGGCCCATTCCTCCTGACAAAACTGGTGTAACTGTGCCATGTTTGCTGGTCGCCTTGCTCGCACCCGCCTTTTCAGCTTTGCCCATAAGTTTTCAATAGGATTGAGATCAGGGCTCTGTGATGGCCACTCCAAAACATTGACTTTGTTATCATTAAGCCACTTTGTAACCAGTTTGGCGGTATGCTTCGGGTCATTGTCCACTTGGAAGACCCATTTCCGCCCGAGCTTTAACTTCCCGGCTGATGTGTTGAGATGATGCTTCAGTATTTCCACATAATCTTCTCTCCTCACGATGCCATCTATTTTGTGAAGTGCACCAGTCTCTCCTGCAGCAAAACAACCCCACAACATGATGCTGCCACCCCCGTGTTTCACAGTTGGGATGGTGTTCTTAGGCCCCTTTCACACGGGCGAGTTTTCCGCGCGGGTGCAATGCGTGAAGAAGACGCATTGCACCCGCACTGAATCCGGACCCATTCACTTCTATGGGGCTGTGCACATGACAGTTGATTTTCATGCATCACTTTTGCGATGAGTGAAAATCGCAGCATGCTCTATCTTCTGCGTTTTTAACGGAACGCAGGCCCCATAGAAGTGAATGGGGCTGCGGGAAAATCGCAAGCATCCGCAAGCAAGTGCGGATGCTTTGCGATATTCCCGCATGGTTGCTGTCGCAACCATCGGGATGTGTAACGGTTCTGTATTATTTCACATTATAACATAGTTATAATGTAAAATAATACCCTAGCCATCTTCCTAATGTTTAAGCCGGTGCAGAATGGGTTAAAAATAATAAACTAATAATAACTACCTGTTCCATTTGATCGTGACCCGGCCTCCTCTCCGTTAGCTTGCTAGTAGGAAAGGACCTGTGATGATGTCACATGGTCACATGGACCAATCACATGCTCCATCACCATAGTGATGGAGCAGGTGATTGGGCCATGTGATGCTGTGACATCATCACAGGTCCTTTTCACAGGTCCAAGCTAACGGAGAGGATGCCGGGCTTCGCGATCAAATGGAACAGGTATGTTAATATTAGTTTATTATTTTTAACCCATTCTGCACCGGTTTAAACATTAGGAAGATGGCCAAGGGTATTATTTTACATTATAACTATGTTATAATGTGAAATAATACCAGCGGGACAATTTCTGACTGTTCGGGTCTGGGTACCAAAAGTGCCGATTTTTCTCCCGCGCGTGCAAAATGCATGCCCGTGTGAAAGAGGCCTTAGGCTTCCAAGCTTCTCCCTTTTCCTCCAAAAGGTAAAAAAAAGTTTAATTTTAGTTTCATCAGACCACAGGACATGTCTCCAAAAATTTAGGTCTTTGTTCCTGTGTGCATTTGCCAACATTAATCTGACTTTTTTATGTTTCTTTTGGAGTAATGGCTTCTTCGTGGCAGAGTGGCCTTCAGCCCATGTTGATACAGTGCTCGTTTCACTGTGGATATTGACACAATCTTACCAGCTTCCGCCATCATCTTCAAGGTCTTTTGCTTTTGTTCTTGGGTTGATATGCACATGTCGGACCAAAGCACATTCATCTCTGGGACACAGAACCTGTCTCCTTCCTGAGCGGTATGATGGCTGGACATTCCCATCTTGTTTGTACTTGTGTATAATTGTTTGTACAGATGAATGCAGCACCTTCAGGTGTCTTGAAATTGCACCCAAGGTTGAGCCAGACTTGTGCAAGTCCACAATTCTCTTTCTGATATCTTGGCTGATTTCTTTAGACTTTCTTATGATCCTACACAAAAAAGCAGTGTGTTTCAGGTGTGCATTTAAATACATCCACAGGTGTGTCTCTAATTAACAGAAGCTTCCAAACACATGACATCATCATTTGGCAGTCCAGAATTGTTTAAAGGCATAGTAATCTTAGTATATGTAAACTTTTGACATTGCAGAAAGCAACAAAAATGCCTTAAAACATTCTCTTTCTCATTATACTGGCTTTCAATTATGGTAATCCTAATTGACCAAAAACATGAAAGGTTTATTCAGATTTCATGTCAGATATTGAGAAAAACATGCATATGTGTCTTTTTATATAGTGTATGTAAACTTCTGGTTTCAACTGTATTTAAAAGATTCATTACAGAGTGATCTATTTCAAGTGTTTATTTCTTGTAATGTTGATGATTTGGGCTTATAGCTAATGAAAACCCAAAAGAAAGTACATCAGAAAATTAGAATATTGTGTGTCTGTAGACTCACGGTGTAACATTCTAATCAGCTAATCAACACAAAACATGCAATGTTTTCCTAAACCTTTAAATGGTCCTTCAGTCTGCTTCAGTAGGCTACACAATCATGGGGAGGACTGCAGACTTGACAGTTGTCCAGAAGACAGTCATTGACACCCTCCACAAGGAGGGTAAGCCACAAAAGGTCATTGCTAAAGAAGTTGGCTGTTCACAGAGTGCTTGTTACGGTGAGGAGTGGGGGAAACTCCCCACGGTACAATGTCTGGAGGAAAAGGGGAGCAAGTAGGCCTGGGGGCTAGAAAAAGCAGCAAAGATGGAACACCGACACCATTCTGGACCCCCATGCAGACAACAGGTGAAGGCTCCAGGCAGGACTGCTCTTAGTCTTTGGATTCACCCCTCCAGGAAATCATAAGGGCCTACTTCCGCAGGCAGACTAGGGAATGTCTAGCATATATGCTGGACAACAAACGGCAAACCAGACATGTAACAACACACTAGACATAGCAACAAATCACCAAATCAAACCCACACCACATATAAACACATTGGGATGGGTAGAGACATGGAGAAGACATAGGGATGACATTGCTAAAAACATCCTTGATGTCCAACAAGGTGGCCCCTTAATGACTGAGCAGATGGCATTGCCCAAGAATAGAGCATAGCTTCCAGCCCACACCAAGGCTAGAGCACAACTAACCTCCAGACAACAAGTCAAGGCTATATAGCTCCAAGAGACCACACCCTGATCCACACCTAGTTAGGGAATTAACCCCACGCTCATCAAACAGAAGGAGGAAACAACTTAAAGGGGAAGTGCACGTGCATACCGAACACAACACATTGCCACCAGCAACAGCATGCACGGCAACCGTGTCACAGAGCTCACCAAAGGCTGTGACAGTGCTGTATCCAAGGATAATAATGGAAAGTTGAGTGGAAGGAAAAAGTGTGGTAGAAAAAAAAAAGATGCACAAGTAACAGGGATAACCACAGCCTTGAAAGAATTGTCAAGAAAAGGCCAGTCAAAAATTTGGGGGAGATTCACAAGGAGTGGACTGTGGCTGAAGTCAGTGCTTCCAGAGCCACCACACTCAAACATATCCAGGACGTGGTCTACAACTGTCGTATTCCTTGTGTCAAGTCACTTATGAACTAGAGACAATGTCAGAAGCGTCTTACCTAGGCTAAGGAGAAAGGACTGATTTAAGATGAAAGTGAATTTTGCATTTCATTTGGAAATCACAGTCCCAGAGCCCACAATCCAAGATGATTGAGGTCCAGTGTGAAGTTTCCCCAGTCAGGGATGGTTTGGGGAGCCATGTCAACTGCTGGTGGTAATCCACTGTTATAACTGTCTACCAGGAAAATTTAGAGCACTTCATGCTTCCCTCTGCTGACAAGCCTTATGGAGATGCTGATTTCATTTTCCAGCCGGACTTGGCACCTTCCCCAGAATCTACCCCCTACCCCAGAATCTATGGAGTATTGTCAGGAGGAACATGATAGACACCAGACTCAACAATGCAGACGAGCTGAAGGCCGCTATCAAAACCACCTGGGCTTCCATAACACCTCAGCAGTGCCACAGGCTGATCACCTCCATGCCTCGCCTCGCCGTAGTGATGTTGTAATTCATGCAAAAGGAGCCATGAGTAAGTGCTGAGTGCATACACAGTACTGTACATACTCTTCAGTAAGTGCTCTTATAGAACATTCTAATATTCTGAGATCCTGACTTTTGGGTTTTCATTAACTGTTAGCCATAATCATCAACATTAAAAGGAATAAACACTTGAAATAGATCACTCTGTATGTAATGAATCCATAGAATACATGAGTTTTACTTTTTGAACTGATTTATTGAAATAACTTCAGAGGCGCACCTATATGCCAACCATTGTCACTAGTCAAAGCAGGCTCTGAAATCTCCAAGGGTCGTCATACTTAATCCTATATTACTGCTCATATCATGTGAAACAAGTACATTTCTCCTGGTTTATTAAAGGGTTATTTCTATCTCAGATATTAGTGGTGTATTTACAGGATAGGCCTGGAAATCCTAGGCCCTGTCCCACCTTGAGATGGTGGCCAGGACTACACAGCCAGGTGGGCTGTACTCTACTGTTTCTTCAACTCCCATACAAGTGAATGGGAGTTACTGAAACAGCGCAGCACAGCCTGCTTGTCTACTTCCATAGCCCCAACCCCTCTGCTCCATCCCCAGAGGGGTGACCTGCCTCAATCCCACATCCTGCAGATATGCTCACTGCATATAGACACTGTAAAGGAGGATAGCCAGATTTGGATACCCCTCTATGAGCCAGAATGTACAGAATCTGTGTAATAATGGCGGCCGTACTGCCTGCAGCAGTCAGCTGGTCACTAAGAAGGCTTCTTTCTAAAAGAGCTGTCCCTGATGAGACGATCCCTTCAAAGAGGACACCACTCTTGTCACGTCTCTTGTAGTAACTACTTGCATTCCCCATGTAATAACAGTTCTGAAACATCTAGTCTTATGGCTCTATGTTGTGCCATTCCTCTATTATTCCTGCTACAAGTTCAGACTGAATTACTAGCAGTTTGCAATGAAGGTCCAGGTGGGTGTCACCAGTTGGGGGGAGTGTCCCTCCACAATCTTACACTGGCAGCACTGATTGGATAGAGTCAGACTGTGCAGGGACAAACCTCCAACAGTTAACACGGAGATGGACCTTCATTGTAAACTGCGGGTAATGCATTCATAACTTCTAGCAGGAATAACACAGGAATGGCCCAACACAGAGTCATAAGAATAGATGCTCGAGAATTATTATTACATTAGGAATGATAGTTAATAAAGAATGATGTGTTGACAGGTCCTCTTTATGGCTGGGTTCACACGTTTCCCACGCACCGTGGCCAAGGTGCACCCCGGATGCTAGGACTGAGATCATGTGACAGAATTCCCAGAATCCTTCGCCTCTCCATCCAGTGGTTCCGCCGCGGGGGCCGGCTCTCAGGAGGGTGCCAGAACAGAAGCAATGAGCGCTTTCATCAATACAGATGGAAGTGCTCATTGCTTTTCCCTTTATAAGATGCACTGCATCTTATAAGGGGAATGCTAGTGAGCGCTTCCATAATGGAAACGCTCACTAGTCTGCAGGAGGAGGGGGAGACTCCTGCAGCGTCAGGACATACAGAGCGCACTCCGACCTGACGCTGCAGGAGGTCAGACGACTGGCCCTGAGAAGAGAAGACAGGGAGAGTGGCGACAGGAGAGGTAACTTTATTATTTTACAGTCTCACCTGAGGTCTGATATGGAGGTCTAATGGGGGATCTGGTCCATGGGGGGGTCTAGAGGTCTGACCGGGGGGTCCAGAAGTGGTCTGACTGGGGGGTCAGAAGTGGTTTGACTGGGGGTCTGGAGTAGTCTGACTGGGGGGTCTGGAGGTCTAATGGGGGTCAGATATGAGGTCTGAAGGTCTAATCATTAGACTCTAATGGAAGTCTGGAGGTCTGATATGGGGGTCTGGTCTGAGGTCTGATATGTGGGTCTGGAAGTCTACAGGGGGTCTTATATGGGGGTCTTATCTGAGGTCTGATATTGGGTCGGGGTCTTACATTTGGGTCTTATATGGGGTCTGACAGAGGTCTAAAGGGGGTTTGGTCTGAGATTGGGGGATCTCATTTAGGGTTTTATATGGGGGTCTGATCTGAAAGGAAGGTGTTTTTTTTTAAATACTAGTGCACAATATAAAGGGGTGTTTTTGTACTGACGCACTATCTGTGTGGTAACAGTATTTTCAGGGGGACTGTTTCTGCAGGAAAATATTGAGGAGCACAGTGGACACAGTATTAGGGGTGGCAGGATGGGGTGTTGAGAAGGTGGGAGGATGATAGGAAAGTAAGATGTCTGTTAAACTCTGCAGAGACGAGGAGTGGCTAGAAGAAGTCACCATGGCGGTCTGGTCTGACAGGAGAAGAAAGAGAATATCTACATCAGAGAAGAGAAGTCACTGGATGTAAGAGGTATGTGGGGCTGTATGACCCTGTATATTCTGTAGCGCTGTATAGAAAAAAAGGGGGTCAGTCAGCACATTCCAATGCACAGGTGCACGTTGCTATGGCGGAAAACACGGTACGTCCGTTGTTTAGTTCCGCATCTGATCCAGATTTTTCGGACTAGTCATGGAATAGTTGCAGACAGAATTCGGACCCATTGATTTTCAATGGGTCTATAAAATATGCGGACAGCACAAAGAGTGCTGTCCGCATAATTTTCTCAGTACATTGTGTCCGTAAAAAAATAAAACATGTCCTATTCTAATCCGAAAATTGCGGTCCGTTGTGCAATACAATTTTATTCTTCTATCCGTTTTTTGCGGATCTGCAAAAAACGGATGAGAAACGGAAAGAATTCTTGGAAAATAGGATCCGCAAAAAACGGTCCTATTTTCGGATTATAGAAAAACAACGGACTTGTGAATAGACCCTTAAACATACAATGCAACAGCACTCTGCAAAAAAAATAAAGTACAATAAAGTATGCTAATGCTAATGCTATTCCTTTTTAGTAAATTTCAGATGATTGGCAAATACATTTTGTCCAAAATTATTTGGGCCCATCTGCCACACGTCAAGGCGATCTATGTAAGACGTGAACCTAACAGGAAATGTTACCTGTTATGTGCCATGATGGCTACCATAAAATTCAGGGAGTGCAGGTTCCACATGCATGCTGGGTCCACCTTAATTTTTGTAGTTTTTGGTGCCAAAATGGCCTCCATTGAATCCAGGGAATGCAGGTACCAACATGCATGCCGAGCCCACTCCACACCTCCCCTGGTGCCAGATGGTTACTAACGAATGCAATGAGAGTCCACCCTATACCTCTCCTGGTGCCACAGGCTTCCAGTGAGTTAGGGAGTGCAGGCTAAGCGTTATACTCACATTAATTAAAATCAGACTATGTTCTGTAGCGCTGTATGTAATGTTTTCCAAGTATATCTTTAACCCCTTCTACCCCGGGCCAGTTTTCACCTTCCTGCCAAGGCCATTTTTTGCACATCTGACGTGTCACTTTATGTGGTAATAGCTTTGGAACACTTTTACTTATCCAAGCCATTCTGAGATAATTTTTTCGTGACACATTGTGCTTCATGATAGTCATGAATTTAAATAAAAAAATTTTCACCTTCATTTGTGAAAAAATCCTAAATTTACCCAAATTTTTTAAAAATTCCAAAATTTTTAAATTTCTATTTCTCTACTTTTATAATAGATAGTGATACCTCATATCATAGTTATTACTTTATATTCCCCATATGTCTACTTCATGTTTGGATAATTTTGAATATGACATTTTATTTTTTGGGGACGTTACAAGGCTTAGAAGTTAAGATGCAAATCTTGAAATTTTTCAGAAAAATTCCAAAACCCACTTTTTAAGTACTAGTTCAGGTCTGAAGTCACTTTGTGAGGCTTACATAATAGAAACCACCCAAAAATGACCCTATTCTAAAAACTACACCCCTGAAGGTATTCAAAACTGCTTTTACAAACTTTGTTAACCCTTTAGGTGTTCCACAAGAATTAATGTAAAATGGAGATGAAATTTCAGAATTTCCCTTTTTTGGCAGATTTTATATTTTAATCCATTT
Organism: Bufotes viridis; assembly: GCA_033119425.1. Classification (NCBI taxonomy): domain Eukaryota; kingdom Metazoa; phylum Chordata; class Amphibia; order Anura; family Bufonidae; genus Bufotes; species Bufotes viridis. The sequence continues at coordinate 118,032,159 of CM065594.1, forward strand.
TTTCCAGTAACAAAGCAAGGGTTAACAGCCAAACTTAATATTTATTACCCTGATTCTGCGGTTTACAGAAACACCCCACAAGTGGTCGTAAACTGCTGTACGGGCACACCGCAGGGCGCAGAAGGAAAGGAGCGCCATATGGTTTTTGGAAGGCAGATTTAGCTGAACTAGTTTTTAGATGCCATGTCCCATTTAAAGTCCCCCTGATGCACCCCTACAGTAGAAACTCCAGAAATTGACCACATTTTGGAAACTACGGGATAAGGTGACAGTTTTGTTGGTACTATTTGGGGTACATATGATCTTTAATTGCTTCGTTGGTACTATTTTGGGGTACATATGATCTTTAATTGCTCTATATTAAGTTTTTTATGAGGTAAGGTGACCAAAAAAATGATGTTTTGGCACCGTTTTTATTTTTTATAACATTCATCAGGGTAGATCATGTGCTATTTTTATAGAGCAGGTAGTTACGGACACAATTAAATCAAATATGTCTACTTTCTATGTTTGTCAGTTTTACATAATAAAGCATTTTTGTGTCTCCATTTTCTGAACGCTTTATTTTTTTTATTTTTCTGCCGATTGTCTTGTGCAGGGGCTCGTTTTTGCAGGAAGAGTTGATGTTTTTATTGGTAACATTTTTGGGTACATATGATTTTTTGATCCATTCATTTTTAGACTTTATGGGGCAAGGTGACCAAAAAATTGGTTGTTTTGGTGCAGTTTTTATTTATTTATTTTTCTAACGTTCACCTGAGGGGTTAAGTCATGTGATATTGTTATAGAGCAGACCGTTGCGGACGTGGCAATACCTAATATGTCTACTTTTTCTTATTTATTTAAGTTTTACAATAATAGCATTTTTGAAACCAAAAGTGTCTCCATAGTCTGAGAGCCATAGCTTTTTTATTGTTTGACCGATTGTCTTAGGAGGGGTCTCATTTTTTGCGGGATGAGGTGACGGCTTGATTGGTACTATTTTGGGGGGCATACGCCTTTTTGATCGCTTGGTGTTGCAATTTTTGTGATGTAAGGTGACCAAAAGTTTTTTTTTTACACAAGTTTCTTTTTTTTTACGGTGTTCATCCTGAAGGGTTAGGTCATGTGATATTTTTATAGAGCAGGTTATTACGGACGTGGCAATACCTAATATGTCTACTTTTTTTTAGTTATTTCACTTTAACACAATAATAGCAGTTTTGAAGCAAAAGAAAATCATATTTTAGTGTCTCCATTGTCTGAGAGTGATTTTTTTTTTTTTTGACCGATTGTCTTAGGTAGGGTATCATTTTTTGCGGGATGAGGTGACGATTTGATTGGTACTATTTTTGGGGGCATACGTCTTTTTAATCAATTGCTGTTGCACTTTTTGTGATGTAAGGTGACAAAAATGGCTTTTTTATACTTTTTTTTATGGTGTTTATCGGACAGGGTGGATCATGTGATATATTTATAGAGCCGTTCATTACGATACATTATATGTGTGTGTGTGGGGGGGTTCTGTTTTTTATTATAAAATAAGGGGAAATAGGTGTTTCTTTTTCTTAAAACTTTATGAATTTTATTAAAAACACTTTTTTTTACTTTTTTTTCTTTATTTTTTTTCTTACGTTCACTTTTGGAGGTTTGATCCCCTCTGCAATGCTTTACAATACTTCTGTATTGTAATGCATTGCCTGTTAGTGTATCACATAGAGTAATACACTAACAGGTTGCCTAGAAGACAGGGCCTGAGGCTGGATCTCCTGGACACCCGTAGAAGGCAGGTCCCGATGTCGTGCAAGGCTTCGGGATGCCTTCTCTTATAACGATGCACTCCCGCACCCAACACAAACCACTTCGATGTCGCGGTCAGCGCAGACCGCGGCATAGAAGGGGTTAATCCGCCGGTATTGCTGTAAACAGCGATGCCAGCTGATACAGAAGGGGCCCGGCTACCACGGACTGCTAGAACCCTGCAGTGATCGGGCGCGCACTGCTCTGGTGACCACCCGATTACCTTGACGTACTATTCCGTCAAATTGGGGGAACGCAGTGGTTTCCATGACGTAATAGTACATCATGTGTCAGGAAGGGGTTAAAGGGGTTGTCCGCTTTTTTTTTCTTGTATGAGCGCTGCCTTCTCTGCTTTGTTTACCTGCTTATCACTGCAAATGCTACGGCGAGCAGGTGAACAGAATAGAGAAAGCAGCTCTCATATGAGCACTGCCCTCTCTTCAAACAGCTGAGGGCACAGAGAGCATTACTACTATGGAGGGGGCACAAAGGGCATTACTACTATGGAGGGGGCACAGAGGGCATTACTAATGTGAAGGGGGCACAATGGGCATTTCTACTATCGAGCAGGCACAGAGCCAGAGGGCAATACTACAATGAAAGGGGCACAGTAGGCATTATTACTGTGAAGGGGGCACAATGGGGATTTCTACTATGGAGGGGGCACAGTGGGCATTACTACTATTAAGGGGGCACAGTGGGCATTACTACTATTAAGGGGGCACAATAGGCATTATTACTATAAAGAGGGCACAGTGGGCATTATTACTATGAAGGGGGCACAATGGGGATTATTACTGTAAAGGAGGCACAAAAAGGGCATTACAACTGTAAAAGGGGCACAGAGAGGGAAAAACTACTGTGAGAGGGCACAATGTGGGCATAACTACTGTGAGGGGGCACACATCTGTACAAAACTACAGTGAAGGTTGTACAATGAGGGCAATACTACTGTGAAGGGGCACAATGTGGGCATAACTACTGTGAGGGGGCACACATCTGTACAAAACTACAGTGAAGGTTGTACAATGAGGGCAATACTACTGTGAGGGGGTACAACTGTCTCCATCATAACACTGTTTTATTGATAAAGAGGAGGTCATGTGACAAATAATTCCCAGCATGCCTCACCTCTCCAGTCAGCAGGCAGAGGATCTCCAGGGTGAGGTTTACTATCCGCCTCGTCATGTCACTCTTGTCCTCCTCCATGTTTAGTGCAGGCAGATGTAACACCATATATCCTTTATTTACAGACTGCACGTGTGATGCCTGCTATGTGGCTGCACCAGACATGGTATCAGCTGCAGCCGTGTGTCTAAACTCTAAGGAACCATGGTGATGTCATGGTCATGTGATCAGTCACATGACCGGGTGGAGTCAGGCTCTGGTATAGGAAAACTGACCTTATTTTAGGTCTGATCTACGAGACCTTATTTGTGTGAGGAAGGATATGAAAAGCTGCTGTATGTGTAATGTGCATGCAGCAGAGCTGTGTTTTTGTAGGCATAATTGGCGTGCAGCAGAGCTGTATGTGTGATTTTGGATATAATATACGTGCAGCAGAGCAGTATGTGTGATTTTGGATATAATATACGTGCAGCAGAGCAGTATGTGTGATTTTGGATATAATATACGTGCAGCAGAGCAGTATGTGTGATTTTGGATATAATATACGTGCAGCAGAGCAGTATGTGTGATTTTGGATATAATATACGTGCAGCAGAGCAGTATGTGTGATTTTGGATATAATATACGTGCAGCAGAGCAGTATGTGTAATTTTGGATATAATATACGTGCAGCAGAGCTGTGTTTTTGTAGGCATAATTGGCGTGCAGGCTGCAGCAGAGCTGTATGTGTGATTTTGGATATAATATACGTGCAGCAGAGCAGTATGTGTGATTTTGGATATAATATACGTGCAGCAGAGCTGTATGTGTGATTTTGGATATAATATACGTGCAGCAGAGCAGTATGTGTGATTTTGGATATAATATACGTGCAGCAGAGCTGTATGTGTTTTGGGTTGTAATGTCCATGCAGCGGAAATCTATGCATGTTTGCAGCTCTAATGTGTGCAGTGGAGCTGCATGTGTGACTGTAATGTGCATGCAGCAGAGCTGTTCCTGGTTATAATGTGTGTGCAGTAGCATACCTCCCAACTTTTGAGGGGAGGAAGAGAGACATTATTTGCGCCAGGCAAATTTTTGTAGCACTATGCCTCTAACTCCACCCAAAACGTAACTAAACACCTAATCCCACCCAGTCCCCTAAATGCCCCCACATAGTTATTATTCCTCCTTTATGCCACCACATAGTAGTTATGCCAGCATTGTGCCCCCTTCACAGTACCTATGCCCAGATATGTGCCCCCTTACGATAGTTATGCCCAGATATGTGTCCCCTGACAGTAATATGCCCAGTAAAGTGCCACCTCATAATATTACGCCCATTAAAGTGCCCCCTAATAGTAGTATGCCCAGCAAAGTGCCCCCTGACAGTAATATGCCCAGCAAAGTGGCCCCCTGACAGTAATATCCCCAGCAAAGTTCCCCCTGACAGTAATATGCCCAGTAAAGTGCCCCTTGACAGAAATATGCCCAGTAAAGTGCCCCCTAATAGTAATATGCCCAGTAAAGTGTCCCCTTCACAGGCAGTAATATGCCCAGTAAAGTGCCCCCTTCACAGGCAGTAATATGCAAAGTAAAGTGCCCCTTTCATAGGCAGTACTATGCCCAGTAAAGTGCCTCATTCACAGGCAGTAATATGCCCAGTAAAGTGCACCCTGATAGTAATATGCCCAGTAAATTGCCCCCTTCACAGGCAGTAATATGCAAAGTAAAGGGCCCCTTCACAGGCAGTAATATGCAAAGTAAAGGGCCCCTTCACAGGCAGTAATATGCAAAGTAAAGGGCCCCTTCACAGGCAGTAATATGCAAAGTAAAGGGCCCCTTCACAGGCAGTAATATTCACAGCTCTGCCCCCTTCACAGGCAGTACCATGCCCAGTAAAGTGCCCCCTTCACAGACAGTAATATGCCCAGTAAAGTGCCCCCTTCACAGACAGTAATATGCCCAGCTCTGCCCCCTTTACAGGCAGTAATATACAGAGTAAAGTGCCCCCTTCACAGCCAGTAATATACCCAGCTGTGCACCCTTTACAGGCAGTAATATGCCCAGTAAAGTGCCCCCTTCACAGTTAGTACTATGCCCAGTAAAGTGTCCCCTTCACAGGCAGTAATATGCCCAGCTCTGTCCCCTTTACAGGCAGTAATATGCCCAGCTCTGCCCCTTCACAGGCAGTAATATGCCCAGTAAAGTGCCCCCTTCAAAGGCAGTAATATTCCCAGCTCTGCCCCCTTCACAGTTAGTACTATGCCCAGTAAAGTGCCCCTTCACAGACAGTAATATTCACAGCTCTGCCCCCTTCACAGGCAGTAATATGCCCAACTCTGCCCCCTTCACAGGCAGTAATATGCCCAGTAAAGTGCCCTCTTCAAAGCAGTAATATGCCTAGTAAAGTGCCCCCTTCACAGGCAGTAATATGCCCAGTAAAGTGCCCCCTTCACAGACAGTAATATGCCCAGCTCTGCCCCCTTCAAAGCAGTAATATGCCCAGTAAAGTGCCCACTTCAAAGCAGTAATATGCTCAGTAAAGTGCCCCCTTCACAGGCAGTAATATGCCCAGCTCTGCCCCTTCACAGGCAGTAATATGCCCAGTAAAGTGCCCCCTTCACAGGCAGTAAAAAGCAGCAACACCAACAGCAGGACGCACAGCGCTCCTGTCCATATGGAAGCCGGGACATACATCCTCTGTACCGAGACAGAGGGACAGGCACCGAAATCCAGGACTGCCCCTCCAGATGGATGAATCCGGGACTGCCCCTCCAGATGGATGTGTGTTTGTGGGTAGGATGTGCATGTAGTAGAGCTCTTTGTCAGTGATGTCTATGTAGTGTCACTGCCTGAAAAGCGGTTTAAAAATAAAATAATAAATCTTTTTTTTAAATTCTTAGATAAAAAAGGGCAAATCAGTTGTTTCTCTTACTATAGAACAGGCAATAGTGGGATGTTATGGAAGGTGGGATACAGTAAATATTCACCCAGCTTCCAATTAACCTGTCACCACACTGTTGAGGATATGACCCCCAACTAGATCATGTATATTAGTTTAATATGCAGTGTGTAATGACAGGTTCAGTCCCACAACGAATGTGCGGTCATGAGCAGGTGTGTAGTATGTGCACCACCTGTCCCATTACCCGCAGGATATGCACTGGATCCAGTACTGGGCAGAAACTCCCCAATCTTAGCGGGGTAGTTCTCACTACTGTTCCAGTAGTATGTAACCTCCTACATGCGGTATTGTAAAACCGCAGTCAGGGGGCAACAAAGCTAGGAGCCTATGTACGTCTGGGCTCCAAACAGAAAAAGCAGTGGGGTGCAACACAGTAAACGCTGCTGTAACATACTCCCATGGCCCCCGGAATCAGTGTACTCCCAAATGCGGGAGCATCAGCTGATGTAAGGCACTAATTGATAAAGCCCTGTAGAGATACGGCACTTAGGGGGTTAAGGAGTATCTTACAGTGAGCTATGGCTACCTAAGCATGAACTACCCCTCAGCCCGCTTAACGCGTTTCCGTGTCCATTGGGCCGGACACTTCGTCAGGAGCAGGGCAGAGAGCTGAGAGGAAAGGTAAAGCTCTTAATCGGAGCCAGTGGTAGGACGCTGTACGTGTCTTTTGTGCAGCGCATTGGCACGGCCATAGCTCACTGGAACATACTCATTAACCCCCTAAGTGCCGTACCTCTACAGGGCTTTATCAATTAGTGCCTTACATCAGCTGAGTAATCACCAATTATAGCCACCTTTTGCCCTCTCAACAATAGAGGAGTCTTCCTGGCCTGGTAAGCCTGCAATATGTCCTCTTTGTCAGCAAAATCCAAATAGTTAGTAGTGTTTGGGCTCCGGGTATATTCTTGGGGGGCCCATTCTGTGGACTCTTTCCACCTTCCTAAGCCTCTCCCAACCTCACAAAGCTGCTTTAGCACTTTCTGGTAAAATCTCTTCAGAGAGGCCGACAGATTTCTCCTGCATGACCTGTTTTCTAGGCCTATTCTCTCACACAGTATGGAGATTGTCTTAAGAAGATCCCTCATCTTGGAGAAAACTCCTGCCACCTCATCCTCCACAACAGACACTCGCTGTTCTGCCTCTGTGAGCCTAGACTTGTTACACCACTCACTCCTTTAAGCCATTTAAAGACACCTACAGTACACTGTGGCCACTAATGTTTGCTCCATATCGGTAGTGCCTCCACCACCAGCCCTTTAATACCTTTTAATAATGTGCCGCAGCCCTGGTTAGTACGCACTTCAAGTGCAGAGTCTTCTATCTTCACCTGAAGCTGGCTCCTGTTCTCTGGGTGGAGGTCCGGATGGCGCCATGTTGGTTTGAGAAAGCACTAGTAGTTCACACTGTTGGCTTTTTACAACTCTGCAAGAGGTACTGATCCATCTGGTAAATAGCTGCACAAGTTCACAGAGGTCCCCCTTCGATCAGTGATAGGTAGATAGGAAGACTTGTGAGTATGGTTGGGGGGAAAAATAAAAGCACTAAGGAGATAGGAGTTCTTTACCGCGCTCCCTTTCATACCAACGCCAGAACTGTCACCATACCATAATTGAATAATACTGCCATACTGTGGCTTTATAATAACACCATACTATGACTGGATAATGCGACATGATCTTTCCTTTTTCCTAAAGGCAAAAAAATTACCTACTTACAAAAACAGCACTGATTGACCCCTAATTTACCAGCATCATTAAAAGGGTATTCCAGAATTTTATGCACCCGTGATGCTATATAGTGCCTAATATCATTGGTCTTAGAAAATTAGGTGACCTTCTTAAAAGGTTTGTCCTAGATTTTACTAATAATGGCCTATCCTTAGCATAGATCATCAGTATCTGATCAGTGTGGGTTTGACACCTCCGCTGATCAGCTATATAGTTATAGTTCTGGCGCTGACTTTCAGCGCCAGAACTACACAGTGGACAGAACTGGTTACTGCAGGACTCCTCCTATTTAAGGGAATGGGAGCAATACTGAAGTAACCAGCTCTGTTCACTATACAATGGACAAAGCAATGTACCTCCGGTGTCAACTTGTAGGCTGGGGTGCGGGGTGTTGAACTCCTGTGGACAGGCAATCAATTGTAAAATCATGGACAACCCCTTTATAGCGGTCACGACCACTAATATTAGGCACTGTCCAGCATCACTGTCGCAGGGTACAGCAATGGTCTCCAGATGTCCACATGCAGTACTGTGCAAACGTTTTAGGCAGGTGTAGGGAAAATGCTGCAAAGTAAGAATGCTTTTAAGTATAGGTGTTCACAGTGTAACGGGGAGCCGGCGATGGGCATGAGCCTTCGTGTAGGATCGAGGATGCGGCTGGCGTCCTCGTCTCCAAGGGGACCAGGGGGCGGGGAGAACTCGGCCCCGCATGCCTCCTCAGCGCAGCCGGTGTTCCCCTAGACAACAATCAGCAGGGGAACTGAGCGCCGATAATGATGAATCGGCGCTTGGCTATGTTGGGCTGTGTAATGAGAGTCACGTGATGCTGGGTCATGTGACTCACCACTCAGGGCTATTCAAACAGGCAGCCTTTTGACCACAGGTTGCCTGTGATTGGTCTTTTGTTACCCTCACCAGCGTTCTCTAGGATTGTGTCTATCATGTGTGTTTTGACCTCGGCTTTGTTTGTGACCTTGACCTTGCTAGCTCCTTTTGTATTTACGCATCCTCCTGGCTTAAAGGGGTTATCCCACTTCCCCGTATCATACTTGCCTGCTGCCAGCGCGCCGTTCACTTCCTGGATTCTGGCTGGGGGCGGGCTTCATCTTGATTGAAGTCTTCTCCCGGCCGGGCCGCGCGCTGGACTGAATGCGCACGCTGCCGCGCATGCGCCATGGTCACTTATTCCTGGCCAGTATAGTACAGAGCCGGCGTGCGCGTTCGCGGCTCTGTACTATTCTGGCCAGGAAGAAGTCCGCACGCCGCCGCGTGCGCGTTCAGGACCACGAGCGGCCCGGCCGGGTGAAAAGAAGGAGTCTTCTGCGCAAGCGCGGCCACCGGGATTCCGCAGAAGAGCGGCGGCCGTAACCAGGGGAGACCGAATGACAACAATGAGGTAAGTGGGGATGAATTTTCTTCTAAACGGTGGGAATTGGTTAATCAAATATATTTACAAAAATGATCACTGTCAAATCATTAGCAGATTTAACAGTGATCATTATGATGGGATAACCCTTTAACCTTTGCTTTTGTCCACGGTATTCGTATTTGTCTTTACTGTACTGTACAATGAGCAACCATGGCAGGCACTGACTTCTGCCAAGTTTTTTTCTGCAAATACACATTGGATTTTACCACAGGAAAATACACAAAAAGGGCAGGTGCAAATAACGCTGCTACAAAACGCAAAACTGGACAAAAACGACACAGAAACCTATGTGTGATAGCACGCTAAACAATTAAACAACTCTTCTGTAAGGCTAGACTCAGAAACATGAGTCAGTGGATTTTTATGCAGCAATGTCAATTTTTATCAAGGGGCAGGAAGCTTCTGCTACCTACAGACTCCAGGAAATTGAATTTTTGGTAAGTAAATGTTTAGTTCTCTGCTTGCCAATGGCAACACAATACAAATGGGATTTTTACAGCAAAAAATTACATAATATAATTAACCTGAGCTTCCATAACCCCTTAGCAGTGCCACAGGCTGATCACCTCCATGCCTCGCCTCGCCGTAGTGATGTTGTAATTCATGCAAAAGGAGCCATAAGTAAGTGCTGAGTGCATACACAGTACTGTACATACTCTTCAGTAAGTGCTCTTATATAACATTCTAATATTCTGAGATCCTGACTTTTGGGTTTTCATTCGCTGTAATCCATAATCATCAACATTAAAAGAAATAAACACTTGAAATAGATCACTCTGTGTGAATCTATAGAATATATGTTTCGCTTTTGAATTGAATAAATTAACTTTTCGAAGATATTCAAATTTATTGAGAAGCAACTGTATATGGGAGGGGTAGAAGACACTAACTTGAGCATTCTTCTGCCAAAATGTTAGCCCTTCTCAAAGAGAATGCCTAGCCTTTAACTATAATGTTTCATGAATGTGGAGTTGGATAATCAATTATCAGCATTGAGAGTCATGCCCACGGCTGTTGCCCCGCTGTGGCCGTATTGCGGCCCGCATAATGCGAGTCCGCATTACACGGGGGACTGGCCGTGTGCTTTCCGCATCACGGATGCGGACCCATTAACTTGAGTGGGTCCCCAAACCTGGAGATTCAGTACGGAACAGAAGCATTACGGTGTGCTTCCATGGGGTTCCGTTCCGTAAAAAAGTTGTTTATGCACTAATTTCTCGGTTGAGCATCGCGGACCCCATTCAAGTGAATAGGTCCGCGATCCGCTTGAGGGCATGAGCCCTTAGAGATCTGCGACCGTGGAACGTAGAAGTGGTGCGAGTGGAATGTGCTCTTACATTCAGCAGAAGCTGCAGATCACCTAGTGAGTAGCATTTGTTAATCATCCTCTGATCCGCTGATGGCAAATCAGCTTTGCTTGCTGTGCCTAAAGCTCCTTGTATGATAGTGCTTCCAATTCACTAATTCACCACATCATAGTAACTAGGAAATAATATATATATTTTTTTAAACTCGGTTTATTAGAGATAAACAACACATGTATGGCATACAAATATTACAAAGTCTGCCCACGCAGGGGCCAGAAAAGAGGTCAGCAAAATGGCATCAGTAGATAAAGCATGGAGCAAATACAACATTGTGGGTACAACAGATCTGCAAACAGTTGCATAATAAATTTGTCCTTGTGCTAGAAAGTAATGGTCGTCAGGACACCTCTACAGTCAGGTAGAGCTGAGACAAATGAATCAGTGCATTAAGCCTGGGCATCGGCCGCTGAGTACATATGTGACACGTGCAAAGTCAATGGAGAAGAGCACCAGTTCCCCCCACACTTTATGGAACTTGTGAGGACACCCCTTATGCTTAAAAACAAAGTTCTCCATGGAGACAGCCCGATTAACTAAAGCTTACCACTGCCCTATCGTAGGAGACCTGTCCCCCATCCAGCGTAAGGCTATGGCCTTCGTGGCAAAAAATAGGGTTTCCCCTAGGAAGATCCTATGGTAGTGTGTCCAGGATTCCTCATCTATAACACCCAGGACGCACAGTTTGGGACAAAAAGCACCGTCACAGGGACCATGGTGGAAAGGACTTCTAGTACCGAGGTCCAAAATCGACGTATAGGTCCGCAATACCACATCATATGCCAAAAGTCAGCACCTTCCAACTCACATCTGTGACATCTAGTGTGGGTAAGACGTCACATTTTGTACAGCCTGGTGGGGGAGAGATAGCTGCGGTGCAATATAAACAGTTGTATCAGCTTGTTGTTAATAGATGGCGACACTTTCGTTGGGGCCAGTAGAGCTTTGCACCAATCCTCAGAAGTCAGAGAGGGAATTGAAGATTTCCACCTACTCTCAACCGTTAGTGGGGTCAGGGTCATGCAGAAGTTGAGTAAGTGTGTGTACAGCACTGAGATTATACCCTTAGGTCCCTGTGACCGTAGCACTCCGATAACGGGGTAGTTCGAGATACCCCTCCCCGCACCCTGGAATTGAGCTTGTAGTGCGTGTCTTAATTGAAGATACCTGAAGAACAGCTCACGAAGCCCTCGTATTTTTCTTGGAGTTGCAAAAAGGAACACAGCTGTCCTCCCCATACACATCCCCCAAAGTGAGCACCCCGTGTTGTCTCCACTCGGCCGTCCCCTCCAGTGATACCAAATGCTGGAGCATGGGATTATCCCATATAGGGAATCGTGTTGGATAGATCAGCATATGCGTTCAGCTTAGAAGCCTTCCAGACCTGATGGGCCAATTTGTGCAAAGGCAGGAGACCGCCGAGTGGGAAGTTGATACCCTCCAGGACAGGCCACAACGTGGTCAAACCCAAGTGTGCATGCAAGTAAAACTCTGCATTAGGTGGAGAAGCACCTGCAACCCAGTGCCTCAGGAACCGCAGCTGGCTAGCGAGGAAATATAGAAAGAAGTCCGGGAGGGAGGCTCCCCCCTGTAGCTTCGATCTATAGGACGCGATCATGGCATGTATGCGATCAAAGAACCTCCGGGGTACCGGAGTGCAGGCATGTGACAGTAGATATAAGGCTTTGGGCAACAGAACCATCTTCACTAGATTCAGCTGTCCCATGATGGACAGTGGGAGGGCTCCCCAGGATTTCAGTTTGTCCTGGAACAATGATTCCAGACTCTCAATATTCAAAGTGTAAGACAAGTGAGGGTCCCTTGTGATAAGTACCCCTAAATATTTGAAGCGGTCAACCACCGGCAAATTATGGCAGTGCGACGGCCAATTGTGGAGTCATAAAAGCATGATGGCCGACTTGGCCCAATTTATGTGCAGCCCGGAGTAATGACAAAATTGCTCGATTATCGTTATCGCCCTAGGGAGCGTTGCCTCCAGATTAGACATGAAGAGGATCAGGTCATCCGCATAGAGGCCTATTCTGTCCTCTCTGCCTCCCAGTTGGATACCTGCATATATCTGATCCTGCCGGAATCAAAGGGCCAGGTGCTCCACCACTATCGCAAAAAGCAGGGGCGACAGAGGACACCCCTGTCTTGTGCCCCGGTGCAGAGGGAACGAGTTAGAGTGGCTACCATTGATCAGTATATTGGCAGTAGACCTCTTGTACAAAATTTCAATCCATTTGATGAACCTGGGACCAAAGCCAAAGCACCGGAGTGCGGCTAGCAAGAATGGCCATTCTATAGAATCGAATGCCTTGGTAGTGTCTAAAGAGGCCAGAGCCCATCGCGCCTTCTCAGAAGCTCCGATCTGCGCGATTACCTGCACTCTTCGAATGTTGTCCGAGGTGGATCTGCCAGGGATAAAGTCCAATTGATCCGAATGGACCACAGATGTGATCACCTTGTTCAGACGGGTGGCCAGTATCCTGGTCAGGATTTTATAATCCAAGTTCAGCAAGGAAATTGGACAATAAGATCCGCAGTCCAATGGGTCCTTGTCCGGCTTTAGGATCACCACTATGGTGGCGTCATACATCGAGTCTGACAGGGACCCACAGGAGTGTGCCGCTTAGTATAGGTTCAGAACTCTGGCCCCAGCACATCAACATATCTGGAATAAACCTCCACCGGAATGCCGTCCGGTCCCGGTTCCTTCCCTGAGGGGAGGTCCCTAATCGCCTGCTTGATCTCCTCCAGCGTGACATCCTCCTCCATTAGACCCTTATCCAGGTCTCCTAGCAGAGGATGAGACACCTCCAGGAGATAAGTGTCCAAGTCCCCCTCCGTATACATGACTGCGGACTCATATAGGTTCCGATAAAAGTTGCTGAAGCATTCAAGTATGGCACCTATCGATTCTACCATCTGCCCATTCGCACCTCCAATACGAATCACTGGGGGGGACATGGTGTTGCCCCTCGCTATACGTGCTAGAAATTTACTAGCCTGATTGCCTGTCTCAAAAGCCTGCGGCTGAAGGAAAAAGAGTTTACGTTTGCTCTTCTCTAAGTGCTGAAGGAAAAAGAGTTTATGTTTGCTCTTCTCTAAGTGCATCATATATAGCCTCCCTCTGGATAGCCACTCCAGCCTGCGTTCCTCAGTGGGTGACTCCGTGTAGGCAACCTCAGCCTCTTTGCACTTGTCATGTAACTTATTTTCCCTGCGCTGTGAATCCCTCTTAACATAAGAAATGGACGATTTGAGGCAGCCTCTGAGGAAGGCCTTCAGGGTCTCCCAGAGTAACAGAGCATCAGTCGACCCGTCCTGGACCTCCAGGAACACATTCAGCTGGTCAGGAATCCTATCATTCAGGCCAAAAAGGGATAGCCTAAAAGGATGGATGCGGAGCTTACATCCCAGTCTGGCATAGTCGGTCAAAGCGAGCACTGCCAGGATCGGGGCATGATCGGATGGTCCCTGGGGTCCATGACAGATCTCCGTCAAATCGGTATATACGGGACCATTACCAAACAAGTAGTCTATTCTGGATAGGGCGCCTCTTGCCGTAGTGAAACATGAGTATTCTCGCGTATGCGGATTCCTAGCCCTCCACATATCAATCCACCCCATCTCCTTAGAGACCCTGAAGAGAGCAGTGCCATTAGAGCTGGGTCTATGTCCACTGTTCCCATGGCGAAATCTGTCTAGGTCCTCGCTCATAACCTGGTTAAAGTCTCCCATGCACAGCAAACGGGCATCCGGGCACTGGGTCACAAAGCCCACCACCGTCTGCAGAAGAGATAGGGAGGATTATACACATTGATAACTATGTATGGGACGCAGTTGACATGCACATACAGGAAAATATACTGCCTCTCAGGGTCCACCACAGAGCGATGGACTTCCCATCGAAGATCCCTATGCACCAACAGGGCCACTGCCCTACAGTGGGAGCTGCCATACGCGTTAATGAGATATAGAACCCAAGGTTTCCTGAGCCTGTTGCCCGTTTCTTGAAGGCATATGATGTGCGGGTTAAGGGAGCGTATATGGGGAACACAGCAATCGCTTCTTGGGGTCGCCCAGGCCTCGCACATTTCACGACAGGACCCTCATGGAGGCCATGGGTGCGCTCGATAGATATAAGCAAAGTAATCACTCAGCCAGGGTGCAGGGAGAAGGCCAGTCAGTAACTGTGGGTCACAAACAGAAATACTTGCAGATGGTGCTCAAAGTCCGCGTCAGCGTGGTCCTGGGCGCCCCGGCCATCGAGAGACCCAGTCCTCGGCCTCCTTGGGGTCATTGAAGAAGACTGTCTTGTCCCCGTCCACCACTCTAAGCCGCGCCGGGTACGCCATGGAGTATTGAAGGTTCAAGTCGCGCAGTCGCCGTTTGACCGAAATGAACGTGGCCGTCTTCTTCTGCAGGTCAGCGGAGAAGTCTGGGAACAAAGAGATGTGCGCATTATCATGCCTGATTTCTTGCTTGTTCCTGGCCTGACTAAGGATTAGGTCCCGATCCCTCCAGTTTAGCAAACGGGCCAAGAGGGGTCTAGGGGGAGCTCTAGGCGGGGGAGACTTGGTGGGAACCCGGTGCGCTCTCTCCACAGTGTAGGCTGCTGAGAACGGTGCGTCGGGGAATTGCTCCTTAAACCATGTCTCCAAGAAAATGGAGGGATCCTGGCCTTCTGCTTTTTCCGGTAGGCCCAAGATTCTAACATTGTTGCGCCGGGACCTGTTTTCCAGGTCGTCGCATTTCTGCTGCCACTGGCCAACCGAGCGTTCCAGCTCCTGTATTTTCCCCACCATAGGCCTAGTCAGGTCCTCTAGGGCCGAGACGCAGTCCTCGGTGTGTTTGACCCGCTCTCTCAATTGCTGGACGTCATGGCGGAGGAGGCCCAGGTCCACACGCACCTCCTCTATCTTCCCGGTGAGCGAGGACTGGCAGGTGGAGATAGCTGACAATAACTGTTCGTAGGCAGCTTTCAGGGTGAATTCGGCCTCGCCTGAGTCGTCCGATTCGGCTTGCTGGGCTGCTTGGGCGCGGGTGATGGCAGCACGAGATGGCGTAGCTGCCGTGGCGCCATGTTGGGCCTCCATGCGGGCATATTCTTTAAGCTTTTGAGCGGCTGCATGAGCCTTATTCGGACCCATGGTCGGTGTGCGGGGTCTCCTCTTGTGCCTGCACACCGTCCATCATTTCCTATGCCTGTTTTAGGCCGCTCGCAAGCTGTCTTACATTAGAACTGGCGAGGCCAGTGCCTCTGCATAACTTTGGCGGATGATTATTTTTTTGGGGGGAGGGGGGGGGGAGGGTAAAGTGATAAAAAAAAAAACATTGATTCGGCCATTTTAATTTTTTTTTCAGTACCATGTTTACTGTATACAATAAATAATTTCATATTTTTTGAAAAATTGGGAAAGGGGGTAATTAGATTTTTTTTCTATTTTTGTGGCCCTATTTATATTTTTAAAAACTTTTTTTGTTTTATGACTTTACTTCTCAGTCTCTTTAGGGGCCTTAAAGCGTACCTGAGTTTAAAAAAAAATGCATAATGGCTGTGCTTCTTTGTGCAATCATAACTGTGAAAGACTAGATATATTTGGGCTTCCCTAATGCCTTCCTCAGCCATATTATTCCCTGTTCCAGCTGCACACTAGATACATTTTCACTCAGAAGCAGGTGGTATACCCATGCCTCTCAAGTGTCCCTCTTTTTTGACCTGGGAAACAAATGTGCACGGATAAACATAACAAATTGCTGCAGCACTTATCTGCATGGTTACTACTTGTATTTTCCTTACCTTATACATTTATTATAGAATTATTTTATATTTATATACTTAGGGTCCTTTCACACTTGCGTTCTGAGGATCCGGCAGGCACTTCCGTCCTGCCGGATCCGTCAGAACGCAAGTCGCCTGAAGCATTAGAAGACTGATCAGGATCCTGATCAGTCTTCGAAATGCTTTCAGGTTACTATGGCAGCCAGGACGCTATTAAAGTCCTGGTTGCCATAGTAGGAGCGGGGAGCGGTATACTTACAGTCCGTGCGGCTCCCGGGCGCTCCAGAATGACGTCAGAGCGCCTCATGGATCACGTGATCCATGCGATCACGTGATCCATGCGTGTGGGGTGCCCTGACGTCACTCTGAGCGCTCCGGGAGCCGCACGGATGGTAAATATACTGCTCCCCGCTCCTCACTACATTTACCATGGCAACCAGGACTTTAGCGTCCTGGCTGCCATGGTAACAATTGAGAAAAGCTAAACGTCGGATCCGGTGATGCGCTGAAACGACGTTTAGCTAAGGTCAGATCCGGATTAATGCCTTTCAATGGGCATTAATTCGGATCCGACCTTGAGGCAAGTGTTCGGATTTTTGGACGGAACAAAAAGCGCAGCATGCTGTGGTATTTGCTGCGTCCAAAAAACGTTCCGGTCCTGAACTGAAGACATCCTGATGCATCCTGAACGGATTTCTCTCCATTCAGAATGCATGGGGATGATCCTGATCAGGATTTTTCCGGCATAGAGACCCGACGACGGATCTCTATGCCGGAAAACAAAAATGCCAGTGAGAAAGGACCCTTAAATATTTTTTCAATATTTGGCACTAGTTTGTAAGTGGTATTCATGTGCAAGAAAAAAGCTGTCTCGGGAGAATGTTTACTGATTCTCCACCACTTTATTTCTGGTCTCAGCATGGCAGGAAACCGCTGTGATGCTGATCATTCAATGACTGGCTGTAGTCATGACCCGCCTCACAACGAGTGATTGGATCCTACACACAAAGCCATAAGTGTCCCTCTTTGTCCATCCAAAAATTTGGGTGGTAAGGGCGTACCTCTTCTGTGAAGTCTGCCAGCACTGTACTGCTGTGATGTCCTTTCCCTTACTTTCCACTATGTTAGTTTCCCGAGCTCACAGAACAGATAAGGAGGAGTAAATCACACTTACAGACGCACAGGAGGCTCCTGTAATTTTCAGAATCTGTGTAGAAGCAGTTTTTTTTCAGGCTCAAGATCTCAGCTAGCTCTGACATTCCCCCATTTCCAGTGACCCGCCTAATGTGTCTCTGTTACTAGGGATGGCTCTTGCCTGACAACAGGCAGTCTATTGCAAATTAGGTGGAAGTGAGACCCATAGTGGACATTACTTTACTGCTTTTTTTCAGATCAGACCCCAAAATTAATACAAACCTTTACACAGGTCAAAAAATTAACATCCTAGACACCAAAATGAATAAAGACCTCCAGATTGAACCTCAAAATGAATAGAGATCAGCCCACAAATTCATCCAAATAAGCCAAAATCAGACCCCAAATAAGACTCCCAAGTTTGTACAGACCTAAAATATTCATAGAAACCACAGTTCAGCCCCTATATTTATACAGACCTCAGATCAGCCTCAAAATGTATACAGACCTCAAATTCTTTAGACCCCAGATCGGATGCCAAATTTGTACAAATTCTAGGACAGCCACAAAATTCATAGAGACCCCAGATCATCGCCCAAATTTATAAACACCACAAATTAATTCAGACCCAACATTTATTCAAAATACTCACCTCTCTTATGCTCTGGGCATGGCTGCCACTCATGGTCCACTGCGCTCTTGCTGCAGCACTAACCAGGCATCAACTCAGCACTGTGTCCTGATGTTGCACAGCATCCTGAAGTTGTATGCTGTCAGGACCCAAGACAATTCCAGTGATTAGTGCCAGCGCTACCGATTCTATATTCACTGCTTCCTGGGCCTCCTGTTACAATTAGTATTTTTTTAAACCTAAAATAAAAGTACACCCACCTTACGGGAAGCACCTACCCTCATTCTGGACCTGCCGGGGGGGGGGGGGGGCAGACTGAGCAAACCATAGGTTGAAAGGGACCAGAAAATTATGGTTCAGAACTTCCGACGTCTGAACTGAGCTATTATGTATGTGCCAATTACATAACTACCCCTCAGCCAATACAGGGGAACAAGAGGACCACTATCTTAGTGTCTTCGAAGCACTATGCTTCATAAGGAACTAGAAAAAGAAAATATACACTGACTCATGTTGATTATTTAACACGGCCCTATTTCACCTTAAGGACTCAGGCCATTTTTTCAAAATCTGACCAGTGTGACTTTATGTGGTCATAACTTTAAAACGCTTTTTCTTATCCAGGCCATTCTGAGATTGTTTTTTGTCACATATTGTACTTCTTGACAGTGGTAAAATTAAGTCGAAAAATTTCAATTTATAAAGAAATTCCAAATTTACCAAAAATTTGGAAAAATTTGCAAGTTTCCAGGTTTCAATTTCTTGCCTTCTATAATGCATAGTAATACCGCCAAAAAAGTTATTGATTTACATTCCCCATATGTCTACTTTATTTATCGATCATTTTGGGAATGCCATTTCATTTTTTGGGGACGTTATAAAGCTTAGAAGTTTAGAAGCAAATCTTGAAATTTTTCAGAAATTTTCAAAAACCCACTTTTTAGGGACCAGTTCAGGTCTGAAGTCACTTTGTGAGGCTCACATAATAGAAACCACCCAAAAATTACCCCATTCTAAAAACTACACCCCTCAAGGTATTCAAAACTGATTTTACAAACTTCATTAACCCTTTAGGTTTTCCACAAGAGTTAATGGCAAATGGAGATAAAATTTCAGAATTTAGATTTTTTGGAACATTTTCCATTTTAATCAATTTTTTCCAGGAACAAAGCAAGGGTTAACAGCCAAACAAAACTCAATATTTATTGCCCCAATTCTGTAGTTTGCACAAACACCCCATATTTGGTCGTAAACTGCAGTATGGCCAAACGGCAGGGCGCAGAAGGAAAGGAACGCCATATGGTTTTTGGAAGGTGGATTTTGGTGGACTGGATTTTTGACACCATGTCCCATTCGAAGCCCCCTGACTGCAAAAAATACTGAAGTTACTCTGTATGCCTTCCGTTTCCGTTTTCCCATTCCGTTTAAATATAGAACATGTCCTATTCTTGTCCGCAAATCACGTTCAGTGGCTCCATTCAAGTCAATGGGTCCGCAAAAAAAACGGAAAACATACGGAAAGGCATCCGTATGTCTTCCGTATCCGTTCCGTTTTTGCTGAACAATCTATTGAAAATTTTAAGACCAGCCCAATTTTTTCTATGTAATTACCGTATGCTGTATATGCCATACGGAAAAACGGAGCGGAAAAACGGAACCGAAACGGAAACACAACGGAAGCAAAAAAACGGAAAAACGGATCCGTTAAAAACGGACCGCAAAACACTGAAAATGCCATACGTTCGTGTGCAAGAGGCCTTAGTCTGAGAGGCATAGTTTTTTTATTTTTTGGGCAATTGTTTTAGGTAGGGGCTCTTTTTTTGCGGAATGAGATGGCGGTTTGATTGGTACTATATTGGGAGGCATACGCCTTTTTGATCGCTTTGTATTACACTTTTAGTGATGTAAGGTGACAAAAAATTGATTATTTTACGGTGTTTCTTTTTATGGCGTTCACTTGAGGGGGTTCAGTCATGTGATATTTTTATAGAGCAGGTTTTTATGGACGCGGCGATACCTAATATGTGTACTGTATTTTATTTTTTTAATTTTTATTCAGTGATATGTTTTTTTTTATTTTTTTACTTTTTTTTTTTACCCAGACCCACTTGGTTCTTGTAGATCCAGTGGATCTGGTGTCTGTATATTACAGTATATTACAGTATATTACAGTACAGTATACTATATAGTGCACTGTGCTGTATTTTAGCAGGTCTATTCAGACTTTCAGCACAAAAGAATGTCATTAAGTCATTATACTGTGAGCTGAGTTAAACACTACACAGATTTGTCCTGATTTTTTAGGATGGTAAACACCGAAAATAGGTCTGTACTACTTTTCATTTAGGGGTGGAGCTACTTCTGTATGGCCTTTTTCAAATATTGTTCATAAAAGAGAAAAATGTTCCTTTATATCTGGTCTTCTTTGAAAGTTGTGTCTGAGTTAAAAAAAAGTGTTTTAATGTCTATTCTCTGTTGTTAAGAAGATGGCATCTCTCAGTTTTCAAAGGTAATAGAAAACCCAGCTATTTGTATCATCCATGAAAAATCCGTCTTTCATTATCTTTAACCTCTTAAGGACATAGGGTGTATGGGTACGCCCTAATGTCCGAGTCCCTAAGGACACAGGGCGTACCCATAAGCCCTAAATTAAATCGGTGTAAAAAAAAAAAAAAAGCGCTAGAAACATGGTTCCTGCTGCGATCGTGCAGCAGGAACCATGTTCATATGCTGAGGGGGGTCCTGTGACCCCCCCCCACGCATCGACGATCGCTGCAAACCGCAGGTCAATTCAGACCTGCAGTTTGCAACGCTTTGCGATGTATCTGATCCCCGCGTGGATCAGAAACTTTTAAATGCTTCCAAATGTTTTTTTTTTATTCTTGTAACCTCCCCCCCCCCCGTGCCCTCATTGTGATGGGCGGTGCGGGGAGGGCGGAGGCTTGAGGGCGTTGCGGCAGGAGGTGCAGGCGGGCGCGCGATCCTCTGCCCGCCCCTCCGCTCAATTTCAAGATGGCCGAGCTTGGCAAGCAGAGTGTCAGCACATTGCTGACACTCTGCTTGTAACGGCTGACATCCATGCAGGCACGGATGTCAGCCTTTTAACCCCTTTCATGCCGCGGTCCATGGTAACAGAACTCTGATCAGACTTTTGCTAAAGGCAAAAGTCTGATCAGACTAAGTGTCAAGTAAAAAATACAGTACAGTACATTATATAATGTACTGTACTGTATTATACAGACACCAGATCCACTGGATCTTCAAGAATTAAGTGGGTTTGGGTAAAAAAAAATGTAAAAAAAGTGAAAAAAGGTAAAAACATAAAAACACATTTATCACTAATAAAAAATTAAAAATACACTACACATGTTACATATCACCGCGTCCGTAACTACCTGATCTACAAAATGGGTTTGTTACTTTCCCCGCATGGTGAACGTCATAAAAAAACAACTAAAAAAATTATGATAAAATTTAAATTTTGCCCACCTCACTTGCCAAAAAAGTTAATAAAAGTGATCAAAAAAGTTGTATCTACACCCAAATGGTACTAATCAAACCGTCACCTCATCCTGCAAAAAATGATACCCTACCTAAGAAAATCGCCCCCCCCCCCAAAAAAAAAAATGGCTCTTAGGCTATGCAGACACGAAAACATGATTTTTTTTTGTTTCAAAAATTATATGATTGTGTAAAACCTAAATAAATAAATAAAAAGTAGACATATTAGGTATCGCCGCGTCAGAACCTGAACTATAAAAATAACACATGAACTAACCCCTGAACTAAAAAATACTGTAAAAAGCAGTTTTTGTCACCTAACATCACAAAAGTTGTGACAGCAAGCGATCAAAAAGTCATATGCACCCCAAAATATTGCCATTAAAACCATCATCTCATCCCGCAAAAAATGAGCCCCTACCTAAGACAATTGGACAAAAACTTTAAAAAAACTGACTCTCAGACTATGGAGATACTAAAATAGTTTAGGATATTATATTATCGTGTAAAACCTAAATAAATTTAAAAGAGTAGACATATTTGGTATTGCCACGTCCGTAAGAATCTGCTCTATAAAAATAACACATGACCTAACCCCTCAGATTAACACAGTCACAAAAATAAAATAAAAACGGTCCCAAAACAACTATTTTTTCCATATTTTCCATTTTAATAATTTTTTTCCAGTAACAAAGCAAGGGTTAACAGTCAAACAAAACTCTACATTTATTGCCCTGATTCTGTAGTTTACAGAAACACCCCATATGTGGTCGTAAACTGTTGTATCGCCAAACGATAGGGCATAGAATGAAGGAAACGCCATGTGGTTTTTGGAAGGCAGATTTTGACGGACTGGTTTTTTGACACCATGTCCCATTTGAAGCTCCTCTGATGCTCCCCTAGAGTAAAAACTAAAAACTAAACTTAAAACTGATTTTACAAACTTTATTAACCCTTTAGGTGTTCCTCAATAGTTTATGGCAAATGGAGATGAAATTTCAAAATGTATTATAGAGCAACCAAAAATCATACGTACCCTAGAAATAATACCACCAAAACTGCCACCTTATCCAGTAGTTTCTAAAATGGGGTCACTTTTTTGGAGTTTCTACTCTAGGGGTGCATCAGGGGGACTTGAAATGGGCCATGGTGTAAATAAACCAGTCCATCAAAATCTGCCCTCCAAAAACCATATGGCATTCCCTTCATTCTATGCCCTGCCGTTTGGCGATATAGCAGTTTACAACCACATGTGGGGTGTTTCTTCAAACTACAGAATCAGGGCAATAAATATTGGGTCATGTTTGGCTCTTAACCCTTGCTTTATTCCTGGAAAAAATGGATTCAAATGGAAAAGCTGCCAAAAAAAAAAAAACGAAATGCTGAAATGTTATGTCCATTTGCCATGAACTCTTGTGGAACACCTAAAGGGTTAACAACGTTTGTAAAATCTGTTTTGAATACCTTGAGGGGTGTAGTTTCTAGAATGGGGTCATTTTTGGGTGGTTTCTTTTATGTAAGCCTCACAAAGTGACTTCAGACCTGAACTGGTCCTTTAAAAATTGGGTTTTTGAAATTTTCTGAACATTTTCAAGATTTGCTTCTAAACTTCAAAGCCTTGTAACGTCCCCAAAAAATAAAATGGCGTTTCCAAAATGATCCAAACATGAGGTATACATTTGGGGAAAGTAAAGTAATAACTATTCTTGGAGGTATTACTATGTATTATAGAAGTGGAGAAATTAAAACTTGAAAATTTGACAAAATTGACAAAATGTTACCAGTGTCATGAAGTATTATATGTGACAAAAAAACTGTCTCAGAATGGCCTGGATAAGTAAAAGTATTTTAAAGTTATTACCACATAAAGTGACACTGGCCAGATTTGCAAAAAATGGCCTGGTCCTTAAGGTGAAATAGGGCCGTGTCCTTAAGGGGTTAAGAAAGCCTCATCTTCAACAAAGAGGGCTATTTTGTGGTCTTCCTTTGCCTCAGTCACAGGAATGTACAATACTAGTGAGCTTCTCTCTTACAAGAAATCTTTTAGGGCAAGGCAGATGTATAGCTGGGCTTTCCTGCACCCGCAGCAAGGATTCAGGATCGCAACCCCCCCCCCCCCCTTTCCCTGCACATGTGCCACTCAAATTTACATGAAGAGGAAAAAGTTAATCGGCGAATGTAGCATGCTGCGGCAATTTTCTTTTTACACTAAGCCACTCCTCTAACTCCGCCCAATGCATAACTATACTCACCCAGTACCATCTATTTAAATCTATCATAGGATACACCTTGCATAAATGAATGAACCAACTAGTCCTACCTTATCCAAACTGTCACTGGCGTTTTGGAGTAATGTCCGCTGTATCCGGAACAAGGTCCCACCTTTGTGCCCTTTCACAGTAGTTATGCTCACCTTTGTGCCCCCTCACAGTAGTTATGCCCACCTTTTACCCCTTCCCAGTAGTTATGCCCACCTTTGTGCCCCTTCACAGTAGTTATGCCCACCTTTGTGCCCCTTCACAGTAGTTATGCCACTTTTGTGCCCCCTCACAGTAGTTATGCCCATGCCGATTTTTGTGCCCCTTCACAGTGGTTATGTCCTCCTTGTGGCCCTACACTGTAGTTATGTTCACCTTTGTGCCCCCTCACAGTAGTTTTGCCCACTTTTGTGCCGCTTCACACTAGTTGTCCTCCTTCTGGCCCCTCACCGTAGTTATGTCGCCCTTTGTGCCCCAACACTGTATTTATGCCCACCTTTGTGTCTCCTTACAGTAGTTATGCCCACAATTGTGCCCCTTTTTAGTGGTTATGCCCTCCCTGTGTCTCTCTTTTGGCCCCTAGTGCCATCACCAGCTCCATGAAAAAAAAATACTTACCTGCAACCCTGATGATCTGCACATCCATCTAGCTCCCACGGACACTGTTGGCTGTGCAAGAGGCTGATTTTGGGGCTTTCAACACCCCTCCTAGACAGCCAGAAGCATGATGTGTGGCCTGCGGGGTAGTGCCGGAGCTCAGCTAAACAGTGAAACAGGGAACGGATGGCTCCCTGCTGCAACATTTAATGGAACTGCCGGTTGGTGTGCTCCCCCTCTCACCTGCACCCAGGGGATTGTCTGCCCTGTTTGGCCCCCTTCGCTACATCAGTGGGATGTCCATTATCCAATGTTCTTTTGTACAGGGAATTTACAGTGGTTGGTTTGTGGATATTTCCTAGACGGACATCACCAATAATGGCCCATCCTACTGTAGGTCAAGCTTCTAAGCGTATGAAGAATTGTGAGGACCGTTTTTTCAGGTTGTGTACTCTTATGATGTCTCTTCCATGCAGAAGTACTATCTGAGCCTTTGTAGTATGCTATGAGGTGCACTATAGTTTTTAGATGTCCATGATGTAATGCTGTCTCAGGTGTAGGGATCTCTTGGCTGTTGTTTGAGATCTGATCACATATGATCAAAGTAGGTAGAGGGAGGGATAAATCACCATTTATGGATTTGATTTCATAACTAGTAGCTCTTCTCCCTGATTCTTCACTCATACCTGTACAAGTCTTAAGTGAGTTTGAAGACCTGTATCCTTTAATCTCGAAGAATGCTGAGCTAGTGAGGGACCTGTTGCTCTAATCATCAAGTATGGCATATAGCCTTACTGCCTTCTCTTTGTGGCCAGTAATCTGTAACAAGACAAATCTTGGAGTAGGACTTGCCACTAAGTCCTTTCCACAGACTTGGGTGCTCTGCAATGTCATTTCAGGAGATACTGTGCCTTTCTCCTCCCTCCTGTGCTCTGGTCCTAGAATGTGAGAGTCCATCGAGCTGGCCCTTGGTATAATGCTGTATCATGCTCTTTACGGTCACATTCTGAGCATTTGAGGTTTGCTGCATAGTTCTCTGCAAGGTGTGAGGTTGATGCACAACACCTGTAGAAAATATGATTTTCTTTGAGGAAGGTTTTATGATCCTTAAAGGGCTTCTGTCAGCAGTTATGGGGTGGGGGTCTGTGGATGGCACTGTTATGGGATGGGGGATCTGTGGATGGCACTGTTATGGGGTGGGGGGTCTGTGGATGACACATATATAACAGTGCCATCCACAGATCCCCCATAACAGTGCC
This sequence comes from Bufotes viridis, assembly GCA_033119425.1. NCBI lineage: Eukaryota > Metazoa > Chordata > Amphibia > Anura > Bufonidae > Bufotes > Bufotes viridis. The sequence goes on from CM065594.1 coordinate 118,057,704, forward strand.
ATCCAGAGATCCACCATAACAGTGCCATCCACAGATCCCCCATAACAGTGCCATCCACAGATCCCCATAACAGTGCCATCCACATATCCCCCATAACAGTGCCATCCCCAGATCCCCCATAACAGTGCCATTCCCAGATCCCCCATAATAGTGCCATCCACAGATCCCCAGTAATAGTGCCATCCACAGACCACCATTAGTTCTAAACCCACTAAAAGCACACCTTTTGGTTAAAAATATTTTTTTTCTTATTTTTCTCTCCAAAAACCTAGGTGCGTCTTATGGGTCGGTGAGTCTTATAGGACGAAAAATACGGGTAGCTACAAAACTGAACTTTTTCCCAATATTCTAATATTCTGAAATACTGACTTTTGGGTTTTCATTAGCTATAAGCCATAATCATCAACATTAAAAGAAATAAACACTTGAAATAGATCACTCTGCATGTAATGAATCTTACTAAAATAAATTAACTTTTCAATGATATTCTAATTTATTGAGATACACCTGTACAGTACATCACATAAATATGCATGAATAAAGTCTACAATCCTCTGTTAAAATGCTATTTTTTTGCAATGTAAAAACATTAGACCAAGAAGAATCATTTCACAACTGATTCCACCTTTAATGTTACATACAGTGCCTTTCAAAAGTATTCACCCCCTTGACTTTTTCCGTATTTTGTTACATTACAGCCTTAAGTTCAATGTTTTGTTAATCTGAATTTTATGTGATGGATCAGAACACAATAGTTGGTGAAGTGAAATGAGAAAAATATATAAATAAAACTATTGTTCAGAAATAGAAAACAGAAAATTGGCATGTGCGTATGTATTCACCCCCTTTGTTAGGAAGCCCATAAAAAGCTCTGTTGCAACCAATTACCTTCAGAAGTAACATAATTAGTGAAATGATGTCCCCCGTGTGCAATCTAAGTGTCACATGATCTGTCATTACATATACACACCTTTTTTAAAGGCCCCAAAGGCTGCAACACCTGAGCAAGAGGCATCACTAACCAAACACTGCCATGAAGACCAAGGAACTCTCCAAACAAGTAACCGACAATGTTGTTGAGAGGTACAAGTCAGGGTTGGGTTATAAAAAAATATCCAAATCTTTGATGATCCCCAGGAGCGCCAATCTATCATAACCAAATGGAAAGAACATGGCACAGCAGCAAACCTACCAAGAGACGGCCGCCCACCAAAACTCACGGACCGGGCAAGGAGGACATTAATCAGAGAGGCAACACAGAGACCTAAGTGAACCCTGGAGGAGCTGCAGCGTTCCACAGCAGAGACTGGAGTATCTGTACATAGGATGACAATAGGCCGTACTCTCCATAGAGTTATGCTTTATGGCAGAGTGGCCAGAAGAAAGCCATTACGTTCAGCTAAAAACAAAAAGGCACATTGTGAGTTTGCGAAAAGCCATGTGGGAGACTCCCAAAATGTATGGAGGAAGGTGCTCTGGTCTGATGAGACTAAAATTGAACTTTTCAGCCATCAAAGAAACTGCTATGTCTGGCGCAAACCCAACACATCACATCACCCAAAGGACACCATCACCATTGGTGGCAACATCATGCTGTGGGAAGGGGACTTGGAAACTGGTCAGAGTTGAGGGAAAGATGGATGGTGCTAAATACAGGGATATTCTTGAGCAACACCTGTACCACTCTGATGCGTGATTTGAGGCTAGGACGGAGGATCACCTTCCAGCAGGACAATGACCCCAAACACACTGCTAAAGCAACACTTGAGTGGTTTAAGGGGAAACATGTAAATGTGTTGGAATGGTCTAGTCAAAGCCCAGATCTCAATCCAGTAGAAAATCTGTGTTCAGATTTAAAGATTGCTGTTCACAAGCGCAAGCCATCCACCTTGAAGGAGCTGGAGCAGTTTTGCAAAAAAATCCCAGTGGTAAGATGTGGCAAGCTCATAGAGACTTATCCAAAGCAACTTCGAGCTGTGATTGCTTACATAATAGAAACCACCCAAAAATGACCCAATTCTAGAAACTACACCCCTCAAGCTATTCAAAACTGATTTTACAAACGCTGTTAACCCTTTAGGTTTTCCACCAGAGTTAATGGCAAATGGAGAAAAAAAAAATTTTTGGGGAACATTTTCCATTTTAATCCATTTTTTCCAGTAATAAAGCAAGGGTTTACAGCCAAACAAAACTCAATATTTATTGCCCTGATTCTGTAGTTTGCAGAAACACCCCATATGTGGTCGTAAACTGCTGTATGGCCAAACGGCAGGGCACAGAATGAAGGGAATGCCATATGGTTTTTGGAAGGCGGATTTTGCTGGACTGGATTTTTGACACCATGTCCCATTCGAAGCCCCCCTGATGTTCCCCTAGAGTAGAAACTCCATTAACCACATCAGCCCCCCTACCTTAAACACCCTTAATGACCAGGCCACTTTTTACAATTCCACGCTACGCTACTTTCACCGTTTATTGCTCCGTCATACAACTTACCACCCAAATGAATTTTAAATCCTTTTCTTCTCACTAATAGAGCTTTCATTTGGTGCTATTTCATTGCTACTGACATTTTAACTTTTTTTCCTATTTTACTTTTTTTGATAAAATTTTTGCAAAAAAACGACATTTTTCACTTTATGTTGGAAAATGTATCAAATAAAACTGCATTTCTCTATAAATTTTTCTCTAAATTTATTGTTCTACATGTCTTTGATAAAAAAAAAAAATGCAATAAGTGTATATTTATTGGTTTGGGTAAAAGTTATAGGGTTTACAAACTATGGTGCAAAAAAGTGAATTTCCGCACTTTGACTTTCTGAGCACCTGTCCTGTTTCCTGACGTACTACAATGCCCAGACAGTAGAAACACCCCATAAATGACCCCATTTCGGAAAGTAGACACCCTAAGGTATTCACTGAGGGGCATAGTGAGTTCATGGAATTTTTTATTTTTTGGCACAAGTTAGCGGAAATGGAAATTTATTTATTTTTCTTTATTTTTTACAAGTCTCATTTTCCACTAACTTGTGCCAAAAATACAATTTTACATGAACTCACCATACCCTCACAGAATACCTTAGGGTGTCTTCTTTCTAAAATGAGGTCACTTGTGTGGTATTTTTACTGCCCTGGCATTTTAGGGGCACCTAACCGTCAGAAGTAGTTTGGAATCCAAATGCGTAAAAATGTCCTGTGAAATCCTAAAGGTACTCATTGGATTTGGGGCCCCTGTGCGCATCTTGGCTGCAAAAAAGTGCCACACATGTGGTATCGCCGTACTCAGGAGAAGTAGGGCAATGTGTTTTGGGGTGTATTTTTACATATACCCATACTGGGTGTGAAAAATATCTCTGTAAATTACAACTTTGTATAAAATTTTTTACAAAGTTGTCATTTACAGAGATATTTTCACACCCAGTATGGGTATATGTAAAAATACACCCTAAAACACTTTGCCCTACTTCTACCGAGCACGGCGATACCTCATGTGTGCCACTTTTGCAGCCAAGTTGCGCAAAGGGGCCCTAAATCAAGGAGTACCTTTTAGGATGGCATTTTTGCACTTTTTCTTCTCATGCTTCAGGGCCCCTAAAATGCCAGGGCAGTATAAATGCTCCACATGTGACCCCATTTTAGAAAGAAGACACCCCAAGGTATTTTGTGAGGGGTATGTTTTTTTTGCCCAAGTTAGCGGAATTTGATTTTTTTGTTTTTTCACAAAGTCTCCCTTTCCGCTAACTTGTGACAAAAGTTCAATCTTTCGTGGACTCAATATGCCCCTCAGCGAATACCTTGGGGCGTCTTCTTTCCGAAATGGGGTCACATGTGAGGTTTTTCCACTGCCATGGCATTTGAGGGTCACCGCAATCATTACATGTATGGCCAGCATTAGGAGTTTCTGCTATTCTCCTTATATTGAGCATACGGGTAATGAGATTTTTTCCGTTCAGCCTCTGGGCTGAAAGAAAAATGAACGGCACAGATTTCCTCATTCGCATCGATCGATGTGGATGAAAAATCTCTGCCAAAAATATGCAAGAAAAAAAAGAGGGGCCTGGCGATTGCCAGGACATAGGGGCTCCGCCCAAACATCCATACCCACTCAGCCCCTATGTCCTGGCAAACGTGATTTCTCCATTCACATCGATCAATCGATCGGTGTGGAGGAAGACATCTTTGCCAGATTTTTTGATACAAAGTGTTTGCCAAAGCATATGAACTCCAACATCTCTCCTCAGCTCATATGCCTGGGCAAATGTACCTGTACTGCGGAGAAGAAATCTCGTCTTGCAGCGCCGCATACACCGACTTCACGTGTCTTCTGATAGCAGCAATGCTTCTCTCAGAATTCACATCAGTGCTGCGGCGTTTTCGTCGGTTGGTCCGTTGGTCTGTTGGTATACCTGGAAAATAAAGGGTGGTTATGGGGGGAAAAAAAAAAAAAAGAAGAAAAAACAGTCAGCAGGCACATGACTTGAACGTTACAAACTTTATAAAACCAGAACATTTTAAAACTTTTATAAAACATGAACATAAAAACCTGAACTAACTCAAGATTTTTTTTTTCTTGCTACCTGTTTAATTTTTTTTTTTTGTTTTCCACGTCACTCTTTATTTTCCTAGCAGAAACCTCTCCTTTCCCATGGGACAATGTGTAAAGTGTAAATCACACAGAGATGGTGAGAAGTACACTATACATGTTATCCCAAGTGAAAGGAGACGTTTCTACCGTTTCACACTTCTGCTGTAGCACAGCAGCACCCCTATGTGTTAGGGTCTCTCAAAACCTAGTGTCCTGAGAGACCCTAGAGCCTGAGTGGAAAAAATAACTACCTGTGTAGTGCTGTCCCTATGTCCCTAAGTGTACCTGAGTGTGGTACTTCTGGAAACACTCTCCAAGGCATAGGGCAGGGTGGTCAGGACAGTAATAACGGGTGTCACGCCTTATTCCACTCCTGCTACAGACACGACATTTTTTTCGGGGTGGCGGTTGGTTTGAGGTACCCGGCACAACGCTGGGGAAGTGCCGCTCGTGTAGACGGCTAACTACACTGGTGGATGGGGCCACGGAACCTCCTGGGTACAGGAGGTTCTCGATGATCTCTTCCTGGAATTTTAGGAAAGATCCAGTTCTCCCAGCCTTACTGTAGAGAACATAACTATTATATAGAGCCAATTGAATCAGATAAACACTTTCAGATAGAATCAGATAGACACTTTTTTTATACCAGCGTCTGGTCTTTCGGGAAACCAAATAAGGGGCCAACATCTGGTCGTTGAAGTCCACCCATGTGGAGGTTATAGTCGTGGACTGAGAGGGGCTTTTCAACGACACTGGTTGCCCGTTCAATTTGTACTGTCGTGTCTGCGTGAATGGAGGAGAGCATGTAAACGTCACGCTTGTCTCTCCATTTCACCGCGAGCAGTTCGTCGTTACACAGTGCAGCCCTCTGCCCCCTTGCAAGTCTGGTGGTAATGAGCCGTTGGGGGTAGCCCCGGCGACTAGGTCGCACGGTGCCGCAGCAGCCAATCTGTTCTAGGAACAAATGCTTGAAGAGGGCCACACTTGTGTAAAAGTTGTCCACATAAAGATGGTACCCCTTGCCAAATAAGGGTGACACCAAGTCCCAGACTATCTTCCCACTGCTCCCCAGGTAGTCAGGGCAACCGACCGGCTCCAGGGTCTGATCTTTTCCCTCATAGATCCGAAATTTGTGCGTATAGCCTGTGGCCCTTTCACAGAGCTTATACAATTTGACCCCATACCGGGCGCGCTTGCTCGGGATGTACTGCTTGAAGCCAAGGCGCCCGGTAAAATGTACAAGGGACTCGTCTACGCAGATGTTTTGAGCAGGGGTATACAAATCTGCAAATTTCTGGTTGAAATGGTCTATAAAGGGGCCGAATTTTATGGAGCCGGTCAAAAGCTGGGTGGCCTCTGGGACGGGAGGTGGTGTTGTCGCTAAAGTGCAGGAAACGCAGGATGGTCTCAAAACGTGTCCTGGACATGGCAGCAGAGTACATGGGCATGTGATGAATTGGGTTCGTGGACCAATATGACCGCAATTCATGTTTTTTGGTTATGCCCATGCTGAGGAGAAGGCCCAGAAAAGTTCTAAATTCGGAAACTTGGACTGGTTTCCACCGGAAAGGCTGGGCATAAGAGCTTCCCGGGTTGGCGGTGATAAATTGAGTGGCATATCTGTTTGTTTCTGCCACAACTACAGTCATGTGAAAAAATTAGGACACCCTTTGAAAGCATGTGGTTTTTTGTAACATTTTTAATAAATGGTTATTTCATCTCCGTTTCAACAATACAGAGAGATTAAAGTAATCCAACTAAACAAAGAAAACTGAAGAAAAGTCTTTTCAAGATCTTCTGTAAATGTCATTCTACAAAAATGCCTATTCTAACTGAGGAAAAAGATAGGACACCCTCACATGTATTCCCTCTTAAATTGGCTCAGATCTCACACAGGTATATCACACCAGGTGCACATAATTAGTAGATCGTTACTCTGCATGTTGAATGAGGCTTGCCCTATTTAAACCTCAGACATTTAGTTTGGTGTGCTCCTGACTGTTGAAGTGAGAGTGAGCACCATGGTGAGAGCAAAAGAGCTGTCAGAGGACTTCAGAAAAAGATTGTAGCAGCCTATGAGTCTGGGAAGGGATTTAAAAGATCTCCAAAGATTTTGAAATCAGCCATTCCACTGTCCGGAAGATAGTCTACAAGTGGAGGGCTTTCAAAACAACTGCCAACATGCCCAGGACTGGTCGCCCCAGCAAGTTCACCCCAAGAGCAGACCGCAAGATGCTAAAAGAGGTCTCCAAAAACCCTAAAGTGTCATCTCGAGAACTACAGCAGGCTCTGGCTACTGTTGATGTAGAAGTACATGCCTCTACAATCAGAAAGAGACTGTACAAGTTTAACTTGCATGGGAGGTGTGCAAGGAGAAACCTTTGCTTTCCAAGAGAAACATCGAGGCCAGACTGACATTTGCCAGAGATAAAGTTGACAAAGACCAGGACTTCTGGAATAATGTTCTTTGGACAGATGAGTCCAAAATTGAATTATTTGGACACAACAGCAGAGGACATGTTTGGCGTAAACCAAACACAGCATTCCAAGAAAAGAACCTCATACCAACTGTGAAGCATGGAGGTGGAAGTGTCATGGTTTGGGGCTGCTTTGCTGCAGCAGGACCTGGTCAGCTCACCATCATAGAATCCACGATGAATTCTACTGTGTATCAGAAGGTGCTTGAAGAACATGTGAGACCATCAGTTAGAAAATTAAAGCTGAAGCGGAACTGGACCATGCAACATGACAATGACCCAAAACATACTAGTAAATCAACCAAAGATTGGCTGAAAAAGAAGAAATGGAGAGTCCTGGAATGGCCAAGTCAAAGTCCAGATTTGAATCCCATTGAGATGCTGTGGGGTGACTTGAAAAGGGCTGTACGTGCAAGAAACCCCTCAAACATCTCACAGCTGAAAAAGTTCTGCATTGAGGTGGGGTAAAATTTCCTCAGACCGATGTCGAAGACTGGTAGATGGCTACAAGAACCGTCTCACTGCAGTTATTTCAGCCAAAGGAGGTAACACTCGCTATTAGGGGCAAGGGTGTCCTATCTTTTTCCTCAGTTAGAATAGGCATTTTTGTAGAATGACATTTACAGAAGATCTTGAAAAGACTTTTCTTCAGTTTTCTTTGTTTAGTCGGATTACTTTAATCTCTCTGTATTGTTGAAACGGAGATGAAATAACCATTTATTAAAAATGTTACAAAAAACCACATGCTTTCAAAGGGTGTCCTAATTTTTTCACATGACTGTATGTCAAAGAGCTCCGCAGTGAAAAACAGCTCAAAAAACCCCAGCGCCGATCCGATCTGAGCTGTTTCCACCCGAACTCCTGACTGGGCGGTGAAAGGGGGAACTAATGGTGCGGCTGAAGATGGGGGCTGCCAATCAGGGTTTGCCAGCACCTCAGGGACTCTAGGGGCTCTACAGACCTGTTGTCTTTGCGGTGGCTGCGACGGGGAAACTATTGCACGTGCCACCGTACCAGCTTCAACTGCCCTTCTGGTGCTCGCCACTTCACCATGTTCTACGGCAGTGCTGGTAGAAGGTCCAGGACGGGCTGCGCTGCTGGTGTATGCCTCACCACGTAATCCGGCAGCGCCAGCCCCACTCTGCTGCCCTTGAAGCGGATCCTGCGCAACCTGTGGTCTAGCGACACGGGGCCGGGTACGCCTGGTTCTATCAGGGACCTCAACCTCCTCGTCAGAACTTTGGGTCAGACTGCCACTGCTTTCTACAGGTTGGTATTCTGACCCGCTGGATTCGTCAGATGAGGGTTCCCACTCCTCATCCGACTGGGTCAGAATCCTGTAGGCCTCTTCAGAGGAATACCCCTTGTTTGACATTTGGGCGTCTAAATTTAGGGGTATTCCCTGAGACTACCCAAGAAAAAAAGCAAGCCTGTCTTACAATTGAGAGGGTAGCGAGATAGAAGTCGCTGCGATTGATAAAAAGATCAAAACTGATTTTTTATCGCCGCAGCGCTGTGAAGGGATTGTGCAGTGATTACAAAAAAAATTTTTTGTCACTGCGGCGGGTGGGCGTGGGTGAACGCAGGTGTGGGCAACCGATCAGGTCTGATCGGGCAAACACTGCGTTCTGGAGTGGAGAGGCGAACTAAAATGACACTAGTACTATTATATATCTGACCGTGATCAGTTCTGATCACTTACAGATACTATAAAGTACAAACGCTGATTAGCGCTACGCTAATCAGCGAACCAGTGACTGCGGTGCGGTGGGCTTGGCGCTAACGCTAACTACCTACCAAAGGGGACTAAACTAAGCTAAACCTAACAGTCAATCTTAGTGAAAAAAAAAAGTGACAGTTTACACTGATCACTTTTTTCCCTTTCACTGGATGATTGACAGGTGCTGAAAGGGGTAATCAAGGGGTTAATTTGGGTGATGGGGGGCTGATCAGGGGGCTAATGTGTGGTGCTTGTGTGTACTCACAGTAAGGTGTGCTCTCTCCTGGGTCCAACCGACGAAAAGGACCCAGGAGAGAGCACAGAAGCCATTTAATCCATCATATTTACAAATATGATTGGTTAAATGGCTCCTGATTCGTTTTTTTGAATGTCATCAATTCTTTAGGTGTTCCACAAGAGTTATTGGCAAATGGAGATGAAATTTCAGAATTTCTATTTTTGTTACCTTGCCTCAAAAAAAGTGTAATATAGAGCAAGCAAAAATCATATTTACCCTAAAATAGTACCAACAAAACTGACACCTTATCCCGTAGTTTCCAAAATGGGGTCACTTTTTTGGAGTTTCTACTGTAGGGGTGCATCGGGGGGCTTCAAATGAGACATAGTGTCAAATAACCAGTCCAGCAAAATCTGCCTTCCACAAACCATATGGCGTTCCCTTCCTTCTACGCCCTGCCGTTTGGCCATACAGCAGTTTACGACCACATATGGGGTGTTTCTGCAAACTACAGAATTAGGGCAATAAATATTAAGTTTTGTTTGGCTGTTAACCCTTGCTTTGTTACTGGAAAAATGGATTAAAATGGAAAATTTTCAAAAAAAATAGCTGTTTTGGGACCGTTTTTTTTTATTTTTTTTATTTACACCGTTGAACTGACAGGTTAGATTGTGTGCTATTTTTATAGAGCAGGTTGTTACGGACGCGACAATAACAAATATGACTACTCTTTGGGTTTTTTGTTTCAGTTTTTCATAACAAAGCATTTTTGAACAAAATTATTTTTTAATGTCTCCACATTCTGAAAGCCATATTTTTAATTTAAATTTTTTGGGCGACTGTCTTATGTAGGGGCTCATTTTTTGCGGGATGAGATGACGGTTTGATTGGCACTATCCTGGGGTGCATATGACATTTTGGTCGCTTGCTATTACACTTTTTGTGATGTAAGGTGACAAAAATGACTTTTGACACTATTTATATAATTTTTTTTTCTTTGTTCACATGAGGGGTTAGTTCATGTGTTATTTTTATAGAGCAGGTTGGTACGGACGGGGTGATACATAATATGTATACTTTTTCATATTTATTTAAGTTTTACACAATAATATTATTTTTTAAACAAAAAAAAATCATGTTTTAATGTCTCCATAGTCTGAGAGCCATTTTTTTTTTATTTTTTTGGGCGATTGTCTTATGTAGGGTATAATTTTTTGCGGGATGAGATGACGGTTTGATTGGCACTATTTTTGGGTGCATATAACTTTTTGATCCCTTGCTATTACAGTTTTTGAGATGTGAGGTGACAAAAAAAGTTTTTTTTTTTACATTTTTTTTATTTTAAATTTTTTACGGTATTTACCTAAGGGGTTAGATCATGTGATATTATTATAGAGCAGATTCTTCCAGACGCGGTGATACCTAATATGTATACTTTTTATTTATTTATTTTACTTTAACACTATAACAGCATTTTAGAAAAAAAAATAATGTTTTAGTGTCTCTATAGTCATACAATTTTGCAGGTAAGAGAGGATTGGCAAGAAGAGATTGCCGTCAGAAGTTGATCTGAGACGGCCTTCAGGGTAAGTTCTGGCTCTCTGGTGCCTTCAGGTTCTATCTGCTGTGCAGCTTGGCCTCGCGTAACCACCGTCTGTGGAGAGGCCAAGCCGCGGCGCCATGTTAGTTCTCTTGCCGCGCATATTCTTTAGGTTTGTCAGCCGTGGTTTGCGCCTTGCTGGGTCCCATTTCGGGCTTCCTCCTACTCCTCTGTACTTGCCACTCGGTGTTTGGAGTGAACAGCTTGGCAGGATAATTCAGGATTCTATGCAGGGCACAGAGCAGCTCCTAAGTGCGTGCGCTCATGTCGGCAGTCAGCCATGCCCCCCCACTATAAACTTTTAACTTGATGGTACAGGACACTGCAACTTTTGACATTTGGGGTCTTCTCAACAGCACATTATGTTGGAGATGCAGCTGAATCCCATATCTGATGGTTTTGTCCATTGATCACTCCATATTAGGAGAAGGTGGAATCCCATATTCAAGAGGTTTGCTTACAAATTCCCAAATTAACCATTGAACCAGTAGTGTTTGGTCTTTCCTCACAGTACTATAAACCATCCTAGAAATCATGAATTACTAATTTTGAGCAGGAGCCAATTATTTAATACTACTTTTATGTCTAAAACAAGATTCACCTAAATTCACAGTGGTTCGAAAATTTAAATTTAACCAAATATGTTGTATGGAGGAACTGACCAGTTGGCAAGACCACTCTCATGACCAATTTATAAAAATCTGGGGCCCATGGCTCCAATATACTAACCGTGGTCTCTTTATTTTTCCCTACAAGTCTAGTGAATTGGTTACACATCCAAGTGGCTACAGTTCATACCTGTAGGTATTCTTCTCACCTGTTGAGCTACATATTTATTTTTTGTGTTATGCTGGTCGATGCCTTGGTATATATTAGAGATAAGTGAATTGATTCTAACAAATTGATTTGTCTCATCAGCAGGGCTTCTTCACTTGTGGTCGCTGTCCCCACAGGTGAAGAAGGGCCCACCTGCTGCTAGATTAACAGGGCTGAACATTTAGCCTGATCCTGACAATTTCCTGCCTGCGCTGTGGCTCTGGTTAGTAGAACAAGGGCACAGGCTCTGACCATGAATCGAAGTAGCATCTGCACAGACAGGAAATTGTCACTGCACTATCAATCTAGCAACAGGTGGGCACTTCTTCACCTGTGGGGACAGCTCCTAACCAGTGAAGAAGCCCTGCTGATGAGATAAATCAATTCACTCATCTCTAGTATATACCATTTTATTCACCCTATAAGACACACCTAGATTTTAGAGGAATCTAAGAAAAAAATATTTTTCATCAGACCTCAGCTCAGACCCCCAATGTTAAACAGACCTCAGTTCAGCGCCCCTGTCAGACACCCAATGTTAATCAGACTTCAGAACAGATCCTCAATGTTACAACCACCAATCAGACCTCAGATCAGACTCCCAATCCGTGGCATATCTATAGGGGTCAGAGCGGTCGAAAAGGGGGTATTTTTTTTGTACTGGAGGACATTATGTTTATACTATTAGTGTCAGAGCTGCTATTTGCAGGGCTCAGTGTGCCAATAATTATTTAAGGGGGCACTATCTGTGTGGTTCTAGTATTTTCAGGGGGAATGTTTTTGAAGTATAGTATTGGGGAGCATAGTGGGGGTGGCAGAATGGTGTGTTCAGAAGGTGGGAGGATGATAGAAAAGTGGGAAACTAAGATGTCTGTTTGTCAACCTCTGCAGAGACGAGAGATGACTGAAATAAATCATCATGGCGGTCTGGTCTGAAATGAGAAGATGAGGAAAGTAAACATTTGCATTAGAGGAGACATCACTGAATGTAAGAGGTATGTGGCACTGTATTACCCTTTTTGTTTTGTAGTGCTATATGTAATGTTTTCCAAGTATGTATTTAACAGTAGGGCTGGAAGGAAGGGGTAAGGTTGAGAATTTGGTATGGGAGGGTACAGTTTCAATTTTTGCCTCAGGCAGCAGAAAGGTTAGGTGCGCCCCTGCCCCTTGCTAGAAAGCACTGAGGGATGGTGGGCCCAAGCGGAACTCTGTTATCAGGACCAATCAGTCTTTAGCTACGCCCCTGCCCCCAATGTTTATAAGACCCCAATCAGATCTCAGATAAGACCCCCAGACCCTAGTTTTGTTTTTCTTCTTCATCTTCTCCACCTTATTTCCCTTCCAACCCCCACTCGATCCCACCCCCGTTATCTTCTTAAGTTTCTCTTTCTTATTGTGTAATTTATACATATGAAATATGAGATGGTCAGAATCATTTCATATCGTGACTAATAGACGATTGACTATTTCTGCATGTGTCTACAAAGTTGTATCTCGATATATCTACAACCATAACTGGTATTTGCTAGTTTAATGTAACAATTTCAATAAAAACATAATTGAAAAAAAAAATACATTTGCTAAGTGCCTCATATTCATTCATATAGTGAATATAGCATTAGTAAAATTTACAATTTATATGTGACTGCAGTGCTGTTGCATTGGGTTTCATTTTACTTTTGTATTTCCATCCACCGCGATGCACACCTGCGCATTTATTTAATTTTATAGGATGTGCTAATTAAAGGGGTTGTCCAGATTCCTATATTGATGACCTATCCTCAGGACAGGTCATCAATATCAGATCGACGGGGGTCCGATCACCTCCGCATATCAGCTGTTTGAAGAGAATGCACTACTCCTGAGGGCTCCGTATTCTCTTGTTTACCTGCTCACCGTTGGCATTGCAGCAGGTGAGCAGGTGTAATTACAGCTCCTCCGTCCCATTCACTTGAATGGGAAGAAGCAGATGTAATTATACTCCGCCTCATTCAAGTGAACTGGATGAAGGGGCTGTAATTATACCTGCTCACTGCTGTATTGTCGATGGCGAGCAGGTAAACGTTGAAGAGAAAGCAGGGCTCGCAGGAGTGCTGTGCTGTCGATTGGTGGTAATGCCGGGAGTTGGACTCTGCTGATCTGATATTGAATAGGTCATCGATATCGGAAACTCGACAACTCCTTGAACTTTGTGCCTTGGAAGCGGATGCAGGCACACAGCAGAACAACTGCAGTGATACAGGTAGGAAAGAGGTAAGTGTTCTTGACCTGCATATTCTAGGTATATGCATAATGATGATAGAAGAGAATGAACAGCTCTAAATTGTTTTGACGTAGGCTTGTACAAAGGAAAAAACGGACATCCATGCATTGGCCCTGCTACAGATATTCAGGGATCGCCAAGTGATATCCTTTATTAGACTAAAATCTACAATGTGTTTCAGAGACTACAGCTTCTCCTTGAACTACCTGACAACGGAGATGCTCTAGTCTCCAAAACGCTTTGGTAGTTTTTACTTTAGTAAAGGATACCACTATCCAAACATCTGTAGAAGCGTTAATCCACGGATGTCCGTTTTTTCCTTTGTACTAGCCTACTGCAACATACCCGGGAAGCCATTGTTACAGCAACCCGGGAAGGACACAGGCAGGCAGCAGCTCAGGTGGGAGACAACTACACAGCGGCATTACGCAGTGATTAAGCAATATAAGTTGCTGTGAGGAAAGTGAGCACTTCTGACAATCTTTTCGTTTTAAATATACTGACAGTATGACACTAAAGGCGCTGCCTCTGAATTGTTTTGACCTATACAGGGCATTGACATCTTCTGTAGAATAAGATATTTTATACTTGCAGCTAAAAAGAATGTCTCTCGCTCTCAAGGGCTTGTTCTGTCTTGTATTACACAGAACACCAATCCATTGGAATGGGCATTGTGGTGCTTAATATGCCAATTGATGGCACTATAGAGAAATTGTACACTTACTACTATGTCTGGACACAGTTTTCAGCTGGGGGTCGTAATCAGCTTATTGTCAAGGCACCTTTCTACCAAGTAAAGACTGTCCAAACTTTGTACAAAATTGTTCATAATCTGGGTGTTCCTCACAGATGGTGAAGAATGATGAGAGTAGCAAGTTTCTTCTGTTAAATATCAGCTTGGAAAAGTTGTATTTTTATGCTACTACATACATTTTTTCCATCAGTCCTTTTCTGTTCCTTAGTGGTAGGGTATGATTACATGTGGTACAGATACTGTGGATTTTGCTGCTGCAGATTCTGACTACATCCCCTGGGGATTTTCCGTTGTGGAAATTAGTTATAAAACAAAAGATTACAAAAATTGGTGCACCACAATGGTAAATGTAATTGACAATATATGGCTTAACCCTCACTCTGATATTAAAAATGAGACTTTTACCAATATATTCTTATATCAAGAACATACCGGAGCCCGCACACCTCGTCAAGGTCTCTTATAGTAGCATGGGACCTAACGCTAACCTACATGTGCCAGTGGGCAATTACAGGGGGCCGTATAGGCAATTACAGGGGCATCAAGTCCAACATACAGCAGACAGCTCCCAGGCTACCTCCAGTGTGCTGTGTGTCGGACTTGCCTAATTGCCAATACAGCCCCTGTAATTGCCCACTGGCACAGATAGGTTAGCGTTAGGTCCCGTGCTACTATGAGAGACCTTGACGAGGTGTGCGGGCTCCGGTATGTTCTTGATATAAGAATATATTGGCAAAAGTCTCATTTTTAATATCAGAGTAAGAGTTTAACCATATATTGTCAATTACATTTACCATTGTGGTGCACCAATTATTGTAATGTTTTGTTTTACATATTTCTTCACATCCACACATTAGGCTATCCTGTATTGGATGTCCTTGTGGTACATGTGGTCCGCTGCAGATATCCTCCATTGTATGCACTTTTGCTGGGGATTGCTGTTAGCAACGGATCACATGTGCAGCATTTGCTCCCCCATCTAGAAATGCGCAACAGCATTAGGGGTTTTGAGCATTTTCTGCTTTTTAAGACCTGTGTAGGATGTTTTCGTGGTACATGTGGTCCGTCGCTGGCATCCTCCATTGTATGCACTTTTGCTGGGGTTTACTGTTAGCAACGGATCACATGTGCAGGATTTGCTCCCCCATCTAGAAATGCGCAACAGCATTTGGGGTTTTGAGCATCTTTCTGCCGTTTAAGACCACTTCATAATACTCATTTGGTTATTTTGTTTGGAAAATAGATATACACTCCTCAACAATAAAATAGCAACTCCAAGAAGGAAAAGGAATTATGGAAACTACAGGATCGATAGACATGTAACTGATATTCAAATAATAATATGGTAAGAAAATAGTCAAAAAATCTTTAATTATTTAGTGGTGAGTATAAGTGCCACATTTAAAAATACATATACTTACATACCTTGGCATGCTATTGTTGATTAATGGTTGTCTGAAAACTATTCTTCCACGCAAAATGTACTTGGGAATGCAAATCATCAAGATCTGTTGTCTGTCGCTGCCGCTCCCTTTGCAATTGCTAACCAAAGAACTCCAAGATGTACTTGATGGGAGACAAGTCTGGAGACGCTGCAGATGAAGGTAGTAAGTTTAGGCCACACAGACTGCTCATAGTAAAATGAGCAACATACAGTCTGTCGTTGTCCTGATTGAAAACAGCTACTGAGACAGTTTGGAGAAATAGCTGTACCTTTGGTTTTACAACCAAATCAATTAACACTAAACTGTTAGTGTAACTGAAATGAAGCCTAGAGTGGTCTGGCTACCCTATATTATGCCACCCCACACCATAATACCGGTGTGACCTTCCCTTAAAAAGTCCTCTTTATTACATTGCCATTAGGTTTGCAGACCAATCTCTTGACTATTATTGCGTCCAAGACAAAAGCGGGACTCATCGCTGAAGAGGATAGACCTTTTGCTATGCACTGCCATCTTGCTCTGCCTTTGAGAGTGGTAGCGTGAGGTCAATGGAACACCTGTAGCTGAATATGTTTTGTAGCCTAATGTTGTGCAAATGCCTTCTGATGGTTTGTGTAGACACTGCTGACCTAGCCTTGTGATATGACGTCCAATTTCATTTGCAGTACAGAATGGATCACTACCCAAGATTCTTCTAATCAGACTCTCCATCCGTGCAGAGGTTCACTGCTGTGCACCTCTTGCTGTCATTCCCGTTTGTTGTTATCTCAACCACTGGGACATGCAATGTTGAACAGTGCTGACATCTCAGCCGAGGCGCATTGTGATCTGCTGGAGTGATAAATCAAGGTCTTTCAGTTCAAGGATTCTGTCCCTGTCAGTTTGCGACCAGTGGCAATAACTGGCATGTTTATGAACAGGAGGCATCACACAATCATCCCACAGGATTTGAACTGATTTTGAGGTTTCATGTAGCTAAAAAAACTCTACCTTTAATTTGGCTTTTATGCCCCTCACACATACCACAGATTGGAGCTAGGTGCTTGAAAATGTAATTATATGCAGATTTTAGAAAACTTGCTTTTTTGATTTGCAGCTTGTTCTTCTTTGTGCTGCAATTTCAATGTTGAGGGGTGTATTTACCACTCAACCATGGTCCAGTGATCCAGACCTGTTAAATCTTGTAGCCAAGTCAAGTCCAAGGAGGGTTCTCTTAGAGCTACAATGCACAAATGTATTACTTGCTCTATGCACGTTACATATTGGGTGTGCTACAACATGCATCTTTTATAAGTAATTTGTAGACCATAGTTATAACATTCTTGGTGAGAGGAGAAAGGTCCCGTTTATGAGACGTAGCACACTCGTTCCAGTCTAATGTGATGCATTTGCTTTCTATTAAGAAGATCAGGAAGATAAGATAATGTGGTCTAATCTTTATTTCTCACCAGGCTATTACCATAAAACGCAAATTCTTCTCCTACTTCTTCTGGGCTATGCACTAAATTTATATATTGTATTAATATTTTTTATTTGCTTCATTTTAGAAAGATTTCACCCAAATTTACTAAAAAAAATGTTCTAATTCAAGTAACAATAACATTAGAAACATAAAAGATTGACAGCAAAGATCACATGGTCCATCCTGTCTTCCCTTATATTATTTCTATATATAATACAAGTCTCAGGCATGTTTAAGTTCACTTACTGTAGATTTCGGTGTACCCCCCAATTATAGTTTACTGTACTGTACTCTATGTGACAGGTGCCATGGAATAACCAGTAAACACTTTCCCTTAAATGGGGTTATCGTATATATTAAATGACAACCTCTTTCTAATACAGCTAGAACCAGCCCTGTACCTCACATGGAGGCGAAATAAGATATTATCATTCATTGCTCTGCTAGATTTATATCAAGCTGGCAGCTATAGGGGAGTGTTTTTTTTTTTTTTCCTGCTGCAGCTCAGGAGGAGTGTCTTCTCTTCTGGAGCTCTCTCCCTTTCACAGCTCATGAGCCAGTTGAAGGATGAAACTGAGCATGTCCAGCCTTGTCAGTGATCCGGATGTAACGCCCCAGAGTGGCATTACCACTTCTACACCCTGCTACTCTCTCTAATGGGCTAACAAAGTGTCATCTTATGTATTTTGTTCAGGTCCTATATACTGTGCATTCCTATTTTGTTTGCAACTGTTATGTTCCCATGTAATGTACCTGGTTCACCAGCAGATGGCAGCAGAGCATGGCAGAGCTGCAGTTAGGTAGAATGGAGCTTCCCATTCCATTCTAACCCCCCTTGGAGAGAAGTGGGTGAGTACTACTTCCTGCAGGAAGGGTGGGTCCCAGTTTCTAGTCGGTTCTAGCTTATCCCCTGCTAGAAGAAGGTGTGCAGGGCATGCCCAAGCCAGCCAGAGCACCCTCAGCTCTGCTGGCCATAGAGGCCAAAGTTTAAAGCCTCAGGAGCAAGGAGGAAAGTTCCCTGGTCTAATCTAGAGACAGACCATACAAAGAGAAGTGAAGCATACAAGAAGGAGCAAAGTCATACAGTCAGCCTGTCAGTACAGCAGAGCCAGAGAGAAACAGATGAGTCGAGTTTGCCTCCCAGTTTTAATGCTAAAGCCTGCTTGGGAACAAGACAAAGTCTGTAAATCGTTTTGGAGAACTGTTATGCAAAGTAAAGCTGTTGTGAACTACATACAAGGTCTGGACTCAATCTTTCTTTTAAATCCCTCAATTATTCCCTCTATTTATTGCTTTGAGCCAAAGTCTGGGGTCCAGCCGTATCCATGTAAGAGCACCGTAACACACATAAAGGGACATTTTAGGCCACACGATACCACTCGGCATTCCTATACCTGGGTCGCATTACATAGAGGGCCCTAGGTGGAGGCGCCTGTTACACGGACAACAAGCAATTACAAAATTATTTAGATCCAGGTGATGGTTTGAAAAGATATTTTTGGGACACCCCTTTAAGCCTTATTTATATGTCAGTGTTTTGTTAAGTGAATTCCATCAGTGATTGTGAGCTAAAACCAGGACTGTAGCCTACACAGACATGAGGTACAAGGGAAATATCTACACCTATTCTTTGTTTAGAGCCATACCTAGTTTTGGCACAAAATCACTGATGGAAATTGTGAAAAATTGATAACCATTCTCATAACTTTTATTATCTGTGTATGTTTTTATATCTACAGTATGTTGTGTGTAGATTGGGGGGTAACACTGGTTCTGATCTCCCCTCCCCAACTAATTTTAGGTTGTGCCCCCTTGTTCTTGTGTTTAGTTTTTTATTAGCTTAACAATCCTATAAACTGTCTTGGTGGACAATCTGGTAAAAGTCTATTACTGGCCATATAAAATTAACAACACCTTATAATACTTGAAAGGTTAACAGGTTTTATTTAAAGTCAAAAAGCTCTACATATGTTGAAAAACAATTTGTCCTCTATGGATTTTCAAATGTCTATTCAGGTCATTTTTCTGGGCAAAGCTCTTGCCACACTGGCGACAGATAAACTTCTTCACTCCAGTATGCCCTCTCTGATGTGAGAGAAGGTTTGAACTTTGAGCAAAGGCCTTCCCACAGATGGGACAAACAAAGGGTTTCTCCCCGGTGTGGATTCTCCTATGAGTGATGAGAGCAGAGTTGCATGAGAAATGTTTGCCGCAATCTTGACAGACAAGAGGCTTTTCTCTTGTGTGGGTTCTTAGATGTGTCACTAGGTGGGACTTGCAGACGAAATTCTCCCCACATTCCGAGCACACAAACGCTCTTTCCCCTGTGTGAACGCTCTGGTGTCTAGTCAGATGTGACTTGTATGGGAAAAGCTTCCCACAATCGGAGCAAGTCAGTTTCTTCCTCCTGTGAACACGCTGATGCCTAATCAGTTCTGCATTACTAGTGAAAAACTTTGGACACTCAGTGCAGGTGAACAGTCTCTGGGTCATCTGTAATGACTGTTTAGGAGGTGGAGGAGCTGGTTTCATGTTAAAATTCCTGTTGAATTCACCATATTTTATTAACATGGCATTCATTTTCTGGGTGTTGCTGTTAGTTTTGGGAATTTGTTTAATAGGGGCTGGTCTGTAGGCTAAAGCTCTTGGGTTGTAGACTTGTAAGAGGTTTGCTGCATTCCGTGGCATTGGCTCTTCTCTCCTAAATAGAGGAGGATGTTTTGTTTGAGTGTGTTGTGTGGATATATAAATTACGTCTTCATCACTGGAGTCGGACTCTGTGGCTTGGCCATCAGTAGCTGTGTATTGAGTGTGTATGTAAAGGTCACTGTGTGGGAAATCATCGTCTTCACTAGAAGAAGAGTCCTCTGATTCATCACTTACAGATTTTCCAGGTCGATCAATTGTTTTGTATAGTTTCAACAATTCTGGTCTCAGATTAGACTTATTAAAGTTCTTATTCTGTCCTATGTAAAAAGGGGGATGAAAAGTGGAGTGAAATCCTCTCGGAGAAATTTTGACCTTATCTGTTGGTGAAAAATAAAAAGAGAACATGATTGTGTATATAAATATCCATACCATGCTAATTATGAAAATGATTTTTACCAGATGTCGGAAGAAATGGTTTTCCAACATCAAGACCATTTTTTACACTATTATTGCAGCCAATTGTCTATTGTTGATAGTGGATATTTATTATGTACTGGCACTGTGTAAACTGAGGCAACACCTACCCTGCTTTAAATATGGGCACAATGGGTTCTCCCTAGAGTCATTCTGCTAATGCTCTTCCACATTTCTCTTGTGGATGACTCAACAATGCCAAGAAGAACCATATAGAAGGGAAGGCTTACACAACTGCTTTTTTTCTTCTTCTCTTTTTCATAACTACAATGCCTCTCAATTTTTGACATCAGCTTTCTGCCTTCTATCTCAGATTTGGACAAGAAGATCTAAATCAGGTCAGACCTAAATGAAGTTGTTATATTGGTGGCTCATGGCTGCCGCAGCCCTGCTCACGTACCTCTGTCCCGGCTGAGCAGACCTCCTGCTGGTGTCGTGCATTTTCTTTGTCTACTTGTGTACCGACTTCATCCCGTTTTCTGGACATTAACCCTCTGCTGCCTGACTTTACCTGTGTTTGTACTCCGTATTGACCCTTTGCTGATCACTCTGACTTTGGACTGTTTACTGTATAACTCGTAGTCTGCCTGACCTTGGCCTTTCCCGTACCATGGATTTGCCTGATCCCTCAGTGCTCTGCACTGTAGTCTCAACCATACAGAGACTACTCCAGAAGGTAGCAGCCTGGTGGTTCCCCTGTAGTGAAGTCCAGATCCCTTTATAGGGGTTGAAGGATGAAAACTAGGGGACTGCCAGGATTATTATTTTATGCACTTATATAGTGCTGACATATTCCGCAGCGCTTTACAGACATTAGCAACACGCTGTCCCTAATGAGGCTCACAATCTACAGTGCCTTGCAAGAGTATTCACCCCCTTGACTTTTTTCGCATTTTGTTACATTACAGCGTTAAGTTCAATGTTTTGTTAATCTGAATTTTATGTGATGGATCAGAACACCATAGTCTAAGTTGGTGAAGTAAAATGAGAAAAATATATAAATAATTTGTTTAAAAATAGAGAACAGAAAATTGTCATGTGCGTATGTATTCACCCCCTTTGTTAGGCAGCCCATAAAAAGCTCTAGTGCAACCAATTACCTTCAGAAGTCACATAATAAGTGAAATGATGTCGGCCTGTGTGCAATCTAAGTGTCACATGATCTCTCATTACATAAACAGACCTTTTTTGAAAGGCCCCAGAGGCTGCAACACCCAAGCAAGAGGCATCACTAACCAAACACTGCCATGAAGACCAAGGAACTCTCCAAACAAGTAAGGGACAATGTTGTTGAGAGGTACAACTCAGGGTTAGGTTTTAAAAAAATATCCAAATCTTTGATGATCCCCAGGAGCACCATCAAATCTATCATAACCAAATGGAAAGAACATGGCACAACAGCAAACCTGCCAAGAGACGGCCTCCCACCAAAACTCATGGATCGGGCAAGGGGGGCATTAATTGGGGAGGCAGCATAGATACCTAAGGTAACCCTGGAAGAGCTGCAGAGTTCCACAGCAGTGACTGGAGTATCTGTACATAGGACGACAATAAGCCGTACGCTCCATAGAGTTGGGCCTTATGGCAGAGTGGCCAGAAAAAAGCCATTACTTTCAGCTAAAAACAAAAAGGCACATTGTGAGTTTGCAAAAAGTCATGTGGGAGACTCCAAAAATGTATGGAGGAAGGTGCTCTGGTCTGATGAGACTAAAAATTTTCGGCCATCAAAGAAAATGCTATGTCTGACTCAAACCCAACACATCACATCGCCCAAAGAACACCATGCCCACAGTGAAACATGGTGGTGGCAGCATCATGCTGTGGGGATATTTTTCAGCAGCCGGGACTGGGAAACTGGTCAGAGTTGAGGGAAAGCTGGATGGTGCTAAATACAGGGATATTCTTGAGCAAAACCTGTACCACTCTGTGCGTGATTTGAGGCTAGTACGGAGGATCACCTTCCAGCAGGACAATGACCCCAAATACACTGCATAGAGACTTATTCAAAACGACTTGGAGCTGTGATTGCCGCAAAAAGTGGCTCTACAAAGTATTGACTTTAGAGGGGTGAATAGTTATGCACATTGACTTTTTCTGTTATTTTGTCCTATTTGTTGTTTGCTTCACAATAAAAAAGAAGTTGTGGGCATGTTCTGCAAATCCTCAAACAATACATGTTAATTCCAGGTTGTGAGGCACCAAAATATGGAAAAAGTCAATGGGGGTGAATACTTTTGCAAGGCACTGTAAGTTCCTTATCAGTATGTCTTTGGAGTAAGGAAGGAAACAGGAGCACCCGGAGGAAACCCATGCAAACAAGAGGAGAACATACAAACTCCATGCAAATGTTCTCCTTGTTCAGATTTGAACCTAGGACCCCAGCACTGCAAGGCAACAGCGCTAACCACTGAGCCACTGTGCTGTCCTGAGGCTTACATCCTTAGGACTCTGGGTCCTATACTAGAACTCTGAGCCCTGTTCAGGGGTAACAGATTGCTGTGGCAACCTCATCTGCCTTTTTTGCAGGTACATAGTCCTAGAGTCAAATCTGTTGGTTGACACACCAACTACGTAACATATGTAATTAGTAGTGTCTTGTACACAGATCAAAATCCAGTATCAAACAAGGCGATTTTACCCGGTAATGTGGAGGGCTGGTGGGTCTCCATTATGATGTCCTTGTAGAGATCTTTGTGTCCTTCTAAATACTCCCATTCTTCCATGGAGAAATAGACTGTGACATCCTGACACCTTACAGGAACCTGACACACACACACAAGGACAGAGTCATCAGTCAGGCATATTATAACCTTGGTGTACAATGTCCCAGCAGCGCTCACCTCTCCAGTCAGCAGTTGAATGATCTTGTTGGTGACTTCTAGGATCTTCTCTTCATTGATTTTCTCATGTGTTCGTGAGTGAGTAGGAGACACAGTACTAGGACTCTGGGTCCTGCTCAGTCCTTCTGAGGGGCAACTGCTTGGTGTGGCAACCTCATCTGACTTTTTTGCAGGTACATAGTCCTAGAGAGTTGTATGATACAAAACATGGGGAGAAATAAAATAAGTCGCAAGTAAACTGTAGTGGTACATGTACTATGGAACAGAACTTAAGGATCATTCTCCTGTAGAAAGTGCACACATGCAGCATAACAAAAGAGTCCAGTATGAGGCAGGAGAATAATCTGTAATTATGATCGGTTAAATCTATTGCCTCCAAAAACATATAACTTATTCTCAATATTCAGTATATGTTTTATTAACCATGATTTTTTTTTAATAAATGAAAGAGATGTCACGTGATCTTATTCCTGAACTCCCTCACTTCTCCAGTCAGTAGGTAGATGATCTCCAGTGTAAGATTTAATATCCTGTCAGTCATTTGATTTCTGTCTTTTTCCATCTTCTGGAAGTAGAATACCTGCCAAAATTAAACAGCAAAAGGTTTCCTCAAACAAAATATTATGTATTCTCCCAGTGGTTCAGAGTACAAAACCAACTAGAGCAACGTCTGCATGGAATCTGTATGCAGTCCTCTGCGTACATGATGTCTTCATCCTGACCTGTATGTACATGTGTATAGCTGTATGGACATTAGGTTTGATGCCTCAGAGAGGACAAACCCTGGAACTAGAAAGCTAGAGATGGGCTAGGCCAGGGATGGGCAAACTCAGCCCTCCAGCTGTTGCAAAACTACAACTCCCAGCATGCAAAGACTGCTTACAGCTATCAGCCTACAGCAGGGCATGGAGAGAATTGTAGTTTTACAACAGCTGGAGGGCCGAGTTTGCCCATCCCTGGGCTAGGCAATGGGTGGTTTAAGGTCAATGAAAAGCGGGTACAATGTGGACAGTCTGAGATCACGATGTCAAGTGGTTTGGAGATGCGGACATGTGTGAGGTAGTAAAGCAGGTCTATGTGAAGCAGGTAATGATAGGACAAGAAGCTGAAGGGCAGTCAAACAAGATTGTGAGTCAAAATTCTAAAAACATTAACCCTTTACTAGTTGATATATGAATACCTGCACTATCCATGGGTGTGCATCAGCTTTTTAAGTGCACCATACACTTAAGATATCTGTAAGGGTAGGGCCACCCCTCCGTTTTCTGGCAAAGAACAGCCTGCCAGAGCTCACCGGTTCTGGCCCAGCCAGATACTACCATTGACTGCCAGATTACATTTACTATAATGGGATCCAGCGGGTATCCAGATCTGCTGCATGCCGCAGTTTCTGCCCATTTGAAACCCGCCACTCATGCCGGAAAGAGGCCGGATCCCATTATAGTCAATGGGGTCTGGCAGTATCCAGCTAGGCTGGATCCGGTGACTCTGGCAGGCTGTTCTCTGCCGGAACAACCTGCCAAATCAGTTAAACGATGGTGGGAACCTACCCTTACTCAAATAACCACCTTACCTCAGCAGGAGGTAAAAAAAATGGGTGTAAGACAACCTTGATAATGCTTATCTTAAAGGCAAAACATTTCCCTGATCCTTGCTTCCTCTAATAGAGGACAATGAGTGACAGCACAGTTGTCCCTATAACATTAGGTTAAGGTTTGGGACAATTATCAGAGACGAACGGTCATACAAACGTGTGTTCCCAATAACTGTCTGGTGTACAGGTACATAGGGTGATCTTTCATGTGGCACCTAAAGTTATTATTTGAGATGCCAACTTTAGCCTGATGAAAGCACTGCCTTTTCACAGCTGTTCAACAGCAGAAGAGCATCCTGTCTTTCTGTAAGAGTTCTCCCTCCCCTTCTCTGCTGTGTACGCTTTCTAGATGAAAACAAGCATGGTGGGAGGTAAGGGAAGGGAAGTAACTGCTAAGACTTCCATAGAAGGCCCACTGCTTCTGAGAGAAGTGCATTTAGCAGTGCAGGTGAGGAGGGGAATAACTTGGGCAAGGAAGACATTAGGGAAGCCAAAAAAGATCTATTCCTTCACAGTGATGATTATACAATGAAGCACTGCCATTACACACACTTTATTTATTTTTTAAAAGCTCAGGTACGCTTTAAAGCCAGTTTTATAAAACCATGACATTAAAGTCATGAATGTGTTTGGGTCTTCACAAACCCAATTTAAATGACTGTCAATGAGCTCACGTGATTTCAGAATACATATATAGAGACCATGTAGTGACTCCAAGAATGTTGCATATTTAGGATCACTAAGGTTACTTTCACAAGATCGGTATTTTTCATCATTATGAAATTATTACGAATTTTTATAAAAATTTTCCATGACAGTATTTGATCCTCATTTTTGGTCTTGAATATACGTAATTCACATAGAGCAAGAATTTATCTTAGGCTATATGATAACTTTTGGCCACTGGTCTACATATCCCATCAGGGCAATCGCAAGCAGCTTCCCTCTGACTCAACTCCAAGGAACAGGTCAACTATGATTGAGATACAATGATGAACAAATTGCAGTGAACAACGAATGCACATTGTATTTTACAGTTTTCTAAAAAGATTTTCTTCAGGTTAGCATATGTACAAGTCTGGTGGACACCCTTTCAGTAACTTTACGTTACATATCTAGGAGCCCTTGTACATGTGCTGATGCACAAAGCACCCCCCCATTTCCTGGGAGAGTCTTCTATGTCTCAGCTACTAGGGACGGATCCTAGCTAACAACAGAAAGTGGTCTGCAAAGGGAGACCTCTGGTGGCCATGATCTTACAGCGTTTTTAAGGTAGATGCAGGCATATTTTTTAAATAAAGTGAGTTAGAAATTTGTTAATTACACCATTCTCTATTATAATAAATTGTGTGAAACTACAGTGACTCTTTAATGGTTGACACACTAAGAGCAAAACAACTATTCATGCCCCAAATAAGTGCAACCAAGTCTTCCTGAAATTAAACATCACGTAAAATGTAGTAATGACCTCTATGTTTAATAAAAGTTTGGGGTATAGGGTCCACTTCTTCTTTTGTTTTATTATGTGTGCTTTATTTTATTTGATACTATTTGGTGGACTAAAAGTAAAGTTGCCATAGATTTCAGTCTTCTTTTGTGCCAGAAAACTGGCGTAAAAGAAGATAAATGTGCTGGGCCCGTTGGCGGCATAGAGACACCACAAGTGCCTACAGTAGATTTAGGTGCAATGGTGCTCGCAAACATAGCGTTTGTTCCTTTTTTTCTGCCTGGCATAAAGGAAATGATGAATTCCCCCCCAATGTTTCAGTAATGTATGGCTGAACAGTAGAAATAAAACTAAGCCATTATTTCTGCTGCCTGCCCCCTCACTACTGTCTACTTGCTGTTACATAACATTTTTTTTTTAAACTCTATGTTTAGTCTTCAAAAAAATGCAAGCAGATGTGGAAATTAGCTGCCTGCTATACACACCATAAGCACGTATGTAGTATGGAAGGCAACCATGCTGTTCTCCACAGGACTAAGAGAATCCAGTGGTCACTTCTGGTGGCAGGACCTGTTGCTAGCCATCAAGCACAAAGAGACATTGGGGAAAAATGTGCAGTTTTCAGGCATAGAGAAGTCACAAATTCTTGCACAAGTGCTATTTTGTGCCAAAAAATTCTCACTTTTTGCCCGTTTCCACCTCCCTCGCCACTTATACAATAAGTGGGCAGGGTGTGGACATCAGGTCGTGGGCCAGCGGTGGCAACTCCATGGCCTGACTCAAGTAACAATAGAAAGCCAAAAGGCTGGTGCACATTAGACCAGAAATCTTTGCTACCCGCCTTGCTCGGTTTTCTTTTTCTGGCGCACGGTACTTTCAAGAATGTGCCAGAATTATTACCTTTTAATCTTGATGCACCATACACCGGCGGGGTTAGCTATTAAGACTGACATACAAAACGCTAGTCTTAATACATTCCCCCTATTATTTATTTGGGAGTCTGAAAGATTAAGACGCTATAATAGGAAACTTGTTTCTTACCAGTTTCCCTTTAATTTTAGTGAGACAACCCTTAGCTCTTATATAAGCAGGAGCATGCTGTTGTAATCAATATTGTCCTCACCTAACCAGAAACATGAAACAAGTTGCCTTTTAACCAGGTAACCCTACTTTCATCCCAAACATGTTCTTATTAGAAATGCCTTCTTCTAACCAGGAACACCGTCACCTAATAGGAAATGCTTTGCAAATATAAGCACAACAGCACTAGTCCCCATCTACAGTGGAATCTGATAAAATAAAATTCACCTGGAGAGTGGCGTGGCTCGGACTGAGTTGGAGCTCCAAGACAAAGTTCAAATGATATGTCCAGAACTGCAATGTCTCCATAAAACAGGAACTTTATTATGGATGGAGGGGTGTAAAATACAAGTCACGCTCTCGCAAAGCAGAAGCCCGAAACGCATCAGCATTACTTGCATTTTACCCCCGCTATCATAAAGTTCCTGTTTTAAGGAGACATCACAGTGCTGGACATACCATTTGAACTTTGCATAGTAAATGCTTTCTTCCAACTTGGAACGATCTTGGCTAACCAGGAATGTTTTCTTCTAACCAGGAACCTGTTGTTGGTATTATTGAGAATGCCCTTGTCTAACCAGAAACATCATCAAATACTCTAATTCCTTCTTTTACCTGAAAACATGTTCTCCTTATCAGGAACACCCTTTGACTAGTCAGGAATGCCTTCTTCTATTGAGGAACACATTCACCTATGAAATGTCTTCTTCCAACCAAAAATGCCTTCTTCTAACTAGTAATGTCTCGTTATTATCAATAAGGACCATCTTCTCCTGAAGAAGAAATTCCATTGGCTAACTAGGAATAACTTCTTCTAACAAGGAGCAGCCTCAACTTAATCATGCCTTCTGTGAACCAAACAAAGGTCTCATCAAAAACAAGAAGGAACGCAACTAAACAGGAAAGTCACCATGAAAGCCTTCATCAAACCAGAAATGTTGATCCCTAAGGGTCATCCTCCCCCCTCTACGGCTAACATCCATTACAGTCCACAATCACCATCTTCTATAAAACGCTCCACTTCACTGGAAATCTTAATAGGAATCAGACTTCATAGTTCTCCTGTACCTGAGTCTATAGGAACAACAGTATAGGCTGTGGGTACAAAGAGGGGGTGGGATGGACACTGTGGAAGAGAGTCACAGCCTGGTATAAAGTGACACTGCTCTTACAATAGGATGACTGTATGGCTGTAAAGGTGTGTGATGGTAAAGTGGTGCCCCAGCCACTAGGTGGTGCTGCTCTGTGCAGTGCCCAATAGTGGCAGCACAGACTTCAATCTGCGCTCCCACAGTGTGAAAACTTCTGCCTGTTCTTACTACCAGTCTGTGTTACCAGTGACAAGTCTATAACAGTTACAGGTAACAGTCCCCCCCATTTACTGTACGTTGTGTACATCGTGTCCCCTCCAGCTACATAAAAGGCATGCACTGTGCTCTGGGCCTCCCCTGCAGCCCTAGAGGCCGCGTCTCACCTGTCAGGCGCAGACAACACTGGGGGATTACATGCACAAGAAGCTCGAGCTCATTCCACCCTCACTAAATGTAAACTCCCAACAACATGTCGGCTGCTCTTTATTATGTCATCCACTCCGAATAGTCCGCGCTAGGGGGAGTGAGGAATGTAACAGGCACGTCCTCGGGGCGGCAGCCATGTTTTCGTAGCCAGCCGGGGACGTGTTATAGTCGCTGTTAAGATGGCCGCCGCTCTAGAGTTCTGCCTAGTCGATGGGGCGGAGCTTCCTGTGAGCACATCATGGCTGCAGCGTGAGCGATGGAGAGGGGAGGAGATTGATATACATACATGTAGGTGCATAAATGTCCTGCTGTATATATGCGATAGGTCTGAGGTGGGGGCGCATCCTGTATATGAATGTCTGTTCACCTATAGGGCCATATGTCATGGCTATACATTATTTTTTGTAGGCCTGTAGTGTATAAGGGTAGATGGGTAGCTCATGCACCAGATCTTTATGTATTCATACAGAAAATGAGTAGTCTCATCCCATGTTATTAGAGATTACAGAACACACATCCTGCCTGCCCACAGTAACCTTCTCTGATTCTCTGTTCAGTGCTGTCCGGACCCTTTAATACTTTAGGGAAAATAATCTAAATTCTCGGATCCTGTTCCCTGGAAATGGCTTCAGAGCAGACCTCGTCAATGGAGGAGCTTGAGACAGGCTAATGACAATCGAAGTAAAAGTGCAAATAGTTTTTACGCTTTGATCAGCCATGTCAATTTTTCTTACTTGGGGTTGAATACTACGTCCTAAAAAAGGGAACTGCAATGGGCTCAAATATGGTGCCCATCTATGCCAGGTGATACAGTGCAATGGGACTTGAATGGAACGAGGACTGAGCTGCGTCTGGACCACGTGACCAATGAATATGACACCTCTGGCCTAGGAAAAGACCTCAGCCGTGGCCTCTTCAAACAGCTGGTTGGCAGGGGTCCTGATTGTCGGACTCCTGCCAATCTCATATTGATGACCTTTCCTGAGGATTGGCCATCAATATAGGAATCTCAGAAAACCCCTTTAAGCGAATCCTGAAGCCCACAGACCATAATGGTCCCAATCATCTGGGTACAAAAACCGAGTCTTTTGATCCCATTTCATAATGGTTTTCCATATATTCAGTGGCGGTATGTAAAAGCAGAGAGTGAGAATCTGAAATAATCCCTTATACCAATTTGGGCCAATCTCGGGGTAGCATGCTTCCATGGTCGCCAATGTTTAAATGTCGTACGGAGAAGCATGGCCATGCGTCCATACACTGGAAAAGTCTATCATGTTTTTATACTTGTGAGTCTTTGTATGTGCTCTATTCGATACAATGCTCCTCCATCCTTCAATAAATTGGCAAAACATCTCAGAGCATGCAGGACAGTACAGCTATTTATTCTTGGACAACCCCTTTAAGGGAGAGGAGAGAAGAGGTGGTTACTGATTTTCGATTGATGTTTCAAAATCCTGATATTACGTAGCTTAGTAGTAGGTCTCATTGACTGAACACAGTGCATGGACTAACTGGCGTGTGGCATGTTGTATCGGAGGCCAGAGAGCTATCTAGATATCAACAGACCCATTAGGTCCACATGTCTACAAAAGGGATTCACAGCTGTCTAGACATCATCAAGTACATCAGGTGCGACGTGTTCCCCCCCTGGATTGTCAATACTCTTCTTCAGGGACGCATGAGTAAAAAATTGTCTTTTTTCTCAGTAGACCTGACATCCATTTTTGTACTGATAAAGTCCCTGATAAACCCCAGAGAATTGACAATCCGGGGGGAAACGCGTCAGACCTGATGTACTTGATGTCTAGACAGTTGTGAATCTATGCTGTTTTTAAGACGTGGACCTAGTGTACCTGTTGATCTCTAGATTTTATGCAAGCGGTTGTGGACCCACTGTGCCACTGACTGGGTATAATCCAGAGGGGAGTAACTAAGCAGCTACCTGGTATTCACTAGAGCCCCTAGTGGTGGGGATAGACTTGGGCGGTAGGGTAGCTGCCAGGTGCCACTCCAGAGAATTCCCCAAGTCAGTGGCAGCTGACCATGGGGTCAGAATACTCGGTGCGAGCACCGAGGGGACTTGTGTGGCCTGGAGGTAACGTGTCTGGACAGGTGGCAACAAAGTCCGTAAACAAGATCAGAGGTCAGGGCAGGTGGCAATCAGGCAAAGTCCAGAAGTACAATAGCAGGAGTTGGTACACGGAAAAGCAGACAGTAGCTAGACAGGCTAGAGACTGAGGTTGCTCAGGCCCTTACTCTCCCTCTCCTCAGACCTGGTCCTGGACAAGAATATTCATTGATGTTCTCTCTGGGTTCCCAAGATCTCTCCTCAGGGCCAAACCCCTTCTAGTCCACCAGAAACAGGGTCCTCCCTCTACTCTTTTTGATCCCCGGAATGGCCTTTACCTCAGACGTTTTCATCACTGACCGCAACAGGAGCAGAGACAGGTTTCTTGAAAAAACGATACAGGATGACAGGCTTGAGTAGGGAGACATGGAAGGAATTCGGTACCCGGAGGGAGGCTGGTAGCTTAAGCTTGTAGGAGACATCATTGATTTGTTCAAGAATCTCAAATGGACCAATAAAGCGTGGACCCAATTTGTATGAGGGTATTTTGAGCCGAATGTATTTGGAGGCAAGCCACACTTTATCATCAGGACGGAACTTAGGAGACTCTCTACGTTTTTTATCCGCGGTCTCCTTCATGTGCACAGAAGCCTCTTTTAGAGCTCCCCTGGTCTCCTCCCAGATTTTTGAGAATTCTCTTGAGGTAGCATCTACAGCAGGGATACCAGAAGAAGACGACACCGGGAGTGGGATGTCCGGCTGTTGACCAAAAACAATAAAAAAATGTCGATTTCTTGGAGGACTCACTGACATGATTGTTGTAAGAAAACTCAGCCCAAGGCAATAGTTCGGCCCAGTTGCCATGATGACTGTTAGTGAAGTGGCGCAAAAAGTTAGTCAGAATTTGGTTAACACGTTTCACTTGATCGTTGGACTGAGAGTGATACGCTGACGAGAAGTCCAGAGATACATTTAAAAACTTGCAGAGAGCTCTCCAGAATTTTGACGTGAACTGTGCACCCATATCGGACACAATACAGAGGGGAAAACCATGGAGACTAAAAATATGTTCAACAGATTTTTTTCGCCAGCTGAGGATCAGAAGGAAGACCAGGCAGAGGGACAAAGTGCGCCATTTTGGAAAAACTATCCACCACTACCCAGATCACAGAACACCCAGATCAAGGGTAGGTCAGTGATAAGGTCCATGGATATCTGTTGCCAAGGAGCCTCGGAAACAGGTAGGGGAAGCAAGAGACCCGCAGGATGTTGCTTGGAGGTTTTAGACTGTGCGCATGATGGACAGGCAGCGACCAACACTTGGATGTCTTGCCACATGGATGGCCACCAGTATCGTTGAGCAGTGAATTTGAAAGTCTTTTGTTGCCCGGCATGACCTGCAATTTTAGAGGAATGACCCCAGGTCCCTTGCTACAAAAGTCTTTCCGGGTGGAATCTCAGACAACTTGACTGGACAAATTTTTGCGGGATCAATGATGTGTTGAGGCTCCTCCTCTCGATCAGTAGCATCAAAGGACCTTGAGAGAGCATCTGCTTTGATATTTTTCTCTGCGGCACGGAAATGAAGAGCAAAATCAAACCGATCAAAGAATAAGGACCATCTGTCTTGACGAGGATTCAGTCTTTGTGCGGACTGCAAATAGGTCAGATTTTTGTGGTCGGTGTAAATCACCACAGGATGAGATGCTCCCTCTAGAAGATAACGCCATTCTTCCAGTGCCATTTTGATGGCCAGTAACTCCCTGTCCCCAATAGAATAGTTGCGCTCAGGAGCAGAGAAGGCCCTGGAGAAGAAACCACAGCTTACCATCTTACCGGAAGGAGCCTTTTGTGAAAGCACTGCCCCAGCTACAAGAGACGATGCATCCACCTCCAGGTAGAATTGCTTGTTAGCATCAGGGCAATGGAGAACCGGAGCAGTAGAAAAGGCTTGCTTCAAGGTTTGAAAGGCCGATGCAGCCTCAGCTGTCCAATTCTTAGGATTTGCTCCCTTACAGGTCAAGGCAGAGATCAGAGCAGTCAAGGACGAGAAGTGCGGAACGAACTGGCGATAGTAGTTGGCGAATCCCAGGAACCGCTGGATTGCTTTTAAACCTGAAGGATGAGGCCATTTTAGAATTGCTGACAGCTTCTCGGGATCTATCTGCAGGCCAGTATCAGATATTATGTATCCTAGGAATGGAACGGAGGACTTCTCAAAGGTACATTTCTCAAACTTGAACGGGGGAGGAATCACCTTCACCTAGGGCCCCCTCTCCAACGGACCCTAAGCTCGAGAGTTTCCCGGCTTCAGAGGACAAGCAGGGAGTACATGATCAGAACCACCACAATAGAAACAAAGTCCTTTGGCACGGTGGTGACGACGTTCCTGTTCAGACAGCTTAACTCGGTCGACCTGCATGGGCTAAGGAACTGCAGACAACATGGAAGGCAGAGGGTTAGGCGCTTGCTGAAGAGAAGATGCCAGATGATAAGGCCTCTCCTAACGTGCCACCTCTCTAACACGTTCCTGGAACCGTAAGTCAATTCGAGTAGCCACGGAGATGAGGTCGTCCAGAGTGAAAGGAACATCCCGTCCGGCCAACTCATCTTTAATTCTTCCACAGAGGCCTTCCCAAAAGATGGCCACCAGTGCCTTATTATTCCAGCCAAGTTCAGAGGCTAGTGTACGGAACCGGACTGCATAACGGCCCATGGATTATTCCCTTGACGCAACCACAATAGGGAGGCCGGCTCTGTCCGAGGCAAATTGGTGAGCAAAAGTTCTAAATGAAGGGTGCATTGGTTTATGAACCCCCGGCACTGCTTGGGGTCACCATTGAAATGTGGAGGAGCTGAGAGACGAGGTCCAGATCCCGGTATGTAGGAAGAGGGTGGAGCAGAAGTCACGTTAACCGGGCTAGAGAAGCTTGATGAAGCTGGGTTAGCAGATGTCAGGTCATTTAGACGCATATTCACATTTCGTAGGTAGTATAGTATTTGATCCTGGCGCTCACGCTGCTGAGCCAACTCTTGGTGTAACTCGGTGGTACTTAGAGGGTTCGGATCAGCGGGGTCTATGGCCTGAGCAAACTGTTATGCAAGTGGGTGTGGACCCACTGCGCCACTGACTGGGTATACTCCGGAGTGGCGTAACTAAGCAGCTGCCTGGTATTCACTAAAGCCCCTGGTGGTGGGGATAGACTTGGGCTACAGGGTAGCTGCGAGGTGCCATTCCAGAGTAGTCCCCAAGTCAGTGGCAGCTGACCCGGGGGTCAGAATACTCGGTGCGAGCACCGAGGGTACTTGCAAGGCCTGGAGGTAACAGGTCTGGACAGGCGGCAACAAACAAAGTCCTTAAACAAGATCCAAGGTCAGGGGCAGGTGGTAAAACAGATAAAGTCCGGGGTCAGAGGCAGTCGGCAATCAGGCGAAGTCCAGGAGTATAATAGCAGGAGTTGGTACACGTAAAAGCAGACAAGATAACACACCTTTGCACAGTAGCTAGACAGGCTAGAGACTGAGGTTGCTCAGGCAACTTCCTGTAGTAGGAAGTGCCTTTAAATACCTGCTGCAATCCAGCCATAGGCTGCTGAGACAGAGGGCGTGTATGTGCTGCCTCATAGATGCAGAGAGACACACCCATGCTAGCTTCAGTACTGATGCAAGTCTCCAGCAGGAAGGAAACTCTGGCATGGAACGTATGTAGCAGAGCTAAGCCAGTTGCAGCCCATGTTTGTCAGCAGGGCGGCAGGAGGAAAAAGGAGGAGCCCGGCGCCTGTGCCTGCGGTTAGGGGCAGCGGTGCCGGCACGGACTGCTGGCCTAACACTAGATAGCTGTGAACTAACTCTACTGCTGTCTAGACATTTGAGGACTTTATGCTGGACCATATATATACTTTCCCCTACAATGCCCTATGAATTATTATGAACTGACCAGTGACTGACTAAAATACAGTACGTATATATTACAGTCGACCCGACTGGTGGAACATTTGGGCCAAATTTCTCAAACCTATATCTGGCGACCCCCTATAAGGGTATTAGAGAGATAACTAAAAAGACAGTGGGATCATCCTTGTCAGGGCGGCAGTGCCACTCTTAGGCAGGGCAAGAGTAGGAACATCGAAGGGTTTTTTACTGGGGTTAATTTTTCATTTTTATGATTATTATTAAAGGTTACGTTTTATGGGGTAATTTTTTTCCCGCTGTGACGACATTACTATATTACGAATATTTCTAGGTGCTACTTCAAAGTGCCGATGGGACACATTTATCAAAGCTGAATGCCAATTTTCTGGCAGTTATGTTCAAATGGCATTTTGTACAATAAAACTTGTGTAAATTAAATTAGCTGGCGTATATTTCAGTTTGTGACGCACGGACAGCATAAGACGCAAAAAATTTATTCAGAGGTGTGTGCACATCTTACCCCTGCAGACTTGTATGAAATGCCAGGCTTTAGTAAATGTGACCCAATGCTCTATGGTTCAGGCTCCTGACCCAGACAACTGTGTAGATGATCACACTCTTGGTGAGACTGCGCAAAAATGTTTTCGAAAATTTATTTTTTAGCAGTCAACTTCTTAGAAACATTTTTGAATGGCAACAATCTGTGTGTCTAAGAATGTAAAACTGCTATACTCCATAGGCAAAACCAGGAGCGAATTCAAAAAAGAGGAGAAGTTGTATCTGTCCTTTAGGGCTCATGCACACGCCCGTGTTTTGGGGTCCGCAAATTGCGGTTTGGCAAAACAGGAATCCCGGGGAGTACAAGCCACCATTTATTTTTAAACTTATGTAGAAATGTCCTATCCTTGTCAGCAAAATGGACAAAAATAGGACATGATCTGTGTGCTGTCTGCATCTTGTGCAGCCCCATTAAAATGAATGGGTCCACATCTAATCCACAAAAATGTGGCTCAGTTGAGGACCGAACATGCGATTGTGTCAGGATCTGTTCAGGAAAAAACGGATGGTTTTGCACGCAAGTTCAATCAGTTTTTTCTACGATTGCATCCAGTGTGTGCTTTTAAAAAACAAAACAATGTTATAAAAAACTACTGTATTTTCCGGCGTGTAAGACAACTGGGCATATAAGACGACCCCCTACTTTTCCTGTTAGAATATAGGGTTTGAGCTATACTCGCCCTGTAAGACTACCCCTCTTCCAACGCACACCAAATAAAAATGAAACAGACGATCTGAGCATGAGAAAACCACTGAGAGCAGGTAGAGGACGCTGCATCAAGAGCGACTGGCCGGGATGCAGCGCACGGTGGCTCAGCTAGAGGGCGCCTGTCCCTGAAGCTGGAGATGGACAGCTTGTCCAGTCCGGCTTGGAAGTAAAGAGGACCTTTCACTGGTCCAACAATTGTTAGATAATGATATATACCGTATGTGTACAGCGGCACACAGGGATAATAGTAAGTGCAGGGAGATCCCTGGGCGCCGCTCTACACATACATATCATTATCTAACAATCGTTGGACCAGTAAAAGGTCCTCTTAACCCCTTAAGGACCCATGACGTATGTGAAGGGGGCATAGTGAGGGCCAAACTACTGTGAAATGGGCACAACTGAAGTGGCAAAAAAAACAACTATCAATCGGCCAAGTCTCTTTATACAGATAAACTAATATTTATATGTATATTAATGTTTATTTCATTTTCAATTTAGAAACCCAGAAAAACAACAACATTCTGTAGCCAAAAGAGCTGTCCACTCTTTTATTTGAAAGTAAGTAAAATTTTTGTGGTATGCATTTGTTTTGTAAAGTTCAAATATTAAAATTATTTTCTTTTAATAGATATGCCCTCTTCAAGTGATGCTGGGAGTCTTCCTCCTCGCCAACGTCGCAGACATATTGCGGTATGTGTTGTTACTTTACAAAATCCCATTGTAAGATTTTTTTTATTGTTGTTATTAATTATTTCATTTTTCTCACAGTCATCATCAGAAGAAGGGGAGCTGCCCAGCCGTCCAGACCCAGCTCCTGAAAGCCAGGAACATGCGGCAAGAGGGGAGCAACTCCCAGACCCCAGCAGCAAATGGTAGGTGTTCATGTATTATTTTTCTATATTTATTGTCTTCTATTTTTTATAATCTAATTTATTTTTTATTTTATAGCCATCTGATTCTGTAGCCTCACAGAGACGTTCTCCAGCCCCCGCCAGAGGTAGACAGGGAACTCACAGCAGTCGGGTTCTTGTACGTTTTTTAAATAAAATTCCAGTAATTTTTGATTGGTGTGAACAGTATTTTAATGATTTTTTTTTTTTTTAGGGTTCCAGAGTCTCCACCGGCCAGAATGAGGAGGAAGTCACCTTCTACATTGACAATGACCTCCTCATTCAACTGGTGGAGGCGCGCCCAGCCCTGTGGGACCACACTGACCGCCGACACACAGACCACAATGCGACCCGGCTCCTCTGGCATGAGATATGTGAGGCTATAGTGCCAAATTGGGAGGACCTGAGAGACAATCAACGGGATCAGTGCCGTATGTATTGATTATTATATATGTGAAATGCATAGTTAAATGACTGAAAAGTGGTTTACCATACAGTTGATGTGGATTACTGCTACTACTAGTTTCACACAAAATGTTAATTTATTTTTCGCAGAGGCTATAACAACTCAATAGTAAACCATTTTTGATTCACACAAGCCTTTGAGTACAAAGATTAACTTTGTATTTTTATTTTTGTTTTTCAGGGGCAAAGATAATGGTTCGGTGGCGGTCCATCAGGGACCGATATAGGAAGGACTATAATGAGGAACTTCGGGCGCCGAGTGGTTCAGTTGGAACCTCAAGGCGGGAATACCGTTATCATGCCGCCGTGGGGTTCCTGAGAAGAACCTTAGAGCTGCGAAGGTAAGAGATTCTGTACATTGTGATTTATTTAGAATTTTGCAATCCAATCTATATGTCTGACCCGACAGACAATCATTTGGCACTGTATCTTAGAAATCCACATAGTGGTATTGTTGTGGTGTTAGTGGTCGGCCACACTTATAGTATGTTTTAATGTTTCCCTGTAAAGACCATTATATTTGCCAACACCAATTCGGAATCCGAGAGAGGCCTACTATCAGTGGCCTCTAAGTAAATATATGGAAAAGGTTAAAGAAAATTAAGATAATATTCATCAAACCACTTGCATGTGGCAAGGCACTAGCTGCTCTCTAGATTGAAAAAGTTCAAAAGCGTGATTACCTCAATGCTTAATTCTGACTTGCCCACACTGTGATGTTAGCACGATGAACGGTCTTTTGGTTTGTCCTTTTCAGTTGAGAGAGGAGTGACTGCCTTGTTAAAGTTCACATTAAAGTTGGTTGATGTCTTGACTTTGTAGTGTGGATCTCCTCTGTAAATCAACCCTAATTTTATTTTTGTTTGCTCTCCAGAACAACAGGCAGCACTCGGGCATCCGAAGTTCTTCAAGAGGCGCTCCCTGATGAGCCAGCAGCCGCAGGATCCTCTGGTCTTCGTCAGACAACTGGTCAGGACACTGATGTTCCCTTATCTGAACCGCCTGGCGACCCAACAATGGCCAGATTGGCTCCTGTCTTTCAGGCCACCATACGTCGCCAGAGAGTAGGTAGGAGCCGTCAGGCGGACTATGAGGATCTCACAAGGCTCGTTTTCGAGTCCTTGATAGGATCTTCAAATAGGGTTGCCACTTTGGAGAATGGTTTAACGCGTCTGCAGGAGGGAGCGGTTTCGGCGCAACAAATGAGTCCGGTGCGGCACTATTTGAATTCTCTGGTCCCCGTGATGGAACAGTTCACACCTGACCAGTTGTTTGAGGCCCGCAGACTGGTGGACTGTGCCTTGTGGCAAGTGCAACAACTCCCCCCATCCTTTCCCCCATCCCAGCCCTTTTCCCAATCCCAGCCATTTCACCAATCCCAGTCCTTTCCTCCATCAAACTCCCACCCCCCATCCCACTCTCCCAGTGTTGCACTTGCACCAACGCGCCCATTTTTGCCCACCGTGGCAGAACAACCTGAGAACAGAGGGGCCCTGTATTTATTGTAATAAATCTGCTTGTCTTCCTTTCTCTTTTTTTAACATTGTTTTTAGGGTACTTTTGCACTTGTAGCAGAGTGATCCAACAAGGAGGTCCGTCGACGGAACTGCCTGGCGGATCCGTCAATTTTCATGCAAACGGAAAGTATTTGAAGACGAATCCGCCTACCGATCCGTCTTTCAAATGCATTGCAAGACCGGATCCGGCATTCCTATAGGAAAAAATGCTGTATCCGGCATTCTGGCAAGTGTTACGGAATTTTGGACGGAGATAAAACCGAAGCATGCTGCGGTATTATCTCCGTCCTGAAATGTCAAAAAGACTGAACTGATGACATCCTTATGCATCCTGAACGGATTTCTCTCTATTCAGAATGCATGGGGATAAAACTGATCAGTTCTTTTCTGGTGTAGAGCCCTATGACGGAACTCAATGCCAGAAAAGAATAACGCAAGTGTGAAAGTACCCTTATTGTGATCAGGAGGAGAATACATTACAGTTGAGACATCGTTAATCACAATGACATAGCTAAATGTCTCAGATAGCTCCCAATCCATTTAAAATGTTTCCCCCTACTTTCTAAAAACATCCTCTCTCCCGAAACTTACTCCCCCCAAACCCCAACCCAACTAGAACTGAAGCTTCACATTGATCGTCGCTCATCTTATTATAATTCTCCTCAATAGTTTACTTCTCACAACTCTTATAAGCGTATTCTGCCCAATGTTCCTCCTAGTTGTGCCTCCAGGTACTATGAAGTTTGTTTGAAGGGTGCCATCAACTCCTGTATTTCCACATCTGATAATGAAAATTCAATAAACTTTCTCAATTTTTTGATGAATCTGTCAGTGACTTTTTCTTTATTGCGTTCGGTATCTAATCTATCCATATATAACAATTGTTTCGTAGTCCCTATTACTTCCTCCCATGAAGGACCCTCCGCTTGCAGCCAGTGTCTCAAAATAAATTTTTTAGCCAACGTCAGCAAATGCAGCCCTCCTTCTACAACTGCAGTTGAAGAGTCTGCATCTTGGTTCCTCGGAATGTGCCGAAAGACACCCTGCTCCGGGCTGAGTCGAACAGTCATCCCCATACCGAGTGTATATAATGTATAGCTCGTGCCCAAAGCCACTGCAGGTCCGGGCTTTTTCACAGGGCATGTAGCAGTCCAGCCTTTGGCAATTCACATTTAGGACACTAATGCAGTGTGCTGGGGAATCTCAATAAGAAAGGTCAAATGCATTAGTGGCTTTGTGTATTATACGTAGTTGCATCTCGTGCCACTGCTCATTACATGTTGCACGTCTTATGAGATCCATACCTTCCCTCATTTTTCGTGTCAAGTCCTTGTCTCCCAGTTCCCTTTCCCATTTGCCAAAAACTCCCTCAACTAGACCAATAGACTGTATGCTTTGGATTCTCCGATATAGTTCTGAGAGTGATGATGTGCTTTTATCTGTTCCCAACAAGGCCTCAAACCAAGTCGATCTCTCCTTCTCTCCCATCGTCTCTGATTGTGATTTGCAATATGTCCTTATCTGGTGAAAGGGGAGATAATGCGATGTTGCCATCTGATATTTATCCTGGAAATCTCCCCAGGACATTAACCACTGCCCAACGCGTTCTCTCTCCATTCCCTATATATTTTGTTTTTCCGTCCCTGGGGAAAGCAGGCAGAGACCACAGGGGTATCTTTGGGGAAAGGTAAATTGGGAGTCTGTATAGTTTCCTGATAGCTTTTCAGACCATAATCATATCTCTCAGAAGCACAGAGTGTTTTACCATCACTGGGATATCCCTATATCTAGTGTATAGCAGTGTCGAGAGGTCCCAGGATATGCCATCTCCTGTTCCAGATGCCCAGCTAAGAAATGGGATGTACCCCAAATCCAGCCCCTTACATGCCTAAATAAGGCCGCTAAGTTATAATTCCTAATGTTTGGTAATTAAAGATTTCCTTCCCATTTCAACATGCATAGCTTCCTATATGCTATGCGGGGTCTCTTTTTTTTCAACAGCAAAGAAGTAAATTCAGCTTAAAGGGAACCTGTCATCAACTTTATGCTGACTATATAATGAGGATGGGCTCCATCCTATTTTAATCACCAAATTTGTTAAATGGTCATGTACTACCTCCACTGCGTATTGCAAAGTCAGCTGAGGTCTAAGGCCATGTAAAAATAACATTTGGCTTTTACTTATGTTTATTTTATATCCAGTTACTGAGCCATAGTGGAGGAAGGTATCTAATGCTTTCCCTAGATGTAAGTCTGGAGTCTTTAAGAATATAAGGAGCTTGTCCACAAACTAGCTTAATCTCCTTCCTGCACACCCCAATCCCCTCGTATATGTCAGATTGTATCAATAACTGAGCTAAAGGCTCTAGGGCTATGTTGAACAAAAGGAGGGATAGCAGGCACTTCTGTATTGTGCCTCTTTTTAGTTCTATGATGCCTGATAGAAATCCTGGGAGACAGACTTTTGCTTGGGGGGTTATCATACAACGCTTCCAGATATTTCCGGAAGCATCCCCTAGCCATTTCCAACTGATGTTATCGAACGCCTTTTCGGCGTCATTTGCCAAAAGTGCAGGGTTAAACTCCTTCTTCACTCCCTTCTGTCTATCCTGTGTTGCCAGAACCTTTCTTAAGTTGGTCACTGCTGATCGGCACTTTGCAAAACCCACTTCCTATAAGGTCTGGTAGAAAAGAGGCTAGGCTGTTTGCCAGTATTTTTTTTAACAAATCTTTATTTTTAACATGAATAGCACAGTGAAGAGCATTCAAATCAATCAATGAAGAACATGTTCACGGTGTGGCGATTCGCTCCGGTAGACAGGGGTGCGGGTGCAGTATAGAGGCAAATGGAGTCCAAGTAATAAAGCAAACAGTGTTTTATTTCACACTTGCTCAAACAGAAAACAGAACAGTCACTTGGTGTTAGTTCACACACAAAATAACAGAAAGTTTCACCTGGCTCCTTTACTGGTATGAGTCCCGTCCTGGCTGGTCGCACAGCCACATTAAGTCTCTCACAGGGCACTAGGCGCCCTGTACGCCTATGTCAGAGTCTAGGCCTCAGCTCCACACAATGCAAAAGCCACCCAAACTCACAGTGATTTTCCTTCCCCCTCAGCTGAGGCTGCTGCCTGGGAATTTAAATCCCAGCCCAAAACCCGATCCTGGAACGTGAGGAGTAGGCACCCGCCCAACTCTTTGCCTACTCCCAGTAAGAGCCGGCCCGGATTGACTTTGCAGCCATGCTAAGTACAAAGGTGTTAACAGCATCTGCTACTAACACATAAAATCCGGATCTTACCTCACTGAGGCCAGGAACCTCGGTGACACGTATCTGCCATCTATGACGGCACCTTGCACCCTACCACAACGGGGAAAAGACTCGACAGTGAGAATCTATGACATTAGCTAACATTGGACACATATTACACAGAGTATGCCTCTGGTATAAAGGACGCTAACTGGTTCAGAAAAAACTGAGATCAAACTAAATAAAAATAAAAGATGTTTGTGTTTTCCGTTTAAGAGATAGAAAGCATTCAGTGAGCTCATCTAAGACGATGAAGGGAGTGCCGGAGATGCCATTCGCGCCACGGAGACCATAGGTCCTGAAATTTGTCATGTAAAAGGGATGCCCAGCTACAGATTTCCTTCATTCTATACATTTCTTGTAGCTTCTCTACCCAATCTCCCTTGGTCGGGGTGGAATTGCTGAGCCAATGCATGGGTTTTAACAATTTGACTGCCATTATGAGTGTGGTAGGAAAGTGAGCTTTTTTGATAGGGCAAGATTGGTCTGGCAAATTAAGTAGAACTAAGGTAGGAATTAGAGAGATGAAGGTGGAGCAAATCTGGTTGATGGCCTGATTTACATTATTCCAAAAAGGGGAGATGCATGGGCATTCCCACCAAATATGAAGGGTTGAACCAGGAGCACCATGGCATCTCCAACACTCCACAAGTATTGATGGACTAATTCTATGCAGAATTTCCGGGATCCGATACCACTTGCTTACAAGCTTGTATGAGTTCTCTTGTATTCGGATGCACCTAGAGGTGCCATGTGAATTTTGAAGGATTCGTTTAGTCTCAGTTTCTGAGAAAGAGAGACCTAGTTTCTTCTTCCACTGTAAAAGATATGTGGGCTTAGATGGGGAAGATCCTTTCAAGATCTTCTTATAGAAGAGGGAAATAAGACCTTATCTCTGACCCATTCTGTGACCTTTAGAAATTGGAAACATATTTTATGAAAATGACCATATTGAATGGCAGACCACCGCTTTGTGCAATAAACATCATTTAAGGTCTTCAGAGAGGGAATCGAATTGTCCGGCAGTAAGTCCCATATCAGAACCCTGCCTAGTGTAGGCCAAATCCCCAAGTCATCTGTATAGTTGTGGGTAGGGGAGTAGTTTAGTGGGGGTAAGAGGAGAAGGAAAGTTGGTCAGCTGTAGAGGCGCTGGAAGGGCCAGCCAAGTATACAATACCCCTTTAAACAAAGGATGAATTATCAGACCAGGTTACATAGTTAATACGGTTGAAAAAGGACATAAGTCAATCAAGTTCAACCAAGGGATAGGTGGGGACGCGAATCCCAGAAGGAAATGAGACTCAGATTTCCACACATTTGCATAAACATTAATGTTGTTTACTTTTAAGAATTCATCTAAACCCTTTTTAAAACTGTCCACTGTTCCT
Organism: Bufotes viridis; assembly: GCA_033119425.1. Classification (NCBI taxonomy): domain Eukaryota; kingdom Metazoa; phylum Chordata; class Amphibia; order Anura; family Bufonidae; genus Bufotes; species Bufotes viridis. The sequence continues at coordinate 118,101,488 of CM065594.1, forward strand.
GCTGTGACCATGTCCTGAGGAAGCCTATTCCACAGATTCACAGTTCTTACAGTCGGAGGCAGTACCCTCTTGTCTTTTGAGGGCATTTTACATGGAACAGTTTTTCATCGTATTTTTTGTATGGCCCATTTATTATATATTTGTATAGGTTAATCATGTCCCCCCTTAGACATCTCTTCTCAAGACTAAATAAATGCAATTCTTTTAATCTTTCTTCATAACTAAGACCCTCCATGCCCCTTATCAGTTTAGTCGCACTCCTTTGTACTTTTTCCAGCTGCAGAGTTTCCTTTCTATGAACTAGTGCCCAGAACTGAACGGCATATTCTAGATGAGGCTGCACCAACACTTTGTAATGTGGTAGTATTACATCCCTGACCCGCGAGGCCATGCCTCGTTTAATGCATGACAATATCCTGGTGGCCTTAAAAGCAGCTGATTGACATTGTATGCTGTTATTCAATCTATGATCTACAAGGACCCCATATCCTTCTCTATAAGTGACTTCCCCAGTGTTACATCCCCTAGGACATATGAAGCATGGAGATTATTACTACCAAGACGCATAACTTTACATTTATCCATATTGAACCTCATTTGCCAAGTTGATGCCCAATCACTCAGAGTATTCAAGTCAGCTTGTAGTTTATGCACAGTACTACATAGCTTAGTGTCATCTACAAAAGTAGAAATGGTGCTATTAATCCTGTCTTCGATATCATTAATAAATAAATTAAATAATAGAGGACCCAGCACTGAACCTTGTGGTACACCACTTATATCTGAATAGGAATCATTAACCACAACTCTCTGGATACGGTCCTTCAGCCAGTTTTCAATCCAATTACAGACTATACTTTTCAAGCCTATAGACCTTACTTTACCTATTAAACGTCTATGAGGGACAATATCAAAAGCCTTTGCAAAATCCAAACCCACTACACAGCCGCCCCTCTGTCCAGGCTACTACTCACCTCCTCATAAAACAAATCAGGTTAGTCTGACAACTTCTGTCCTTGGTAAACCCATGTTGGTTATCAATTATAATATTATTTACAGACACATACTCCTATATATAGTCCCTTAAGAGTTCTTCAAACATTTTTCCCACAACAGAAGTTAAACTAACTGGTCTATAATTACCTGTGAAGGACCTAGATCCTTTTTTAAATATGGGCAACACATTTGCCTTGCGCAAATCACTTGGCACTGTTCCTAGAGAATCTTTAAAAATTATAAACAGCACAGCAATGACTGAACTGAGCTCTTTAAGCACTCTTGGGTGTAATCCATCAGGACCTGGAGCCTTGTTCAAATTTACTTTATTTAACTTATTTTGGACCATATCTACAGTTAGCCAATTGAGTATATTACTGGATGTACTAACAGCCCCAGTACCACAGATATCAGCTCCTTTTTCTTCTTTTGTATATACAGAGCTGAAAATCCCATTTAGTAACTCTTCCTTTTCCTTATCTTCAGTGACTATCCCCCATTTACCATTATTTAGGATACCTACCTGCTCAGACCTTGGTTATTTAGCATTTATATATTTTAAGAATTTTTGGGGATTTGTTTTGCTCTCTTTTGCCACCTGTTGTTCGTTTTGTATTTTTGCTAATTTTATCTCCTTTTTACAGATTTTATTAAGCCCTTTGTAAACTTCAAACCCTACAGCTGACCCCTCATATTTGTTTTTTTAAATGCCCTTTTTTGTCTTTTATTGCCCTTTTTACAGTAGCTGTAAGCCATGGGGGGTTTAATTTTAGCAGTTTATACTTGTTACCCAAAGAAATACATTTTTTAGTGCAATTACTCAATGTGGATTTAAAGCTCTCCCATTCACACGTCCGTAGAATGGGTCCGGATCTGTTCCAAAGTTGCGGAACAGATCCGACCTATTCATTTTCAATGGGGCCGGAAAAGATGCGGACAGCACACAGTTTGGTGTCCGCATCCGCATTTCCAATGCGTGTCCCCGATCTTCCAGTCTGCGGCTCCCGAAAAAAATAGAACATGTCCTATTCTTGTCCGCAATAGCGGACAAGAATAGGCATTTCTATAGGGGTGCCGGCCCGGTGTATTGCAGATCCGCAATACACAACGGACGTGTGAATGGACCCTTATCCTTAGTATTATTATGTGACAGTGGCTGCTCACAGTCTATGTCCTGAAATGCTGCCCTCAACCCAGGAAAATTAGCCTTTTTAAAATTCAGTGTCTTTGCTCTGCCTGACAGAGTTTGCTTCTTATAGTGTAGGGGCAATATAATTATATTGTGGTTACTATTACATAGTGTTTCTTGAACAGTAACGTTACCAAAAAGCTCTGCATCATTAGAAATGACCAGATCCAACAGAGCATTGGTCCTCTGGTTGTTTAGGGGTTTTCCAGAGATTAGCAAAGTCAGAGGGTGATAGCAGCAGCAATGTCAAGTCCTAGCTTGTTGGTATGGGGTTATGTAATTCAATTTGCAAATGCTATGGTATGGCCCTGTAATAAGTTGTAACATCTGGAAGGCCAAAACCACCCAGACGTTTGGGCAGGATCAGGGTTTTATATGAAAGGCATGGGTGGGAGTTCTTTCACACAAAGGAAGAAAATAACTTTGTACTGAGGCCAGGAAACTAGGTGGCAGATATATTGGTGCGGATTGCATGAATTACAAAAGTTTTGGAGCGATAAAGGTTTTAAGTAAATTCTTACTGCCTATCCAGGTCATGTAAGGTATCTCCAGATTAGTTAACTGATGTTTAATCTCCTTCAGTAATAGAGGATAATCAAGCTGGTATAGGGCATAGGACATATGGGTGAGGGGCCATTGAGGGAAATGACTGGGAAAGTGAAAGTCTAATATTTTTGGGCAAATTAACCGCTAGGGCAGAACACTTAGGGAAGTTAATTTTGAAATTTGACAGGAATTAAAATCGGGTGAATAGAGCCGGAAAGGCAACTACAGGGTCTGTGAGGAAGAGCATCATGTCACCTGGAAAAACGACCACCAGGTGGTTGCCTTGTTTGATATTTAGTCCTTGAATAGAGGTATCCTGCCTAATGGCCTGTATTAGAGTTTCAAGGCAAAGGATAAATAAAGAGTGGGATAAGGGGCAGCCCTGTCTTGTGCCGTTTTCTATATTAAAGGTAGGAGAGAGGATACCGTCAACCCTAACCCTGGCATGTGGAGAAGAATATAAAGACATAACTGTGGTTATAACTAGGGCTGGGAAGCCAAACTTTTGTAGAGTTAGTTCCATAAACCTCCAATCTACCCTATCAAACGCCTTTTTGGCATCAGTACTGAGAAGGGTCAGTCTAGTCTCTGAACGGTTTAAATATTCTATGGCTGTCCCTACCTCTGACAAACCCAGTTTGCTCGGGGGAGATCACTTTCTGGAGTAAGGGCGCTATCCTTGAGGCAAGGATTTTGGTCCACAGCTTGATATCTGCGTTTAAGAGTGAAATTGGCCTGTAGCTTGCTGTTAATTTCGGGTCTTTACCGGGTTTGGGCAAGACAACTATGTGTGCCTCTAGGGTTTGTTTAGCCGGTAGAGAGCCTTCCCACATTGCATTAAAGTATTGTTCCAGGCAGAGGCCAAGTATTGGAATGAATTTTTTATAGTATGAGACGGGTAAACTGTCTGGGCCAGGGCTCTTGCTGGAAGCGGTGGAATATAGGGCAGATTTGATTTCCTGTAATTTTATTGGAGACATGAGGGAAGTGGCATTGTTTGTTCCTAATGTGGGAAGTTTTAGCGAGTCCAGAATCCCCTTGATTTGTGAGGATCTATCCGACGCGTCTGACTGCGATTTTTGCAGTCTCAGGTTATAGAGGGTGTGATAATAAGCAAAGAAAGCAGAAGCAATGTCAAACATATCGGACAGTGGAGTGCCATTTGCTGCTTTAATAGATTTAATGTGTGTTTTTGCTCCAGCCTTTCCTTAATCAGGGCAGACATCATTTTATTTCCCTTTTCACCATGTGCATAATGTTTGTGTTTAATCCGCATATAGGTTGTCAGGACTTGAACCCGTGGCCAGTCATGTCCCAGGCGGTAGCTCTACCCACTAGGCTACCGTCTCTCCTTGGACTATTCTCTAGCTAACTTCTAACTACCTCTCTTGTCCTTGCCTTGTCCTGCTGATTATCCCAATCTCTAGCACCTGCTACTTCCCTATAAAACCCAGCCCTTGAACCCAGCCCTTTCCTGGTTATTGTGCCTCCAAGCCTGTAGCAAGCTTCCTCTCTGCTCCTCCACCACCACCACTACTGCTGATTTACCATCGTTGCCAACCCGGACCGTTTGACCTTGCTGATTAGCCGCCTGCATTGACTCACTGCTTACCACCGACCACGCCTCCGTCTACTCCTGCTGTTACCTCGCTGCCATCTCTGCTGCCGACCCGGACTGATTGACCACGCTACCTGCTTCCTGCTTCTGTGGGCCTTTGCCACTGGACTCCATACTCCCAGCTTGGGTGTCCTCTGACTAAGGTGAGCCTCGTTTGACACTACCATCCATAACATAGGTTCTGGCCGCTCTAACGTTTTGTGGGCTGTCTCAAGGGTGGCTATGCTAGTTAGTAATGATGTAATTTGAAGCGTGCATTATTTTTTCAGTTGGGAACCTAATGCAATGAACTCACCCCTCACTACAGCCTTATGGCCTTCCCAAATGGAGGATTGATTTGCTCATGAGGTCATATTTTCTAAAAAATACCTGTTCAGTTTCTCAGAGAAAGCTTGGACTGTATTCATGGAGTCCAACAGGGAAGTGTTAAGTGTCCACATTCTTTTAGGGGTGTCTGGGAAGGCTAGAGTAAGCATGATAGGTGCATGGTCCGATACAGTAATGGGATGTATATCAGCTTTCACCACCTGGGGGAGACACCCGCTTCCAACAAGATAATAATCAAGTCTTTGGTAGGACCTACGAGTGTTAGAGTAGAAGGTATAATCTCTACCGTCAGCATTCAGTGTTCGCCAGACATCACATGAATGTATGGCTACTTTCACACTCGCGTTTTGGCTTTCCGTTTGTGAGATCCGTCATGGGCACTCATAAGCGGTCCAAAACGGATCTGTTTTGCCCTAATGCATTCTGAATGGAAAAGGATCTCCTCAGAATGCATCAGTTTGCCTCTGATCAGTCTATATTCCGCTTTTGAGGCGGACACCAAAACGCTGCCTGCAGCGTTTTGCTGTCCGCTTGACGAAACTGAGCCAAACGGATCCGTCCTGGCACACAATGTAAGTCAATGGGGACGGGTGCGTTTTTGACACAATCTGGCACAATAGAAAACAGATACGTCTCCCATTGACTCTGGAGTTCATGACAGGTCCGACTTGGCTATGCTAGAGATAATACGAATGGATCCGTTCATGGCAGATGCATGCGGTTGTATTATTGTAACGGATGCGTTTTTGCAGATCCATGATGGATCCGCCCACAACGCAAGTGTGAAAGTAGCCTAAGTCCTGCAAGAGGCGCTGGACACTCCTCAAGGCTTTGTATAAGATAGCTGACTTTTGTGATTCAACAATAGGGTTCGTGAGGTTAAGGCCTCCCCCCAAAATAATAAGACCAGTGGCAAAGAGAGAAATGGTCTGTAAGGTCTCTCTCAGCCATTTCAGTGTTAGTATTAGGGGCGTAAAGGTTGCATAGCGTAACCTCTTTGTTACCAATTTGTCCCTTAATAAGCAGGTATCCATCCACTCAGGATCAAAAAGTTTGGCAGATAACGAGGAGTGTACATTTTTATGAAGACCGATGCTAACACCTCTGTACGCTGAACTGTCATAGCACCCATGATACCAAGTTTGGATATATGAAAGGGAAAGGTTGGGGGTATGTCCTACCCTAAAATGCGTTTCCTGCAACATGAAAATGTCAGCATCAGCCTTCTTCAGCAGTTGAAAGATTTGGCTCCTTTTCACCGGGGAATTGCATCCCTTGACATTGAAGAAAGCAAGGGAAACCTGTAGATTAGCCATTAGTGCTTACATAAATTACATTAGAAATGTCAAGCCTTACTCCCATGACCCAACAAAGCAACAAATCAAATAACAAAAAACTGAATAGATGAAAAATAACACAGTAGATGAAGTAGCATGACTTCTTCAAACAATAAAAGCACCTAATGGAGCAGGGAGAGGGGGTGGGGGGATGGAATATCTTGTGTAGCATGATCGAACAGACTTCCACCCTATAAACCCAGAAATTAACTGCTATACAGTCATCTCACCATAAGGAGGGAAAAGAGAGTGAGGGGGAGGGGGACCCCCCGACCCCCACTCGGGTAAATAGACCAACAAAACGTGGGCTCAACCTGTACCCTTATTATAACAGAGAAGAGGTTACTATAGGATATCATGAGATGAGGTCCCTGGTTGGATTCCTTCTAGGTTTCAGCTTCTTGGCCAGGTTGGAGCAGATGGAAGCGGTGGGAAGTCAACATCCTCAGGCAGTGGCATCCAGGATGGAACTTCTACTGGTGGTATTTGTAGTGAGTCCCAAAGAGATGATAGGTCCTCTGGAGTCTTGATGGTCAGCCTTTTGTTGCCATGGACAATGAGTAGGCCAAAGGGAAAGTCATCTGTAAGGAATCTTCGCGGCTCTCAGCTTGTCTGTGAGGGGTTTCATAAGTCTTCTCTTCTGCAGCGTAGATGGAGCTAGGTCTTGGAACTGTTGGACATGTATCCCATCAATGGGAATCTCACCTAGCTCCCTCGCTTTGGCTAATATAAGAGGCCACATATATTGTCTCTAGGCTTCTCAGGAGGCGCCAGCTTAGGGCGCAGGGTCCTAGGGGCACTCTCAATGGTGACAGTTTCAGCTCTCTCCGTCCCCAAGAGTGAAGCAAACAATCGGCATACCTCAGCTGTAGTGTCTTCTATGTCTGCGGCCTCAGGCAGGCCGTACGGATCCTGACATTTTTCCTTCTATTCTCTTGATCTTCGAGAAGGAGCATAGAGTCATTAATACGCGTTGTATGCTCAGCTAAGGTCTCTTTCACTGCCATGTCGAAGGCTAATAAACATTGGTGTGAGTTTTCTAGTGCTTCCACTCTCTCCCCAATATGGCGGACGTCCGCTTTGATGTTGGCCAGGTCCGAGGCTATTGGGGTAAGAGCTTGTCTGAGGCCTTTTGTAGAAATCCGTAGGTGAGAGCGGAGGACTCAGCAGTCTCTGTGAGCTCAGGGGCACTGTCGGTGTCAGAGGCTTCACTGAGTTGATACCCGTCAGGCTGTGGCTGCGCCATCTTGAAGGCCTGTGCCGAAGACCAAGCAGCATGCTTTTGGAGGGTTTTTTCATGTCGCGTTGAGATCGCAGCACCTTCGGGGTGTTACTCAGGTCTCTGTTCTTTTCTCTGTTGTTTGTTTTCACTATTGTGGGAGATGTCGCTAATAAATATGCTTAATGGGAGTCTGATGGCGGGAGTGATATCTTTAAGCAGCCACCATCTAGCTTGGTCAGGCTCTGCCCTCTGTTTGCCAGTATTTTTGACATCCTGGTTGATAAGCGATATTAGTCTTAATGAACCAGGTTGTGTCAGGTCTTTTCCTTGTTTTGGGAGTACTTTGATATAAGTAACCCTTCCTGAGGGTAAGAGTCTCCCTCCCTTTAAGATGGAGTTAAACAAGGATGTCAGTGTGGGTGCAAGCTCCTCCCCCATGCCCTTTGTGGTAAGGTGCAAGGTGTCATATGCGATGGCAGGTACGTGTCACCGAGGTTGCTGGCCTCGGTGAGGTGAGAGCCGGGTTTTTGTCTGCAGCAGCTAGTGCTGTTTGACTCTTTTAAATAGCATGGCTGCAAAGCCTATCCGGGCCGGCTCTTACTGGGAGCAGCTAAAGAGTAGGGTGGGTGGCTGCTCCCCACGGTCCAGTCCGAGTTTTGGGCTGGGTATAAAACACAGCCATCAGCTGTGTCTGTGGTGATTATCCTGGAGCCTGCTAACAGGGCTGAGGAGTTCTCTGTGCTGGAGGACGGAGCTCAGCAAGGTGGTGTTTCCCTGCAACCTGAAGGAGGAATCGCCTGCGGCTGAACCGACTGCTAGGTGTGAACCCGCACTTAAAACCACCCAAGGTGACTGGACCCTGTGTTGGCCTGTTTTTGGTTTTGCCACATGATTTCTGTTGTGTGTGAACTGTCACCAAGAGACTGTTTTCATTTCTGGTGTGCAAGTGTGAATAAAACACTGTTTGATGCACAATCTGGACTCCTTGTTTTGCCTCTAAACTGCACCCGCACCGCTGTCTACCAGAGCGACTCCCCACACCTTATAAAACTCCACCAGATACCCATCAGGACCTGATGCCTTTACATTATGAAGAGTTTTTAACGTGCCCTTCAGCTCTTCCTCAGTAATCATGGCATTTATAAGTCTCAGAGAATGCTCCGGTATAACAGGCAAGATCACTTTTCCGAGAAGTTCCCTAGCTCGGGCCCCATCATATGGCTCTTGAGTGTACAATGATTCAAAATACCTCCTAAATATTTCCACCATTTCATTTGGGTTATTGTGTGGAGTTCCTGTCTCATCTTTCAGGGAGTGTAAATGTATCTGTTTGTGTTGCGTCCGGACTAGGTTCGCCAATAGTTTTCCAGCTTTTTTGCCATATTTAAACAGATCTGCGGATCTTTAATCCACATACATTCTAACCCTACTTTCCATATAGAAGTCAAAGTTATGTTTAGCAGTAACCTAATAGATCTTATTTAACGCTTTCGGGTCATTTAGCAAGGTCGTTTGGCTGTAGCGACGTCATATTTTCTTAATATTTCTTTTTTCCTTGCTATCATGTATGCTATAATATGTCCTCTCAGAACTACTTTCGCTGTTTCCTAAAATAATTTTGTTTATGTTCTTCATTGTGTTGTGAATATTCCCACCACCACCCTTTAAATATTTGAAGGAATTCCTCATTATTTGCTAGATATCCCGGTAGACGCCATAAATAATCAGTCCCCTTTGGGGCACATTCCGCCACGTCCATTAATACTGGAGTGTGGTCTGCTATTATTAAATCCGGTATCTATGTCTGTGTTATCCTCAATAATAGACTGGAAGAGGTCAATAAATAATCTATCCTAGACCACGAGAGTTGAGCATGGGAATAATTTGTATATTCCCTATCAATCAGGTGATAGTACCTCCATATATCTTTCAAACCTGTCGTTTCTAAGAATGGTTGTAGTGTGTGACTTCCAGTGGTTTTCTGTTGGGATCTGGCTCTATGGTGTCGTCTATCTTCTAAGTCATTATGCACTCTGTTAAAATCTTTGGCCAATAAAACCTGATTCTTTCCTTCTTGAATAACAAGAGACTCTAAATGCTGGTAAAAAGCTCTTTGAGATGTATTAGGGGCATACACATTATAGACAGTAAGCAGACCCACATCTGTCTCCATTTCTACTTTCAGCAGCCGCACCTCATTGTCTGCCTCTGTGGACCTGATGTCGTATTTTAACCGTTTATGTAGAAGCATTATAACTCCCGCCCTACTCGCCACTGAAGAGGAACCCAAAACCTGACCCACCCACAACCGGCGCAGTCGCCAAAAATCTTGTTCCTCTAGGTGTGTTTCCTGCAACAGCTCCACTTCCACATTTAGACTTTTCAGGTACTGTAACACCATCATACATTAACCTTTCACATTCCAGGTGACTGCCTTAATGTTAAACCTTTAACGTCGGCCATTGCAGGAGACACATCCAGGCGAGAGAGAATCCCCTCCTAGTGACCCTCCTGAGTAGAGATGAGCGAATCGAGGCTGACGAAGTGGAATTCGATCCAAATTTCAGGAAAAATTCCTAAAATTCCTAGAATGGAGCAAGGAACTCTGGGAAGGCGGGATCACCCATAATGCCAGTCGTGGAGGTGACAGCCTGGGTAATAGTAACAATCCTATTGAACTTTGCTGCACTGACTGGGGATCTAAATCGCTATTATACAGCTCTGTAATTCCTGCAAACCGTTCTTATTAGGGTGCAAGTGCCGTTTCAAACAGACTTTCACAGGGTTTATTACAAGGAAATATTTCTATGTCTTATTTGTCTTTGTGCGGTGCAGTTATTTGTTCTAAAGCATTTTTTGGCTTGTAGGGCTTATCAGCCGTTGTGTGGTGAAGTGCTAAAATTACAGCCCCTTTTGTCGTGTATTAGTGGAAAAAGAAAAAATATATTTGCCGATCAGCTGTGCAGTTATATGTTCTAAAGCCGTTTGTGGCGTGTATTAGTGGAAAAAGAAATAATATATTTGCCGATCAGTGGTGCAGTTATATGTTCTAAAGCCAAATGTCCATACAAGAAAAACGGGCCAACAAATATCCAACTGTATTCACATCTGCACTCGCATCATGCGATATATGGTGGTGCTCTGCTTAATAGCCATGCAAAAATCAACAAAAGAAGAAAAAATGAATAGCGGCACTCACCATGAAATAATATTTGCAGCTGTATTCTGGTTTAAAACTGGAAAGTGCGGGCACCGCACAGATGAATCAGGCAACAGCCGTTTCACACTACCTGCGCTTTGTCAAGCCTCCCATGACGTAAATCCTTATGTGCAATATAATAGATTATTTTTAAGATATATTGATGACGTGTGTGGACGGGTACCGTGGTGCAAGTTAAAGCGTTTGTGGAGTATATGAACGACAACAATTACATGAATATGCGGTTCACCAGTAGAATCGAAATAGAGGAACTTGAATTTTGAGATGTTCAAATTAAAATCAAAGATGGCAATTTATGCAGTACTGTATACAGAAAACCTACATCCACGAACGCATTGTTGCATCACAATAGCTTTCACCTGCCCCATGTAAAAGCTGCAGTCCCCTATGGTCAATTCATGTGTCTCACGAGAATTGTTACCGATCAAGCAAAATTTGATGCACAGTGTAAAGAGTTAGGCCTCATGCACACGAACGTGTGCACCCCGTGCCCGTATTGCGGACCGCATTTGCGGATCTGCAATACACGGGCACCATTCCGTGGCCATTCCGCATCACGGATGCGGACCCATTCATTTCAATGGGTCCGCAAATCCGGAGATGCGGAACGGTGCGGAATGGAATGACGGAACGGAACACTATGGAAGCACTACAGAGTGCTTCCGCGGGGTTCCGTTCCGTACTTCCGTCCCGCAAAAAGATAGAACATGTCCTATCTTTTTGCGGAACGGGCAGATCGCGGACCTATTCAAGTGAATGGGTCCGTGATCCGCTGCGGCTGCCCCACGACCGGTGCCCGAGCATTGCGGGCCGCAGGGTGCACACGTTCGTGTGCATGAGGCCTTAAAGACACGTTTCCTCCTTAGGGGATATCCGGAACATGTTATAGATGCAGCATATATGAAGTCACGTACATGGAGACAGGGTAGGAGAGCTACAAAAGAAAAACACAGACAAATAACAGGGCTGCTAGGACGGTGTTCATATTTGATTACACCCCAATGGCTCCACTTATCAAGAAAGCCATTTTGAGTAATTCGCACATGCCAACCCAAGATGCCTCTTTGAAAGAGGGGACACAAAAGACTCCTATCATCAGTTTTAGGAGGAACAGAACCATTGGTGACGTAATCGTTAGGAGCAATTTACCAAAGACTGACTCAAATTGGTTAGGCAGATGCGCACCGCGGGGCAACTTTGCATGCGGTCACTGCTCAAAGTGTAGGTTTATGTATAAATCTAGATACCTTCGGATAGGAGGAGTGGAACATATAGTTTACCATTTCATTTACTGCAAAACACAATTTGTAGTGTATGTCTTCCTTTGTCCATGCGGGAGGTTTTACATAGGCAAACCTTCAGACCTCTTTATGTTAGATTCAGGGAACATAGGAAGGCGATGGAAACCACAATTGGGGCCACCAGATTAATCGAACATATACATGCAGAACATGGAGGAAGCAACAATGTTTTCAAGTGTGCAGGATTAGAACTGGTGCAGATACCAGAGCGAGGAGGAGATAGAAAACAGATTTTGTAACAGAGGGAGGCTGCATGGATTATTAAAACTAATGTGATGGGTTCTCTAGGACTGAACGATAAGAACGACCTGGCAGTTTTTGCTTGAATTGTTTTTATATGATGTGTTTTTTTTCACATGGGTTTATTTTGATGTGTGTATTATGTACGGATTGGGAATGATTATCTCACCTGTTCAGCATGACGCGTCAGTGGGAGTGTTATAAATAGTGCACACCCCTCGACCATGTCATGGGAGGCTTGACAAAGCGCAGGTAGCGCGAACCGGCTGTTGCCTGATTCTATTTGTGCAGTGCCCGCACTTTCCAGTTTTTAACCAGAATAAAGCTGCAAATATTATTTCATGGTGAGTGCCGCTATTCATTTTTTCTTTATTTGTTGATATGTTCTAAAGCCTTTTGTGGCGTGTATTAGTGGAAAAAGAAAAAATATATTTGCCGATCAGCGGTGCAGTTATATGTTCCAAAGCCTTTTGTGGTGTGTATTAGTGGAAAAAGAAAAAATATATTTGCTGATCAGCGGTGCAGTTATATGTTATAATGCCCTGTTTGTCGTGTATTAGTGGAAAAAGAAAAAATATATTTGCCGATCAGCAATGCAGTTTTATGTTCTAAAGCCTTTTGTGGCGTGTATTAGTGGGGGATGGGGGGGGAATTGCTGTATAGTGGTGTAGTTATATGTTCTAAAGCCTTTTGTGGTGTGTATTAGTGGAAAAATAAAAAATCTATTTGCCGTATAGCGGTGCAGTTATACATTCTAAAGCTTTTTGTGGCGTGTATTAGTGGAAAAAGAAAAAAAATATTTTCCGATCAGCAGTGCAGTTATATGTTCTAAAGCCTTTTGTGGCGTGTATTAGTGGAAAAAGAGAAAATATACATGCTGTATAGCGGTGCAGTTATATGTTCTAAAGCCTTTTGTGGCGAGTATTAGTGGAAAAAGAAAATATATATTTGCCATATAGCGGTGCAGTTATATTTTCTAAAGTCTTTTGTGACGTGTATTAGTGGAAAAAGAAAAAATATATTTGACGTATAGCAGTGCAGTTATATGTTCTAAAGCCTCTTGTGGCGTGTATTAGTGGAAAAAGAAAAAATATATTTGCCATATAGCGGTGCAGTTATATGTTCTAAAGCCTTTTGTGGCATGTATTAATGGAAAAAGAAAAAATATATTTGCCGATCAGCGGTGCAATGATATGTTCTAAAAGCCATTTGTGGCATGTATTGGTGGGGAAAAAAGAGCCTATTAGCCGTTGTCTGAAGTGAGAAAATTACCTACTTTTTTGGGGTGTTTTAATTTCCTTTTTATTTTTATTTTTGATCTAACAGTATGTCAGACACAGAAGTGCCAGGCCCTGCACAGGGTAGTGGCAGAGGCCTAAATGTTTCTGGCACAGGCAAAGCTTGCAGCAGAGTAAGGGGCCGTGGCAGCAGGGGTGACTTGGAGAGGCCTGAGCTCACAGTGTCAGCTAGCGGTCGTGTCGTGACCAGCAACCCAGTGGTTCTTGAATGGTTGACTTGATCTTCGACTTTGTCGCAAGGGACATCGGACACCCCCAGCCAAGAGTCAGTGGGTTCGTCAGACACAACCCTTAGTTGGCATGGCCCAGGAGCAGGCCCTGTGCCGTCACCTGTCCTCAGTGAGGCGAGCTACTAGAAAACAATCAGCAGCTACTGGCAAGCCAAGATGTGAAGGAGACATCCGCCGCTTCCTCCACTAGGTGGGCAAGTAGTGATGAGGAGAGTGGCGTGGGAGCTGGTGTTGCGAGCTGTCAGGCTCCTGACCCACAGATGGTTGAGGAGGACATCAGTGACATGCAGACAGTACCCGATGATGATGATGTAGCTGATCGCACTTGGGAGCCGGGTGACGAAGGGGCTTCATCATCATCGGGAGAAGAGGGTTGCAGCTTGCCCGTGAGCCAGCAAGTCACTAGCGTGGATTAGAGGCAACAGGGTGGCAGCAGTGGGAGATTGGGAGCCAAACGTGCCCGGGGTAGACAACCCGCTTCTTAGGAGCCTACCTGCCTGGGAAGTAGCGGTGCACAGGTTCACGGAGGCAGCGGCGGTAGCAGTCAGTCATTGCGTAGTGTTGGGAGTAAAATCATCTACTTGGCGGTGTGGCAGGTTTTTATTAAGCCGCCGAGGAGGTGAACATGGCCATATGTAGAATCTGTGGGCAGAAGGTGAAGTGCACCATGGCCCTGCGTCAACATATGCAGCGTCACTATAAAGTGGCCTGGGAGAACCGTGGCTCAGATGTGGTGGTCCAGCCTGCCGCAGCAACAGCTGCATCATCTAGTGGCATGCACCCGGTTTTAGGCAGTCTAGGCTCCACCACCTCATTCGAAGGGAGCTGTCTGTCCTTCCCATCATCTGCTGATCCTGATGCTCCTACTCCTTGTCAGTCATTCCGTCAGCAAACGATCACCGAAGCGATTGCCAAGAGACAACAGTATGTGTGCACTCATCCAACGGTGCAGAAGCTGAATGTGCTCCTGTCCAAGTTGGTGGTGCTGCAGTCCCTTCTTTTTCAAGTGGTGGACTCTGCACCTTTCAGAGAACTGATGGCTTGTGCCGAGCTGAGGTGGAGAGTCCCAAGCTGTCATTTAATTGCCAAAAAGGCTGTACCAGCCCTGCACACAAATGTAGAACAGAAGGTGGACCAGTCCTTGAGCCTGTCGGTGTCTGCCAAAGTGCACGGCAGCACCGACGTGGGAAGCTGTAACTACGGTCAGGGACAATACATGTCCTTTACGGCCCACTGGGTGAATGTGGTTCCTGCACAGCCACACCAGCAACTTGGCCAGGTGACGCCGCTTCCGCATCCACATTGTCACACCGTTGGTCCTGCGAAAATGTCTGCCTCTGCCTCCTCATCCTCCACCGTGTCCTCAGCCTCCACTGCAAGGAAAATTCACAGTGCCCCTCCAGCATACCACATGTGCAGGGCACGGTGGTGTCACGCTGTTCTGCACCTTGTTTGCCTGGGCAAAAGGAGTCACACAGGGGAGGAACTGTTCCATGTCCTTCCTCAAGAAATCGAATCCTGTCTTTCTCCACGAAAACTGAAAATGCGAACCATAATGGCCGACAACGGGAAAAACATGGTGTCGGCACTGCGTCAAGGACAGCTGAGCCATGCGCCCTGCATGGCAAACGTGTTCAATCTGGTTGTCAAGCGGTTCCTGAAGTCTTCCACCCATCTGCAAGACATCCTAAAATGGCCAGGAAACTTTGCATGCACTTCAACCACTCGTACACCACAAAGCACACCCTCCTTGAGTTGCAGCGGCAGAACGGTATCCCCCAACATAGGCTGATATGCGACGTTTCCACCCGTTGGAATTCCACCCTCCATATGTTAGAACAACTATAAGAACAGATAAAGGCCATAAACGATTTCTTGATGATCCAAGCGGACAGGAGTACTCCCCTGTGTAACTTCGATGTCAGCCAGTGGCAGCTCATGCGTGACACCTGCCAATTGCTCAGGCCCTTTGAGGAGGCCACGTTTTTTGTCAGTCGCCAGGACTATGGGATGAACAATGTCATTCCACTGCTTCATGTCCTGAAACAGATGAGACTGGAGACGTGGCGCCTAGATTTCACGGCCACATGAGCCCTCTGGGGGCTGAACTGGAGGAGGAGGAGGACATTGGAGCACAAGCAATGTTTAGGGAAATGGGTGGTTTTTACACACAGATGACAGGAGAGGAGGAGCAGGGCCAGCCAGAGGAGCTACAGGGCGATGAGGAGGCAGAGGACCCAGACACACCGTGTCAGTATGCAGTGGAGATGGAGGCAGGGAGTCCCTCCGAGTCACTTGCACAAATGGCCCGATGCATGCTCACTTGCTTGCGTAGTGACAGACGAATTGTCACTATTCGGCAGAGGGATGACTTCTGGCTCTCCACCTTGTTGGACCCTCGCTACCGGTCCAAAATGGGGCCTTTTTTACACCCACTGAGAGGGAGGAGAAAATTAACTACTATAGAGATATCCTATGTAGTGAGTTGGCTGCTGCCTATCTGCGCCATCGCCCATCCACTCTGACCTGGGGGGACCCTCTGCGCTCACGTTGCTCTGCCATGGCTGCTGTGGCAGAGAGGGGGGGGGGTAGGAGCAGTTCAAGCTCCCTCAGCAGCAACTGGAGTCTAGAGTGGCTGATGAGCAGCCTTCTTCACCCACCTAGTGAAGAAACTACTCACCAGCAGCAGCAGCTATACCTGGAGCAGGACCTGAACCAGCAGGTGGTGGCATACTTGGACAGCACCCTACCACCCCACACTGAAGTTCTACTGGGCAGTCAAACTGGATTTGTGGCCGCAACTGGCTGTCCTGCCTGTCCAGTAGTGTGGCATCAGAGCCAGTGTTTAGTGTGGCCGGGGCCATAGTTACCCCAAGAAGAACTCGCCTGTCCACCCAAAATGTGGAGAGACTGACCTATGTCAAGATGAATCAGGCGTCGATCAGCTAGGATTTCCACCCACCAATGCCTGATGCATCAGATTAGATTATCCATGCTGCCTCACCCAAACCTTGACAAATGAGACAGGTTTCTTCTGGTTACCTGCCTCGGCTACTATTCTGATCCTACCACCTGCCTGATGCCACACATCTGATGCCAAGTGCTCCTTCTTACACCCACCATCGTCAGCCGGTACTGTTATTGCCACCCACCTCCCCAGTCTGTCACCGGGTCACTCTGTAGTCTCCTGATGCTGCTGCCACCTCCAGACTATGTCACCTTGCCACTCTGTGGCCTCCTGATGCTGCTGCCACCTCCACACTATGTCACCCTGCCACTCTGGCCGCTTAATGCTGCTGCCACCTCCACACTCTGTGGTCTCCTCATGCTGCTGCCACCCACCTCCACACTATGTCACCTTGCCACTCTGTGGTCTCCTGATGCTGCTGCCACCTCCACACTATGTCACCCTGCCACTCTGGCCGCTTGATGCTGCTGCCACCTCCACACTCTGTGGTCTCCTCATGCTGCTGCCACCCACCTCCACACTATGTCACCTTGCCACTCTGTGGTCTCCTCACGCTGCTGCCACCTCCACACTATGTCACCTTGCCACTCAGTGGTCTCCTCATGCTGCTGCTGCCACCTCCACACTATGGCACCTTGCCACTCTGTGGTCTCCTCATGCTACTCCCACCTCCATATTGTCATTGTGCCTCTGTGGCCTCCTCCTGATGCTGCCACCTCCATACTGTCCTTGTGCTATTCTGTGGCCTCCTCATGCTACTTCCACCTCACCAGTATGTCATAGGGCCACTCTTTCGACTTCTTATGCTGTTCCCACCCTCCCCACTTCATGACTGGGCCACTATTTTGCCTTTCGACCTGGCTGACAATCATTTATTTGACCTTTCTCCTGATCTGTCAGAAGCATGAAAAAATGAGATGCACAATGGATCCTGTCTCTGTAGCAGTTGTAAGGCCTGTATGGTCCCATCAGAATTGGCTTTTGATTTGGTTGCCAAAAGCAGGAGTGGGTACAAAACACAGAAGACATACAAATATTCCATTCATGTATCATCTCTGTTTTGGATTCACTCCTGTTTTTTTTCGCATTAGCAATACTGATGGATTACTGACAAAGTGAAGGTGGATTCTCAACAGACAGGATTAGTTTTTTGGGGGTTATTGTTCTGACGTATCAGAGGAAGGGCAAAATAATCAGTGACATCAACACAAATTTACTGCTGATAGCCTCTCCACTCTGTTGGGGGGCTCTACTTGTAGAAGCGTTTCATAGAACAGGTTCTGTAGACAACTATGTGGAATCAGCTGACGACGGTGTAAAAGCAGTGTGCTTCTTCTTGGTGCTAACATCGACCTGTAAGGCTGAGTTCATACTTGAGTTATTTGGTCAGTTTTGGCCTTGTGACTTCCCAAATAAGTGAAGTGTGCAGTGATTCTAAGAGTGACGGCTGTCATATGCATGTCATACGGACTCACAGTATTATTTCACTACCAAAGCAACTCCCTATGCGTGTTACTGCAAAGCACAGTGTTCTACACCACTATAAAGGCTCTCTGCAGCAAGGAAATAGCTGTTTTTTAATGAAATTTGACGCAAATAAATTTGGATCGGAAATAATTTTTTCCCGAAAATTTGCCAAACCGGCGAATTGAACTTTTTAAAAATTTGCTCATCTCTACTTCTGAGGTATGACTGTATTAACGTGGAGCATAACCCAACATCCCTCCCATCCCCTCCTCCTCCCTGTCCCTAAACTCAAAACCATAACCCACCTAAACAACTATGCGAATTTCTTTATAGACCACCTTTTTCACACATCTCTGGGTGTATTTGTTGTCACTAATAGTCACGGAACACCCTATCATACTCTCGTAAACTCTCATTGCGCTAAAGCACCCTAGGCCCTTTCCATCTAATTCCAGAGCTGTCCCGATACTCCCCTTCAAAACCTTCCCTGCATTACTGCATATTCTTGACCATAAGATCTCCTAACAAAACTAGTCTCCAGTTCCCGCCAAACTTCAAATGTTAAAATAAAAGAGAATAACGCCCCCCTGCATTCTCACATTTCCTGATATGCATCTTGTAGTCCTTTAGTTCCAACCAGGTCTCTGGTCTTGAGAGTCCTCCGGTCCATCTTGAGTAAATGGGGACCTCTGGGATCTGTGCCGCATGCCTCCTGTCCCCCGGTCCTCCTCGTGGTTATAATCCTCCCCACCATGTTGGACTTTCTTGTGAGGAGTTAAGGTCACACTCCATTTCCAATGCTTCCATTGCCTCTTTTGGCGTGAAAAAAGTCATAATCGTATTGACACAAGATGAAGTCAAAGGACCTGTCACCAGGATCAACCCAATAAAACTAGGAATGAAAATCTGTACCCCAAAATGGTTCCATTAAAAAAATAATTAACTTGACCTGCAGACAACAAGCCCTCACATTAATGGAAAAATAAAATAACATGGTTCTTTGAATGCAGTGATGAAAAAATAGTGGTGTCCTGAAGGCCAAAACAGGCCATGTCTTTAAAAGGGGTTGTCTGCTAAAAATTACAAATTAATTACAGGCAGGGGAGTGTGTGTAAAAAAAATAAACTCACTTTTGAAAGTTCCGCCATTGTAGTGCCGTGGCTACCATATCAGAGACCAATGCAGCCAGTCATTGGCCTTAAAAGGTCACATGTGCAAGAATAGTACAGTATGTAGCCACAGAGGCTTTGTTGTCTCATGCCATTCTTGCACACGTGACCACTGAGACCAGTGGTCACATGAAAAGGGAATGGGATGTGATGACTTCCGGTCCGATGGGTCCATGCTTACGCATTTCAAAACCTATGATGGGCAGACTAAGAACCCATCATAGGTCTCAACACAACTAAGGGGTTTTGTTTGATCTTAGGTCTATGGATGTACACCACATTGTTCTTAACATGTATTTTAAATAAAGGCTTTAGTTTTTTTTATCGTTATGATAACGTGGTGAGTACAATAAAGGAATTCAAGAGGGGACTGGATTTATTTCTAGACTGTAATAATATTACAGGCTACAGCTACTAGAGAGGGGTCGTTGATCCAGGGAGTTATTCTGATTGCCTGATTGGAGTCGGGAAGGAATTTTTTTCCCCTTAAAGTATAACTGTCAAATTTTTTTTTTTTTACTATTGGATTCTGGTGATCAATATTACCTTGTTGGCCCTGTTTTAATTTCTGATTCTTAAATAAATAACCCCTAAAAGCCACCTAAAAGTCCCCAGTATTGGCTATATTTACCTGAGATAAAATCAGGTTGCTATGCTCCTTCCGTCTACCAGATAGAGGATGGAGCACGCTGCGTGCACTGGGAACTGATAGTGAGTCAACATTGTAAGGGAATGTATAAAAAGCCAGGTTCTTCCTGACAGGAGATAACAGTGCTGGGCTGTGTGTGTGAACTTCTCCACATGCCTGTGCTTGGCAGACACTCCCTTAGCAGTGAAGGACAATGTAGAGCCCAGTGTATAAATGACATCCTTATCTGATAAGAGGAGAGCTTGTAGGAGGACTACAGGATTCAGCCAGACCTGGGAACTTTACTGCAAATCCCCATATACAGAGCTGGTCTTCACTAACTTCACTGCAGGTGTCCTATGGATTAGCCTCAGGGCTGAGGGCGGCCATCTTAACAGAATAGTGAAATTGCAGTTTTATGCAGACTGGTTGCTAAGGGCTGAATCTTATTAAATAAGGGGTAAGTAAGTCTAATAGTTATTGATTCAGGTATATTATCATATTAGTAACTACATATATGAAAACTGAAATTTGGGTCTAAATGTGACAGTTATCCTTTAAGTGGGGAAAATTGGCTTCTGCCTCACAGGGGTTTTTTGCCTTCCTCTGGATCAACTTGTAGGAAACAGGCCGAACTGGATGGACAAATGTCTTTTTTCGGTCTTATATACTATGTTACTATGTTATGGTCCTGGTTCCTCTTATAGCTAGCCTGGCGCTTCTCTGTGCAAGAGTCAGAGACAAAGAAAAAAAGAAGGTGTTAGTCACTAGACCTTAGCAAAGGTCTGGGAATAACCCGCAGGGCGGATCACTGAAAAACATAAACGCTTAAAATATGTCAAAAACTTTAATGATATACACTAAAATCGGATAGGCCCACCTGGGCAATCCAAATATACGCATAGCGTGTCCACTGTGACGGTTGCATGTGTGCACCTTGGAAGCGAACCAGGAGCTGATGGATCGCAGAAGACTGACTCACATGCAACCTATTTCAGTTGTGACAAGACCTGACTAACACCCACCCTAGGTAAGGAGGTAGCACTGAAAGCGAGGTGCCCGCAGAGGGACCACAAGCCCACAAGACATTCGGCCGAAGGAGTGAACAAGTGGGATCCTATAAAGTGCGTGCCTATACACTGCACGGAACGTGCACTAAGCAGCACAGTCTGACCGATCCCCCAATGCATGCGAAAAAAAACGCCATGGGCGTGCAGCAAAGGTACAGGGCCGGACTGACTGTGCGGTGGGACGCACGGGCACCCAAGAATCGGGACACAAAAAAACAAGAACTCAAGCTCGATGCGTTTCATCAATCATCAGTAGCATAGGTAGCGAGCGCATGGTAGTGCGCTCCGGTATAGATAGCAACCGTAACGCGTGCTGCGACGGCGCAGTATAAACTGGGCCGGCACCACAGCATCCGATCCAATCACAAATGGGAAGGGGCGTAGCAAAACATCGCGCATAAACCCGCCCAGGATTGGAAACATCTCAGAATGCCTGGTAACATAAACATGGGGAAACACTAAGCGGACATTTTAGATAAATAGTAGAGGAAGGTCACATATCAGAGATAACAAGAAGTAAGAAGGGACCTCAGAGCAGTACAGAGAAAAAGCACCAAATCAGAGTACTATGACATAGTCTACAACATGCATACAACCTCAGAAGTAAAAACTAAAGGAAGCAGGCATAACTGATATGATCATTAAGGCCCGATGGTTGGATGCTATGTAAACGAAAAATCCACGGGGCCTCTTTTTGCAGAAGGAAACTATCAAAATCCCCCCCACCCATGGGGAGATTGGCGCAGTATTTCAATGCCTTGAAACTGTAGGACAGATGTATCGTTGTTATGACATCTCTCGATATGTCGTGCGACAGAAGTATCTCTGCGGTTGCGAACATCGCCCAGGTGTTCCAAGATCCGCCGGCGTACTTCGCGCTGCTTTTTGCCTACATATTTCTTGCCACAAGGGCAGGAAATAAGGTAAATTAAACCGGAGGTACGGCAGTTCACAAATGACCGTATGAAATAGGTTTTTGGGTTACCTATACCCGTGAAAGTAGTACCTGTTCCAATGACGGGACAGGAGGCGCAGTTCCCACATCGAAAGGTGCCCGTCAGTCCATGTGACAGCCAAGTCTTTGAGAAATTAGATTCAAACAGGCTGTAGACGAGACAATCCTTTAGGTTGCGCCCTCGCCTATATGTGATCAATGGGGTATCCCCCACTAAATGCCCAATATCGGGGTCAGCCTGTAGGATGCCCCAGTATTGGTGTAGAATTTGACGTACCTCAACATGAGCAGAATCAAAGGTGGCGATGATCCTCATGGGGCCGTCAGTGTCATTCTTAGTTTTAGGGTGTAGAAAGGTATCCCGATCACTATAAACCGCATGTTACACGTTTATACTGCGCCGTCGCAGCGCGCGTGTTGCGGTTGCTATCTATACCGGAGCGCACTACCATGCGCTCGCTACCTATGCTCCTGATGATTGATGAAACGCGTCGAGCTTGAGTTCTTGTTTTTTTGTGTCCTGATTCTTGGGTGCCTGTGCATCCCACCGCACAGTCAGTCCAGTCCTGTACCTTTGTTGCACGCCCATGGCGTTTTTTTCGCATGCATTGGGGGATCGGTCAGACTGTGCTGCTTAGTACACGTTCCGTGCAGTGTAGGCACGCACTTTATAGGATCCCACTTGTTCACGCCTTCGGCCGAACATCTTGTGGTCCCTCTGCGGGCACCTCGCTTTCAGTGCTACCTCCTTACCTAGGGTGGGTGTTAGGTCTCGTCCGGTACCAGGGCTGCGTGCCTCTGTCACGTATTATTGCAGACCCTGGGGGAGCGACCAGACTGAGACCGTTGCCACTATAGTCGGCGCAGGGTCTCTTGTCTTTTGACACCGGAGGCTTGTCACAACTGAAATAGGTTGCATGTGAGTCAGCCTTGTGCGATCCATCAGCTCCTGGTTCGCTTCCAAGGTGCACACATGCAACCGTCACAGTGGACACACTATACGTATATTTGTATTGCCCAGGTGGGCCTATATTTTAAGCGTTTGTTTTTCAATGATCCTCTCTCATATTTAGACGCAAATCAGTGTTATTGTTTCTCCGTGATTTTCTAATAACCCGCAGGGCACCACATATTGAAGGGGTCCCATACTGGAAAATCCCAAAACGCATTGAGCTTCCATCTGCACTATTGTCCTGGCTTTGTATAAATAAAAGGAATGAACTTTGAAGCACCGGAGTGACTGCCGTCCTTCCTAATAATTCTACAAGCGACCCAGGCGCAGGAGGTTGTAGTGTGGGTGTCTTGAGTTTATCCCACATTACCCCTCCTGGGTGAAGCGAGTTATTTATTATACATTTTTTTTATTGGGTTTTATTACTTTTTACATTTTATTGATGTATCACAATTTCTCCATAATATCAGTCCTACCACGGTTACGTCCAATTGCCTGAAATACTTACCTAAAATGATTCCTTCTGTTGCCAATACTATCACTAGTCGGCTATTATTGCTCAGTAATACTGGATCTGGCGCCGTGCTTTACGGGTCACTCTTTTTTTCTCTTCTTTTATTTTCTGCTTCTCTGTGCATCAGAATTTTATTTCCCTGCGACCTGTGTAGCCTGCGTCCCACATGGCGGTGAAGGCCGGATCCATTGACAGGACGGAGCTCATCGACTTTTAATGTCGTCCATTGGGGTTCCAACAGAGTAAGCAGGAGACTTGTGAGGAAAGCCACAGAGAGCCCAATACTCACTTAGAAGGAGCTGACAATATGAGTGGCCTGTATTGGAAGGTGTCATGGCTGAAAAGTTCACCCTACAGCAGAAAGTGATCCCAAGCACAAAGCCAAACAAGTGGTCGGCACAAAGATGAATGTTCTAGAATGTGACATCTGATCAGGATTCTGAAAGCTGCGTTCACATGCGTCAACCAGACAAATAATGTTAAAAACTTAATGAATCAAGAATTGGAAAGAGGTTACTGGACAATAAAGAAATCAAGACAAATCTAGTTTTAGGGGGTTGAATACTTTTTTTCTCTGACATTTGAATATTTTATGTCTGGGAATCTACTTCTCCAAAGAAATCATGCGAAACATGAGATAAGCATACAGTTATTTTAATGAAAATGATATGACTCCCTTTGCTTCCATAATTTCCAAGTGTGTTATATAACAAAGCCATAAACCATGAAACAACAGCAGTTCTAAAAAGCCTAAGCATAATAACCTGCTAAGCACAAACACTAGAATAACGGTATAAAATAAAACCTGGAACTATGGGTTAGATTTATCAAAACTGCCCTTCTTACCCAAGGCAACTAATCACAGCTCAGCTTTCATTCCTTACACTGCTCTAGAAAAATGAAAACTGCACTGTGATTGTTTGCTGTAAAACAACATAACAAAACATATAAAGGTCATCTGTCAGCAGATGTGTAGCTATGAATCTGGCTGACCTGTTACATATGCGCTGGGAAGCTGAAGACATCTGTGTTGGTCCCATGTTTATGTGTCCACATTGCTGGGGAAAAACTATTTAATATATGCAAATGAGCCTTTAGGAGCAATGGGGTGTTGCCGTTACACCTTGAGGCTCTGCTCCCTCTGCACTTTGATTGACAGGGTCAGACATGATGATATTTTCACTGCCTGGTCCTGTCAAAGTGGAGAAGGTGCTGCAGATGCAAAGCTTCTAGGTGTAACGGCAACACCCCATTGCTCCTTTTCTCAGTAATATGGGCACATCACATAGGAACATGGGACCAACACAGATGCCTTCAGCTGCCCAGCGCACATGTAACAGGTCAGCCAGTGTCATAGGTAAAAAACTGCTGACAGATGCCCTTTAACAAGCCCCATTGTCCTGCTCTTCAACTGGAATACAATAAATAATGTTATCAATCATAGCTAATGATTCACATGAACACTGATGTGATTTTTATTAAAAGGGTTTTCGAGAGTAAAATATTGACCTATCCTCAATATTGACCTATCCTTAATATTAATATCCAGTAATCAGATTAATATCTGATTAGTGGAGGTCTACCTTCTGGCACTCCCAGCAATCTGCTGTTTGAAGAGGATGTGGCGCCACAGACTCTTCCTAGTCCAGAAACCTCATGTTCATTGGTCCCCTGGCCTATGTGCAGCTCAGTCCCATTCAAGTGGATGAGCCAGGACTGCAATACCAAGTACAGCTGCTATACAATGTATGGCGATGTGCTTGATGTACTGTGAACAGGCTGCAGCCCTTTCAAAGAGCTGAACGGTGGGGGTCCTAGGAGGCCGTGTCTGGTATTTCTTGTGAGACGCAATTTGGGAGAGTACCAGAGCTCCCTCGTTTTAGCATTGTCTGGATGGCAAACTATGCATGTGAGTTATTGGTTGGAAAACCCTATCAACCAAGGTTTCCCAAGATGATGTACCAGTTGGCACAACAGCCAGGCAAACCTTACAAATTGAGGAGCACAATTGAAGTGTCAGATGGGGCCAAGCCCTCAGGGGACCCCACATCCACACTGCAGCTCTATAAGATCTCATATGTCACCATATCATGACTCAACGTGTCAAAAAGAAAATACTTGAGTCTTGCCACGAAGGGTATTAAGTCTATGAGGCCCCCAATCACTTCTTTTAAGCAATGTTTAATGGGAGTGGCGCAACTTACAAGACAAGCTCCTTTAATATACAGTATATAGTGCAGCAAACAGTATGTTTTTCACATGTCCGGAGATATTCTAATCTTTTAATCAATTGAGCTAGTAAGCGGCTTTTCAGCACTGTGAACCCTCTGATGAATGACCAGGCTGGACCTCAACATGAAGAAATCTCCGCAGTCTGGGCACGAGTAACGCTTCAAACCTTTGTGTGTTTTCCTATGATTGACCAGATGAGATTGACGTATAAAGTTTTCCCCACATTCAGGGCATGAGAAGGGTTCATTTTCAGCATGAAACTTTTGATGCAAGATAAGGCTTTGTTTCTGTGCGTACAGCTTCCCGCACTCAGTACATTTATAGGGCTTCTCGCCTGTGTGAAGTCTCTGGTGTCGAATATAATTCGCCTTCTGTATAAATTCTTTCCCACAATGTGCACATGTAAATGGTTTTTCACCAGAGTGGATTCTACGGTGCAGGACCAGACTGGACTTGTGCTTGAAGAAACCCCCACAGTCTGCGCAAAAAAATGGCTTTTCTGCAGTCACATATTTGCGGTTGAAGGGGAAGATTTTCTTGTCTGCTGTGGACGCTGCCGTGTCTTGTTTGCTTGTCTGATGTTCGGGACAGGCTTTTGTACCGTCTGTAAAATGGAGAGGCATTTACTGTGAAAATTATAACAGCTAACGCAGCAAATTCAGTCCGACGCTACTGTAACAAAATGATATCCCATCATCTGAATTATACTGCTCTCTGATGATGGTAAGAAGTGGGCATCCATGAATATGTATGTAACCACCTTTACTCTGACTCTGATATAAATGGCTCATATGGAATAGTAATAACAAACTTGCTATCATCAGCCACATTGATTACAGTCCTTCCTGTTCTCTCTAGCAGTTCTGAGATGACTACAGAGGTGGTGAACTGCCTCTTGTGGTCTTCAGAGGTGGAAGTTCACTACTGAGCAGGTGCAGGGCAGATGCATTTTAGCTAAGGTTTTTACCTGTGGCTAACTTTGTGGAAGATAAGCATAAGGCACTGTGGATTCGAACGCCCAATACTTTTGTACTTGGTGTACTCAGAGATGTCTGTCAGGAGCTTTCTCCCCTCTCCCCATTCACTACATAAGCATGCTCAGCTCTAGCATTCAGGCGACCATTATCTCATGTGTATGGCCAGCAGAAGGAATGGGAGATAATAAAGGAGGGGTGATGCTTATGTTCTACTGCTGCTTCAACACCTAGTAATCACAGTTTTTTGATAAATAGGGGCCTTAGATGGAGTTTCCAAAATTCCTATGAAGGTAAATATGCAACAAGTTCTGCGTTCAATAAATCAACTATACTATATTACTCATATATATTTTATCAGTTAGTAGATTTCTAGACTTCACAGCCCTGTTAAAAAAGGCATGTCAGAAGAATATTAACCCTTAGGATACCGCAGCAGCTTGGACTCTGCTGGACTCAGCCAGCCTGTGTTTTGGAAAAAGCATGAGACTATCCGTATAAGGCCGCTTGCATACGACCGTGGTTTGGTTCCGCATCCGAGCCGCATTTTTTGTGGCTCGGGTGTGGACCCATTCACTTCAATGGGGCCGCAAAGGATGCGGACAGCACTCTGTGCCGCAAAAATATTAGATCATGTCCTATTCTTGCCTGTTTTGCGGACAAGATTAGGCATTTTTATAATGGGCCGTCTGTTCCGTTCCGCAAATTTCGGAAGGCATCAGGGCGGCATCCGTGTTTTGCGGATCCTAAGAATGAGGAAAATAAAGTAAGATTTCTTACACACCTGGGATAATGGCTGAATCAACCTCTTCTTTAATTTTGACATGGGTCGCCACTTCTTCTGACTTAACAATAATCTTCAGACCACTAACACTGTCGTCCTATCAGACACAAAATAAGTGAAACATAGAACCTTTTCATAACAATTAATTTTATGACAACATTTCATTATGGAACTTCATGGTTTAAAAAAAAGACAAAGCCATCAAGCACATGCTGCCAGCATCAGAATGGGGTGGTTATGGCCCACAATTAAAATTAATTTCAGGGGCCCACTGTACACCTACATGAATATATTACCTGATCCCCATTCACACACTTTTTCTCAGTAGTAGCCTGTGCCTCAGACTTTTGGCCTGGAGACCCTGTCATTATCCTGCCTACTTGCTCTTGCCTTGGACTAAGGACTAGCTATGTGAGCCAGGAACACACAGGCAGCAGCCTGATGATGGGGGCTCCTGCAGTGACAATGAAAAAATTGGTTAATGGGGAAAGAGGATACTGGTTTGTTAAAGGGGTTTTTAATGTCATTAATATCAGATTGGTTTTGGTCTGACATGCAGCATTTCCCCATATCATCTGTTTTTGACAGTCAGGTAAATTATACTCTAGATGGATGGCTCCGTCCACTGTCGTTTCTGGCGCTGGTGTAGTGCAGCCTTGCTCCCATCTACGTGAACGGGAGCTGAGCTGCAGTACCTCTGCACCCACATTAAACAGTGGGCACAGTGTTCTGCTTCCAGCTCCGTCCAAGGTATATTTTCTGATGCCAGCAGCTACCCGAAACAGCTGATCGGTGCGGGTACAGGGTGTAGAGCCCTCACTAATCTGATACTGATGACCTATCCTTTGGATAGACCATCAAAATTTAGTTCCCCGAAAACCCTTTTAAATAATCTATCCTGTTTTTCATATTGACATATATGATCGTTATCTCAACCAGCCTACATGTTCATATGAAAAATAGTGTAGATGATTTTAAAGGGTTTTCAGGGAACAAAATATGTATGCAGTCCATCTGTATGTAGTGCTTCCACTGTACTTTAGCAGGGGATGGGGTACTAGGGGCCCACCGCGGGATTCAACTACTACCCTGTCGACCAGTCCGAGCCTGCATGCTGCTCCAAGCCAGACACCAATATCTTCTCTCCTTCTACTATGGAATATCTATCTGTTTTATTGACTTTTGAAACACGTGTACAGAGAAATTAGACCCCTCCACCCGCTGTCTTTGTTTTAAGGTTCAAATTTAAACCACAGATTCCCTAATATTTATTGGTAAAGCAACCAGAATTTTAAAGAAATTGATTTAGTCAGTTTCATAACCGAATAAAATTCATTTCATTGTACTATGGTGTAAGAATAGTGGATTCAAGGTTTTATAGCCACAATTTCAGAATGCAGATTTCAAATTTAAGAGAATTTTTTACAATATTAATTGATTACTTGACAATTTCTCCCATGTTGACATTGGGCATCTACTAGGTCTTCCCAGCAGCAGAGAATGGACTATGAGACTCACTGTAATTTTTTTTTTACCTCTTAAGGAGATTCGTCATGTATTTACGGCAGAAGTCCGCACTTTAACATGGTGTCCGCTCAGAAACTGAGCAGACAGAAGACACCCAAAGGCATTGTCTGTGATTACTGACCTGTTTGTAACCTCCCCTTGCCGTAGATTGGGCATCCCTGCACTAGCTCATGCAGCTCGGCCTGCACAACTCTATTTCGTACATAGGTGGCTGGACCGCTTTGTAAAACAACTAACTTACCTTTTTGTGTCACCCCCAACCTCATAAATTGTAAGCTCTTGCGAGCAGGACCCTCAATCCTAGTGTTTTATTACCCTGTAACTTTGTGATATCTTTTGATTTGTACATCAACCCTCTGAATTGTAAAGCACTGTGAAATATGGTGGCGCTATATAAATAACGCAGATCATGGACTTTTATCCTCGGAGATGCCGTGGTCTATTTCGACCATGACATCTGAGCGGTAAAATGCGAGGAGTGCCGTGCTTCCAGGGCCCGAACAGTTCTCTGCGGCGAGATTGAGGGAACCATTCAGCTGCTATGGCAGCCTTGGGCCTTCTGAAGGCTTCAAGTCCTGCCACAGCAAAGCTTCTATTGACCCCTGTCTGTGGCACGGCTCCATCGAAATATGGTGAATCAGGTGATTGCATGTTAAAGCCCCATAGGGTGACTTAAAATAAGTGTTAAAAAAAGTTAAAAAAAATTCAAACCACCCCCTTTTGCACCATTAAAAATATAAATAAACAATTAAATATGACTTTGCCATGTTCGAAAACACCCAGACTGTTAAAAAGAAAAAATATTATATATATCCTGTAGTCGTACATCCTTTTATCTGTCCCCTACATCCTGGAATCCTACATAATATTTATGCTACGAAGATGTAAGAAACAGATGGAAGGAAATATGATTACAGAGGGCTTTGTTTGTAATCTGTTACCATGGAAACTGATAAGTGTGCAGAAGCTGTAGACACTTTCTGACTATCTGCAGTTTCTCCATTTTTTTATTAAGATGCAGTGAAGTAATAAACAAAATGGCTGCAAAAATGAATGCACTTATGGAATTTACACTGGGGGAGATTTATCTGCGCTGATCTTAACCCTTTGGCGTCGAGCCCTATTTTCATTTTGGCATTTTCGATTTTCCTCCCTATGTTCCAATAACCATAACTTTTTTATTTTTTTGTTCAAATAGCTATATGAGGGCTTATTTTTTTGCAGGACAAATGCATTTTTTAATGCCACCATCTAATTTACCATATCTTGTATAGTAAAATGGGAAAAAAAATTCTTTGTGTGGCAAAGTTTAAAAAAAAAAGAATTTTGACACTTTTTGGGGGTTTTGACATCACAGTGTTTACTGTGCACTAAAAATGGCCTGACGTACTTATTCAGCAGCACAAATGCAGCAATACCAAACTTGTATAGTTTTTTTTTTTTGTTTTACTACTTTAAAAAAAAAAAAAAAAACCTTTTGGTTTGGTTTACATTTTCTTTGCATTGCCATATTCTGATAACTTTTTTATATTTCGGTCTACACAGCTGTATGAGGGCTTGTTTTTTCGTGGATTACAATATTTTTGATCACTGTTATTTAATTTTTTGGGTGAGGACAAGAGGACAATAAAATGTCGAATCGTGCGTTTTTCTCTTTTTTTTTTTCTGTTCAGCATTCACCATACAGGAATTTTGAAAAAATATTTTAATAGTTCAGACATTTTCGGACGCGGCAATACCCAATATATATATATTTTTTTATTGTTTATATATTTTTATATGTAAAATTGGGGAAAACAATTTTTTGAACTTTTAGACCGCTTAGGGGCCTAGTACATGGGATCTTTTGATCCCCTCTCCTATTCACCCTAATAGATCTCTATTAGGGTGAATAGGATTTCTACACTCTCTATTCTGAGCTATGTCTCAGTAAGGGCTCATGCACACAAACGCATGTGTTCCGTTCTGTGCACTGGGGCCGCAATTTGTGGTCCCCAATGCACGGAGAACGTTCATGAGGCCTCTGGGACGGATCCAGACCCATTTAACTTGAATGGGTCCGCATCCCTCCGTTCCGCAAAAAGATAGGACATGTTTGATCTTTTTGCGGTACGGAACAGAACCCCAAAGAGGCACTCCAAAGTGCTTGCGTAGGGTACCGATCCGTGCTTCCGTTCTGCACCGCTCCGCCTCTCCTGATTTGTGGACCCATTGAAGTGAATGGGTCCGCATCCATGATGCGGAATGCACACGGAATTGTGTCCGTTTATTGCGGATCCGCATATGTGGCCTGCAATACGGAAACGGAACCCATATGTTCGTGTGCATGAGCCCCAAGGATAATGCCATGGTAGGCATTGCAGGCTGCCATGACAACCGATCGGAGCCCCGCTATTTCACTGCAGGGACTCTGACCGGAAGGCAGAGGGAGCCGCATCCCTCTGCCTTCACTCACAGGCCCGCGATCAGCATTGATCGCAGCACCTGAGGGGTTAAATGATGGGGGCGGAGTTATTGCCGCTCCCTATCAGTGCGGACGGTGCCGGCTGTATAATACAGCCGCAACCTGCAGTGTATGGAGCGCATATACACACACATCTCTTGGAATTTGTTTTACTAATAAGCAAGGTAGATGAAACTACCAAAAGTCATCCCACTACTGCGATATCCACTTCTGTAACTAAAAGACAGAAATAATACCTACCTCATCTTCCTCCGTCTCCGTGTCATCACTCTCCTCATCTTCCGTCTCTATGCATTCCTTTGAATTAAGAGGCCTAGTAGGAGCTTTTTGTAATTTGTTCTTAGAACAATCTGTAGAACAGAAAACATACATACAAAGGTCACAAGTCTCAAAAAATGAATGTTTGTTTAAAAAAAAAACCTTGTGATAAATGTACAGAATCTAAACAATTTTCCAATATTTTTTACTGTAGTGGATTTGCACAGCATAAATCCACAGCATTTTACAGTGCTAGTAAGGCTACATTCACATCTGCATTGGAGACTCCATTCGAGGTTTCCATTACAGATTACGTCAAAAATAGCAGAGAGAAAAGTTCTGCATGCAAGACTTCTTTTCCACTAAAAAATTATAGTCAATGGGATCTGTTAGGCATCGTTACTGTCAATTATGTGCAGAATCCGCCACCTCTGTTATTTTCCTTCTTCTGCTCCTATAATGGAGCAGAAGGGAAATAAATAGCGCTGATGTGAAAGTAGCCTAAAATGGATGTGAGTTTAAGAAATCTTGGAAACTGGCCTACAGAATGGATTTTAAGTCCACAGCATGTCAATTTATGCTGCGGGTTTCCACTGTGGATTACACACTTTGACATACACAGGGTAAAATCTATGGCAAATTCTCAAATAACCTATGTGGATTTTGCAGCGAATTTATGGTAAAATCCATGGCGTATTTTTCTGCCACAAAAGTCATCCCGTATTTTCCAGAACCAACACTAGTGACTATACACTAGGGTTAACACGAACCCTTATTAGCCAAATCACCCCCAACTGACTCTATGGGTATCCCTAATATAAAAAATTAGATTTTTGTACTTACCGGTAAAATCCGTTTCTCGTTGATATGCATCGGGGGACACAGCACCATGGGTATACGTCCAACTACCACTAGGAGGCGACACTAGACATAAAAAGTGTTGGCTTCTACCCGTTGGGCTATACCCTCTCCACAGGCACTAGGCTAATCAGTCTGTACCAAAAGCAGTAGGAGAGAGAAGAAAGGCAAGGAACCAACAACTTCCGTACCGGGAAAGAACAAGAGACAAACCCGGTGAAGCGGAAGTAAAAAACATATGGTGGGATCTGTGTCCCCGAATGCATATCAACGAGAAACAGATTTTACCGGTAAGTACAAAAATCCATTTTTCACGTTAATAGCATTGGGGGACACAGCACCATGGGACGTCCCAAAGCAATCCCAGAGGGTGGGAAAAGAACAGCCATGCTACCGGTTGGGTGTACAGGTGCAGGAGAATCATGTGACCCACCAGGAGAAAATGGGCAAGAGGCTCCATAACAGGGAAGAAACCCCAAGGAAGAATCAGTGAAGACTGCCAGCACTTCAGGACAAATGCCTAGGAGAAAACCGCAAATGCAAGAAGAAGGCAAAGGGGAACACCCAGCTCATCCAAAGGCTGGAGAAAAAAAGTAGTACAGCACCGCATGTTGGAGCTACCTAACGCTCTAATTGTCTCAGGCCAAAAGCACGAACATCCTGTGGCCAACCCCTGACAGGCCAGGGGAGCAAGGAAACATGGAAGCACTGAAGGCCAAATGAGTGAGGGAAGCCATAGCAAGGCTCACACGTGAAGCGAGCAGGTCCCCCTCACCGCAAGGCGGGTGATGAAGTTAAGCACCCTATTGAAAGGTGAAAACCCCAAAGGTTCTAGAGCAAACCACCAACCCTTGGAGAAGGAGGGGTTGTAGGTAAAGGCCAGGAAAAGAGAAATGATAAGACCTGCATCCCAAAAACAGGAGACGAGGAACGAGCCTCTGAAAATGAAGAAAAAAAAAATCGCTGAGAAGCGTAAGACCAGAGAAAACACTGGCCATATGAAGTATCAGGGAAAAAGGGAACCAGATGCAGGCCCAGGAAATCCCAGCAAGGACACTAGTCTGAGAGACATGGGAGTAGAAGGAAAGTACTTCCAACAGCCTAAGGAGGAAGTCCCTCCCGAAGGAGACCATACGGTGGAAATGCAAACCGTAGCACCAAACCACTCAATACCAGGTACTTGACGTGGGAGGATGGGAAAAGAGACACAAATCCCAGTAGGTCCACAAGGATATTGGAACCCATAAGTGGAACAATCAGCCCAGCCCCCCCAAAAAACAACGATTGTCATGCAGAACCTGTGTGGTCAAATGAACGGGGACAAGGACTCGAGAAGGAGTACCCGTTATGGGCTCACAAGGAACCAGGAATTAAACCACCAGAGGACAACAAAAGCCAGAATATCCAAGAAAGGAGAAACAAAACCACCATAGGGAAAGGAACATTGGCCATGGACAACTAGCCATTCCAAGAAAAGTGACTAGCAAACTGCATACATTGTCCCAGAGAGGGCAAGTACAGCAGCATGGGTAGTACCACTAAATCGACGGACATCCATGTGCATAAGGAATGCCGAAGTCGCCATGAAGAACCGGGAGTGACTACACAGAAATATAGAAACCAGCTGCGACCGGCATACAGAAGACTCCCAGGGGGAGAAGGTACCTGACAGGCACAGGCAACAGCAAGGTCCAAGGGGACTGCCCCTTTGTCATGTAGTACAACTAAGCAGAGAATATAAGGGAATACTGAGAACACCCGGACCCAGAAGGAACTACGGGACCCTGTCCGATGCCAGAGCAATCAGCTGAAAATTCCACCTACCAGGCAGGTGCGTGGTGCTCAGTGGTTCTGTCCCTGACCCATCAGGAAGGACGTCCAGCGAAGATAATGTCGTTGACCCCAGAAGGATTCCGAGTGGCGGAGGACATCCAGTGATGACCGAAAACTGCTGCAGCGGCCGGTGCTCACCAAGCTACGTACTCCAACAAGGTAGAAGATCCAGTGGAGATCACTGTACTCCACCAGGAATGGGCTGCTCTGTAATAGGAAACAACGTGAGTACTCCTTTATAACATGGGGTAACGCAAAGTGCAGCATACAGTAGTACCTTATAGAGATGGCCAGAGTAACCCTAGCACAAAGGCAAACAACCACCTGGCCATGGTGTAGGGAGCGTGGTTGTATGTGGACCACCCGCCAGATCAGCCATATACTGGACACACCAGAAGTAGCACTAGACCAACAAGGTGGAGGTGGGGGTTGGGCTGGCCCACCCCTGCCAAATATGGCTACCATGTACATGCTGAACCAGGATGGCCTGCTGTAGAGAGTGCCTTGAGAAAGTACAAGGAGACCATAGAGCACGACAGTAACGGAGTGGCAGATGTATGGAAGAACCAAAAGGGATGGAACCAACACCCGCAGCACAGATTAGAGCCCGGGGAAAGAAGGCATCCAGAAATACAGAAACTGTATGGGCCACAGATTGCACCCTAAGGCCCAGCACTTGGGATACTACAAATACACGCCAAATATAGAGGTAAAGTGGCCGCATGTTGCCCTCTAAGGAAAGTGGAAACAAAGCCACAGTATCTGGGAATTAAACCGCATTTGGAGGGTACAGGTCCTTAACCTGTAAGGTAGAAATACGGCTGTGTAGTGCAGAGATACAACCAGACAGGTGTAATGGGTACAGCATCTGGAGATGGTAAAGGTACTACATTTAAGATCAGAGCAATGTGGCCGCATGGTGCGCCCTAGGACCCAGGGCTGGGACAAGGTCCACCACCAACAGAGGCTGAGCTGCCCAGGTGCGCCCCCCCCCCCCCCCCAACTTGTGGAGTCTTTACTAAATACTGTTGTAATCACACATAAATATGCGCAGTTTAATGTATCAATTAATGATGCACTGTTATGGAGGATCTGTGGATGACAATGCTATGGGGATCTGTGGATGACACACTTATGGGGGATCTGTGGGTGACACTGTTATGGGAGATCTATGGATGACAGTGTTATGGGGGATCTATGGATGACAGTGTTATGGGGGATCTATAGATGACAGTGTTATGGGGGGGATCTATGGATGACACTGTTATGGGGGGATCTGTGGATGACATTGTTATGGAGGATCTGTGGATGACACTGTTATGGGGGATCTGTGGATGATATTGTTATGGGGGGATCTATGGTTGACACTGTTATGGGGTGGATCTATGGATGACACTGTTATGGGGTGGATCTATGGATGACACTGTTATGAGGTGGATCTATGGATGACACTGTTATGGGGTAATCTGTGGATGACACTGTTATGGGGGATCTGTGGATGACACTGTTATGGGGGATCTGTGGATGACACACTGTTATGGGGGATCTGTGGATGACACACTGTTATGGGGATCTGTGGATGACACACTGTTATGGGGGATCTGTGGATGACGATTGTTATGGGGGATCTGTGGATGACACTGTTATGGGGGATCTGTGGATGACGCTGTTATGGGGGGATCTGTGGATGACACACTGTTATGGGGGATCTGTGGATGACACACTGTTATGGGGGATCTGTGGATGACACACTGTTATGGGGGATCTGTGGATGACACACTGTTATGGGGGATCTGTGGATGACACTGTTATGGGGGATCTGTGGATGACACTGTTATGGGGGATCTGTGGATGACACTGTTATGGGGGATCTGTGGATGACACACTGTTATGGGGGATCTGTGGATGACACACTGTTATGGGGGATCTGTGGATGACACACTGTTATGGGGGATCTGTGGATGACACACTGTTATGGGGGATCTGTGGGTGACACTGTTATGGGGGATCTGTGGATGACGCATTGTTAAGGGGGATCTGTGGATGGCACTGTTATGGGGGATCTGTGGATGACGCATTGTTATGGGGGATCTGTGGATGACACTGTTATGGGGGATCTGTGGATGACACACTGTTATGGGGGATCTCTGGATGACGCATTGTTATGGGGGATCTGTGGATGACACACTGTTATGGGGGATCTGTGGATGACGCATTGTTATGGGGGATCTGTGGATGACACTGTTATGGGGGATCTGTGGGTGACACTGTTATGGGGGATCTGTGGGTGACACTGTTATGGGGGATCTGTGGATGACACACTGTTATGGGGGATCTGTGGGTGACACTGTTATGGGGAATCTGTGGATGACGCATTGTTATGGGGGGATCTGTGGATGACGCATTGTTATGGGGGGATCTGTGGATGGCACTGTTATGGATTGTGACTCACAATGGATATTGGGGGCCAGCAAATTACAAGGAAGGCGGGGGTGGGGGATGATTGATAACATACATATCTAAATGGCTGGGGGTGAGGGCTTGACTTGAGCCATCTACTGATCAGAGCATTAGAATAGCAGGAATAAATAACATCTAAATGTCTGGTGGGGTAGATGGGGGTAGGACAAGGGCTGATGGGGGAAGGGGGACTGGGTTAGATAATCTATACTGACATACATATGACACACATACATACTGACATACATATGACACACACATATATACTGACATACATATGACACACACATACATACTGACATACATATGACACACACATACATACTGACATACATATGACACACACATACATACTGACATACATATGACACACACATATATACAGACATACATATGACACACACATACATACTGACATACATATGACACACACATATATACTGACATACATATGACACACATACATAAAAACACACAATATGCACATTACATTACTGCCTTACATTTTCTGCACATACAGTCTCTGGTGACTTGGAGGGAGAGGCAGGATGCAGAGTATTCCTCCTCCTCCTCCTTCTCTGTCCCGACGCTGCTCTTCTCTCTGTGCTGGGGGAGGGGGTTGTAAATCTCTGGTGCACACACAGGCAGGAAGTCAAGGGCTGGGGAAGGTACGGAGCTGCAGCACACTGCACTAGACTGAGGGAGGGGGGAAGAACACCACTAGGGGGCGCAGGACCGGCTGTTACAGCAGCAGAGCACAGAAATGGATGCTCTGCTGCTAATACAGCTACACGGCAGCAGCAGGGACTTGGTGAGAGTGGCCTGCCTGCGCCCTGAGGCTTGAGCGCCCTGAGGCTGGAGCCTCCTCAGCCTCTGTGTCGGCCCGGCCCTGCTAGGACCAGAGAAGTGCAACGGTACGGTACCACAAAGAACAAGACAGGTGCACACTACAATCAGGTAGGTGCAATGGCAACTGAAGGAGGCCCTCTATTTCCCCTGAAAAGAGGGAAACAGGGCCGCATAGTACACTATAGAGCCAGACAGATGTAACGGCTACAGTATCTGGAGATGGTGCAGGAACTCCATCTATGAAGGAAGTAAGATGGCTGTTTGGTGCACACTATGATGAGGTGGGTGCAGTAGCCACGGCAGAACAAGGTGGCCTCAATATCTTGTCCAGTAAGGGAGAAATAGTGCCGCATGGTACACCATAAAGCCAGACAGGAGCAACGGCTACAGCCTCTGGAAATGGTGCACGTACTCTACCTATGAAGGAATCAAGGTGGCAGCTTGGTGCCCACTAGAACCAAACAGGGGCAATTGCTACGGCAATTGAGAGTGGTCCCTATATCTCGCCCGGAAGGGAGAAATAGTGCCGCACGGAACACAATAGAGCCCGCCAGGGATATTGACTACAGCTTCTGGAGATGGTGTAGGTACTCTACCTGTGAAGAGAGCAAGGTGGCTGGAAACAAACAGGTGCAATTGCTACGGCAAGAGAAGGCGGCCTGTATATCTCACCAGGTAGGGAGAAATGGTGCCGCATGAAACACCATAGAGCCATCCAGGAGTAATGGCCACAGCATCTGGAGTAGGTGTAAGTACTCTACCTATGAAAGTAACAAGGGGGGTGGAAACAGCCAGATGTAATCGCCACGGCAATAGCAGTCGGCCTGTATATCTCCGGTAAAGGCAGTACAAAAAAACTGA
This sequence comes from Bufotes viridis, assembly GCA_033119425.1. Taxonomy (NCBI): domain Eukaryota; kingdom Metazoa; phylum Chordata; class Amphibia; order Anura; family Bufonidae; genus Bufotes; species Bufotes viridis. The sequence goes on from CM065594.1 coordinate 118,139,835, forward strand.
GAAGGGTTACCAACCCTACAAAAAGGCGTTTGCCTGAATTATCAGCTTGCCTAGAACAGGGTCCCCCTGAAATAAGGTAGAGTGGCGAACACCAGCACCGGGATGGAGACACGGAGGGAACACTTTCAAATGTGTAGAACATAGCCCCTGGCACAGGGGAACCAGGAAGGTCTATCGGGTACAGCCTATGAGGGCGTACGTACCAGAGACACCATGTAGGTGTCCCAGTTGCTAAGTACAGAAACGGCTGCCCTACCTGTGCAGGCAGGGGAACGCCATCCGTAAGTCCACTAGAGGGGTACCAACCTGATTAGGATAGGTTCCTCCATGCACGTTTGTCTTGATCTCCCAGAGGGATTCTGTATGGTGGAAGACCGCCTGATGCTCTGTTCCGAGGGGATCGGTGCAGAGGTGTCCCCAGAGGCAACAGAAAGGGTGACAGAGAAGGATTCGTCACCAGTCTCAGGCCTGTCCTGGGGGCGACCCGAGGACGCCAAGGAGGGATGGAAGCTAGTTGAGACCACCCGAGGTTGGTCTGTGGGCTACCCCTTTGTATCTGAGCGTAAGTGTGATCCATCTGCAGGGAGGACCCTGGGAGGGATGACCGCAATTTGGGTAGGTAGCGGTCCAGCGACTCCGCCATGGATTGGGAGAGTCAGACAAGGTTCCCATGAATCGACAGGGAGGAAGACCATTCAGGGGGACCTACACAAAAGGGTTGGTCAGGGGTAACGCTGGGGGCTGGGAAAGAGGTACTGCACACAAGCAGGGACAGGCCGACCGCATGGGAACCTTCGTAGCCAACGGACGCACGTGAAATACGTGGCGATCGGATAGGGAGGCTGGGAGAGAAGGCCCTCATAGAGCAGCCAGGCTGTCCTATCTGGCCCCGGATGCCATGTTCCCCAAGAGGTGCTGCAGCAGCTATAGATCAGGTGGTCAGGGCTGCAGGAGAATGAGTCAATTGAGGGGGGGGGGGGATTTTGGGGAAGAGCCTGCAGAAGCAAATCAGCCAGAGGGCTGCCTACTAGACCCCAGGTGCTGTGTCCCAGCAGAGAAGCAGCCGCAGATCCAGGAGGGGAGCAGCAAGATGGCGACCCGGTGTGCAGTGAAGAGAAGCCGGCAGCATGAGAAGGAACATCCCCACGTGACCAGAGGGAGGACTCCAGCAGAAAAACAGCGCTGGAGCCGGATTGAAAAGGCAGGAGAGGCCCCTCCCAGGCTCCCAGGAGCGAAGAAGAACGGAAGGCCAAGGTGCTTCTGTGGCCAGGATACAGGCCAAAAGAATAAAGTCTAGACCCCAGGTGATCCGGGAAAGAGGAAGGGGGGGGGGGGGGAGGAAGAGGGAAACGCGCCCAGGTCCAGGGAGGAAGGTGGGAGACCCTAATCTAGCATGCTCACCCTCAGACATCTTCAGGCGCAGCAATGACCACCCCTTCGGCGGACTCAACACGGGAACCGTGGGACTGCCGAAATTCCACTGCGGAAGCAGATTTGGGGACTGGGTGGCTGCCAGGTACCTAAGTACGTGCCCGCAGGAGGGCAACTAAAGTGGAACATGATGGAGCCACCCCTGCAGCAGGCCAGAAGAAAAAAAGAGAAAAAAATAAAATAAAAAAGTTGCAGGATGACCTGCGCAAAATGGGGCAGGTCATGTCTGCCTCCTACGGACACTAGAACAAGACTGATTAGCCTAGTGCCTGTGGAGAGGGTATAGCCCAACTGGGAGGAGTCAACACTTATGTCTAGTGTTGCCTCCTAGTGGTAGTTGGACGTATACCCATGGTGCTGTGTCCCCCAAAGCTATTAACGAGAAATAAAGGTTCATCCGCTGAGTAGGCGTGGATTCATATACCGTATTTTTCGCCCTATAAGATGCACTTTTTTCTCCCCCAAAGTGGGGGAAAATGTCAGTGAGTCTTATGGGGCGAATACCAATTCTGGTCTTCGGCTGTGTTGTGGCACAGTGTGCGCATCGGGTCACAGCTGCGGCAGGAAAAAGAAGAGCGCTGGCGTTGAGGAGCGACAGCGTCCGGTGCAGGAGAGGCAAGTGTTTTTTTTATTTTATTTGCTCTGTGGCATGGGGGCTGATAAATGGCATGGGGGCTGATCTGAGGCATGCAGGACTGATATGAGGTATGGGGGTCTCATCTGAGGTCTTATTAGCATTGGGGGTCTGATCTGAGGTCTGATTAAGGGTCTTATTAACATTGGGGGTCTGATAGGGGCTGTGAGCTGAGGTCTAATTGCTGGCCTGATTTGAGGTCTAATGAAAAATATTTTTTTCTTATAGTCCTACTCTAAAACCTAAGTGCGTCTTATGGGCTAATGCATCTTATAGGGCGAAAAATGCAGTATTTATAATCACCTGATCTAGGACCTATAGGAATTTCCTCCTCCTCTTCCTTAAACCGTAGTTTGCCTTCACCGGCATCAATTACCATGATATTCAAGCGGGCATTCTAGATTACACACAGAAAACACAGTCAATACCAGAAGATGTAACAAAATGTAAACATTATGCAGAAGATAATAAATATAATCAGTCTCATACTGCAAAAAACTGTTAAAAATAATAAAAAAAAGATTTCTATTTTTTTTTTGTCCTGGACCTTCTCACAAGCCAAAGTCTGTTTGTGCCAATAGCGGATGGGATGGTCAAAATTGTCATGAAACTGTGACATGGACGTGTATATTTGTCAGGGGAATTCTATTATAGATTTGTCTCCAGATGTGTAAATGTGAGCCAAGGGCTGAAATTATACAACATGGGGCCGGCCATATGAACAGGGTTACATATGCAGGCATCAGCTACGATCTGAGCGTTTCCATATTTTCCTTCTATAGGAACAATAGATTAGTACGTGGCTCTACATGATAAATGCCACTTACTGAAGTGAGACAACCCCTTTAAAGTGTTTGCTTTAACATTAGTCCCTGTAGGCTCTATGGATCCATTGTCTTGCTGTCTGATTGCTGGAGAGCAGTAAATGCATGTTGGCCCACAATTCAGAATATGGTAGCAGCATATTTGATTTATTTCGTGCAGGTACAGTCCCATCACACGATGCCCTCAGTGACATATTGAAACCCACCCAATTAACGTCCCTTTACACATTTTCAGAAATTGACAGTACAGTTTCTCCAGGCTTTTTCCTTTTAAAAGGCAGCTCACTCACTACATTTGAAACTGCCTTATCAACCTCTGTACAATTGTCTAGGAAGGTTGGATTCTTTGCTGCTAGCTCCCTCTTCTTCCTCTAGACCTGCCTCTATTTCTTCTGGGGAGAGAGAACTCGACGTGTCCCTAACTCATGCGGAAGACCACACAATTCTCAGATCATTTCATGGTTTCTCCACTTGTGTCAGACTTTAGGATTACAAAGTGGTACAAAACCCCAGAATTCCTCTTCACACATAACCTTTCTAGTTGTAAGGACTGTTGGAGGTGAGATTCACGTCGGTTCTCTCTCTATCTGGTGGTCGTGACCACTGATAACGTCATACTGGCAGCGTATTGAGCAATCTATCCAGAAGATCTGTTCTCCCTTTTCTACCCTTACTATTGATCATGTCTTACGAGCCAGACCTAGCTCTGGTTACAAACCCATCGTTGGCTTAGCCAAACCCCCCCCCCCCTCCCTTTCAAGAATGGGTTTTAAATGTAAACCAAATATGCCAATTTGAGGAGCTTACCAGTCTGCCTAGTAGGACAAGAGATAGATAGCTTAAGATCTGGTCCCCATGGATACAATTTCACGCCAATCTTTTATCTGACCTTAACTCTATGGATTCTCAATCTTCATCCTGCTAACTGGTTACTCTTTGATACTGTAGCTGAGGTTCAGAGAGTTTTCTTATAAGTCTCTGGGTCCTCCTTTTATACATGCGTTGTAATGTATCCTCTTTACCTGCAGCCCATCTTAACATGTAGGAGAGCCCCCCCCCCCCCCCATTTCGTCCTTTCTCTTACCGTTTCATTTGATATTGGCTATAAGGTATCCATGTGTCTCATGATCGAATCGATTCTACTCTTTGTATACTTTTCTATGAGAGCTTGCGTACCTTTGCTTGTACTGTAATCATTGAATTAAAGAATTGATAAAAGAAGATGGCAGCAGGGTGTATCTGGGGTGGGTGGACTGTGTTGGGGTGCGATTTGTGATCAATTCACAGCCTGAGTGAAAGGTGAAAGCAGAATTGACTGAGTGGAGTATATGTTCACCACCTGCAGTCAAGCCCGCGCCACATGCTAAGGCGGGTACTGTACATATCAGGGCTGTGGAGTCGGTAGATAAATTGTCCGAATCCGACTCCTCAGATTTTGAAACTTCCGACTCCGACTCCTCGACTCCGACTCCTCTGTATTTAATATGCAAATACGAAGCTGTTCCACCAAGTTCTTCTAATCTCCTCTAGCACAGAGAGGTAGTTGAGCAGAAGCTGCTGCCTTCACCTTTGTGTGCTGATCTTCTGCGGAAGATAGAGCAGTGGGAGGATCCAGGAAGGGGCAGGGGAAGGGGCATTTATTTTAAAACATGATTTTCCTAGTAGAATCCCATAGTCATGTTTAAAATTTAAGCTAACAATCTGAGTTTACATGTTTTATAGCCTTAGCTGAATGATAGCAGTTTTTCAAATGGTTTACAGCTTCAGTCTTGAACTATTGACTATCCATTCCCTTCACTTATACAAGTGTCTCCAGTCCTTAATCAGTTATCAGTGAGAGGCGAGGATAACCATGGGTCCCTGTAACAGCAGACCACAAGACAATGGAAAGTGTAAGTATTGCCGCTCCTTAAAGGGACACTGACAGGCTGATTTTCCAGCTAAAGATATATATATACTGGTATTCATCAGAGAATTAGGAATAAAACTATACTAATGTTACTCCCAGTTAAGCTGTACTTGTGTTTAAAAAACATTTTAATCTGTATGCAAATTCACTATCTTTGTGCCCAATGGGGCAGCGTCTCCTGCGGCTTTGTGCCCAGCCGCGCCCGAGTACAGCTTCCCAGCGCTGTTCCCTCGTTATTATTCACTGCACTGGCCTTTTTTTTCAGGCTAGCCGAACGCTGAATTCCTGCGCAGGCGCACGTGTAGAGTGCTGGCAGCAGCCTCGTCTGGCTATGCTGAGGCTGTGCCAGCTTTCTCTCTTCCTCCTCGCTACCTAGTCCTGTCTAGTGCTGCCAGTACTCTACATGTGCGCCTGCCCCTTGGGCACAAAGATAGAGAATTTGCATATTGATTAAAACGTTTTTAAACACAAGTAAACCTCAACTGGGGTAACAGTCGTCTAGTTGTATTCCTAATCCTCTGATGAATACCAGCAGATATATCTTTAGCCGGTAAATCAGCCTGTCAGTGTCCCTTTAACTGCATAGTAAAGCATATGAAAAGCATGCTTCTTCACGGTCACTTAACGTCTTTGTTTAGCGGTAACGTGACGCACTGCATGCATTGGCCTTTATTCTTACAGTAGAGAAGTAATTAATTATAACTTTATCTGAATTGGGACATTTAAACTTGCTTTTTTTTTATTCCAATTTTTTTTATTCCAATTTAAATCTAGTAGGAGTCGGAGTCGGTCCATTTTTTGCCGACTCCGACTCCAGGTACCCAAAATTGCCTCCGACTCCTCGACCCTGGTACATATGTGACACTAATATAGGTCACTGCTATAGTTTCTACTCACTGTTATCCCCAACAGGGCAGTGTGCACACAGGTAGGTTGGGATCTTAAGTTTACGGACCTATTCCGCAGAACCGGACACGTTTTTGTTAGTTTGTGATGATAGACAAGACATGTCCTGCACATTGGTGGCCGATAATGAGGTAAGCTCTGTGCTGGATCTTGTCACAACCATCATGCGTACACAATCTGTTTCCCATGTGAATCCTCTGATAAGAGGCCTCTGGTGAATGATGAGATCTGCTTTCTGGATCAACATTTTCCACATTCATCCCTGGTAGAAGTCTTCTGGTGTTTCAGCATTCAGCACACATGATGGATTTTTGCTAGAATAGATCCATTTATGGATAAACAGGCAATATTACAAATCACTTCCACATTGCAAACACCGACATGGCCCCTGTAAACATCGAAGTGGGACACTAGGTTCCAGGGATTGATACGCTCCCCGCGCTTAGAACAGGAGAACGGCTTCTCTCCATTGTGGTGTCTCTGCTGTTCCTTAAAGGGCTTCTCCGGGAAAAAGAAGAATGAAAATACTGAAAAAACATGTTATTACAAAAAAACGCTTAAATGCCTTTAATTATTTAGAATGGCTATTTTAGTCGATCTATGATCCTTCACATGACACTGCAGGACGGCCAGTGTGAGAAAGCAGAGTCCTATGTAAAGTCTGCCAGGCTCAGCATTGTGAAGCTGTATACTACGTGCAGATGAAAGCTGAGATAACTGCTCCGCTGTGTCACGTGAAGGACGGATTTTATGATCATAAATCTAAGAGCCGCCATTTTAGCTCCTCCACTGATTGTCCCCTAGAGTAAACGAGCCATTCTAAATAAGTAAAGACATTTAAGAGAGTTTTTTGTGATAACATGTATTTTCATTCTCATCTTCTCCGGAGAACCCCTTTAAACGAGAACTCTTGGCAAAAGACTTGCCCCATTTGGAACAAGAGTCCAGCATTTGCTCAGTGTGTGTCTCACTAAAGCACTGGAGTCCAGCAAAAACAATTCCCGCACTGTCGCCACACCCTGATATAGACCAGCAAAAACCTTTCACATTTCAAATACATGATTACCTCCAAGGGAAGTTTTTGGTGTCTAAAGAGGTTAAAACTCCTTCCACATTCAGAACATGTACACTGCTGCTTTGGAAAAAGTGGATGGATCCAGCGAGTAAAATCAGTAGATTCTTTATTCCGTATACAAAATATTAGGACACATTAGATATTTTTGCCATAGCTCTATTAGTCATCCAATCTTTTTTATTCATGTCAGGAGGAGCACTATTTACATACATATTTGTGCCTCACTGAGACTAATACAGCTCCCCCTATAAAAGAAAATCTCTTTTTCATGCACTTTAGTCTATGACTAAGACCTTATCGGTCGAAACGCGTCAGTTTCCACCATGCCCGTGTGTATATTTTAATATTTTCTATATGGAATAAAGAATCTACTGATTTTACTCACTGGATCCGCTTTTTTGTGAACACACCACTAGGACCTGTGCTTGAGAAGGCTAATGAAGGATATACCACCTGAGAGCTGGACTTCAGTTATTATTTCCAGACACTGCTGCTTTACACAGCCAATACACTACTCATTTACCTGTGTCTCAGAGGAATCCTCTCTGTGTCCTACTAGATCCCCCATGTTTTGTGTCGCATCTACTGCTCCTTGACTGCTTTGGTGCATATGACTGAGATTCGATTTGCCTGTGTGGGAAAATTGCTAAATAAGTTTTAGGAGTACCTAGAAAAGGGTGGCGGTCATGAAAAATGGGGCAGTTTCTACAGTAATGGCATGGTACGAGGATCCCATGACTGTCTAAATTCATAAGTTAAAGGGGTTGTGCAGCCAGTACATATTGATGACCTATCTTCAGGATCAGTGGGGGTCTGACTCCCGGCACCCCCACTGATAAGCATTTTGAAGTGGAGACAGCACTGGTACAGGCACCGCTTCCTCAAATCTGCATCCTGAACGGATTTCTTTCCATTCAGAACGCATTAGGATAATCCTGATCAGTATCTTTCCGTCCTAGAGCCCCGAGGATGGAACTCTAGGACGGAAAGCAAAAGCGCAAGTGTGAAAGACATGTGCAAGTAACTTTTTATTGATGAAATTATCTAATTACAATGTTTTTAATTATTTTTTAATAAATTACTTGTTTACGTGTTTAGTTGATCACACTCCCGAATAACAATACTATATCCTGTGTGGCACTATGACACAGTCTGCTTTTAGGGCACAAGTAGTGCACAGGGGTCCCTCAGTCCCGACTGTGTCAATGGGAAACACAGTGACACAATTGAAGGGGCAAGTCTCCTATGATTATGCTGCAGTCACTCTTGACTGGAGCAATAAAAGGATTTAAAGAGTGCTAGCAGGATCAACCCCATTAAATCAGACATTCTGTCCGGTAGGGCTGATCCTGGCGATTAAACAGTTACCTGTCTTGTGCAAATCGGTTGCGGGGTTCAGGGCTTTAGTGCACTGCAGGGCAGGACCTAGCCCCTTGGTACAGTTCAGCATCTAAGCGCTGGCCATGCCCCTCAATGGCATGGCATTGAAATCTTAAATTGCATAAAGAATAAAAGTTTTGCTCAGGAATGCCGCAACCGTTTTCAAAGGACAAGAATGATTTTAAATCAGCTAGATCAACTCTACCAGACAGCATGCCTGGTTTAATACAGGTTCTCTTTAAATGGCCACAACCGAGGCTCCTCCAATCTTGGCTGTTAGAGCAGAAGGTAGACAGTAATTAGTCAACCAAGCACCAGTTCTGAGGCAGCTCACCATTCAGTACTGGTAAATAGTCATTAAGGGGTTAAGGTTCCTTTATGTAATATAGCCAAGATGACTGCACCCAACACTTTCCTGCAACTATGTTTTTCTAGGACTTTAGCAGAAAACCCCCCACAGATGACATAACCACTGTTTACCTGAACTTATATCTGTAGGGATTTCCTCCTCTTTACATTGAGCTTCATCTCCCTGAGAGATATTCTGGTCTTTGTCTTGTGAGTCTGTCTGATTGGATTGATCTGTGAAACACAGCAACTTAATAAATTATCTGAGGAGGAGCAGGTTAAATAAAGTTTTGTGGTCCTAAGAGTAAAATACACCAGAACAATGTGTTTCGGACAATGGTTGTGGAGCCACTGGGCCAACTAGGCCTCTGTGGTGTTGGGTTAGACTTGAGGGTGTTATCCTGGCTGTCCTCTGATTTTCCTTCTTTAACCTCTATACAGGGATCTGGGCTTCGCTGCAGGGGAGCCACCAGGCACTACTTCTTGGAATAGTCGTAGTGGTTGGCAGCAGACACACTGGGTCAGAACCATAAGTGCAAGGCATTGGAAGCAAAAGAAAGATCATAGACAGAACCAGACAAAGAACTGGCAGGAAACAAGCAAATCCATTGCAAAGTACGAACAGAACAAGACTGTGGACAAACAGGAAGAGAACAACACGGGTAGACATAGCAGAAACACAGGTAGATACTTAGGAAGACGGAACAGACACATAATTCTACCACACAGTTCAGAAAAGGCAGATCAAGATATAGAAACTTGGAAAGGCCAAACAGACAATAACTAGAACTAGAAAATATATTGGCCAACAGAACTAAGACCATTCACAAAACAGCCTCAAAGAGCATGGCAAAAAGAACAAGGACATTAAAGAGTTCCACAATGGATCATACTGAGGTATTTACAATAAAAAACGACATTAACTGCAGCAGTGAAGGCGTTGTATATATCATCATATGCACTACTTGTGATATGATGTATGTGGGCAGCACATCTCGTAAGCTAAAAACTAGAGTGTTGGAACATCTCAATTATGTGACTAGTCCTTCAGCCCTCAATATCTCAAATGCAGCGAGACATTTTATTACGGTGCATAACCGCAAGGTACAATCTTTCAAAGTATTTGCCATAGAAAGGGTTAAAAAATTGATACGAGGGGGTGATCATAAAAAAAAAATCTTATTGCGGGAAGCATACTGGATCCTAAAACTCAATACTAGAGTACCTAATGGACTAAACTTACATAAGGAACTCATGTATCTGTATGTCTAGACAATAGTTCACACAATGCGATACTTCAGCCATGTTCTTGTAGTACTATTGGTTTTATTACTGTTCAATACTTGGTTTTAATATTGATTGTTGTAAGTCTGACAGGTATAAATATGTGATTGTACTTAGTCATGACACACAACCATATTTTTTATGTTTAAATCACTGTGTTGGTTATGTACTTGTAGTACGACTAGTAGGTGAGGCGCTCAGGTGCAGGCAGTTACAAATTGTGTTGGGTTCCTCCCTGACCGGTTCCTAACCAGTGTAAGGTCTATATATACACCTGCAGGGTCGCTTCACCTACTGTTACGACTAAGGACCCCAGGGTCCGAAACGCGTCACTTTTACCGCTGTACAGTGCGTTTGTACAATTCTTGTTGCCACTAAATACCCAAGCAGTGCCGGATATCCTTTTTATGCACCTGAAGTTACCACTCAGAAGCTTCTCTGAACCACCGTGCACGCTGGAATCTACATATGGGGTGAGCTGGAAATTTTCTATGAAGCACTGGTATCCTGGTTGAATGCAACAGATGTCACTCAGTGCAGAGGGCAGGGGCTGTGAAACAGCTCTATGCAGAAAACATTTCACAGTGCCCAGTCCAGGGGAAAAATAAAAACTCTCGCAGGCCATACCTGTTGCTGGAAGCAGTGTAGTATGGTCAAAACTGCTCCCTTAAACCAAGAAGTACCAGCAATACAGATACTATTCTACAACAGTATCTCACCTGCACATATAGCCATAGGGATTTCTTCCTCCTTGTACTTCAGTGTAGCCCATACATGTATGTTGTCTTCTTCAGTACTGGTCATCGGGTCATCTTTTCCATATTCATCCTAGAGGACACAGAATATTATAAGTGCTGGTGGCATGCACTGGTCTGTGGTATCAGCAATTCTGTTAAAATAGATGGTTACAGTCTTCAGGATTTCTTAATAAATTATTTAAAATAGCCACCAGCTGCCTAGGGGGGTGAGACTGCAGGACCTCACTACACTGCTCTACAATACTGTAGACGGTAATGATGCAAACCTGCCTCTGATATGCCGTTACAAGTCTTCAGGGTTTCTTAATAAATGATTTAAAACTAGACATTATGCCCGTTAAAATAACGGGAGCTAGAACATTAGTGCTTGCACAGTTATGGGGGGGGATCTGTGGATGGCACTGTTATTGGAGGATCTGTGGATGGCACTGTTATGGGGGATCTGTTGATGGCACACTATTATGGGGGGATCTGTGAAGGGCACTGTTATGGGGGGGGGATCTGTGGAGAACACACTGTTATGGGGGTCTAGCTTTCATTGTCTCCTCATCGTAGGAGAGGATCCGCCTCTAGGGGACGGGGAGTGTGCTGTGTAATGACCTGCTTCCGCTCTCATGACAGGAGAGCTAACGTAGTGTAGCCATGGTCATGGGTTCTTTCCATCTGCTGCCCGGTCTCCTCTTCTGCTTCATAGCTGTCTACGGGGCTTCCACCCAATATGCTCCCGACTGGGACAGTTGTAGTCAGAGTAATAGGGCGGGGGGGGGAGCGTGCGGGGAAGTTTCTCCGCATCCGTTTCCTGCAGATCGGGATGACACATGCGGGGCGTGCAGGTATGGGAGCTGCCGGCGGTGTCCGTGCATGTGTGCTGATTGGCCGGCGTCCCGCACATGCGCACTTATGAAATCGGCACACACGCACGGACGCGCACTCACACACGGCTTTTATTAGTATAGATGGCCTCCAGCAACCTGTCTTAGAATGTAAGAAGGACTGGTTGCCACCACTTCCAGAGCTGCAGACAGGGGTGAGACTGCAGGACCTCACTACACTGCTCTACAATACTGTAGATTGTAATGATGCAATCCTGCCTCTGATATGCCATGATGGTTGAGCAGCCTGACAGGAAAACTTACAATGTAGTGGGTACTGAGGCATCATCACTCACCCCCCTAGGCAGTTATGCAAGTGGAGGCAACTCGCCTGCTCACATTCTATGCCAGGTTACTGGCAGCTATTTTAACCTCCTAACAGTCACGTTAAAATTGGAAAAACCCTCCCAAAAATGTCACTTTTCTATTGGAGATTATTAATATATGTCTGCAGTAAATCTTGTTGGTGCACAACTCATGGGACACTATTGCATTTTTAACCCCTTAGTGACATCATTAATGTTAGCCTTAAAGACCAATAATATTTTCCCCCTTTGTGTTTAAGCAGTCATAACCTTTTAATTTTTTCTTCAAAATGTTTATTTTATTTTGCAGGATTATTTGTAGGTTTTTTTAGGATCCATTTTGGGGTGTATATATAGTATATTAACTAACTTTTATTATTTTATTTTTAGGGAGAAAGATTAAAAAACAGCAATTTTTACATTATTTTGTAGAATTTATTTATGGCATTCACTGTGTGGTAAAAATAACATAACTTATTATGCGAGGCCGTACTTTGATGATAATGCCACATTTCTACATATATTCACTATTTTTTCTCTCCTCCTGCAGCCTGTCAGCTCTGCAACTGCTCCCTCATTCTCCTCCACACTGACAGGGAGGCGGGTCAGCTGCTTTATCTGCCCATATCTCTGGTTTGGTACCAGCTAGAGATATGATTGAAAGCTGACATTTCAAGCTATCAGACAATACCAGAATGACAGCAATATGTTCAGTAGACGGGAAGATATCACTGATAGAAATCGGGATGCTGTCAATACTGCTGAACGTAAAAGTAAAAGCAGGTTTTACCCGCAATTATTCCCGACTCGATTTCTAACAGTGATATCTCCTCTGTTGCCAAGGCTAAATTACAGATTTATCCAGAAGATTCCATGCCACGTTCCTTATTACATAACACCTTTCCAAAAAATACGTGACTTTTAAAAATACCTTTATTATCCAATTTCAGGGGTATCGGTATATATATACCACAATTACCAAAAATAAACACTTGTGCTAAAGTAATTGATGAAGGGGATTGTAATCCCAGAATTATCCATAGAATGGGACCAGGTTGGGGAAAGGAGTATACTATATCGTCTTGAATGGGGTGGGAGAAATACTTTCCCTATAAGTCCCTGAAGACTTCCTCAGCCCAGGGTGACCCCCTTATGGTGGGGGCTCCCTGTCCTCCAACCTAGTCCTCACTGATCCCTGTTAAAAACCCTCCCTCACTTCCACCAAATCATCATATACATAAACTGATACAATTACAGGTCATATGATATAATTCAAGGGCATAAATCAGTACAACCGGTTCATAGACCGGTGCCGGTCATAGCCCAATTGCCAGAAACAATTAACCCCAACGCGTTTCACAAAGGTTCATCAGGGGGTGGTTGTAATCAAATATCAAAAGAGAAGCAGGGTACTTAGCTCACAGTTCGATGCATACTGATAGCGGTGGTGCTCAGGCAATGTCTTCTTGCTATTATAAGCAATGATGCCGACCATATCTCATGCCCGAGTCACCCTGTGTTCTGTGACTCAGGCATGAGATGACTATGGTCGGTTAACAGCCAAATAAAACTCAATATTTATTACCCTGATTCTGCAGTTTACAGAAACACACATTTGTGATCGGAAATTGCACACGGCAGGGTGCAGAAGGAGGGCAGATTTCACTGGGATAATTTTAAGTTGCCATATGACAATTAAAGGGGTTCTGCAGTTTGCTTAAACTGATGATCTATCCTCTCAAACAGCTGATCGGCGGGTGTCGGACTCCCGCTGATCAGATGCTTAAAAAATGGCTTTTTTAGCACTTTTTTTTTTTTTTACGGTGTTGACCGGACGGGGTGGATCATGGGATATTTTTATAGAGCAGGTTGTTACGGACACGGCAATACCTAATATGTGTGGGTTTTTTTTCTATTTTTTATGTCTCTTTTTATGGGGAAGGAGCTTTTTTTTTTCATTGAAACTTTAATTTTTTTTATTGTTAAAAACACTTATTTCACTTTTATTATTTTTTATTTTTGTCCCACTATGGGACTTAAACATTTAAGGGTCCCTGTTTCAATACAGCACAATACATCTGTATTGTGCTGTATTGAACTGTCAGTGCCTTACACTGTAAGATGCTGACAGTTGCCTAGGAGAACCAGCCCTGGGGCTGGATCTCCTGGGCCTCCGTAGCTGGTAGTCCCGATGCCTGTGCAAGCACGGGGACCTGATGGGGATGAACAAGCTGCCACAAACCCCCTGTATACCGCAGTGAGCGTGACCGTGGCATACAGGGGGTTAATCCACCAGCATCAGTGTTTTCACCGATGCTGGTGGATACAGCAAGGGCCTGGCTGTCAGTATCAGCCGGGTCCCTGCTGCGGATCGCGGTAGCGCATGTGGGGCAGCCGGTTAACCCTAGGACAAGAATGCTCGTCCTAAGGCGTTAAGTACCGGCCAGTTGGGACGAGCATGCTCGTCCTAGGTCGGCAAGCTGGCAGTGCTGGAGACAGAAACGAGAAGCACTTGGGTCCTCACTGATTAAAACTTTTGATATGTCACAATGACAATTGTGCACTTAAAGGGCATTTGTCAGCAGATTTGTACCTATGAAACTGGCTGACTTGTTACATGTGCGCTTGGCAGCTGACGGCATCTGTGGTGGTGCCATGTTCATATGTGCCCGCATTACTGAGAAAAATGAAGTTTTAATATATGCGTTGCCATTACACCTAGTGGTTCTGATCTCAGTGCAACTGCCGTGGCCTCTGCAGTTTATTGACAGGGCCAGGGAGTGAAAACATGATCATGGCTGCCTGCTCCTGTCAATCAAAGGAAAAGAATAGGCATTTGTGTGGGCCCTACGGAAGGGAAAAATACAGAATGCACACAGCAAGGATCCACGATTTGTGGACCGCAAAACGAATACGGCTGTGTGCGAACCCCCTTAATGTTCCAGTATTCCCAGCAGCGCTTACCTCTCCGGTCAGTAGCTCAATGATCTTGTTGGTGAGGTCCAGGATCTTTTCTTCATTCTTTCTCTCATGTGAGGGAGGTAAAGGAGCTGTAATATTGTCATCATCAGATCTCTTTATTGGTACATAGTCCTAAGTAAAAAGTGAACTACTGTTTAGCATTGCTAGACTGCAGAGTAATGGTGAATACACCCAAGCTAACATGTACACAAATGTCTGCTCAGGAGCTGAGTAGACGCATTGCCGAAAGGTGCCTAATGTTTTACACAAGAGACATCCTCTGGCAGTGTCTGTGATTGGAGACAACTAACGCCGATCAAGGACATTTGAACCCTCAGATGTAGTGTTCAATTGTGACCACAAAATCAGAAATGTTATTTATTGAACTGTGACCAGAAGGACTTAAATACACAGTGACCATAAACTGTCACAGTCTTTGGTATAAGCGATCTAATGATCACATACATTAAAGGGGTATTCCCATCTCAGACAATGGGGGCATATGACTATATTGATAGGTGCAGGTCCCAGGGGTGACCTATCCTGTAAACGGAGCCGGCAAAGTCCCGGAGGGCGCACTTTGCATGCGCGGCTGCCCTCTATTCGTTTCTATGGGGCCACTAAAAATAGCCGAGCTCTGTCTCAGCTATTTCCGTCGGCGCCACAGAAAAAAATAGGACTGGTGGCCATGCAAGCGCGGTGCGCTCCTATTAATTTTTATGGGGATTTCGAAAATCGCTGAGCGCGCCGCTCAGCTATTTTCTGTGTGCCAACAGGAAGGCATGGTGGTGGCCGGACCCGGCACCGCTGGCAACCACTTTGCCAGCCTCGTGTTAGGTTTCGTTTTAGAGATAGGTGCAGGTCCCAGAGGTGGGACCTGCACCTATTAGACAATAGGGGCATATCCTAGCGTTATGCCCCCATTGACAGATATAGGAATACCCCTTTAGGTCCTGAAGAAGCACTAAAAATACAATTACACAATTCTAAATAAAAAAGGTTTTAAAACTAAAAAAAAATACAAATTCATATCATCCTTTCCCCATTTTACTTTTGTAAATAAATACAAAAAAAAAATAAACATCATTGGTGTTGCCAATAAAATCTACAGCTCGCCCCCCATAAAAGAGCCTCATCACAGCGGAAATATATATAAAAAAAAGGTTATGGGTGTCATATTTGGCAATGCAAAGAATTTTTTTTAATTTTTTTTTAAAGTAGTAACGCATGAGATAAACTATATGAATTTGGTATTGTTGTAATTGTACTCACCTGCAGGAAATTAAGCCTTAAAGAAGCATTACCATCACAGACAATGGGGGCATATCACTAGGATATGCCCCCATTGTCTGACAGGTGCTGGGACCCGCACCTACGCCAAGAACGGAGCGGGGACAGCGATGGCTGGATGTCCGGCCACCGCCAAGTGCTCTCCCCATACAAGTGAATGGGAGCACACCCCGCTTGCGCGCCTACCGCTTCAATTTATTTCTAATAAACACCAAACGAATAGTGACCAATTTGTCACACACTGTGTAATCAGAGCAACACCCCTATAAACACAAGGGCGAAGCCAATCAGGTGAAACGGTCGTTTGGTGATCACACTGGGCTGTATGTCTTATCTGCGATATTCGGGGTTGTGAGTGGGTAGCTTATTGATAGGGTTTTCTACACTTATTAGCACTTATGCACTTTAGCGTGTTTTTAGTTTAACCCTACTTATCATTATAATCAATTGCTGGTATACCCTGTGACTCTCTCCCCTTGGTTATATGCACTTTTAGACCTCTGTATGTCCTTTTAGGGAGGTACTTTCCTCCACTTTTCTTATGCCTACTAACTTTTTGTATGTGTATGTGGATCGTGTTTATGATGATTTTTTATTGTTTAATAAAGGTACTTTTGATTATTACGCAACTTTGTAGTATGTGTTTATAGGGGTGTTGTTCAAATTTATTTCCATGGGGCCAAGAAACTAATGCAGGGCGGCTGCGCATGTCCATGTGTCCTCCACCACCTTTCCCTGCTCCATTCTCGGTGTAGGGGCGGGTCCCAGTGGTGGGACCCGCACTTATCAGACAATGGGGGCATATCCTAGTGATATAACCCCATTGTCTGTGATGGGAAAACCCCTTTAAGGCTAGAGCTACACGGCAACATTTGTTGAGCAACATTTTTTACGACATATTTACAAATAGTGTTCAAAACTTCGGAATAATACTGTACGAAGATGCATCTCCGTACAGTATTAGAATGTATGGGCTCCGATGAGTCGAGGTAAGTTATATGCGGTAACTCGGTACTGAAGCCGAGTTCGAATTTAAGTTTTAAAGTGGTTTTCCAGTTATTCAATGAAGTCACGCGCGTTTTCACGAATAACTTACTTCGGCTCATCGGAGCCCATACATTCTAATACCGTATGGAGATAAATCTCCTTACAGTATTATTCCGAAGTTTCGAACTAAGCGACTTTGGATGGTGCATTCTCAGCTCCCTTCACTCAACACTACTTACAAATAACGTTGTGCGACATGAATGTCACATGACACGTCACAATCTATTTGTACCCTATTGTCGCCCAACACATTTCATCATGTAGCCCTAGCCTAAAAAATGATGACAATAGGATAGGTCATCAGTATCTGATCAGTGGGGGTCCCAAACCTTGTCCCCCACCGATCAGCTGTTTTGGGAAGGCACTGGTGCTCCTGTGAGCGCCACTGCCTTCTCGCAGCTTACCAAAACTCAGAAAACCCCTTTAAAGAGGTTATCCAACCCCTAAAATGACCCTCCCAATGCCTGGGCCCCTCGTATACATCATACTTACCTGCTCCCCGGCACCTGTGTCTCTCTGGATCCCTGCACGGCTGCCGCTGCATCAGCCGTGATGCTAGGGAAGCTGTTTACTGTCACGGAGTGCTATTGGCTGCTCCTTCCGTCACTGGCCGTGCAAGGATCCGGAGCAACGCGGATACTGGAGAGCAAGTATAATGTATACGAGGGGCCCAGGCATGGATGGGGGGGGGGGGGGGGGATCATTTTAGAGTTGGATATAAGGAAAAACAGAATATATGTTAATAAAAGAGAGAACAGTGATGTCATGGGAACAACTCATTCCCAGAATCCCTCACCTCTCCAGTCAATAAGTAGATGATCTTCAGGGTGAGGCTTAGGATTTTCCCAGTCATATGACTTCTGTCCACCTCCATTATGTCACTCCAATCGTGTACTTATTCAGTGTCCACTTATAGCCGATCCATGAGATGATCTCAGCCTAAAGGACCCAGACTGGGACCTGAAACAAGCAGACACGACACGTTACACAGCGCACAACTACACAGATAAACTGATCCAATGACACTACTACAGCTCAGGCACTAAAAGCATGCCCGCCCCCCACCACAGCGCTGGGCTCTGGTGTTTGTACCCCCATAGGCCGATTTTGTCAGCTCTTCTGAGGTAACAATGCCTTACATTATGATCTGTCTCTATGGTATGTACATCACCTACCCCATTAATTATACCTGTACTACTTTACACACATAATGCATTTATATTTACCACTCAAAGGGGTTATCCTATGACTAATGTAAAAAAAATGAAAAGCAGGGTATTTTGACACTAACGTTAAAGTGTTCGGGTATTGAGTTGCTGCCTCGGGGCTCAATACCGGAAAAAAACGCTTCAGTTTTATCCTAAAGCATTCTGAATGGAGAGCAATCCGTTCAGTATGCATCAGGAGGTCTTCAGTTCAGTCACTTTTACGGTATTAGACCGGAGAAAATACCGTAGCATGCTGCGGTATTTTCTCTGGCCAAAATTCCGGAACATTTGCCGGAATGCCGGATCCAAGTGTTCCGGAAAAACTGAACCAGTTTTCCGGTCTGCGCATGCGCAGACCATTAAAAGTATGAAGAAGATAAATACCAGATCCGTTTTTCCAGGTGACACTGGAGAGACGGATCCGGTATTTCAATGCATTTATCAAATGGATCCGGAAACAAATGCTATCCGTTTGTGTCTTTTCTGCTGCAGCTAAGGGGGCGTGTCCATGCTCCTCCTATCAGAGCTCAGGAGGCAGCTGAAGGATGAAACTGAGCATGTGCGACCTTGTCAGTGAGCAGGTCAAAGAAATAAGAAAAACATCAAACAGCAGGTGGCGCTGTACTAGGGTTGTCACGATATCAAAATTTGAATTCAATACCATAAAAAAGCATTGTGATACTTAATACCATTCAAGACCAAAAAAAATTAAAATTGTACAATATGTAAAATGAATACAGATTTATTTTTGGCTTGTCCTTTCCTTTCTTTTTCCTATACAAAGAACCTTCTTTGTATAGGAAAAAGAAGAGAAAAGGACAAGCCAAAAAGAAATCTGTATTAATTTTACATATTGTACAAGTTTAATTTTTTTTTGTTAAAGTGTGAACTTTTTTTTTGTTATCCACATGAAAAGAGATCTTCCAGTTTTTGCTGTATATCCTGGTGCAGATGTTAGAGTCGTCTCATTCATTATAGCGGGTGGGTCAGTTACTACAATCTGATTTTGAAGAAGTGTTTCAGTCACTTAGCAGTTACCTATTCTCTCTCGGCCCTATATGGCTGCATACGGGTTGGGGGGGACCCCCCTCTTCCTTCTCAGGCGAGACATTCACTTATTAGGCATGAATTTCTGAGCGGTGAGTAACCCTCTCACGCCTATTAGGTCACTTAGGGGTAGTTCCCCGCTTTGGACACATCCGCTATGAGGCAGGGTAGCCAGGCGCTAATACAATAACTGTCACACGCCCACTACTTGGCTGGCATGTAATACATTTTCCCTGTCAATATCAGTTTAAGAAGTGAAATCCCAGCAGCTGAATTCTGGGATAAATTCATGTAAAAAGGAGTTTTAGGCTACGTTCACACGACGACAAAAAGTCGCACGACAATTTTTATAATGGGAGTCTATGGTGTCGCAGTGCGACATGCGACACGAAAGTCAGAGAAAATCCATTCAAGATGGGTTTTTCTGCGACTGTCGCGTCGCAGTCGCAGCATGTCGCATGTCGCAATGCGACACCATAGACTCCCATTATAAAAATTGTCGCATGACAATAGTGCGACAAAATGTCGCGCGACAAATGTTGCAGTGAAGTTGTGCCCTATTTGTCGCGAGCGACAATTGTCGCCGTGTGAACGCACTCCTTAGGCTACGCTCACACGACGACATTTGTCGCAGCGACAATTTTTATAATGGGAGTCTATGGTGATCGCATGAGCATGCTGCGACTGCGACGCGACAGTTGGGAAAAATCCATCCCGGATGGGTTTTTCTGCAACTATCGTGTCGCAGTCGCAGCATGTCGCATGTCGCAATGCGACACCATAGACTCCCATTATAAAAATTGTCGCACGACAATAGTGCGACTTTTTGTCGCGCGACAAATGTTGCAGTGAAGTTGTGCCCTAATTGTCGTCGTGTGAACGTAGCCTTACTGATTAGACAACCCCTTTAACTACAAAGCCCTAAATAACGAGGCCCACGGGGATCACATCTGAACTTGGGTTGTGCCCAATAAGTGTCATCAAGTGGGCACACCACCCATCAGTCTCTCCTCAAACATTATTTGTGCCACAATCCCACTAGGGCCCTTTTGTCACCCCCATACTTATCCATTAGCTCCAATTACTATTGTCAAATATCCAATTAACTCACAGAAAAATACAGCTCACCTTTTATGTCACCCCCTTTAATCCAGTGGGAAGCAATCGCACAAGCTCTCCGTCATGGGTTTGGGGGCGTTTCCTTTTGTACGCTATATTCCGTATGTATTTGCTGTGCCTTATATGACAGGGGGACTAGGTGGCAATGTCATTGGGGGTTCACTGCCTGAAATCTATAGCACTTCTGAAGAAGCCCAGCAAATGGCATTCAGTTACATTACCAAGCTGACACTTTGTTGCTGGGTGTCTTAAAGGGCCCACAGTTCTTTACAAAACATGTCATGTAACAAGGTAAGGAAAAGTGCAAGTCCCCTTTAAGGGCAAGCCTTCACATAAGGTGTGGACAGATACGTCTAATAGAATAAGGTCTGGGGGCGTCAATACAGCCGCACTACACCTTACCCTGTGCGGAACGCGTCCCCTGCAGTCAACACCATAACACCCTGGAAAAGCAGCAGCACCACAACCCCGTTGTGACGTCACGTAAGCGCCGCGACAGCGTCTGCACATGCGCAGTTAGAACCAATGGAAAACACTCTGCCCTGTGCTACACGTCCAGAAGTAGATACGAGTAGAAGTGTGGCGTATGGCCGTCCTGAACACATTCCTCACATCTGACTGAAATAACCAAGTGCGCTTTCGTGTTTCTGTACAGAGTAACAATAAAGTTGTTACAAAAAAAATCCCTTGTACGGTGGCTTGTACAGGACAATTTAGTATAAATTAACGTGAATATGATTTCTATATTATAAAATATATGTATCTTTTGTGTGATTAATTAAGTAATTAAAAAGCCTAAGGCAGAAAGGCGATGGAGCGGAAATGGAGCAGTTGTGTAGAGAAACGTTTATTTCTGAAGTGTAATTTGGAGCATAGAAGAAATTAAGCTAAAAGAAATAATTAGAGATGAGCAAATTGACGCTTATGAAATTTGCTCACACTTCGTTTGGTGGTAAAAGATGAATTTCGTTATGGATTCTGTTACCACGGACCATAACATAATTCTATGATGGAATACATAACGGAATGCCTTTAGAGGCATTCAGTTATTCATTCCATCATAATAGAAGTCTATGGGCTGCAAAACGGATCCGTCCTGTTTCCGTTATGCAGGGGAGTCCTCTCCTGCATAACGGAAATGGGATGGATCCGCTTTGCAGCCCATAGACTTCTATTATGATGGAATGAATAACTGAATGCCTCTAAAGGCATTCCGTCATAGAATTATATTATGGTCCGTGGTAACGGAATCCATAACTAACGCAATTCATCTTTTACCACCAAACGAAGTGTGAGCGAATTTCATAAGCGGAAATTCCCTCATCTCTGGGAATAATCCACTGCTCCTCGTTTGCTAATGTGGGGTACCTTCATGCTAAAAAGGGCATGACTTCTTGTACACCTTTGGGGGCATTTTTTCATTATTATTGCTACGGAGAAGCGAATCGACTTCGGATTAAACTTCCGAAGTCGATTCGCATAAAACTTTCTTTGAATACTGTAGGCTACTTTCACATTGGCGTTATCAATTCTGCTATTGAGATCTGTCATAGCGGAAGAAAGCGTTTCAGTTTTGTCCCCATTCATTGTCAATGGGGACAAAACAGATCGAAACGGAATGCACCAAAATTCTGTTTGGTTGTGCTCCCATCGGGGACAAAATAACGCTGCAAGCAGCATTTTTCTGTCCGCGATGTGGTGTGGAGCAAGGCGGATAGACACAATAGAAAACTGATCTATCCCCCATTGACTTTCAGTGGTGTTAAAGACGGATCCGTCACGGCTATAGAAGACATAATACAACTGGATCCATTCATGACGGATGCATGCAGTTGTATTATAGTAGCGGAAGCGTTTTTGCAGATCCATGACGGATCCGCAAAAAACACTTATGTGAAAGTAGCCTTAGAATGTATTGGCTCCCATGAGCCAAAGTTATTACTTCGCATAATGACTTCATAAGTTGATTTCTACTGTAAAAAATCGGTTACAATGGTTCCAAGCTACCACAAAGTAATAACCGAATTGTAGGCAATACATTCTAATACTGTATGGAGTGTTCGCTCCGTACAGTATTAAAGCAAAGTTTTATGCGAATCGACTTCAGATGTTTCATCTGAAGTGGATTCGCTCATCCCTAATTATTACATTGTACTCATTTTGAGCGAAATATCTTGGTCTTTATTACAAATATGGAACCCTTTTTTTCTGTACAGAGCTGAGATGCTCTAATTGAGAGATCTGAATTCTCTCTCTTTTCTGTCAGACCAGGAGCAGACGGACTCCTTATCTCTGCTCCCCACTCCCTGCGCCACTCCTGGTCCCCACACGGCTTCTGCTGCTGAAAAAAATCCGGTGTCAGGGGGAGCAGCCAATGGCAGGCGGTTATGGGACGAGCCTCCCTAGCATCGCCATTGGCTTGACCCCCCCCCCGACACCGGATGTTTCATCTGCACACGGGGACCAGGAGCGGCGCTGGCAGCGGGGAGCCAGGTTAGTAGAATCAATGTGAGGGGCCCAGGCACATGGGAGGCATTTTCAGGCTCAGATAACTCCTTTAACCCTTTGTGACAGAACGGCTCAATATTTTTAATAAAAAGCCAATTGAAAATATGATTTTTAGCCAAAAATGAGTAGAATGCAATCATAAACAAAAATTGCCTCTGAAGGTGTACATAGCCATTAAGATGTACCAATAGGTGGTGAAGTTAGACTGGACAGTCTTAGGGTACGACCATGTATAGCGTAAATGCTGCAGATTTTCCGGAGTGGAATTGCATACAGGAAAAATCTCATCCACAAGCTGCCAAGAGTGTCTGCAATGAAATGCTGCAACATCCATGGCCTCTCCCTATTTCACTGGTGCCTCTGAACCGTGCAGCCCTATGCAGGAGCCCCATTTGCCCTGGTTTATCATACTGGTTTGTTTTGTAAAACTAATAGAAGAAGATGGTTTCTTGCGACAAGAGAACATGCTGCTCTGACAAACCTTCTCCACCTGTCAGAAATATATTAGATCTTCCTCTCTGGTAATAGCCGCCATTACTGCAGCCTCAACGGGTATCGCTAGAAAAGCTGCGGAGGCAGACCGCACCACCAATTAGGCGAGATGCACATGGGACTACCACGCCACTGCCAAATAGTGGAGTTAACTGCTGGGTCTCAAAGCATACCCTCCCTCCAACTGTATTGGTTTAACCCTTCAATGCCAACATGTAGTTCTGTCTGTGCCCTCACAATAAGGGTATGTTCACACGACGACAAATGTCGCCTTGTGAACGTACCCTAAATCCGTACCACTAGACTGACTGAATTGAGGTGCACCCCAAGAGCCAAAAAACTGATAAAAGATGTGCGGACAAGGTCAGCGCCTATAGCTAGTGTGGCTTGAACTGCTATGGCGGCAGTGTAAATGACATTGCTATGGGGGTAATGTGGCTGGCAATGAGAGAGCTAAAATTGATGATGTGGGTCAGTGTAACTGATATGAGGCAGTACTAGGCATCACTGTAACTTTCCACTGCTATGAAGACACTAAAGAGGAGTTTATCAATAAATAAATGTGCTTATTATTTGTACATTTTTTTACTAATTTCCTTTTTTGCTCTACACTAGTCAGATCACTAGACTTCAGGATCGCTGCATCGGCTACACCTAATGTCACCACTAGATGGCAGGGAATCACAGCAGCCCCACTAAGAAGCTATAAGACCAGTAAGTAGTGGTCCACTAGAAGCAGAACGACACAGAACAGTCTACAGTCACCTGTTCTCAAGGTAAGGTTTTTTCTCAGAACACCGTCCAGACCTGCCGTCTTTATTTCTAAACATTCTCCTCCATGAAGTGAAGGCGGACTTCAACAAAATGTCTCCTATAACTGCAGACATGGCGGGATCACGTGACTTTCCTCTGCCGGAGACGCCGAAAGATGAGACTGGGCTCCGGTAGAAAGAACTGTCCTCCTATATACGCCGCCCTGGAGGACCGAGATAACCCGGCTTTCCCAGGTGACACCTCCAGTGTATGTGCAGCGCGGGGGCCCGGGGAGCCATGACAGGAAGAGGGATCCGGTAGAAATGGGGGTGGATAATTATTACACCGTAATGTTGTTTAAAGGGATCTAAATGTTGTTGCCCCTAGCAACCATATTACGTGACTTGTGGATCTCATTGTAGCCAGCTAAGAAGCAGTGTAGGCGGGGCCTAATACAGAGCATGATGGGAACTCCAGTCAGATAAGGCTTGGAAATGGTTGCCATGGACAACAATACATCTGATAGCTGTCACTGTTTGACTCAGTTTTGCTGACGGGACCTTGGCGCCTGTCCGTTAATAAGCCTTTGCTTGGATTGCAGTCTGGAGAACCCATTGGGGTTAAACAATATGGGTCCCAGAACAGATCCCTGAGGTACCCCACTGGTAACAATAATACTCCATTGACTACAACCCTCTGTTTTCTGTCCTTCAGCCACTGCCTAATCCAGGATTAGGCCTCTTTCACACTTGTGTTGTGTGGATCCGGCGTGCACTTCCGTCGCCGGAAATGCCCGCCGGATCTGTCACAACGCAAGACACATGAAGGCATTTGAAGACTGATCAGTCTTCAGTATGCTTTCAGGTAACCATGGCAGCCAGGACGCTACTAAAGTCATAAGTAGTGTAGTATAGTAAGTAGTGGGGAACCAGGGGAGCAGATACTTACAGTCCGTGTGGCTCCCGGAGCACTCCACAATGACGTCAGAGCGCCCCACGCGCGTGGATCACGTGGTCCATGCGATCATGTGATCCATGCTCATGGGGCTCTCTGACATCATTGTGGAGGGACTCGGGAGCCGCACGGACGGTAAGTATACTTCTCCCCCGCTCCCCACTACACTTTACAATGGCAGCCGGGACTTTAGCGTCCTGGCTGCCATGGTAACCATTCACAAAAGCTAAACGTCGGATCCGACGATGCGTCGAAACGACGTTTAGCTTAATGCCGGATCCGGATTAATGTACTTCAATGGGCGTTACGGCATGTCTTCCGGATTTTTGGACAGAGACAAATCCGCAGCATGCTACGGTTTTGTCAACGTCCAAAAAACGTTTGGGTACTGAATTGAAGACATCTTGATGCATCCTGAACGGAATTCTTTCTATTTAGGATGCATTAGGATAATCCTGATCAGTATCTTTCCGTCCTAGAGCCCCGGGGACGGAACTCTAGGACGGAAAGCAAAAGCCCCAAGTGTGAATAGCCCTTAGGCCCACTCCGCTGGAGGTCTTTGGACGCGTCAGCAGACTTTGGCTTAACCTCACCCTTGAGCTTTTCCGCATGAATTAAGAAGTCAGTCTCCTAAGGCCTCATGCACACGACCGTTTTTTTAGGCTGTCCGCAAAAAGGGGTTCCGTTGTTCAGTGATCCGTGTCCGTTTTTGCCTTCCGTTGTTTTTCCGTGTGTCTTCCGTTTTGTTAGCGGACATGACCCAAGATTTTACCAAAAGACAGGCTGACAATTTTTCCTAAGTGCCTGCCAAGGATCCGCAAAAACGGACACAGAAATGCGGATGACACACGGATGGCCATCCGCATTTTTCACGGACCCATTGACTTGAATGGGTGCCGTGAACCGTCATTCGAGACAAGAACTAGGACAGGCTGATACTTTTTTGCATGCGGACTGGAATCACTGCGACCACGGACGGAGCGACAAGCGGTGCATTTGCCGAGTGATTCCACGGATGCTGCCATTGAACACCGAATGCGGATCCGCAGGCAACTCACGAAAAACTGAGCAACGGACACGGAATCAAACAACGGTTGTGTGCATGAGGCCTAAGGCAGGCAAAAAAATGCTTGAGGGAACCTGCAAGGGATCGTCTGAAATAGATACCGAAGTCTGTATAAAATGTCCATCTTAGGCCCCTTGCACACAAATTTTTTTTTTTGCGTTCCGTTTGTTGCATTCCGTATACGGAACCATTCATTTCAATGGATCTGCAAAAAAAACAGAAGGTACTCGTATGCCTTCCATTTCCGTAAACATGTCCTATTATTGTCCGCATAACGGACAAGGATAGGACTGTTCTAGCAGAGGCCAGCAGTTCTGTTCAGCAAAATACAGAATGCAAACGGACATCATCTGTATTTTTTGCAGATCCGTTTTTTGCAGAGCGCAAAATACTGAAAAAGCCATACGGTCATGTGCAAGAGGCCTTAACAGCATTGATTTTGCCAAACCATAAGATTTGGAGAGAGGACCACCTCTGGAGACTAAACTCAATGGATCTCAGTGCAGGTTTATAATTATAAAGGTGGGAAGGATTTGCGGACAGGTCAGCACCTAAGTAGTTAATGAATTGTGAAGCCCATTAAAAGGAGAATTCTTCCCTAAGTTGGATGGCTTCTCGGTGATGGAGGGTGATATTCAACATTTCTGACCTCTGGATATACACCTTGAAGTTGCTGAGGCGTCCAAAGAGCTCAGATTCTCGGAGGACTGAGGGCAGACCCAGCCTAGGTGATGATAAATATGAAAGGAGGTCATCTGCGAACAATGACAGTTTGTGTTCGCTTTTGCCTTTTTGTATTCCCTGAATGGACTGGTTTGCTCTAAGGGCATTAGCTCGAGACTCCATAACTAGGATGTGAAAGAATGGTGAGGCATCCTTGGCGAGTCCCGCCCGGAGGAATAGAGCGTGAGAATCCTGTCTATCATCCTATCTCCCAGACTTATACAAACCAGTGTCTTCCCCAAGAACTGCCAGTTAACCCTGTCAAATGCCTTCTCCGCGTCAACTGTGAGCAGGCATAGGGGTGTTTTCATCAGCTGTGCTCTAGCTATTAAACCCATGGACTTTAGGGTATTATCACGAGCCTCTCTACCCTGGGACAAAGCCCACCTGTTCTTGAATGCATCCAGGAATGCGTGGGTGCAGTCGCAGGGCCAGAAGCTTGGTGTGTAATAGGGATGTCCCGATACCATTTTTTTAAGACAGAGTACGAGTACCGATACTTTTATTTAAGTACTCGCCGATACCAATTACCGATACCTCGTATAAACAGCCCCGCAGTTACTGATAGCAATGAAAACAATTAAAGCTGGAATTTGGTTGCTATGAATAACTGCTTTTCTTTTCCTTTGTACAAGTGTTAATAAATTAATATATGGTAATATAATAGCGTTTTCAAACCAATGTGCCACCAGGGGATCTGTTTTGGGGATCTGTGGAGGACACACTGTTGTGGAGGATCTGTGGATGTCACCGTTATAGGGGATCTGTGGATGACGCACTGTTATGGGAGATCTGTGGATGACGCACTGTTATAGGGGATCTGTGGATAACACAGTGTTATGGGGGATCTGTGGATGACGCACTGTTATGGGGATCTGTGGATAAATACAGTGTTATGGAGGGATCTGTGGATGACGCACTGTTATGGGGATCTGTGGATGACGCACTGTTATGGGGGACCTGTGGACGGCACCGTTATAGAGGGACCTGTGGACGGCACACCGTTATGAGAGACCTGTGGACGTCACCGTTATGAGGGGACCTGTGGACGTCACCGTTATGAGGGACCTGTGGACGTCACCGTTATGGGAGAGACCTGTGGACGTCACCGTTATGGGGGACCTGTGGACGTCACCGTTATGGGGGACCTGTGGGCGTCACCGTTATGAGAGGACCTGTGGACGTCACCGTTATGAGAGGGACCTGTGGGCGTCACCGTTATAGAGGGGGACCGTGGAGACCTGTGGACATCACTGTTATGGGGGAACCTGTGGACATCACTGTTATGAGGGGGGACCTGTGGACATCACTGTTATGGGGGGGACCTGTGGACATCACTGTTATGGAGGGGACCTGTGGACATCACTGTTATGGGAGGATCTGTGGATGAGGCTGTAATGGGGGGATCTGTGGATGACGCTGTTAGGGGGCTATGTGGATGACACATATATAGCATCTTATGCTATATACATGTCATCCACAGATCCCCATTAGTGTCATCCAGTTTACACTTGCGGGGCCGGTGCAGCTTGACTCATACACCGGCCCTGCGGCTACTATTGTCTTTCATTACCCTAACTTACTGTGCCCGTGATTACTAACTATGTCATGCAGTCCTCCATGCTCCTGCCCCTTGCGCCTTCTGTAATCATAAAGTGGGCGGAGCGGGCAGGCGGGACATGAGGCGCATGGAGGAACTGAGAGCTCAAGCTGCCCGATTCCTCCATGCGCTTCATGTCCTGCCTGCCCGCTCCGCCCACTTTATGATTACAGAAGAGCGCGGGCAGGAGCATGGAGGGACTGCATGACAGTTAGTAATCACGAGCACAGTAAGTCAGGGTTAATGAAAGACAATATAGCCGCTGCCGAACCGGAACTTCCGGTATCGGCAGTGGTATCGGCGGCATTTTTACGAGTACAAGTACTCGTGAAAATGCCGGTATCGGTCCCGATACCGATACTAGTATCGGTATCGGGACATCCCTAGTGTGTAACTTGGAGTCTACATTAAGTAGAGAGAAAGGTCGTTATTTGGCACATAAGGAAGCGTCCTTGCCTGGTTTGGGAATGACTGTAATGTGAGCCTGTAGAGCCTGGTGGGCAAAAGGGCAATCCTTTGAGATTGAGTTAAATGCCTGAATGATGGTTGGAGCCAAGTAGCTTATAGAAACGGGGAGTCAGACCATCTGGTCCTGGGCTTTTCCCGGTTTTGAGATCCTTGATGGCATACAGGAGCTCCGAGGAAGGAAAATCCTCCTCCAAGCTAGAGGATGAGGTATCTGAAATTTGTGTAGGACCAAACTGGCTTAAATAATGTCTTATGTCTTCAGGGGTAGACCGAAAATTGGCACCTCCTCTAGCCCGAAGATCATAAAGGTTGGCATAGTAGGCCTGAAACTCAGATGTTATTTCCGAGGGAGAGTGAACCGGGCCTCTAGAAGCCGTGTTAAGAGTTGACACATATGATAGAGGTATCCGGGGGTGGAGTGCCCTTGCCAACCATCTGACACTTTTATCTTCGTATTCATAGAAGCCTTGTTTGATTTTATCTTGGATACATAGGGATTTTTGATCTAGTATCTTAAGTATTTGCTGACGTAATGAAGAGATATCTGCTTTGAGTGGGTCAGATGGGGAAGTCTTATTTAGGGTCTCCTTGTGATCAAGATCCGCAAGAAGGGTGGCAAGCTTGTGTGAATGTTCTTTTTTGAGTCTGGCTCCGTGAGATAGGAATAAACCCGATTACACATTTGAAGGCTTCCCATTACAGGTGCGGCAGTTGTGTCAGACTGGTGGTTCCAAGTGAAATCCAGGATAGCGGCTCGTATATCCGTGATACAGACCAAATCATTTAACAGGTTATCATTTAGCCTCCAAGTATATGGGCGTGAGGGTGTGAAATGGGGCATAATAGGCCGTATACAGGTGAATGGTCTGACCATAAGAGAGCATCCATTGAGCAACAGGGATCAGAATCTAAGAGTTTATGAGAAAAAAAATGGTGATCAAGTGTTCCATAGCTATTGTGAGCCTGTGAATGGAGGCTATAGTCCCTGACACTCGGATGCAGAACACGCCACAGGTCAACCAGCCGAAGTGCCGCAAGGTCGGCCCTGAACATGCACAGGGACACTGGGGAGACAGAAGACTTTCCGCTTGAGGAATCAATGGTTGAATCCATCACCATATTAAAGTCACCTCCTAGGATGATAGAAGAGCCATCTGCAAATCTGGCCAACTGTCTGAGGATTTTGGATCCGAAGGTCTTCTGTCCCTGGTTAGGAAAATAAACATTAGCGACTGTGAGAATGAAGTGATCAACTGAGAGTTTAAGGGAGATTAACCGACCTCAAGGGTCAATGTCTGAGGACAAGACCGTAGGGCGGAAATTTTTATAAAAAGTAATAGAGACTCCTCCTGCCTTTTTAGTAGGATTGGTTCCATGGAACCATTCAGGGTAGTATCTGCTATTACATCTGGGCGTGGGTGTAGCCTTAAAATGGGTTTCGTGGATCATGACTAGCATAACCCTTTTCTTATGGAAACGGTATAGGATCTGGCTACAATTCTCAGGCTTGTTAAGACCTCTGGCGTTGTAGGCGCAGAGTGAGAGAGGTGTCATCATGGTGGGTAGGTAAATAATAGTATAATTCTCAAAATGGTCAGATCCCTTACCCAGGGTAGGGACATAAGAGGAGGGTAGGACATATGGTGGTACAAGGTTGAGAGTATAAAAACACAACATTCAGGGATGAAAACTCGAACAGAAAAAAGGAGAGCCAACTAGATCGGCTCAGTGGAGTACTAAACAATTACCTCAGTCACAGACTGCACCAAGTGCCGTGATCCCTAAGTGGAAATAGGAGAAGTCAAGGGCTAAACGGCAGCCATACTAATCTCCGACATCAATAAGAAGGTAACGTGATATATAACAGGGCATGAAAATCACATGCTAACAGCCTAATGCCTCATTCACACATCAGTGTTTGGTCAGTGTTTTCCATCAGTGATTGTGAGCCAAAATCAGGATTGGAGCCTCCAGAGACATAAGGTATAAGGGAAAGATCTGCACCTGTTCTGGGTTTACAGCCGTACCTGGTTTTGGCTCACAATCACTGATGGAAATCACTGACCGAACACTGACTGTGTGAATGAGGCCTAAATGTGAACCAATAAGGCAGATAAAGGTGATACTCCAGGACAAGCTGTAATGGGACATAGTCACTGCTAACAACTAGAGGTGGACCTGTAATCAAAGGAAGGAAAGTAAAAGAAAAGAAAATACCATGAGCGTCCAGTCGAGCTATTCAGTCTACTGGTGCTTGAGCCGCCTTGAAGATGTCTGCCAGCTATCACGGCGTGGAATAGAGTGAACCGAGCGTGGCCACTCAAGAAGTTCCAGTGATGGTAGATCAAAGACTTCCAGTAGTTTTGGTAAATCAGCTAGAGATTGAAAAATTTATATTTTCCCATTTTTCTTGGCAATTGGATGAAAGAGGTATCCCCATCTATAGATAATGGCTTTGTCCCTGAGAGTTGTCAGGAGGGTTTTTAGGGCCTTGCGGAGCTTTAAAGTGCTCCTCGCGAGATCCGGCAAGATGAGGATCGAAAAGGGTTGTCTCTGGGTTTCTAGCAGCTCTGAGAATTGCTTCCTTGTCCTCGTAGAAATGAATTCTGCATATAATGTCATGAGGGTGGAAAAGGTCTCCTGTTTTTGGGCCCAGAGCTCTGTGGATTCAATCAATCTCTATGGGCTGACCAGGATCTCTATTCAGCAATTGGCCAAAATATTCATGTGCCCTAAACTCTGTCTGGTGGAGATACTGATTCAGGGAACCCCCTGATGCAGAGATTTTTTCTCCGGTTCCTATTTTCAATGTCGTCCAGGTGGGTTAGTATATCCTGGATCTGTGCAGTATGGTTGTTTATAACCTTATGATGTGAGTCCAGTACTGCAAATACTTGGTCTTGTAGCTCCTCTATCTCCTCTACCCTCTGGCCGACATGTTTAATGTCCTGATGTAGGGCCGCCATATCCTGCTTATGGGAGGCCTCCAATCTCGTGAATAAAGCATCTATCTAATATTTTGTGGATATGTACCTTAATATGTATATGTACTGCGAAAGTCTGGTCCCTAAACATGGCACCCGCTCAAACCAGATTTGGCCGCCATAGCCGCCGAGTGTTTGCTATTTTAAATAGCAGAGACCCACAGCAAATGTATGTGAGCAGCCATAAGGCTGATCGCATATATTTTACTCTTCAGATGCCGTGGTCAAATGTGACCACAGCATCTGATCAGTCCGAAAGAGGAAGTCGCGTGCTTACGCTCTGGCAGGCTTCGGAGTCTATTTCAGGAATATGCCAACACAGGCCACTAGGTGGCAGCATTGTATTGTTATATAGCAAATTAGGTGTTCAATGATGGCTATATAGCCATCAATGAACACAATGGGCAATCTAATGATTGACAGTTATTGTTACCCAATGTGACTTAAAAAAGTAAAAAAAAAGTTTTCCAAATATAAAAACAAACAAACATAAAAGTTCAAATCACCCCCCTTTCCTTAAAACAAAAATACTTAACCAATAAAAAAGATAAACCTCATGGGGATCGCTGTGTGCGAAAATGCCCAGACAAATAAAATATAAGAATATTAATGGCAAATGGCGTAACGGGGAAAAAAATAAAAACAGCCAATTTGCCATTTTTTTTTGTCACTCCAACCACCCAATAATTTTTTTTTATAAAAAGTGATCAAAAAGTCGCACACACTTCAAATTGGTATCACTGAAAAGGACATATCGTCCCGCAAAAAAATGAGGGGGCTGCTGAGCTGAGACTCGCTGCCACTGCATAGGAAAATGGGGATCCGGTGGTCTTAGCATCCTGATGTGTAGAGAGTCCACATGTCAGGGAACCTCGAGTTCTGGGTATGCGCAGGCGAGGCTGCCCCACGCGCTACCTCCGCCATATTGATGAATATTGTTGAAGAGGGTCCCTTCCTGCGACCCATCGCTGATAAATAGCATCCAAAATTGCCCTCTATGCGATAAATAAGCCGGAGATGTTCAGGAGCCAGAGATTCGCGCTGCTCATTGGCAACCTCCCACCCCCTTCTGCAACTTTTTAAATGTCTGTGCAACAATATTTGTGAAGCTCTTCTATATGCTTCCGGGTACGTGCTTCTAATGATAGAACATGTCCTATATTTCACCGCATCGTGCAGATCGCAGACCCATTGAAGTCTATGAGGGAATATTTGAAGTTTTGCTTGAAATGTCTCCTGTTGTTTGATAAATTTGTCTTATCTGTCCAATTTACTACTCTACTTAGGCCTCTTTCACACTTGCGTTCTGAGGATCCGGCAGGCACTTCCGTCCCGCCGGATCCGTCACAACGCAAGTCGCCTGAAAGCATTAGAAGACTGATCAGGATCCTGATCAGTCTTCGAAATGCTTTGAGGTTACTATGGCAGCCAGGACGCTATTAAAGTCCTGGTTGCCATAGTAGTAGTGGGGAGCGGGGGAGCAGTATACTTACCGCCCGTGCGGCTCCTGGAACGCTCCATGCGATCACGTGATCCATGCGCATGGGGCGCCCTGACGTCACTCTGGAGTGCCCCAGCAGCCGCATGGATGGTAAGTATACTGCTCCCCCGCTCCCCACTACACTTTGCCATGGCAGCCGGGACTTTAGCGTCCTGGCTGCCATGTTAACCATTGAGAAAAAGCTAAACGTCGGATCCGGCGATGCGCCGAATTGACGTTTAGCTTAATGCCGGATCCGGATTAATGCTCTTCAATGGGCATTAATTCCGGATCCGGCATTACGGCATGTCTTCGGGATTTTTGGACGGAGACAAGTCCGCAGCATGCTGCGGTTTTGTCAACGTCCAAAAAACGTTCACGTACTGAACGGAAGACATACTGATGCATCCTGAACGGATTGCTCTCCATTCAGAATGCATTAGGGAAATCCTGATCAGTATCTTTCCGTCCTAGAGCCCCGAAGACGGAACTCTAGGACGGAAAGGAAAAACGCATATGTGAAAGGGGCCTTATCTGAATCTCAGAAGACCCCTTTAATAAATGTAGTGCACATGTTCACCAGCATTCTGGGCTACTTTCTGTTTTCCAGCTGACGGTCACACTCCTCCTGGATACCACAGGCGTTAACCCTTAAGATGAAGCTCTCCCGTCTAGGTGACCTGACTGAAACGCTCAACATGGACAAGGCCAGGAATCACTTGATTGAGAAGATAATGCATATAACCTTAGATATTCTCTACCTGCTGACTGGAGAGGTGAGGGATTCTGGGACATCACTGCTATGGCTATTAAAGTGGTATTCCGGCACAGCGGGTAGGGGCACTGTCAGAGCGGCAGCGGTAGGAGATCGGTGAGGTGACTGTATGGTTGTTTCATTAATTTAATTTTTTTTACATTTAAAGGCCGTGGAACAGGGTTTTGGTTGTGCTGGAATACCCCTTTAACAATATGGGGAATGATGAAGGATTCTGGGAATGGTGTTACATAACTTCACTTTTATCTTTATTAATAAAGTAGTATGACAGGACGAGTGAGGGATTCTGGGAATAATGTCACTTGACATCTTTGATTAATAAATCAGAGACATGACAAATAACTGGATTTGGGGAATCCGCAGTGGCGCATTGTCATTACATAAGCCAGGGACGTAGAACCATGGCGGTCTGCACTAACTATAAAATATGTTGCTGCTCGCAGGATTACATTGTAATAAAGATGTCTGGTGGCCGAGTCACGCACAGTAGTAGCCCTATTGTAGCAGGAGGATTCTGTAGAAATCAGAGCTCCAACAACAGCCCCCAAACTGAGGTGAGGGAAGAGAGTAAAAATGATGAGAAGATCCTGGCGCTCACCAACACCATCACTCAGCTACTGACCGGAGAGGTGAGTACCACTGGGGATGCTGGGATATTATGTAGTGATGTACCTGGATGATGACTGTATCTTTGTGTGTGTCAGGTTCCTATGAGGTGTCAGGATGTCACTGTCTATTTCTCCATGGAGGAGGAGGATGATTTAGAAAGACCCAAAGCTCCAACAAAGGATGCGATGTCTGAAGACCAGAAGCACATCGCATCTCCTGGTGAGACTTTCCCTGACCTAACCATTGCCTGGAGAGCCCACAGATGAGGCATGGTTTGCTTTGGATTTGTACCTTAAGGGGATTGTCCACTTTTTTCTATTGATGAGGGTTTTCCCATCACATACAATGGGGGCATATCGCTAGGATATGCCCCCATTGTCTGATACAGTAGGTGCGGGACCCACCTCTTGGACCCGCACCTACAACGAGAATGGAGCGGGGAAATGCATGCGCAGCCGCCCTCTATTCATTTCAATGGGGCCACCGTAAATAGCCAATCGCTGACTCTGCTATTTCCGCCTGCCCCATAGAAATGAATGGGAGCAGGGGCAGTGTGTGGTGCGCTCCCATTCACTTGTATGAGAGCAGTGCTTTGTGGTGAGCGGACCCCGGGAAACCTGGGGTCCTCCAGCTACCACTCTCCCGCTCCATTTTCCTTGTAGCAATATGCCCCCATGTGATGGGAATACCCCTTTAATATCAGATCAGCAGGGGACTGATTCCCGGCACCCCCAAGAGACAGCAGCGCTCATGGTGTCCCCATTCACTTCTATGGGACAACTCCTGTTTGTTCAAGTAAGTAGGAAGAAGCTGTCCCCTAGAAGTGAATGGGATGCCATAGTTGTCATTTCATTGCTCGTTGCTGTAGTTAGACCATTTAACCCCTTTAAGGCCCCTTTACATTGCCCGATGTTTGGGCTGGTTACCGCTAACGTATCCTTCACGGACAGCTTCACAGATGCATCACTGACCACTTTCTCACAGATCTGAGCGCAGACATGGACGTGTGAATGAGGTTTTACGCTGCTCAATGGAGCAGATGATTTTCAGGAAGGAAGTGTCGGTGAAGGAGACCACTGTATTTACATGCAGCGATCTCTCCACAGTATGGGGAGGTGCGATCACTAATGCAATCACACATTCCCATACAATACAGAATTATTGTTTCCTGGCAGCAGAGTGCTGTTTAGAGAAACGAGCAAACGATGATATTAGGTGTCCTTACAAAAAATTCTAATCGCAGCCACCTTTACGCCTGAGGAGGTTCACTGAGAAGGTGTAAGCCACTTCACCTGCATTCTGCATTAGCGTTTTGCTGATAGATTATGTCGGCAGCACCTCTCGCTTACATGGGGAAGATGTGCTGCCGACCAGTGATATTTTTTGGGCTGACAAGCATTCCAATGAGCGCTCATTCGGCGCTATGTAAAACGACCCTAAGGCTATCTGCAAACGGATGCGGCTTTCAAAACAAAAATCAACATGGTTTTTCGGTCATTTTTTACATAATAAAACTGGATCCCTTCTAAACAGATGCAGCGGGTTGTATTACTAGAACAGCAGCCCTGCCGGATCTCAAAACATAAAGCAAAAACGCAGGTGTGAAATAGAGTTGTTTCGGTACCAAAATTTTGATTCGGTATCGATACCATAAAAAAGTATTGCGATACTCGATACCATTCGATACCACGCGAAAAAAATAAAATAAAACCCAAAAAAGCCTATTGATTATTTAAACTTAAAACATTTATTGAATTAAACAGAAAAACCTCACTTACTATTAATGTGAGGCACATGGGTCCAGTCCAAAAGCTAGGGCTACACTGCGACTTTTTGTAGCGCGACTTTTTGTAGCGCGACTGATTGTAGCTGCAATCCAAATGAATGTGTTCGGTTAAATTAAATCTTACAGACTGCAGCTGTCATTCAATAGTTAAAATCAATCCGTCGCGCTACAAAAAGTCTGTGTAGCCCTAGCCTAATACTCTTGCCCTGCTCAGATATACACAATTACTATGCATTCACTGCCCCACACCCCCAGTCACATAAATACACTATGCAGTCACTGTCACATACACAATATATACTATGCAGTCACTGTCCCCACTGTCACATACACAATGTACACTATGTAGTCACCTCCCCATACACACAGTGCAGTGTCACCTCCCCCATACACACAGTGCAGTGTCACCTCCCCCATACACACAGTGCAGTGTCACCTCCCCCATACACACAGTGCAGTGTCACCTCCCCCATACACACAGTGCAGTGTCACCTCCCCCATACACACAGTGCAGTGTCACCTCCCCCATACACACAGTGCAGTGTCACCTCCCCCATACACACAGTGCAGTGTCACCTCCCCCATACACACAGTGCAGTGTCACCTCCCCCATACACACAGTGCAGTGTCACCTCCCCATACACACAGTGCAGTGTCACCTCCCCCATACACACAGTGCAGTGTCACCTCCCCCATACACACAGTGCAGTGTCCCCCACCTTCCTCTTCCCGGGAAACCTAACCTAAGAGCCCAGGCAGAAGCACATGTCTTTACTCTCTCTCCGGCATAAACTGCAGGGAGGGCGGGTCTTTCATCTGATTGGCTGTCCTGACACGCCTCCTCTCTCTTATTGGCTGGGCTGCTCTCTTCATTCCTGCTCCGGGATCAGAGAAATACAGCAGTGGCAGCCCTTGGGTAACCCTTTCCTGTTAACTCTTTCAGTGCAACCCAGGAGCTTCTAGTGACCTGTTTTGCACAGTCCAATCGGCCCTGCAGTGCTGCGCTGTCATTATCATACGCTGTGTATGGTAATGACAGCCCTGCTGTGCTATTGTTATGATAATGAGAGCACAGCCTGCGATGTGTATTACAGACTGTAGCACACAGCGCAGGGCAGGGCTGTCATTATCATACACTGTGTATGGTAATGATAGTGCAGTACGGCAGGCAGCTCACTGCATAGTAGAAGCCGGAGTCCCTCCTCCTGCATTAGCCGCCCATTCATTGGGCTCAGCGGCGGCCGCGTCATAGGAGGGAGGGATTCCCTCCCTCCTTCTTCTCCACTGTAGGAGAGACCAGAGCAGCGCGCAGAGCGCCGTGATCTCCCATAACAGGAGATACTAGACTGCGCAGTAGCGCAGTCTAGTATCGAAAAAATGAACATCCCGGTACCGAATCGATACTGGTATAAAAGTATCGATTGGGTATCGAAATTTCGATACCCGAAACAACCCTAGTGTGAAAGTAGCCTTACTTGCAGTTTTTGGTGTGGATTTGGTGCATCATTTCCGTGGATCTCACACCTGCATCGGGGCGTAGCTATAAGCTCATTTGCCCTGGTGCAAGAGTTCAGCTTGGGCCCCCCTTCCCTCGGAGCTTTGTGGCGAGGGGCAGGGAAGCAGATAGCCTTCATGCTGCCTGAGGCAAACAGTGAGACGACACCCCCCATGGCAAATTCTCAACCTAACCCCTTCCCTCCAGCCAGAGGTGTAACTTCACCAGCATGCACTTTTTATAATACCAGTGTCTTCTTATGTGGCACAAGAGTCTTTGGGCCCCTGCTACCTCTGCCCCCTATAGCTACGCCCCTGCCTTGCATTGAAAAGAGTGAAATCCACCCCAAAAATCCCACAAGGAATTGACATTGAAGTCAGGTCAATTTCTGCATGAAAGAAAAAAGCAATCTAATCTCATACACGTGGCTGGTACTGTAGTACGCTGCATTTTGTCTGCACGCGAATTTAACGTGGAAAAACGGTGTAGATACCCTTAGAGGAATTGACACGCAGGTAGATATTTTGTAATGTTTTTCCATTCACATTCTTTCAGATGGAACCAGGAACAGTGAAAAGCCCTACGAAAAGTCCCCCCCCAAGAATTCGGAAGAGAGTCAGGCAGCACAGTGTGAGGTCACGGTAAGTTACTACATGGCGCATGATATCCGTATTTTCAACCTTTTTAACTTTTTCCATATATGGCTTCTTTCACATCACATTTTTGTTTCAGACACAGATTGAGTTTTTTAAAGAAACTGGATAGTTTTCTTGAAAAAAAAAAACAGATCCAGTTTTACAATTTTTACCTGGAAGGCAAGTCACCAGGGATTGGTTGGTTGAATTTTTGGACAAGATGTGTGTCAGTTGTAGGTCAATAATTTTTTTGAAAGAAAAAATGATCAGTTAACCTTTTGAGAACACCGGTTATTTTAATTTTTTTATTTTCGTTCTTTCTTCCTCGTCTTCCAAGACCCATAATTTTTGTTTAGTTTTTTTTTTATATGGCCGTATAAGGTTTGTTTTTTGCATGACAAGTTGTATTTTTTAATGGTACCATATTTTTACCATAGCTTGTACTGAAAAACAGGAAGAAAATTCTTTGGGGAAAAAAATGGAAATTTCACCAAGTTTTTGGGGATTTTGTTTTTACAACGTTCACTGTGTGCTAAAAATGACAAGGCGAACTTATTCAAATTTACATTGTTTCCATTCCTTAAAGTTTCCATTCATTTCAAAAGAAGGAGCAATTGGGCAGAATATTGAAGGTACATCTATGGGGGTAATAAACCAATAGCAGTAGATACTGTTTCTGCTCCTGCCAACCTACCTGAATTGCATCTGTTTAACCTAAATAATAATAAGTTATATTATGTGCCATAAGTTCCTATTTAAAGGGATTCTGTCAGAAACTTCGATTAAACTGCTGACCGCAGTAGGTAGGGGCTGGAGAGCCAAGGGCAGACTCGGAACCTAAAGTGTCCCTGAAAAAAAAAACTAAAAGTGGCCCCATGTTGTAGGTCCAGATTGGCAGAAGGTGAGACAAGTAGGTGGTAAGTGCAGCACAAAATAACCTCCCATCAGAACCAGATACCACAGTGCAGCACAAAATAACGTCCCATCAGAACCAAATAACACAGTGCAGCATAAATTACTGTCTCTGCAAAACCACATACCACAGTGCAGCACAAAGTACTGTCTCAGCAAAACCACATACCCCAGCGCAGCACAAAGTACCGTCTCAGCAAAACCACATACCACAGTGCAGTACAAAATACTGTCTCTGCAAAACCACATACCACAGTGCAGCACAAAATACTGTCTCTGCAAAACCACATACCACAGTGCAGCACTAAATACTGTCTCTGCAAAACCACATACCACAGTGCAGCACTAAATACTGTCTCTGCAAAACCACATACCACAGTGCAGCACTAAATACTGTCCCAGCAAAACCACATACCACAGTGCAGCACTAAGTACTGTCTCTGCAAAACCACATACCACAGTGCAGCACAAAGTACTGTCTCTGCAAAACCACATACCACAGTGCAGCACAAAATAGCCGGCAGTGTCACAGTATAAAACTGTATCATTGTCGTCAGTACGGCAATACAATTGAATTCGAGTGCCTGATGCTCCTACGTTGGTTAATGCTGAGAGCATCAGATCTTTATGTATCTGGCTGGTGGCCACAAGGAGGGTGTTGAAGTGGGCCTCTAGGCATCAGCCCACTGGGAAATTTCCCTGTAGGGTCTATGGCCAGTCCTCCCATGGAGAGAGCCGGACAAACATACCTATTGTGGAGCTTTTATTATCAGTAGTTGCTATTACAAGTGCTCAGGAGGCAGAGTTTTACTGTGAAGTGTCCTCTGCATTGAGCCTCTTCACAGCACATCTCTGCTCTGAGCTGTAACTGTAGCATCCTGCTAGGGGACCAGTCCAGCTGAGGGACTGAAGCAGCTCAATGGACTACACCGTGAAGAATCCAACACGACAAGGAAGAACCGTGATATAGGTCTCCTGGGTAGGTAATGCACAGTGGGCAAAACCTAAAACATAACTTTTAATATTAGATGATATGCTAAAAAACAGCTCCTTTTAGGGTCACAATATACCACGCAGGTGTAACACCATCTGACCAAAAAAAATAAAAATATTAAGAAAAAACTGGTATAAAATTTAGGGCCTAACTCCTGATCAGCGGACAGGAATACTGAGACTCTGGGAGAGGGGGGGAATCTGTCCCTGAACTCTCCCTTGTATAGCCTCAGCCCAGAGATACGTCTTGATGGTAGAAGCACTCTGTCCCCGTACCTAATGCTATTGTACCTTTTACAAATCCCTATTGTGGGTAGATTTATAACAGTCCCAGGTTCTGACGCGTTTCCCCTTCAAATATACAGAGAAGGTTCATCAGGGGACTCAAACCAAATAGATTAACTATATAGCTGTATAAAGATGTGCTAATATGGAGATCCCTATCAAGATCATCCGCCCTAACACAGATTATGCCAACAGGTTTATAGTATGTATAATCACATAGTCCGTAGATTCAAAGTGATAATTTAGCATACATCTTAGGGAAGATAGGGAACGATCCCCAAATAAATGCAAACTGCCTGTGGCACACAAGTGGGTCGAACACTGATTAGGCATATAGACCAAGACATGAATTAGATACTCACATAAATCGTTCAGCCAGGGCTGAGGGATCTCCCTAGATGGTGATGTCAGTGGCCAGTGAAGCACCGCCTCTTGGAGAATTGCAGGAGCAGAATCTGGCAGAATAAAACTTCATATTTACATTACTCCTGATGAGAATAGGTTCAGTAAAGGTATGTTTGTCCTGTTGCCCCCCACCCCTCTAATGCAGTCAGCAGTTTAGCATGGTGAAAAGTGCTGACAGACTCCCTTTAAGGAACATGCTTCATTGAGGCAATAGAACTTAACATATTTTGTGTTCTACTTAGAGTGAGATCCCAACAAGCACATCAGGAACCCAAACGTTGGTTGTCAAACAAGAGGAGACGTATGAGATGGTAGATGAAGAGGCAGTGCCTGAGCTTTGTTCTGATAGTACAGGTGAGCAGTTGTAACCTTGTCTCATCACAGACAATCCCTTTAATATGAGAGCGGCCCATTGACTCTTGGCATACAGCTGATATGACAGTGCCGTGTAATATGAGTTTTTCTAGTATGGTTTTTAGGAGCCTCTGGTGTTTTCCTAACAGTCTACCTAGTAGAACAGCCAGATACAGTGCATTTGGAAAGTCTTCAGATCCTTTCACATTCTGTTATGTTGTAGCCATGTGCTAAAATAAAAAAAAAGTTCAAACGTTCAAAATCTTTACTGACTCTTTGAAAATGAAAAACTAAAATTTTGTATTCACATTATGTATTCAAACGCTTTATTCATTACTTAGATGAAGCGCTGATTACAGCATCCAGTTTTCTTGGGTATGATGTCACAAGGTTTGCACTCCTGGATTTGGGTATTTTCTGCCATTCTCCTCAACACATCCTCTCAAGTTCTGTCAGGTTGGTCGGGGACCATTGGTGGACAGCCATTTTTATGTCTCTTCAGAGATGTTTAATTGGGTGCAAGTCAGGGCTCTGGCATGGGCCACTCAAGGACATTCACAGAGTTGTCCCTAGGCCAGTCCTGTGTTGTCTTGGCTATGTGCTTAGGGTCATTGTCTTGTTGGAAAGTAAACCTTCGGTTTAGTCAGAGGTCCAGAGCGCTCTGGGTCAGGTTTTATTAAGAATATCTCTGTGCTTTGACTCATTCAGCTTTCCCTCAACTCTGACCAGTCTCCCTGACCCAGCCACTGAAAAACATCCCCACAAATGAAGCTACCACCATCATACTTTGCTGTAGGTAGGGTATTGGGCAGGTGATGGCAGTGCCTGGTTTCCTCTAGACATGAAGGTTAGAATTGAGGTCAAAAAGTTCAGTCTTGGTATTATCAGACCACAGTCTGTGAGTCC
Source organism: Bufotes viridis (assembly GCA_033119425.1). Lineage (NCBI taxonomy): Eukaryota > Metazoa > Chordata > Amphibia > Anura > Bufonidae > Bufotes > Bufotes viridis. The sequence goes on from CM065594.1 coordinate 118,182,416, forward strand.
TTTAGGTACTTTTTTTGCGAACTTTCATGTACTGTATCTTTAACTGAAGAGAGGCTTCTTTTTGACCACTCTGCCATAAAGCCCAGATTGGTGGAGTGCTGCAGTGATGGTTGACCTTCTGGAAGTTTCTCCCATCTGCACACAGGATCTTTGGAGCTCAGACAGAATTACCATTTGGTTAACTCCATTACCTAGGGCCTTTGTTCCCTGATTACTGAGTGGACAGCTCTAGGAAGAGTCCTGGTTGTTCCGAACCTCTTCCATTTAAGAACTATGGAGGCCACAGTGCTCTTGGGATCTTTTAGTGCAGCAGACTTTTTTGTACTCTTCTCCAGATCTGTACCTCCACACAATCCTGTCTCTGAGCACTACAGGCAGTTCTTTCCTACTCATGGCTTGGTTTATGCTCTTAAATGCATTGTCAGCTGTGAGACCTTATATTAACAGGGTTGTGTCTTTATAAACCAATCTACTGAATGTACCACAGGTGAACACTACCCATGTCTAGAAACATCTCAAAGAGGATGAAGAGAAATGGGAGGTCCCCAGAGCTAAATTTAGATGTCATTGCAAACAGTCTGAATACATATGTCCATGCAAAAGTTTAGTTTTTAATTTTTAATAAAATTCTGGAGGTCATTTATCAAACTAGTGTAAAGTAAAACTGGCTTAGTTGCCCATAGCAACCAATCAGATTCCACCTTTGATTTTGGACAGCTCCTTTGGAAAATGAAAAGCAGGATCTGATTGGTTGCTGTGGGCAACTACGGCAGTTCTACTTTACACAAGTTTGATAAATGACCCCCTCAGTTTTTATTTTCTCATTATGGGGTACTCAGTGCAGATTGATAGGGTTAATCTTTATAATTTTAGCCCAGGACCACAACATGACAAAATGTAAAAAAAAAAGTGAAAGGGTCTGAAGACTTTCCAAATGCTCCGTAGTTGGCTTATCTTTGGATTCCTAAAGGGATTCTGTCACCAGGTTATAGCCTATATAGATGCGGACATGCACGGCTAGATCGCCGCTAGCATGTCCGCACTATATCTGTGCAATAGCGCTGCGCTTTTTTATTCAGTGTAAAAAATGATTTAATTGATCTGTAAATCAGGGTGTTAATGTTCCCAAGGGGCGGTATGAACCTTTCTTGTGCCCAGCCACGCCCCCCTGTGAAGGAACCCAGCACCGCCTCCGTTTTACCAATCTCCTCCTTGCTCACAGTTATATCGCCATAAATCTCGCGATGAGCGAGATCGCACATGCCCAGTTCCTTCCCTGAGGCTGATGCCAGCACAGGGAAGGAACACTATGTCGGAACTGCGCATGCGTGATCACGCGCATTGCGAGATATACAACGATATAACTGTGAGCAAGGAGGAGATTGGTAAAACGGAGGCGGTGCTGGGCTCCTTCACAGGGGGCGTGGCTGGGCACAAGAAAGGTTCGTACCGCCCCTTGGGCACATTACATATCAATAAAATCATTTTTTACACTGAATAAAAAAGCGCAGCGCTATGGCACAGATATAGTGTGGACATGCTAGCGGCGATCTAGCCGTACATGCCCGCATCTATATAGGCTATAACCTGGCGACAGAATCCCTTTAACCACTTCAGCCCCCCTAGCTTAAACACCCTTAATGACCAGGCCACTTTTTACAATTCTGCACTACACTACTTTCACCGTTTATTGCTCCGTCATACAACTTACCACCCAAATGAATTTTACCTCCTTTTCTTCTCACTAATAGAGCTTTCATTTGGTGCTATTTCATTCTTGCTGACATTTTTACTTTTTTTTGCTATTAATCAAAAATTACCGAAATTTTTGCAAAATTTTTGAAAATTTGTCAAATAAAACTACATTTCTCTACAAATTTTTCTCAAAATTTATTGTTCTACATGTCTTTGATAAAAAAAAAATGCAATAAGTGTATATTTATTGGTTTGGGTAAAAGTTATAGCTTTTACAAACTATGGTGCAAAAAAGTGAATTTCCGCACTTTGACTTTCTGAGCACCTGCCTGTTTCCTGACGTACTACAATGCCCAGACAGTAGAAACACCCCATAAGTGACCCCATTTCGGAAAGTAGACACCCTAAGGTATTCACTGAGGGGCATAGTAAGTTCATGGAAGTTTTTATTTTTTGTCACAAGTTAGCGGAAATTTTTTATTTTTATTTTTTTCAAAAAATTTCATTTTCCGCAAACTTGTGACAAAAAATAAAAACTTCCATGAACTCACTATGCCCATCAACGAATACCTTAGGGTGTCTACTTTCCGAAATGGGGTCACTTGTGGGGTATTTTTACTGCCCTGGCATTTTAGGGGCCCGTAAAGCGTGAGAATCCAAATGAGTAAAAATGCCATGTGAAATCCTAAAGGTACTCATTGGAATTAGGGCCCCTTTGCACATCTTGGCTGCAAAAAAGTGTCACACATGTGGTATCGCCGTACTCAGGAGAAGTAGGGCAATGTGTTTTGAGTTGTATTTTTACATATACCCATGCTGGGTGAGAGAAATATCACTGTAAATTGACAACTTTGTATAAAATTTTTTAAAAAGTTGTCGTTTACAGCGGTATTTATCACACAAAGTATGGGTATATATAAAAATACACCCCAAAACTCATTGCCCTACTTCTCCTGAGTACGGCGATACCACATGAGTGACACTTTTTTGCAGCCAAGATGCGCAAAGGGGCCCTAAATTCAATGAGTACCTTTAGGATTTCACAGGGCAATTTTACGCATTTGGATTCCAAACTCCTTCTCACGCTTTAGGGGCCCTAAAATGCCGGGACAATAAAAATACCCCACAAGTGACCCCATTCTGGAAAGTAGACACCCTAAGGTATTCGCTGATGGGCATAGTGAATTCATGGAAGTTTTTATTTTTTGTCACAAGTTAGCGGAAATGTTTTTTTTTTTTTTTTTTTTTTCTTACAAAGTCTCATATTCCACTAACTTGTGACAAAAAATAAAATTTTACATGAACTCACTATGCCCCTCACAGAACACCTTGGGGTGTCTACTTTCTAAAATGGGGTCACTTGTGGGGTATTTTACTGCCCTGGCATTTTAGGGGCCCCTAAAGCGTGAGAAGCAGTTTGGAATCCAAATGAGTAGAAATGTCCTGTGAAATCCTAAAGGTACTCATTGGATTTAGGGCCCTTTGCGCATCTTGGCTGCAAAAAGTGCCACACATGTGGTATCGCCGTACTCGGCAGAAGTAGGGCAATGTGTTTTGGGGTGTATTTTTACATATACCCATACTGGGTGTGAAAAATATCTCTGTAAATGACAACTTTTTCCATTTTTTTATACAAAGTTGTCAATTTATAGAGATATTTCTCTCACCCAGCATGGGTATATGTAAAAATACACCCCAAACACATTGCCCTACTTCTCCTGAGTATGGCGATACCACATGTGTGGCACTTTGCAGCCAAGATGCACAAAGGGCCCCAATTCCAATGAGTACCTTTTAGGATGGCATTTTTACGCATTTTTCTTCTCACGCTTTAGGGCCCCTAAAATGCCAGGGCAGTATAAATACCCCACATGTGACCCCATTTTAGAAAGAAGACACCCCAAGGTATTCTGTGAGGGGCATGGCGAGTTCATAGAAGATTTTTTTGGCACAAGTTAGCGGAATTTGATTTTTTTGTTTTTCACACAAAGTCTCCCTTTCCGCTAACTTGTGACCAAAAATTCAATCTTTCATGGACTCAATATGCCCCTCAGCGAATACCTTAGGGTGTCTTCTTTCCAAAATGGGGTCACATGTGATGTGTTTGTACTGCCCTGGCATTTGAGGGTCTCCGCAATCATTACCTGTATGGCCAGCATTAGGAGTTTCTGCTATTCTCCTTATATGGAGCATACAGGTAATGAGATTTTTTCCGTTCAGCCTCTGGGCTGAAAGAAAAAATGAACGGCACAGATTTCCTCATTCGCATCGATCGATGTGGATGAAAAAATCTCTGCCAAAAATATGCAAAAAAATAGAGGTGCCTGGCGATTGCCAGGACATAGAGCTCCGCCCAAACATCCATACCCACTTCAGCTCCTATGTCCTGGCAAACGTGATTTCTCCATTCACATCGATCAAACGATCATTGTGGAGGAAGACATCGTTGCCAGATTTTTGATACAAAGTGTTTGCCAAAGCATATGAACTCCAACACCTCTCCTCAGCTCATATGCCTGGGCAAACGTACCTGTCCTGCAGAGGAGAAATCTCGTCTTGCAGCGCCGCATACACCGACTTCACGTGTCTTCTGACAGCAGCGCAATGCTTCTCTCAGAATTCACATCAGTGCTGCGGCGTTTTCATCGGTTGGTCCGTTGATCTACCTGGAAAATAAAGGGTGGTTAGGGGAAAAAAAAAGAAGAAAAAACAGGCAGCAGGCACATAACTTGAACGTTACAAACTTTATAAAACATGAATAAAACCTGAACATGAAAAAAACTGAACTTTTAAAACCTGAACTAACTCAAGATTTTCTTTTCTTGCTACCTGTTTAATTTTTTTTCTTTTTTAACCATTTCACTCTTTATTTTCCTAGCAGAAACCTCTCCTTTCCCATGGGACAATGTGTAAAGTGTAAATCACACAGAGATGGTGAGAAGTACACTATACACGTTATCCCAAGTGAAAGGAGAGGTTTCTACCGTTTCACACTTCTGCAGTAGCACAGCAGCACCGTCCCTATGTGTTAGGGTCTCTCAAAACCTAGTATCCTGAGAGACCCTTGAGCCTGATTGTAAAAACTACCTGTGTCCTGCAATCCCTAGGTCCCTAAGTGTACCTGAGTGTGGTACTTCCGGAAACACTCCCCTAGGCATAGGGCAGGGTGGTCAGGACAGTCAGGACAGAAATAACGGGTGTCACGCCTTATTCCACTCCTGCTACAGACACAACATCTTTTTCGGGGTGGCGGTTGGGTTGAGGTACCAGGCACAACGCTGGGGAAGTGCCGCTCGTGTAGACGGCTAACTACACTGGTGGATGGGGCCACGGAACCTCCTGGATACAGGAGTTCGAAATGATCTCTTCCTGAAATTTGAGGAAGGATCCTGTTCTCCCAGCCTTACTGTAGAGAACATAACTATTATAGGCAGCCAATTGAAATAAATATACAGACACCTTTTTATACCAGCGTCTGGTGCGTCGGAAATCAAATACGGGGCCAACATCTGGTCATTGAAGTCCACCCCTCCCATGTGGAGGTTATAGTCGTGGACTGAGAGGGGCTTTCAACGACACTGGTTGCCCGTTCAATTTGGACTGTCGTGTCTGCGTGAATGGAGGAGAGCATGTAAACGTCACGCTTGTCTCTCCATTTCACCGCGAGCAGTTCTTCGTTACACAATGCAGCCCTCTGCCCCCTTGCAAGTCTGGTGGTAATGAGCCGTTGGGGAAGCCCCGGCGACTAGGTCGCAGCGGTGCCACAGCAGCCAATCTGTTCTAGGAACAAATGCTTGAAGAGGGCCACACTTGTGTAAAAGTTGTCCACATAAAGATGGTACCCCTTGCCGAATAAGGGTGACACCAAGTCCCAGACTATCTTCCCACTGCTCCCCAGGTAGTCAGGGCAACCGACCGGCTCCAGGGTCTGATCTTTTCCCTCATAGATCCGAAATTTGTGCGTATAGCCTGTGGCCCTTTCACAGAGCTTATACAATTTGACCCCATACCGGGCGCGCTTGCTTGGGATGTACTGCTTGAAGCCAAGGCGCCCGGTAAAATGTATTAGGGACTCGTCTACGCAGATGTTTTGTGCAGGGGTATACAAATCTGCAAATTTCAGGTTGAAATGGTCTATGAGGGGCCGAATTTTGTGGAGCCGGTCAAAAGCTGGGTGGCCTCTGGGACGGGAGGTGGTGTTGTCACTAAAGTGCAGGAAACGCAGGATGGTCTCAAAACGTGTCCTGGACATGGCAGCAGAGTACATGGGCATGTGATGAATTGGGTTTGTGGACCAATATGACCGCAATTCATGTTTTATTGTAATGCCCATGTTGAGGAGAAGGCCCAGAAAAGTTCTAAATTCGGAAACTTGGACTGGTTTCCACCGGAAAGGCTGGGCATAGAAGCTTCCCGGGTTGGCGTTTATAAATTGAGTGGCATACCGATTTGTTTCTGCCACGACTAAGTCATAGAGCTCCGCAGTGAAGAACAGCTCAAAAACCCCAGCGCCGATCCTATCTGAGCTGTCTCCACCCGAACTCCTGACTGGGCGGTAAGAGGGGGAACTACTGGTGCGGCTGAAGTTGGGGGCTGCCAATCAGGATTTGCCAGCACCTCAGGGACTCTAGGGGCTCTACGGGGCTGTCTTTGCAGTGGCTGCGACGGGGGAAACTACTGCACGTGCCAACGTACCAGCTTCTACTGCCCTTCTGGTGCTCGCCACTTCACCATGTTGTACGGCAGTGCTGGTACTAGGTCCAGGACGGGCTGCGCTGCTGGTGTATGCCTCACCACGTAATCCGGCAGCGCCAGCCCCACTCTGCTGCCCTTGAAGCGGATCCTGCGCAACCTGTGGTCTAGCGACACTGGGCCGAGTACGCCTGGTGGTATCAGGGACCTCAACCTCCTCGTCCGAACTTTGGGTCAGACTGCCACTGCTTTCTACAGGTTGGTATTCTGACCCGCTGGATTCGTCAGATGAGGGTTCCCATTCCTCATCCGACTGGGTCAGAATCCTGTAGGCCTCTTCAGAGGAATACCCCTTGTTTGACATTTGGGCGTCTAAATTTAGGGGGTATTCCCTGAGACTACCCAAGAAAAAAAGCAAGCCTGTCTTACAAATGGGAGTGTAGCGAAGTACAGAAGCCGCTGTGATTGATAAAAAATATCAAAACTGATTTTTTTTTATCGCCGCAGCGCTTGTGAAGTGATTGTGCAGTGATACAAAAAAAAAAAATTTTTTGTCACTGCGGCGGGGCGGGCGTGGGTGAACGCAGGTGTGGGCGACCGATCAGGTCTGATCGGGCAAACACTGCGTTTGGGGTGGAGGGCGAACTAAAGTGACACCAGTACTATTATAGATCTGACCGTGATCAGTTCTGATCACTTACAGATACTATAAAAGTACAAATGCTTATTAGCGCTACGCTAATCAGCGAATCAGTGACTGCGGTGGGCTTGACGCTAACGCTAACTACCTACCAAAGGGGCCTAAACTAAGCTAAACCTAACAGTCAATCCTAGTGAAAAAAATAAAGTGACAGTTCACAAAAGTGACACTGATCACTTTTTTCCCTTTCACTATGTATTGACAGGTGATCAAGGGGTTAATTAGGGTGATGGGGGGTGATCAGGGCCTGATATGTAGTGATTTGTGCACTTACTTGGGATCTGTGCTCTGTGCTGGGTCCAACCGATGAAAAGGACCCAGCACATGGCACAGATCCCTTATAAAACCCATATATTTGTAAATATAACTTATATCGCCTATTTTTTGAAAATCACCAGCCTGCCAGCGCTGATCATTGGCTGGCAGGCTGGTGACTCACTTCTTCTGAGCCCGGCGGTGCGTTCCATTTGCGTTCCACCGGGCTCAAACGCGCGTCAAGGAGGAATGAACCGACCGCCCGCAGGACGCAATCCTGCGTGAGGCGGTCGGCAACAGGTTAATGAAGGTCTTTACCACACTTGGGCTTTTTCTCAAATTGACCTCATACTTACATAGCCTAAGACCAGACACAGTCGAGCAAGTTCAGTGTGAGAAGCTTGCGGCGTGTGGCAGTGTGAGTTCTCGGTTCTGACCTCTGCTCCCCTGACAGGATCGTACAGCAATATTATGATTTTTAAGACTGTGTGTCCCTGCGAGACCTGGAAGCTACTGATTTCAGTGGATTTGGTCTTGCAGGGGCCACACAGCCATTGAATTTCTCGCCTGTGTCTGGCCTAACATGGTCTATACTGCCGATCCTTGAGCGGGTTTCGATTAGAGGAATCATGTGCCGCATAGAGACTGTTGCTTGTTCACAAAGCTCAATAACCCCTGTTAGATTGTTCCCAAAATATTTTTGTTTCTGCCCTTCAGGAACATCAAGTAATGGAAATACACCAGAGAAACATCAGCCTCCTCCTTCACCTGAGGATTTCTCAGAAGATGATGACCAAATGCTGCAGGATGACCAGGTGGATTAAACCTTGCATGGCGTCTGACAATTTGTGATAGTGGTAAAATAGCTGCTCTAGAATCAGTTTATACATGGGATAATACTGTTATTATGCATGTCCTGCTATGTTATGACGGTCGACTGGGTTACACACATCATATGGTGGTATTAGTATACAGGGTGATTGACAGCTCCTGTCTTCTTATTGGTGTATTTGGCATATGTCAGTAAGACCACGATTGTCCATGGCTTGTGTCTGGAATTGCGGCTCAGGCTCATTCTATTGGATAGGAATGAGCGATATCAGACTCAACAGACAAGAGTAGTGCTGTTTCAGTGTGGGAGATGGAGACTTTTTTTTTCTAATCTCATTCAAGCCCTCTAATATACATGTATGGCACCGCTGCGGAGAGGGCGCCATAGTCGCCAGGTGTCTGCTGTTTCACATAGCTGACACTCAGGACTAATGTCTGCAATCAAATGAGTCAAATGGGGAAAAAAGTAAATCTAGTAATAATACACAATGCACAACACAGAACATTGATTGGAAAATGTACAGGTGAAGCAGGTTTGCATTTCTGATTACTATTGTAAAAATGATAAATGTCAAGGACAAGAGTTTATTAATAATAGTAAGATAGTAATCACAGTACAAATTATTCTAATAGTATGAGAATCTAATGTATTGTTTTCCACTTTTTATTATTTAGCGTAATGGTTTTGATGATCTTAAGATTGAAATTAAATCCCTCGAAGATGGAGAAGAGATGAACAAGTGGGGGGATGGTCAATGTAAGGAAGAAGACTTTCCTAAAAAACGGAAAAAAGGTGACCTCTGAATATTCATACCTTCACCTAATAGCAAGTTTTTATGCTATGTGATAAATGTATCGCAGTAGAAGAGGTATTATTGTTTTCTTTCTTTAGCTCCTTAAAACATAATGCCGTATGTTCGGCATGTACAGCATTATCTGCAAGAACATGGCAGGTGCCGGCTGTATAATACAGCAGGCACCTGGTCACAATGACCTGGATAGGCAATGATGCTGAAACTGGTCATTTAACTCCTCTGATGATCAGTTCAATAGCAGTCGTGGCATCTGTGGAGTTAGGCAGAGGGAGGAGGCTTGATCTGGCTTCCGATCGAAGCCCCCACAGTGAAATCGTGGGCCTCTGAGATCAGTTACTATGACAGTCTGGGAGGACCAGAGGTTCCCACAAAACCTCTGTATCCCGCCAGCGTGCGGATCACCACAGCCGTCCACCGCAAGTCCCCTCTGTTCCGGTGTAGCGTCCCTAACCAAGGGGCCGCACACTGAAGGTAGTGATCCGGCTGGAGCCAGGGGGGCAGAAGATGCCGGACAGGGGAGTATAAAAAAATAAAGAGGAGGAAATTTGCCCCTATGTGCTTCCTCTTCCAGTACCTTCCCCTCCCCACGTGGCTGGGCCTCTCCAGGAGGTCACGGCTGGGGGGGGTTATACAGGATGACGGTATAGTTGCCCTGCAACTATCGCCACTTTCTGTTCGGCGCAGTGCGCGGGCCATGGTTAATGGAGGCCACGGCTTCTGGATACTACGGGGGGGGGGGGGTGGTGCCAGAGATGGAGGGCTGACGTAATTTTGACGGCAGGGCTTGTGTTCTCCACGCAGCAGAGGGAGAGTGGGCTCTGCCCATTTCCGGGATTTGAAGCACCTGGTGGGATGCTGACGAGCTGGTCTTGCTGCTTGAAGGGACACAGGCTGGGTAAGTGCTGTTTGTCCCTTCTTACAGGGCCAAACCTTCCCCTTTTCCTCGCTTAGGCACCAGGGTTGTCACTATGTCTGAGCCCAGACCCCAGGTCCCGAAGCAGGCGGTCTCTTTGGTGCGTGATTTTTCCTGTGCATCATGTCGCACAAGATTTCCACCCCCTCAGTCAGACTCCCTCTGCTTTGCGTGTGCTGCTCCGCCATCAAATGGCTTGGCCCCGAACCCGATGGTTCCTGCTGCCCAGCCTATGGTAGAACCGGAATGGGCACGTTCCCTCTCTAGAGTGGTACCAACAAGGCCATTGTAGAAATATTGGGGCGTTTGTCGGCAAGGCAGTCCTCTGACCGGTCCAACTCTGGGGATCATGGGGCGCATGCCCATTGCGATCATCCCGCAAAATGGGCCAGAACATCCTCCCCCAAAAGGGTGTCTGTGTCTCCCATTTCCTCGGCTTCTCTTTCTCCTGCTAGAGAGTCTCACTCCGACGTGTCTTCAGTGGAAGAGGCATGTTCTGAGGAGATGAGGATGTTGTCTCGCCGGAGGGTCAGTCATCCAAACTGCCCTCCATGGTGGACAATCTTATTACGGTGGTTTTCGAGACGTTGCAGGTTGAGGATCCCTCACCGTTGTCTGCCAGCTCTGGTTTTTCCTTTAGAAGGTCCCGTTGCGCGCACAAGTCTTTCCCCAACCACCAGGAGTTTGTTTCCTCTCCTTCCAAGGAGTGGAATTTTCCTGATAGATGTTTTACCCTGCCAAAATGCTTGAACGTCCGTCATCTTTTTCCAGAGGATTTGACTATAGTGGACCCGCCGTTTCCTTGTTGGCTAAGCATACTACCTTGCCAATGTCGGATGGGGCTTCTTTCTCTTTTATCAGAGATAAGAAGCTGGAAGCTTTTGCAAAATCTACCTTTAGGCAGTGGGCACAGCGCTGCAGCCAGTATTTGCCTCTACATGGGTGAGTAAGGCTATGTAGGACTGGGCAAGTACCGTAATTTACATCAGGGTCTCGACTCGGGAGTCTCCGCGGGGGAACTTGCAGATATGGCCCTGCAGCTCTCTCATGCCAGTGCGTATATTTGTGAAGCATCTTTAGACGCGACCAGACTTTTGACTCTTTCGACAGCCCTTTTGGTGGGTATTCGCCGTACCCTATGGCTCTCCTGCTGGGCGGCAGATATTGCTTCAAAGTGGACCCTGACAGCCCTCCCCTTTACCAGCAGCAGACTGTTTGGTAAGTGGCTGAATGAGATCATTTTGGATGCTACAGGTGGTAAGAGCACGCATTTACCACAGAACAGGGGGCGATCTAATAGGTAAAAAAAACTGAAGCCTTTTTTTTGCCCCTTTTGGAGTTTTTCCAGCCCCAAGAGGGCGTCGGACAAGTGAGCCACGGATCAGAAGCGCAAACCTTCCTTCAGGCCTCGCCCTTCCTGGCGTTCTCATCAGCTCCAAGTCTTTTAACTGTAAGAACTCCGAAGCTTGACGGGCGGCTCCCGGCGCCCTCCGTTCGGGTGGGCGGCCGGCTTCATTTGTTTCAGCATGTCTGGCTGACTCACGTCTCAGACGTGTGGGTGAGGGAGGTGATTGCAGAGGGCTACAAGCTGGAATTCAAGTCCTTCCCTCCGTCCCGTTTTTTTTTTTTTTTTTGGTCCTCTCCTCCGGCCTCTCCCGCAGCTGCAGATTTTTTTTTCAGGTGATTTGCACGCTGCTGCTGCGGCAGGGTGTGATTGTTCCGGTTCCTGCGCAAGACAGTTTTTGGGGGTTTTACTCCAATCGCGTTGTGATTCCCAAAAAAGAGGGGACGGGACACCCTGGAGCGCTTCGGATGGATCTTGAACAGGCAGAAGTCTTGTCTTTATCCATCGCAGCGGTTGACTTATCTGGGCATGGTGCTCGACACATTGCAGGCCAAGATGTTCTTGTGTCCGGAGAAGCTAATCGCTCTAATCTTTAGATTTTCCCCTTTTTTGCGGCCATCTCCGGTTCCTATTTGTCTCTGCATGCGGGCTCTGGGTCACATGGTCTCGGACTTCGAAGCGGTTCCCTATGCTCAAGTTCATACCAGAGTGCTTCAGCGAGCCATTCTGTCCAGCTGGGACCGCTCCCCAGCCTCCTTGAAGGGCCGGTTCACCGAGCCCGCAGATGGTGGTTGGTCTCTCTGATGTTGATGTCGGGCCGCTCGTTCCTTCCTCTCTGTTGGAAGGTGTTAACAACGGACGCAAGCGTTGGGGGGGATTGGCAAATATCTCTGTTCAAGGAGTACGGTCACGAGGGGAATGCTCCCTTCCAATCAATATTCTGGAGTTGAGAGCTCTCTCTGCGGCATTGGGCTGACCATCTCAGTGGTCGTCCGGTTCGGGTTAAGTCCAACAACTCCACGGCGGTGGCGCACCTCAATCACCAGGGCGGCATCCGGCGGCCATGGCGGAGACTACGCTGATTCTCAGCTGGGCGGAGGAACTTGTTCCGGCACTATCGGAAGTTCATCCCCGGCGTCGACAACTGGATAGCAGACTTCCTTACCCAGGAGCGTCTCGGTCACGGTGAGTGGGATCTTCACCCGCAGGTCTTTTGACCCATCTGCGAGCGGTGCGGGTGACCGGATGTGGATCTCATGGACTCCCGCTTCAACAACAAGGTAGAGGACTTTGTTGCGCGGTCTAGGGACCCTATGGCCCTGGTGTGCGACGGGCTGGTGATTCCGTAGAGTCTGTTCACGTGTCCTTACGTGTTCCCGCCTCTTCCTCTCATTCCGCGTCTCCTCCGGAAGATCATGTCCGAGGGACTGCTCGTCATTCTCGTGGCCCCAGATTGGCCGCGCCAGGTGTGGCACCCGTCTCTAGTCCCCCTGCTCGCCAACGAACCCTGGTGTCTTCCTCTTCGGGAGGACCTTCAGTCGCCGGCGCCGATTTTCCACCCGAATTTAGGGTCGCTACATTTAATGGCATGGCTGTTGAAGCCACCGTACTTAAGGCTCTGGGTTTTTCGGATGCGGTGGTCCAGACCATGATTTGGGCCAGGAAGCCGTCGTCTTCGAGAATCTACCACCGGACCTGGAAGTCCTACTTTAGTTGGTGCGAGCGGCATCAGCTGTTTTCGGTTCAGTTCTCTTTGCCGCGACTCTTGGCTTTCCTGCAGTCGGGCATAGACTTGGGGCTGGCTCTCAGCTCCCTCAAAGGGCAAGTGTCGGCCGTCTCTGTTCTTTTTCAGCAGAATTTGGCTTCACTTTCGGTAGTTCTGACTTTTCGGCATGGGGTGTGTGGTAAGGTGCAGGGTGCCGTCCTAGATGGCAGGTACGTGTCACCGAGGTTGCTGGCCTCGGTGAGGTGAGAGCCGGGTTTTTGTCTGCAGCAGCTAGTGCTGTTTGACTTTGTTAAATAGCATGGCTGCAAAGCCGATCCGGGCCGGCTCTTACTGGGAGCAGCTAAAGAGTAGGGTGGGTGGCTGCTCCCCACGGTCCAGTCCGAGTTTTGGGCTGGGTTTATAAACTCAGCCAGCACCACCAGCTGAGAGTGTGATTATCCTGGAGCTGCTAACAGGGCTGGGAGTTCTCTGTCCTGGAGGAAAGCGCTCAGCAAGGAGGTGTTGTGTTCCTGGCTACCTGAAGCTGGATTCTCCTGCGGCTGGGCCGACAGCGTGGTGCGAACCTGCACCTACACCTCCCAGGTGACTGAACCTGTGTTGGACTGTTTTTGTTTGGCTACGTTATTTCCGTTGTGTGTGAACTGTCACCAAGAGACTGTTTTTCATTTTGTGTGCAAGTGTGAATAAAACACTGTTTGTTGCACAATCTGGACTCCTGGTTTTGCCTCTAAACTGCACCCGCACCGCTGACTACCAGAGCGACTCCCCACATTTGGTGTCGGATGCGGGCATGCGCAGTGAGGCTGGCGTGAACGCCAAGTTTTGTTTTTCTAAAGTGTATGGAATATATTAAGCCAGCAAAGCTGCAAGCAGGAGTTTCTGACAACATGGAGGCTGCTGTGAAGGCTCTCATAGAGGCTAACGTGCAGCAGCGGGAGACCAACCAACTATTGCTACAACATGTGATGGCGTTACAGGCGGCAGGAGCGTCCCACCACGTCCATGATGCCCGGAAAGCGGTCCGTGCGGCGATCCCAAAAATGACCCCCGCAGACGACGTTGAGACGTACCTGGCGGTTTTTGAGAAGGTCGCCGTGAGGGAAAAGTTACCCCGTGACCAGTGGGCTGAGGTGGTCGCTCCGTTCCTGGCTTCCGGACCCCAGCAGGTGTTTTTGACTTGTCGGACGACCAAGCGGCAGATTATGACACTGTGAAAGGAGAGGTCCTAGCCAGACTGGGCGTGAACGTGCTGGTCCGCGCTCAAAGAGTCCACCAGTGGGACTTTAAAACGACTGAACCCGCTAGGCCGCAGTTCTACGATCTGCTGCACAGGCTGCAAAAGTGGCTGCAGCCCGATCTACTAAGTCCCACTGCCATGCTGGATCGACTGTTGGCGGACATCTTTGGAGGGCCCTGCCTTATCCCCTCCAGCACTGGATCGGCCAGGTATCGCCCACCAATGCCCTGGAGATGGTCGACCTGGTAGAGCGCTACGAGGCCACCAGAAACCTGCAGGGGACTCTTGCGGGAAGGGGTCAGTCAAACCCCGGAGGCCTCTGCCCCAGTTCCGACGTCCGCGACAGAGCGGCCTGCCCGGAATATACCCCCTGCGAGTCCGCCTCCCGTGGTATGCTGGAGGTGTCAGGAGCCAGGCCACATCAGGGCCGACTGTCCGCATCGGGATGAGCCGATGGATATGACCTACGGGGGTCGTCACTCCCTGTATGCACGGAAGCTGTGCGCAACTGGCACCCGTGAGGTGCAGGACCATAACCACCTGTGTCAGGTAGAGGTGGGAGACTCTCTGGCGGTGGCTCTGCTGGACTCCGGGAGTTTAGTCTCCCTGGACTTCCCCGGTTTTCCGGCGCTGTGGCCGGTAATAAAGGTATCTGAGGGGCCCGAAACAGGGGTGACCCTAGTGGAGTGGCCTGATACCACTGGAAGGCCAGAACCCTGGGAGCCCGAGTCTGAAGGGCCGGCGGTAGGGGTGACCACTGCTCCAGCGGTAGAGGGGGAGACAACCCCACTGAGTGTAATGGTGGGAGACACGGAGGACTTGCCACCGGGACCTGAGTTGGCAGACCTCAATGTCTCCGGGAAAATTTTGGGACCGCACAACACCGGGACCAAACCCTAACCAGGGCCTGGGAGAATGTGCTGGAAATTGATGGTAAACCCCAGAAACCAGGGGCTGAATTAATGTTCCCACGATTTATTGTTCTGCAGGATATGTTGTATCGGGTGAACCAAATCCGAGGCGAACCTGTTGAACAGTTGGTGGTGCCCACAGCGTATCGCAAGCTTGTCATGGAGCTTGCCCACCAACATGTTCTTGGGGGACACCTGGGGTGGCAGAAAACCCAGGACCGCATACTGCAGCGATTTTATTGGCCCAGTGTGTTCAAGGAGGTAGAGAATTATTGTAAGTCCTGTCCGACTTGTCAGATAACTAGCCCCCAGCCACATTTCCGTAGTCCTCTGGTACCTCTGCCAATTATTGAAGTACCGCTTTGAGCGAATCGCGATGGATTTAATTGGGCCTGTACCAAAGTCTGCCAGGGGCCACCAACACATTCTGGTAGTTCTCGACTATGCCACTGGTATCCGGAGGCGGTGCCTCTGCGACATACCTCAGCTAAGCTCATTGCCAAAGAGTTAATGGAGATGTTTTCCGTGTGGGCCTGCCAAAAGAGGTTCTGACAGACCAAGGGACCCCTTTATGTCCAAAGTAATGAGGGAACTGTGTAAATTGTTGCGTATAAAGCAGTTACGGACGTCCGTTTACCATCCGCAAACAGACGGTCTTGTGGGAGAGGTTTAACCAAACTCTAAAAAATATGTTAAAGAGGGTGGTGTCTAGAGATGGGAAGGACTGGGATCTGCTTCTGCCCTATCTCATGTTCGCAGTGCGAGAGGTGCCCCAGGCCTCTACTGGGTTCTCGCCCTTCGAACTGCTTTATGGCAGACACCCTCGGGGCCTGTTGGATATCGCCAAGGAAGCATGGGAACAACAGCCTGTCCCCCACAAAAGTGTCATTGAGTATGTCGCCCAAATGCAGGAACGGATGGAAAGGGTGTTGCCCTTGGTCCGGGAGCATATGGAGGCAGCGCAACAAGCCCAGAGTAGGGGTGTACAATCGTCAGGCTCGGGTACGGGACTTCAATCCGGGAGATCGGGTTTTGGTTCTGGTACCCACCCTTGACAGCAAATTCCTAGCTAGGTGGCAGGGCCCCTATGAGGTGATCGAGAAGGTAGGGGAAGTAATTACAAAGTACACCAGCCAGGCGGCGCAAGCCGGAGCAGGTGTACCACGTGAATTTACTTAAGCCGTGGAAAGATAGGGACGCGGCCGACGACCACAGCCCCGGCCAGGGCTTCTAGGTGAAAAGGGTCCAGCCCCACAGTTCGAGGCCTGTGAAGCCGTAACCACGGTAAAAATTGCAGACAGCCTATCTTCCAAACAAGTTCAGGAAGTCAGGAGTTCTCAGTCGGAACACGGATGTGTTCTCGGACCTCCCTGGCCGCACGCCTCTCATCCGACATGACATCGTCACTGAGCCTCAGGCCAAGGTCCGGTTAAAACCATACCGGGTACCCGAGGCTCGGCGACGGGCCATCGCGGAGGAAGTGCAATTAATGTTGAAGCTCGATGTCATTGAGGAGTCGAAAAGTGAGTGGGCCAGTCCCATAGTCCTAATACCTAAGCCGGATGGGACGCTGCGGTTCTGCAACGACTTTCGCAAGTTAAATGAAGTATCCAAGTTTGACGCGCATCCCATGCCCCGAGTAGACGAGCTTGTTGAAAGTTTAGGACAAGCCCGTTATTTTTCTGTGCTGGACCTCACTAAAGGGTACTGGCAGGTACCCTTAACGGAGTCGGCTAAGGAAAACCGCATTTGTTACCCCGCAGGGCCTGTATCACTACAAGGTGTTACCCTTGGCCTGCATGGCGCCCCCGCCACTTTCCAAAGGTTAATGGACATAGTGCTGCGACCACATCGCCGGTACGCCTCGGCCTACTTAGATGATGTAGTCATCCACAGCACCGACTGGGAAAGCCATTTACCCAAGGTGCAGGCGGTAGTGGATGCCCTGAGGAAAGCCGGGTCTGACCGCTAACCCAAAGAAGTGCTCCATAGGGTTAGAGGAGACAAAATATCTGGGATATGTAATTGGGCGGGAGTCATCAAGCCTCAGGTAAATAAGGTAGAGGCAATACGGAGTTGGCCCCGACCGGTCACCACCAGGCAGGTAAAGTCGTTCCTGGGGATTGTGGGGTATTACATGAGGTTTGTGCCCCACTTTGCTACTATTGCTTCGCCATTGACAGAGTTGTTAAAGGGGCGTAAGACAGGGATGGTCCGCTGGAATGAGCAGGCGGAAAAGGCTTTCTCCGCCTTGAAATCGGCCCTGTGTGGGTCCCCGGTTTTGGTGACACCCGATTTCAGGAAGGATTTCGTAGTCCAGACCGACGCCTCTGAAGTTGGCCTTGGTGCGGTACTGTCGCAGGAAGTCAACGGGAGGAGCATCCCGTTGTCTTCCTCAGCCGCAAGCTCACCCCAGCAGAGACTAGGTACAGTATAGTCGAGAGAGTGCCTGGCCATCAAGTGGGCACTCGAGGCCCTCCGTTATTACCTGTTGGGCAGAAGCTTCGCCTGGTGACCGACCACTCCCCACTCAAGTGGATGTCCTAAGCCAAAGAGAGGAATGCCCGGGTCACCAGGTGGTTTCTGTCTCTACAGAATTTTAAATTCACGGTGGAGCACAGAGCGGGCCGGTTATTAAAAATGCAGACGCGCTCTCCCGGGTACACTGTTTGTCCTGTGTCCACCCTCAGGGTTGAACAAAGGGGGGTATGTGGTAAGGTGCAGGGTGCCGCCCTAGATGGCAGGTACGTGTCACCGAGGTTGCTGGCCTCGGTGAGGTGAGAGCCGGGTTTTTGTCTGCAGCAGCTAGTGCTGTTTGACTTTGTTAAATAGCATGGCTGCAAAGCCGATCCGGGCCGGCTCTTACTGGGAGCAGCTAAAGAGTAGGGTGGGTGGCTGCTCCCCACGGTCCAGTCCGAGTTTTGGGCTGGGTTTATAAACTCAGCCAGCACCACCAGCTGAGAGTGTGATTATCCTGGAGCTGCTAACAGGGCTGGGAGTTCTCTGTCCTGGAGGAAAGCGCTCAGCAAGGAGGTGTTGTGTTCCTGGCTACCTGAAGCTGGATTCTCCTGCGGCTGGGCCGACAGCGTGGTGCGAACCTGCACCTACACCTCCCAGGTGACTGAACCTGTGTTGGACTGTTTTTGTTTGGCTACGTTATTTCCGTTGTGTGTGAACTGTCACCAAGAGACTGTTTTTCATTTTGTGTGCAAGTGTGAATAAAACACTGTTTGTTGCACAATCTGGACTCCTGGTTTTGCCTCTAAACTGCACCCGCACCGCTGACTACCAGAGCGACTCCCCACAGGTGGCACATGCTGCTCCCCCTTTCCGTCCTCTGTTGGAGCCTTGGGATCTTAATCTAGTGCTCAGCGCTCTCCAGTCTTCTCCGTTTGAGCCCGTGCAGCAGGTGTCGCTTTGCTTCCTGTCTTACAAGCGTTTTTGGTGGCTATTATCGGTAGGGTGTCTGAACTCACGGCATCAGGATAAAGGTGGTTCTTCGCCCTGTGCAGTCCTTCCTGCCGAAGGTGGTGTCGGCATTCCATCTAAATGAGGAGATTTTTCTCCCTTCATTTTGTCCGGGCCCATCTCATTCTCGGGAGCAGTCGCTCCATACCCTGGATTTGGTACGAGCTGTTTGAGTCTATCTGGCCCAGACAACATCTTTTCCGGCGGACGGATTCCCTGTTCGTGATTCCAGAGGGGCCAAGAAGAGGGCTGGCAGCCTTGAAGTCTTCCATTTCCAGATGGATTTGTTTGGCCATTGTGGAAGCGTACAGCGTTAATGGCCGGGCCCCACCCTTCCGGGTGACTGCTCATTCGACTCGGGCAGTGGGGGCCTCTTTGGTGGTGTATCACAGGGCTTTAGCCCTTCAGGTGTGCAAGGTGGCTACCTGGTCGTCTTTGCATTCTTTTTCAAAGTTTTTTTAGAGTACACACCTTTGCGTCTGCTGACCCTTCTCTGGGACGTAGAGTTTTGCAGACGGCAGTTCTCTGATTGACGGAAGGGTTGCTTGTTATGCCCACCCTTGGGGACTGCCCTGTAATCCCATGGTCAAGCCATCTTCCCCCAATGATACGGATGAGAAAACTAGATTTTGTACTTGCCGTAAAATCTGTTTCTCTTACGTTCATTTGGCGGACACAGCTCCCAGCTATTCTTTTGCTTAGGGGCCTTTTCGGGCCTGTGTGGTTCTGGGTTTGTACATGGTGTGATTTTTTTTTTATTTTTTTTTTGTGTTGCGTCTTCTGCTGCTTTTGCACTGGTTGAACTGGTTTAGCTTAGTCCCTGCAGGAAGGGTATAGCTGAAGGAGAGGAGCTTACACATTTGTGCTTAGTGTCCGCCTCCTAGCGGCAACAGCCATACCCATGATCAAGCCTGTGTCCCCCAAGTGCAAAATCTAGTTTTCCTGCACGGTGAAGACAGTAACAGAAATAAAAACTATTCAACATTTTTTAGTCCCCTTATACCCCCCAAAAAATTGAATAACTGTTCAAAAAATTGTACATACCTCAAAAATGGTACCAATAACAGCTGCAGTTTGTCCCACAAAAAACAAGCTCTCATACAGCTCTGTAGATGGAAATATAAAAAAGTTATGGATGTCCGAAAATGACATAAAAAAAAAATATATTAGATTTTCTTTGCAAAGTAAT
This sequence comes from Bufotes viridis, assembly GCA_033119425.1. Taxonomy (NCBI): domain Eukaryota; kingdom Metazoa; phylum Chordata; class Amphibia; order Anura; family Bufonidae; genus Bufotes; species Bufotes viridis. The sequence continues at coordinate 118,202,193 of CM065594.1, forward strand.
AAAACAAAATAAAAACTGTACGAATTTGGTATAACCGTTATCTTATTGACCTGCACAATAAGGCCGTCATGTCCGTTTTAGCACACTTCAAACTAAACTTCAAATATCAAAACCCCAAAAACCTTGGCAGAATTTTTTTTTTTTTTTTACCCAAAGTTTCAAATTTTACACAAACAAGTTTTCCCGTTTTCCAATACAATACATGGTAAATCAATTGGTGCCATAAAAAAAAGCATCTTGTCCCACAAAAAAATAAGCCTTCATATAGCTATATGAACAGAAAATTTAAGTTAAGGCTATTGGAATGTGGCAGGGCAGAAATCAAAAATGCGGAAAGAAAATAAGCCCAGTTCTTAAGTGGAGCTGGGACTGTATGGCTTCTGGGAATCCTCATTCGCCAGTTAAAAAAATGGCAGTTTAAAATCTATTGTTTCATTTTATTCATTCGAAAAAAAAAAAAGTCTAAAATTCTGTGCTCAGAGATCCAGTCACTGAGGTATGAGAGAACTCCCCTCCTGCTTAGAGATGTGGGGGCCCGTACGGATGAGTAATGGGCTTTGGCTACTCCTAAGTTGGTGTCTCCGAGTCATTGTGAAATAATGTCTTAGGTTTATATTCTTCCCAGAGCTCATATGACCACACGGAGGCTCCATAACTTTAGGCCTGAATTCCGTGACCATTCCTGTTTTTACTATTTATTGTGGTCCTGCCCGCTAGTAAAGGGTTTTTTGGAGCAGAGCCACAACTTTTTATACAATAATATGGGGATAACTGTGGCAGAGGACCATAAGGGTACGGCCACATGGTCAGGTTCTGGATGCAGTTTTGGAAGCCAAAACCAGGGATTTATTCAGAAATGAGAAGTCGTATCTGTCCTGTATACTTTTTTTTCTTTCATGATTTTGATTTTTGCTTCCAAAACTGCATGCAGAGACCTGACGGTGGAGTTATACCCTAAGACCTCTTTCACACGGGCGTCATGTTTGACGCCTGGATAAGCGGGAGCAGCGTTGCGGGAAAATGCGCGATTTTTCCGCGCATGTGCAAACTGTTGTAATGCGTTTTGCAGGCGCGTGAGAAAAATCGGCATGTTTGGTACCCAGACCCGAAGCCGGACTTCATCACTGAAATCCGTTTTCGGGTTCAGCATTCTGTATATTTTATTATTTTCCCTTATACAATAGCTATAAAGGAAAATAATAGTATTCTAAATACAGTACCAATCACTTGATCACAATGATGATGGAAGCATGTGATTGGACCATGTGACCCAGTGACGTCACGGAAGGTCCTTTACACCCTCCCCCCAGCTGAAGACACAACAGGAGACCGGCAGCTACACACTCAATTGGACGAGGTGAGTTACTTTTTTTTTTTTTTTTTTAACCCTCAATTGCCCTTTTTACTTTGCATACTGTATTTAGAATGCTATTATTTTCCTTTATAACTATGTTATAAGGAAAAATAATAAAGATCGGGTCCCCATCCCGATCGTCTCCTAGCAACCATGCGGGAAAATCACACCGCTTCCGCACTTGCTTCCGGATGCTTGCGATTTTCCCGCAGCCCTATTCACTTCTATGCGGCCCGTGAAAAACGCAGAATATAGAGCATGTTGCGATTTTCACGCAACGCAGAAGTGATGCGGAAAAATCACTGCTCATGTGCACAGCCCCATAGAAATGAATGGGTCAGGATTCAGTGCGGGTGCAATGCGTTCACCTCACGTATTGCACCCGCACGGAAAACTCGCCCGTGTAAAAAGGGCTTAATAGTTTCTTTTTTTTTTTTCTCTGATGTTGGATGTGTGTTGCTAGCAAGGGATTACCCAGATCTCAGTTTTACTGTCTTTTTGACATCTACTGCTTTGTGTCTTTCATTTTGATCCGTATGCATACTGTGACTAATGAGTTCCTTGATTGCCACCAGATCACATTTAATGTACACTAAATAGTATTTGGCACAATTTTTTGCCCATTAACAGGGTTGTCCCCTCTAGTTGTTTCTAAGTAAAGATGGGACTAGACGCCAGCCTCAGGTGGCCGGGCTTACAGAGGGGCCAGCGCTCCTCTGTATATGTAACTCCTATTGTAGTTAATGGGAGCTGCATAAACACTGTAGCAGAACAAGCTATGCTGCCTCCAGATCGGTGGGAAAATGGCAAGCTGGGACAACCCCTTTAATGTCCTAAATTATCTTTATAGGGGTTAGAGATCTACTTCCCATTACACAGGCTTAGAGTTAAATCATGGATACCTGTTAAATGGGTATCTTCACATGATCTGTTATGTGCACAGACAATTGGTCTGTGTCAAGAAAAAGCATCGTATGTTCTGTATTTGCCCATTTTTCCTGCACAGCGTATTCATTCAAATGAATGGATCTGCATGCAGGAAGAACAGAGCACACACAGACACCACCTGTGTGTGGGCCATTTAAAAACTTGTCTGTTATTTTTTCGGAACACAGACGAGTTTCCTATCATCTGTCTGAATCCTATGATAATGAGACAACTGCTCGTTCTGTCCCAGTCTACAAATGAGCTACAGAAAACAGGAAGTAGTCTATTGTGTCTACTTTATTATTGAATTATATCTGCAGTTTTTGGTGAGGATTTTCTGTTTATGTTGACAACCCCATTGAAGTCTATGGGGAAAACAACTACATTAGGGGTGAAATCGCACAAGAAATTGACATGCTGCAGGTTTTAAAATCCACACGGCAGTTTAATTCCTGTGCATACATTGTATGCAATGTGTACATGGGATTATTACTCAATAATACTCACTTTACTGGTACTGTATTAGGGCCCATTCACACATTTGCAAGTGTTTTGCGGTCTGTAAATTATAGATCCCCAATACATGATCACCGGCCATGTGCGTTCTGCATTTTGCGGACCGCACATGGCCGACACTATGATAGAAATGCCTATTCTTGTCCGTGGCTGCGGACAAGAAAAGGACATGCTCTATCTTTTTTTCGGGGCTGTGGAACGGAACTACGGATGCGGACCCATTCATGCAGACATGTGAATGCTTTGCTTTTTCGGTGTGGAAACACTGTACATAATCTGCAACGTGACTCATGGTTTGACCCCAGGGCATAACATATGTTTTTGTGTTATCATTAATAATTATTAGAGCATGAATAAAATTATCATTCTACGGTATGGGTTTGTAAGAAGTCAGGGAGAGAAGGCTCCTGAAGAGAGACGAGGTCAGTAGTCAGTTTTCCAGGAAATAAAAACTGTGGGCAGTGCACCTGTATAGGGGGAAACAATTGGTACTTTCTACAGCAGTTTCACCAAAAGTGTCTATAAACTGTCAAATTATCACCTGAAAGGCAATCTGCCACCAGTGACCTCCCTATCAAACTGTGGTTCACCTGATTAAAACACTGTTTTATGTAGATCCAAGGCTCCGTTCCCAAGTAATAATACTTTTTCCTAATATGCAAATTAGGTGTTTGGTGCAATGAGGGCATCACCATTGCCCTTGTAGCACCCAAGCTCCACTTTTATTTATGGCCAGGCCCCCCTTCACTGTTCTGCCACTGCCTGGCCCTGTCAGTCAAAGCAGTGAGGAAGGAGCTGGCCACAGAAATCAATGGAACTTGGGTGCAACAAGAGCAACGGTGACGCCTTCATTGCACCAAACTCCTAATTTTCATATTTGGAAAAAGTTTTATAACTCAGGTACTGAGCCTCAGACCAACAACATAAAATCACTCCTGTGAACTACAGCTATATATCTATGCAAACAGATAGGGACGTCGCTGGTGATAGGTCCCCTTCAACCCCAGGATGGATCAGTGATGTGATTTTCACTTTATTCTCAGAGCTCTTCTCCTGTGCTCATCAGCATTCCTAGACCACCTCACTGCTATGTCTGTATGTGGAGCCTGAAAATTCAGGAGTCTCATAATCTGGCATTTGTTTCCAGTGCTGCACAGCAGACGGATCAGAGAGCACCAAAACAGCAGTTAGCGCGGCCGATATTCATTTCAGCGGGAGGCAGCTCTGAGGATTGCAGAAAGCCATGCAGAGAAGGGACACGTCCATTCTCAGTGTGGCTGTGGCTTTAAGCCACTGCTCCACGATCATTAGCGCTGCCTCCTGTTAAAATGAATGGGAGGCAGAAAGGACGTGGCTGCTGGCAAATGTTGGCGTGGCTGTCCACGTCAAAATTCCTGAGAAAAATCCAGTGTGAACGGCACTTAGTCTTTCTGAAGGCTCTCTAACCTTACAAGTGAGTTTTATAGCGTTTGCTAGGACGTCAATAATATGGGACCTGTAGGCTTTCATTGATTTGAGATTATTGGAATGTTACTGTACTGATGACCATCAAGAAGTACTTACCTAACCAGTGCTATGTTATCTGTACAGAACTGCCACCTAGAGCTAAACGCCTGTTTCCATCTGTGATAGAAGTAGACGCAGAGGAGGTCGGACATCTGCAGCGAACAGCAGAGTGGGAGATTCTTGAAGGTAAGTGATAGGTTTTACCTATCATCCAAGTTTAACTGTATTGAAAAGTTATAAGGAGCATCTCATAAAAATGACCTTGAGATTTGGGTGTTGGTGGAACTGAATACTATATATATTGCATGCTATACCATACATACTGTGTATGATTATGTATACCAATCCATGTTACCGTCAGAGCCCCTATCAGCACCTCATGATGCTTCTGTTCAAGTCACAGTGGATTCTTTTCTGTGTGGATCTTTAATCTTGGTAGATTTTCCTGTGACTGTACTTAACAAGGTGACTTTGAGGTTTTCCTAAATATTGAGTCTAGTAATTATTTGGTCGTCTGTTTCCAGTTTTGGACTGTTGGAATTGTGAGATGTCCAGGTGCTGGACTAAAAGAAATTAATTTTCCTGTTGAACATCTCTTTCCCCACAGATGGGTCAACACATCTTATGACATCTGGAGGACCACCAGATTCTAAGCGAAAATATACTTTAACCTCAAGAAGAACGCATGAGTCTAAGACTGCCCCCCCTGACGTGAACGCATATCCTTGTTCTGAATGTGGCAAGTGTTTCTCAGAAGCATTACACCTTGAGAGCCATCGGAAATTCCACAGCATTCCTGCCCTGTTTGCCTGTGCGGAGTGTGGGAAGAGCTTCACCACGTCTTCTGAGCTTGGCACACACATTAAGGTCCACTCAGGGGAGAAGCTGTTTGCTTGCTCCGAGTGTGGAAAGTGTTTTACAGTGATGTCAAATCTGCTCGCTCACAAGGCCATTCACGAGGGGGAGAAGCCTTTTGCCTGTGCTGAATGCGGCAGACGTTTTGCATTAAAATCCTCCCTTAGTACGCATATGTCCTTTCATGCTCTTGAGAAACCGTACCCCTGCACTATTTGCGGCAAGTGTTTCACCTCCAGTGCCCGCCTATCCTTCCATCAGACTACACATATAGGGGAGAAAACATATGAATGTGAAGAATGCGGGAAAGTGTTTACCGCCAGCGGAAGTCTTAACCGCCACAAAAGAACGCACACAGGGGAGAAGCCATATGCTTGCAAAATTTGTGGAAAGTGCTTTAACAGAGAAACCAACCTCTATAGACACCAAATGATCCACACAAGATGATAATGATGTTGGTGTTTTCTTGCTTGTCATTAAATACCCCTCACTACGAGTAGAGAGGTCCGCTGTGAACTGTGCAATGAAAATGACGGCAGCTACTTAAAGGGGCATTCCTCCTTAACGCATCCTGTAGAGTAATATATGAGATTACATCAGCAGAGATCTGTGAGATGATACCCATGGAAATTGTATGGGGGAATATCTGAAGTCAGTATTGCTTGAATCTGCGTTGGTGTACTTTGCATAACATTTATCTGGAAATGATTTAACATGACCGCCAGCAACCTGTCCTAGTATGTGAGGAGGACAGGTTGTGACCACTTGCAGAGCTGCCTGAGAGGGGTGAGGGGCAGGGCCTCACTACACACTACTCTGTGGCATTTACTACATATTGGTCAGTTTTCCTGTCAGGCTGCTCAGCCATGCTAGCATATCATAGGCAGGATGACATCATTACCATCTATTGTAGAGCCGTGTATGGAGGCCCCACTTCCTCTCCCCCTCCTGGAAGCAACCAGTCCTGCTCATGTTCCAGGACAGGTTGCTGATGGCCATTTTAAATCATTCCCTGAGAACCCCTTTAAATTTGGTTCATCTTTAAACCTAATACTTTTGTCTAGAAATACAACTCCAGTTTTTTTTTTGCCTCTGGAGGAAGTTTTGGACTTTTTTAAAAGTTGCAGTGATAAATCTAGAGTGAAACTAACAGCAAACTGTTCAAACTTTCCCACGCACTTTTCCAAATTGGAGTGATGTATATTGGAAAATGTTGCAAACCTATTTTTGTGTCTTTTGAAGGAATTCTGTAGTAAAGGGTTTCATACATCCCCCCCCCCCCCCAAATATCTTTAACTCCACTGACAGTTGGAGATTTGCAGCAGTTAACCTTACAGTATATAACTCCATTGATTGCCAGACATCTGAGCATTACCAAGGGGTTGGAGCACCTTAAAGAACACCCACCATTTAGTCTTGGGAATCACTAGAGGGGGTGGGGGGTTATATCACTATGACATATGGAAAGATTCATTAAGGTGGAACCTGTCAGTGGATTAAGGTTGCTGTTGTCCTCACTCTCAGTCCCAAGGAAGGATGAGACGTTGTGCATGAGCCTTTGGTTTGCACACCCATTAATGGAAATGTTCCCCTTTCACTATTGTTAATTCACCATTGTAGCAGCTGTGCAATTATTCTCTCTGTCATGTTTTGCTTGCCTTAAAGAGCATATGTCAGCTGGATAAACCCTATGGAACTAACAATGCCTGGTAGGGTTGATCCTGCCGAGCAAACCGATTATAATAATTATTAATTGATATAAATTATGTCTTCAATGCATCGAGGGCGGGCCCAAGCCCCTTGGAGCACCAGAGCTGCTTCACTCTGCACTAGGAGCCAGTCCCAGGACAGTAATGTCATACTTTTACTCAGATGAGGCGATGATCAGCTTAGTTTGGATGAAGGATGATGTCATCGGTGTGCAGTAGTGATCTGCACTGCTGGGAAAGCAGAGGCTGATGTACTGCGTATGTGCCGACAGTGTAAACCACAGCGCGAGATTACAGCCTCTCACCTGGCGTTGTCAGTCAGGCAGATGGGGAGTCATCTGCGGGGCACAGCGCAAACGGAGGAACAAAAATAAAATCTGAGTCTCATTTCCTTCTGGGATTCGCGTCCCCACCTATCCCTTGGTTAACCTTGACTTATGTCTCTTTTTTTAACCGTATTCACTATGTAAGGTATCAATACTACCAGACATCATGCCTGGTTTAATAGGATTGATCCTGCTGACACATGCTCATTAAGCCAGTCCGTTATTCATCACTTCCTGTTTACATCTATTTTAATAATAAAATACATTATTTAAGCAGAACAGCAAAGTAAATATTAATTACAGGGGAGTCTCACAAGGCCGCCCCTCGCACATCATTGCCAGAAGATACGATATGCAGACTATGAGCTCAGGCTGTATGACCCTGTATCCCGAATTTTGATCCCTATCATCATACTTTGAATGATCACAAATTGAAATCTGAGTAGTTAAGCAATTGGCTTTCCAATGCTAAAGAAAATCTCCAGAAGAGAGATGGAAAGCTTCCTGTGTCCATATGTAAAAGACACACATCCAGTTCAGTGCAAATTCCTTTATATCCAAAAAGCAAAACTGTGCAGCACAATTATTTCTATTAAAGTAGTACTCCCACGGCAATTTTTATTCTCTGACCTGTTAGAAAGGTACCAGATGTAGTCTTCTTACCAGTGACTGTATTTGTGAGTAATCCCCTTCCTTCTGATTCTTAGCTGTCATGTGACCAGCATTCTGATCACCAGCTGACACAGGACAGGAAGTCAGTTATTTCTCTATTTATTCCTACACAGACATTGAGGCTCCCATAAGAATACATAGAGAAACTGACTTCCTGTCCACACATAAGATTCTGTGTTATTTGGAGGGTCAGAGTGTCTGTCACATGACACAGCTGAGGATCAGAACGGAGGTTATAACTCACAAATCCAGTCATAGGTAAGATTAAGCTTTTATTAAAGGTTCACCTGGGTCTGCAGTCATCTGAAAGTCCGACCTGAATGCCAACAGTAAAGATGAATGCCCCCAGTAAGAATAATGCCTTCATTATTGGCCCACTTCTCTCCTTTTTATAAAACAAAAAAAAAAAAAAAAAACTTACCTTCTCCATTTGCTCGCTTCGCGGTGAACACTCGCTGCTGACTGGATGTGCAAGACAGGACCTGCATTCCCTTGTGCTGACATCTCCGAGGTCCTGTCCTGAGCTTCCAGTGAACAGTGAGTGTTCACAGCGGCACAATCAAATGGATGAGGTGTGTTTTTAGTGCCGGTGGAGGTAAAGGCTTTACTAATGAGTGCTCCACAATGAAAGCCTTATTAGTAACAGTCCACACAGGAAAATACCGGCACAGGCAGGGCCACTAAAATACCGGCCTTGCCGTTGAGATACTGGCCGGGTGGGAACCCCAGCCGCTGAACAGACATATGTATTTTTGTTTCACATCCAATCTCCATTATTTGTGGATTGGATGCGGATCAATTCATTTCAATGGGGCCACAAAAGATGCAGACAGCACACAGTGTGCTCTCTGCATCTTTTACGGCCTGACTGAAATGAAGGGGTCCGCATCCAATCCACCAATAATGGGGATTGGATGTGGAACAAAAATACCATAGTATGAATGGAGTCTTATCTTTATTTCGCCATTACAGAGAGAGGCACAGGTAAGATGGGAACACACCCCTGACACTGTGGAAGGAAGTCCTTTCCTGCAGTCAGTGATGCGTTCCTGCCTGTCTCTACTCCTCAGTCATTCCCCCATCAAACTGTGAACTTTATTCCATTGGTGGCAGTGGTCATGTCCAGCCTCTTCTCCAGCAGCATGTAAGTGTCCTTTGGAGCTTCAAGCTCCTTTATGTGCCGCTGCTGCATGGAAGAAGGGATTTGTTTACACTGAGCCCGCAGAGGGAGACAGCTTTCTCCACGTGCAGGTGCCGGATGAAAGCGCTGAGAGAGACAAGTTGCCTGCATGTGGAGAAACCTGTCTCCCTCAGCACGCTCGTCCCCTTCCATCCACGCCTGCATGTGGAGAAACCTGTCTACCTCAGCATGCTCGTCCCCTTCCATCCAACGCCTGCACGTGGAGGAACCTGTCTCCCTCAGCGCGCTCGTCCCCTTCCTTCCAACGCCTGCATGTGGAGAAACCTGTCTCCCTCAGCTCGATCATCCCCTTCCTTCCAACACTTGTGTGGAGGAACCGGTCTCCCTCACCGTGCTCGCCCCCTTCCATCCAACGCCTGCATGTGGAGGACCCTGTCTTCCTCAGCGCGCTTGTCCCCTTCCATCCAACGCCTGCATGTGGAGGAACCTGTCTCCCTCAGCACGCTCTTCCCCTTCCATCCAACGCCTGCATGTGGAGAAAGCTGTCTCCCTCAGCTCGCTCATCCCCTTCCATCCAACGCCTGCATGTGGAGGAAGCTGTCTCCCTGAGCACGCTCTTCCCCTTCCATCCAACGCCTGCATGTGGAGAAACCTGTCTCCCTCAGCACCTTCGTCCCCTTCCACCCAACGCCTGCATGTGGAGAAACCTGTCTCCCTCAGCACGCTTGTCCCCTTCCATCCACGCCTGCATGTGGAGAAACCTGTCTCCCTCAGCACGCTCGTCCCCATCCATCCAACGCCTGCATATGGAGGAACCTGTCTCCCTCAGCTCGCTCATCCCCTTCCATCCAACGCCTGCATGTGGAGAAACCTGTCTCCCTCAGCTCGCTCATCCCCCTCCATCCACGCCTGCATATGGAGGAACCTGTCTCCCTCAGCTCGCTCATCCCCTTCCATCCAACGCCTGCATGTGGAGAAACCTGTCTCCCTGTCCTTTCCTGCAGTCAGTGATGCGTTCCTGCCTGTCTCTACCCCTCAGTCATTCCCCCATCAAACTGTGAACTTTATTCCATTGGTGGCAGTGGTCATGTCCAGCCTCTTCTCCAGCAGCATGTAAGTGTCCTTTGGAGCTTCAAGCTCCCTTATGTGCCACTGCTGCATGGAAGAAGGCATTTGTTTACACTGAGCCCGCAGAGGGAGACAGCTTTCTCCACGTGCAGGTGCCGGATGAAAGCGCTGAGAGAGACAAGTTGCCTGCATGTGGAGAAACCTGTCTCCCTCAGCACGCTCGTCCCCTTCCATCCACGCCTGCATGCGGAGAAACCTGTCTACCTCAGCATGCTCGTCCCCTTCCATCCACGCCTGCATGTGGAGAAACCTGTCTACCTCAGCATGCTCGTCCCCTTCCATCCACGCCTGCATGTGGAGAAACCTGTCTACCTCAGCATGCTCGTTCCCTTCCATCCAACGCCTGCACGTGGAGGAACCTGTCTCCCTCAGCTCGCTCATCCCCTTCCTTCCAACGCCTGCGTGTGGAGGAACCTGTCTCCCTCAGCGTGCTCGTCCCCTTCCATCCAACGCCTGCATGTGGAGAAACCTGTCTCCCTCAGCACGCTCGTCCCCTTCCATCCACGCCTGCATGTGGAGAAACCTGTCTACCTCAGCACGCTCGTCCCCTTCCATCCAACGCCTGCATGTGGAGGAACCTGTCTCCCTCAGCGCGCTCGTCCCCTTCCTTCCAATGCCTGCATGTGGAGAAACCTGTCTCCCTCAGCTCGCTCATCCCCTTCCATCCAACGCCTGCATGTGGAGGAACCTGTCTCCCTCAGCGTGCTCGTCCCCTTCCATCCAACGCCTGCATGTGGAGGACCCTGTCTTCCTCAGCACGCTTGTCCCCTTCCATCCAACGCCTGCATGTGGAGGAACCTGTCTCCCTCAGCACGCTCTTTCCCTTCCATCCAACGCCTGCATGTGGAGAAACCTGTCTCCCTCAGCTCGCTCATCCCCTTCCTTCCAACGCCTGCGTGTGAAGGAACCTGTCTCCCTCAGCGTGCTCGTCCCCTTCCATCCAACGCCTGCATGTGGAGGACCCTGTCTTCCTCAGCGCGCTTGTCCCCTTCCATCCAACGCCTGCATTTGGAGGAACCTGTCTCCCTCAGCACGCTCTTCCCCTTCCATCCAACGCCTGCATGTGGAGGACCCTGTCTTCCTCAGCACGCTTGTCCCCTTCCATCCAACGCCTGCATGTGGAGGAACCTGTCTCCCTCAGCACGCTCTTCCCCTTCCATCCAACGCCTGCATGTGGAGGAAGCTGTCTCCCTCAGCGCGCTCGTCCCCTTCCTTCCAACGCCTGCATGTGGAGAAACCTGTCTCCCTCAGCTCGCTCATCCCCTTCCTTCCAACGCCTGCGTGTGGAGGAACCTGTCTCCCTCAGCGTGCTCGTCCCCTTCCATCCAACGCCTGCATGTGGAGGACCCTGTCTTCCTCAGCGCGCTTGTCCCCTTCCATCCAACGCCTGCATTTGGAGGAACCTGTCTCCCTCAGCACGCTCTTCCCCTTCCATCCAACGCCTGCATGTGGAGAAACCTGTTTCCCTCAGCTTGCTCATCCCCCTCCATCCACGCCTGCATGTGGAGAAACCTGTCTCCCTCAGCACGCTCGTCCCCATCCATCCAACGCCTGCATGTGTAGGAACCTGTCTCCCTCAGCTCGCTCATCCCCTTCCATCCAACGCCTGCATGTGGAGAAACCTGTCTCTCTCAGCACGCTCGTCCCCTTCCATCCAACGCCTGCATGTGGAGAAACCTGTCTCCCTGTCCTTTCCTGCAGTCAGTGATGCGTTCCTGCCTGTCTCTACCCCTCAGTCATTCCCCCATCAAACTGTGAACTTTATTCCATTGGTGGCAGTGGTCATGTCCAGCCTCTTCTCCAGCAGCATGTAAGTGTCCTTTGGAGCTTCAAGCTCCCTTATGTGCCGCTGCTGCATGGAAGAAGGGATTTGTTTACACTGAGCGCTCAGAGGGAGACAGCTTTCTCCACATGCAGGTGCCGGATGAAAGCGCTGAGAGAGACAAGTTGCCTGCATGTGGAGAAACCTGTCTCCCTCAGCTCACTCATCCCCTTCCATCCAACGCCTGCATGTGGAGGAACCTGTCTCCCTCAGCGCGCTCGTCCCCTTCCATCCAACGCCTGCATGTGGAGGAACCTGTCTCCCTCAGCGCGCTCGTCCCCTTCCATCCAACGCCTGCATGTGGAGAAACCTGTCTCCCTCAGCTCGCTCATCCCCTTCCATCCAACGCCTGCACGTGGAGGAACCTGTCTCCCTCAGCACGCTCTTCTCCTTCCATCCAACGCCTGCATGTGGAGAAACCTGTCTACCTCAGCACGCTCGTCCCCTTCCATCCAAGGCCTGCATCTGGAGGAACCTGTCTCCCTCAGCGCGCTCGTCCCCTTCCTTCCAATGCCTGCATGTGGAGAAAGCTGTCTCCCTCAGCTCGCTCATCCCCTTCCATCCAACGCCTGCATGTGGAGGAACCTGTCTCACTCAGCGTGCTCGTCCCCTTCCATCCAACGCCTGCATGTGGAGGACCCTGTCTTCCTCAGCACGCTTGTCCCCTTCCATCCAACGCCTGCATGTGGAGAAACCTGTCTACCTCAGCATGCTCGTCCCCTTCCATCCAACGCCTGCATGTGGAGGAAGCTGTCTCCCTCAGCGCGCTCGTCCCCTTCCTTCCAACGCCTGCATGTGGAGAAACCTGTCTCCCTCAGCTCGCTCATCCCCTTCCTTCCAACGCCTGCGTGTGGAGGAACCTGTCTCCCTCAGCGTGCTCGTCCCCTTCCATCCAACGCCTGCATGTGGAGGACCCTGTCTTCCTCAGCGCGCTTGTCCCCTTCCATCCAACTCCTGCATGTGGAGAAACCTGTCTCCCTCAGCACCCTCTTCCCCTTCCATCCAACGCCTGCATGTGGAGGAACCGGTTTCCCTGAGAGTGCTCGTCCCCTTCCATCTAACGCCTGCATGTGGAGGAACCTGTCTCCCTCAGCGTACTCGTCCCCTTCCATCCAACGCCTGCATGTGAAGAAACATGTCTCCCTCAGTGCACGGTCGTCCCCTTCCATCCAACGCCTGCATGTGGAGGAACATGTCTCCCTCAGCGTGCTCGTCCCCTTCCATCCAACGCCTGCATGTGGAGGAACCTGTCTCCCTCAGCGTGCTCGTCCCCTTCCATCCAACGCCTGCATGTGTAGGAACCTGTCTCCCTCAGTGCGGTCGTCCCCTTCCATCCAACGCCTGCATGTAGAGGAACCTGTCTCCCTCAGCACGCTCGTCCCCTTCCATCCAACGCCTGCATGTGGAGGAACCTAACTCACTCTGCGCGCTCGTCCCATTTCATCCAATGCCTGCATGTGGAGGAATCTGTCTCACTCTTGTGGATAGGGAATAACTTGTACCTATCGGAATACCCCTTTAAAAATAATAATCACAGGACTTGCCCCTACATGCCCAAATGCATGAAATACACATAACATATACTTAAAGAGGTTGTCTCGCGTCAGCAAATGGCTTTTATTATGTAGACATTATTATACACTGCTCATTTCCAGGTGTCACGGCCACTGCTGCAGAGCAGATACAAAGTGGCAAGGAAAGGAGCTGCTGTGCATGTGTGTCTATGTGCGCTCCCACAGTCCCACCAGAGAGGCCAGCACTTTTTCCACCTCTGCTGGATTTTAGGATGGTCGTAACTAGGGATGAGCGAATCGACTTCGGACGCATAAAACTTAGTTAGAATACTGTATGGAGCTCCGTAGAGTATTAGAATGTATTGGCCCCGATGATCCGAAGTTATTACTTTGCAATGTCTCGTGAGACTTTGGGTAATAACTTAGTAAATGAATTTCTACTGTAAAAAACCTTGCTACCGAATTGGGTTTGGTTCCAGCTCGTGCATACTTCCAGCCCTCGGTGATCACATGATCACTGGGACTGGAGCAGGAAACGGCATTGCCTCGTCAAGTGATGTGTATTGAACGATGGGGAAGGCAGGGATGGTGAAAAACCTACTCTATGGGGAGCCCTGCGGTCAGTGACGGCAGGTTCCTCACAACTGCAGCTGTGGTCTCTGCAGGACCGCCTGGACATATATAGTCAATGGGAGGTCGGCAAGGGGTTGACAGTGCTTTCAGGGTGTCCCCATAATAATGGTCTCACACTGGGCAAAGGTAGCAGAAACATTACTGCTGGTTTACGGAAGTGACAGCGGTAGTTGCGATTACCTGTAATTTGTATAGCGAAGAAGGAATGGCACTCACTTTCTTATATGACGGCATAATAGCATCATCAGTGACTAGTTTCTGCTCAAGCCTGAGCCTTTTTCAGACTGCAATACTCCATTAGTGAGCAAGACAGGATTTAACCTCTTAGTGACCAGCCTATTTAGGCCTTAGGGTACTTTCACACTAGCGTTAGTGTGATCCAGCAGGCAGTTCCGTTGTCGGAGCTGCCAGCCGGATCCGCCGTTCAGTGTGACAACTGACAGCATTTGTAGACGGATCCGGGTGCGGATCCGTCTACAAATGCATTGCAATAACAGATCTGTCTCTCCGCTTGTCATGCGGATGGACGGATCCGTCTTGCAGTCTTTTTCACAGTTTTCCTTACAGACCGGAAGGACGGATCAAAGGTTCAAAGATGGTCTCTCTCTCTATCCCCCTTACCTTATTAGGAGCTTTTTCTAAAACTCGTGGAGGATAATCTCTTTCTTCAAACTGTTGTTTCAAAGAAACCGCCTCTACCTCAAATTGGTATTCTGCCGTACAATTCCGCTTCAATCTACGGAATTGGCTTGTAGGTATATTTAGCAACCAACGAGGTAGATGGCAACTTGTGAAGCGAATGAAACTATTTCTGGCCACCTCCTTAATATATGTATTACGTTGAATTTTCTGGGCCTCCACCTTAATATTAATATCCAAAAACTCAATCTCTCTCTCACTTATTTTGGGGGTAAATCTCAGATTTCTCGTTATTATTTAGTTAGGTGAGGAATTGATCTAGCTGGTGCCTGGGACCTTCCCAAATAAACAGAGTGTCGTCTATAAATCTCCGCCATAGGACCAGATTCGCCCCCAGCCTGAGCCCGATCACCTCAGATTCCCATTGGGCCAAAAAGAAATTGGCATAACTCAGGGCGAATCTGGTACCCATGGCGGTCCCGGTGAGTTGGAGGTAGAATTCCTGTTTGTAGGCAAAATAATTATGCAATAGAATATACTGTATCCCCTGGAGTAGAAACTCCAACTGTTCTCTAGTTATTGTACTATTCTCCATCATCTGTTTCTCTAATGCCACTAGTCCCTGAGTATGTTCAATAACAGTGTAAAGAGAACTTACATCCAAAGTTCCCAAGAACCAAACTTCCCTCCACTCCAGGGACTCCAATATTTTGATAATATCGGTAGAGTCTCTAACATACGACGGCTTTTTCTTGACCACTGGTTGTAACCAGTGGTAAATATACTGAGAAAGATTAGATGAAATTGAGTCAATTCCCAATACAATCGGTCCCCCTAGAGGGGAGTTCAGGTCCTTATGGTCCTTTGGAAGGGTGTAAAAAATGGGAATCCGCTTCTGTGTACCCCAAATAAATCTGGCCTCTCTATCCAATAAAAAGCCTGCATTCACTCCTCTAGTGCAAAATCGTGTTAATTCATCATAGTACTCTTCAGGTGGGTCTTTTTTCAATTTCTTATACGTCATTCCATCGTCCAGTTGTCTATGACATTCCCCTTCATACAATAATGTGTCTAAAATCACTATAGCTCCCCCCTTGTCCGCCGGGCAGATAGTGATCTCATTGTTATCTTGTAGTTCCTTTATAGCCTCTATTTCCTTCTTTGTCAGATTCCTATTCCCTTTAAATTTCCCTATCTGTCTAATTGCAGTCTCTACATTGGTCCTAAATGCCGCCATTTCATTACTAATCTCCTGTCTGGGATATTTCCTTGATCTCAATTTAAAATCAGTGTAGCTATATTTCTCCAAATGTGGATGGTCAACGGCTGGCGTAGTGATGGGGTTCTTTTCAAACATAACCTCCTTATAAATTTCTCAATTCCAATATATGTGGAAAATGTATCCAAAGTTCTAGTGGGGGCAAATTTCAATCCCTTATTCAGAAGTAAAGTTTGTGATTCAGTCAGTGTATATTTACTAATGTTAATTATATTGAAAGTGTCAATCCCAGTATGTGTTTTCACTTTCTCCTTTGAGTGTCTCCCTCTACGTATCTTCCTTCGCCCCTGTGTGCTCGATCTCAACTCCCATCATGCCCTTCTGTAGGTTGATAGCTGTAGGTTGTCCAGGAATGAAGGGAGTTGTAGTTTTTCAACATCTGGAGGGCCGGAGTTTGGACATGCCTGCCCTAGTGGGTTGTGTTGATACCCTTGGTGATGGTTTTGTGAGTGATCGTGTTTGTGATGTCGTGATAATCTCTCCTGATTTTCCCCGTCGATCCCTCAAATTGCAGTCGTGTTTCTGATTTTGTTCGTGTCCTTGATTGTGACGGTATTGCTCTTGATACCTCTGTGTCCGTATGTGTTTGAAAGGGGAATCGACCCCGTTTGTCTCGTTTCATTCTTTGTGCCTTCGGTGGGGATGGTGTCCTTATCTGTCTCGATCTCACCCTGTGGTGGGTGGGGAGTCCCATCTAAAACAAAAGGGGTGTGGATAATACCTCATATCTATTGGATGTGCTGATGGATGACCCAGAGGCCCTGTTTTCATTGTTCAGATTTTTGTCTGTATTTTCCACTCTTTGTATTTCCTCTGTCCTACTTCCATCTCCTCGTGTAGTGTCCCCTTTATGTGTCTGTTTATAATTATTTCTCAGTTTCTTTGTTTTTTTGACTCATAATTTCTTTCTCCAAAACATCTAAATTCCTACAGATTCTCTCATGCCATCCTCTAACCTCATCTGAATCTGGAAAAGCATCCACTTCCTTCCTTAAGTCGTTGATTTGTTTTTCAATTTCTTCCACTATATTCATTCTCCTATTGATAATTAATTGAATCAAATTGCACGACTGTGTCTTTAGGAATAAATCCCATTTCTTTTGAAATGTCTCATCTATCAAGTCGGCTGCCGGTGTTTTCAGTAACCTAAGGCCCTTTGGGACCATTCCTTTTTGCATATATTGTGTCAGGGATAAGATTTCCCATTTATTACGAAGTTGTCGTTGTAATATCCTCTCCAACTCCCTAAAGATCTCTCCTCTCGATCTCACATAGTCTGTAGTTCCTTCACCTTCCATATTAAATACAAGTTGTCGATACTCCTCAATTTATTGTCAACATGTTCCCAGATCCTCATTGTCGAACCACAGGGAGCACAACCGAGGGTGCCGAAGTCAAAATCAAAAAGTGGTAATAAGGCGGCTTCACCCCTGGATCGATTTCTGGAGATGGTGCTCACCTGTCGGTGCACCGAAACCGAGTGGAAAACAAGAAGTAAAATCAATAAGAATCAGGGGCACTCAATCTGGGAATCCGTTGGGCCAAAAAAACATTTATTAAAAAAATGTAAAACAAATATAAAAAACAAATATAAAAAGACAATAGTAAAATATAAGAGTAATCCTAAATGACCAACGCTGCAAAGGACTGGCTCCTATGTAAACCACCGATCCAACAATGCACCAGACAAATGTCCCGGGTAGTGAGCCCTATCTAATGTCTCTGGTGGTGAAGATAAAAGAGTCCATAAAGGATAGTAGCTGATATATCGTCCTCTGGTCTAAGTCCGCATTGAAAGATGCCCAAATCACTAAAGATATAAAGTAATGGAACCACAAGTGCCCATAAGTATAATAAAACAGCCTCTCACCACATTCACCGTCTGGCGTGGGGTACTTCGGCGTCTCCTCCTGGTTCACCTGCAGTCTCTTGCCGGGTGCGCGTCCTGGGAATGGCGTGCACACACCAACGCGGCGTCCCATGTGGTGTCAGAGTGTACACGTGACGTCTCACGTGACTCCTAATGCACAGGTCCTTGAGCGTGTAAAGCAGTATATTCACAAGGTCCTTGACCCTCTCACTTACGGGTCTCAATCCTTCCCGACTTTACTTTGTACGTCCTTTGGGCAATCTTTCACATGCAGATGCGGCAATTTTCCATATATTGCTGTGGTGCTCCAATCTCCTATGTTATGGTTCTAATCCCATATGCGCTCCTCTATTGCCTTGCTGTATCTCCTGGATCAAACGCGTTTCGGGGTATACGCCCTTTCCTCAGTGATGTCAGCAGCAAGGATTTGGACCTTATTTAAACCCTCATGGGGTGGGGTTAATTGTTATTTTTTGCGGGACACATTGTAGTTTTTAATGGCGCCATTTTGGGGTACACATAACTTTCTTATTAACTATTTCTGGGAGGGAGATGGGAAAAACAGCAATACTGCCACTGCGTTTTTACGTTATAAATTTTACGGCGTTCATTTTTCGGTATAGATAACATCTATACCATACCATATCTTTATTCTCTGGGTCGGTATGATTACAGTGATACCAAATACATATAGTTTTTTTACGTTTTACTACTTTTTTTGCAATAAAACCCCTTTTTAAAAAAAAATAAAAAATGTTTTTGCATTACTGCTTCCCAAGACCCATAACTTTTTTTATTTTTCTTTATATGGAGTTCTGTGAGGGCTTGATTTTTGGGGGACGACTTGTATTTTTCATTGGTATCGTTTTGGAGTAAATGGAGCTCTTTGATCGCTTATTACGTTTTTTCAGTGGCAACTAAGAATAAACTAGCAATTTTTTTTACAGTGGTCACTGTAGGGGATAATTTACTTGATATTTATGTAATCTGGGTCATTACGGATGCGGCAATACAAAACATGTGGGGAAGATTTTTTTTCTGCAATTATTTTCATTGTAAAGTGTATTTTCAATGGGAAAAAAGTGTAATTTTTAATGGGATTTTTTAAATTGAATAAATTAGTTTTTTTTTAAAAACTTTTTGACCACTTAATAGTCCCACAAGGGGACTATAACAGACAGCTTTTTAATTGCTTTTAAAATGCAATGCAGTATCCCTATAGTGCATTGCATTTTAATGGCAATGCTATTTTGACATTGACCAGCAGGCTGCGCCAGAGAGGTGCAGCCTGCTGGAAATTACTCAAGGCTGGTCTGGGGCCTACATCAGACCCCAGGCAGCCTTCACACACATCGGCACCCCGCGATTGCATTTGCGTGGAGCCGATGGGAGACAGAGGGAGTCTGCTCCCTCTGTCAGCACTTTACATGCGGCGGACGCCATTGCTGATGAAATGTCATCTAAATTTAAGGAACGGGGCTATCCTGATAGAGTACTTCAGGAACAAAGATAAAAGCTGATATTACCCAGAGAGCATAAAAACAAACCACCCGCATTCCCCTGGTCGTCAAATATCAGCCATGGATATCGAAAGTTAGATTAGTAATTAACCGACACTGGAATATTCTCCCCAAATCCTACCCACAGGTGACTGAATTTCAATCCCCACCAATAGTGTGCTATAAACGATCAGAGAATATTAGGGACAAATTTGTTAGAGCAGATGTGGGGGGCAGCAGGGAGAAGTGGCGACAATTCCTATTGACTACCCAAAGGAGGGGTACTTTCCCGTGCCTACAGTGTATGTTCCAGTGTGATTAAAGGTGAAAACCTGATCCACCCACGAACAGGAGAACAAATCCCAATTAAGGGGTACTATACATGTGACAGCAGCTTTGTTGTGTACATTTTAAAATGTCCCTGTGGCCCACTATACGTGGGAGAGACCACCAAACGAATGAAAGAATAATCTACTCTTGCCCATACCCTATCACTTTAATGCTTGCAAACATAAAATACCACAATTACGATTTCAGATTATCGACCATGTCCCCCAACCACATAGGGGTGGAAAGCGCATACAGCTACGAAAAAAACAGGAGGCATACTGGATCTATAGGCTGTAGACACTGGAGCCTATGGGGCTGAATAGATATTGTGAATGTGAACTAAATAGCTTCTTGTAATTATGTTTTATTTATCTCCCTCATTTTCAGAAGACATAAACCATGTTATAAAGATGTGCGGCTTTACCAAGAACACGGAGTCTATGTGTTTAAATCCTGTCTTGCTTACTGAGGCTACTGTCACACCAGCATTTTGACTAGATCCATCCTGGATCAGCAAAAACGCTTCCGTCGTGATAATACAACCGTCTGCATCCGTTATTAACGGATCAGGTTGTATTATCTTTAACAAACTATTGTAGGTCAATGGGGGAAGGATCCGTTTTCTTGTGTCAGAGAAAATGGATCCGTCTTGCTCCGCATCCCAAGATGCACTCAAAAACGCTGCTTGCAGCACTTTTGTGTGCGTCATGGGAATGCAATGAAATGGAACGGAATACATTCTGGTGCACTCCGTTACCTTAAGTTCAGTTTTATCCCCATTGACAATGAATGGGGACAAAACTGAAGCGTTTTCCTCCGCTATTAAGAAGGATCTCAATAGCCGAAAGGGAAAACGCTGGTGTGAAAGTAGCCTAATGGAGTATTCAGTTTGAAAAAGGCTGAGGTTTGAGCCGAAAAACTAGTCACTGATGGTGCCTTGAATAAACGTCTCTTCATATCATCGAGAAAGTGAGTGCCGGTCCTTCTTCGCTATATACCAGTGGTACGCCTTCCCTGAACACATGCACCAGGTGCAAACCGCAGTGCCGACCCACCTTCTTCAATACCTGTGATTTGTGGGAGAATCTGGCAACAAGAGTTCAGTTTCCTGCATCATCACCACAAGGGAAATGAAGCCCATGGAGATGATAAAACACATGTGTAGCTGTTCTGGATTCTGAATGACGTCCCTTTCTTCACTCACAATGCCCCAATATACTGTATATAGTGGCATTCCTGGTCATACTGGACACTGAACTATGAGGCAATTTTCAACAATCTCTGTACCTCTTGGGAATCAGAAGTTTGGTATATCAGGCGCCATACTTACTCACAGTTTCTGGACCACTCTTCTGTCCTGTTCTGATTCTGGGCTCACAAGGCCTGTTATACTGATGATATCTCTAGTATTCCTAGGTTCCTCCTCCATTTACAGTGGGTCATCTATCATGGCCCCTTATGCAAGTTTTAATTGTAAAAAAGTCACGCCCCTGTTGTGCAACTTTTTAAACGCTCTTGTTCATAAATTTAGTTGTGCACAAGGTATTTACGTCGTCCTTGCCTCAGGGGAATGGCTGGGGCCGGACCATCAGCCCATTTGAATGCGCTAACATTTACACAGGTTTCCAGATGTAAATGACTATTGAAATTAATCCAGTCAGGGACTGGAGTAGATTTCAATCTAGGCACACAGACTGCCGGGGGATGCACCTCCTCATTATTTAGGTGCATCCTCTATCGAAGGCTGGTGTAAAACGCTGGTCCTTCATAAATGACCCCCAATGTCTTGCTTTCTCCTGCACTGAAACACTACTCTGGTGCTGCTTCCTGAATATTGGGCACGGGCATTCAAAATGTCGGTACAGGGGGGAATGTGACTTTTTTAATGCCAGAAACTGCCGGAGGAGTCATAAAGGACCTCAATGTCTGTAAAGCACTATGGAATATATGGCGCTATATAAGTTAAGCTAGTTTCACATCTCCGGTGTAAATTCCATCAGGCTGTTGCGGCAGACAATGCTGGGAATTGGCCAAACACAAACCGTAGCATACAGCTATGCAGCTGGATCTCTGCCTGACCCGATTATACTTAGGCTACTTTCACACTAGCGGCAGGCTGTTCCAGCGAGGGGAACAGCCTGCCGAATCCCTGCTATCGCTAAGTAAGCAGAGCCCCCACTGGAATCACCAGTTGTGTCTTTTTGGAGGAGGATGTCTGACCCAAGAAGAAGTACAACAGCGACTTAAAAAGATTAAAATAGGGGCGTGGCCTGACCGGGCTTGATGGCGGCTGCGTGTTAGCAGAGCTCCCGCTTCCAGGCCCTTTCTCAGCCTTTATCACAGCACCACCCGTAGTACGGCATGAAGATTCAACCGAAGGAGTGCCCGCTGACACCACCTGGGCACTCTAAAAACGCGGACTCTGCAGCAGATATGGAGAAGTTCCTCCACAAGAGAACACCATCGGCCGCGCCGAAGGCCAGCAAGATGGCGCCGGCACCTCGTGGTGAGAACATACGAGAAGCTGCGTCCTCTCATGCGGATAGCGACCGCGCTGTGGGAGACCCGGAGGACATTGCCCGCCCCACTGGGGATCCTATCCTTACTAAGGACTATCTGGACGAGGCCTTACAAAGGGCCCTGGCTCCGATTGCAGCTGACCTATCTATCATTAAATCGGATGTCCGCCACATTGGTGAGAGGGTCGAGATACTCGAGCAAACCCAGGATGCTCTACTTTCCTTTAATACGGCGATTAAAGATACAGTTGGCACTCATACTCGAGCCATGAACAACCTCTTATTACAAATGGAGGACCAGGAGAATCGAAACAGAAGAAGGAACATAAGGATTAGGGGCCTTCCTGAAGCTGAGGATAAGGAGGACCTCTTCCTCACGATGCAATCCCTTTTGCACTGTTGCTGGGTCCAGAGCATGCGGCTCAGATCACTGTGGAACGGGTCCACAGGGCGCTGCGCCCGAAACCTCTGTCCCGGGATAACCCCAGAGATGTGATATGCGGGATTCTGAGCTACCGGGACACCGAACTGTTATTACAAGCGGCCAGATCCAAGGGAGAGCTTGCTTGCAAGGAGCGGAGATCCGCATATATCAAGACTTGGCTACCTCAACGCTGCAAAGCGCCGGTTGCTGAAGCCCCTTACAGATCAGCTACGCGCTCCAAGGTGCCATACAGATGGTTATTTCCGCTCGGCATTTTGATCTCAGCGGGCAACCGTAAGCTCACGGTCCGCACTCCTGAAGATTTATCTTCAGTTTGGGAAGCACTTAGTCTGTCGCCGATGGACATACCCTCGTGGCTCCCTATACCTGCTACGGATGAGCTGCCGCTTCTTCCTGCCGTTGTGGAGTGGAACCAAGCCAAGCCACAGCGACCCGGCAAGAACAAGAAACATCGCTCTTGAACAAGAAACATCGCTCCTGACACTCTTGGACGTTTGGGCACTGGGTGATGTGACTGCTTCGCCACTTTGAAAGCATATGCTCTTATTTGCTTGTTGTTAGTATTGATTATCGTAGCGATATCGCGTGCGTTTTGTTTAACTTTTCTCTTTGATAGCCACGAGTCTGACAAGAGGTGCTTCTATTCGCTGTTTGGGGGTCTCTTTATGCTTCCTCCGCTCTCTGATACCTCTGATACCTCTGTCTCTTTCTTTATTTCTCCAGTTTTGCTACGCATACTAGGGTGTGATTATGTTATGGTTCCTGTTATGTTTTGACTATATGTATGGCCTTGATTTACATTCTATATAGGAACCATTTCTTGCGATGGCTGAGAAGGTGGGGTACTGGGCCGGTTGGGATATTACATGCTTCCCGAGTGGGGGTTTATTACCCCGTTGCCCCTTCGTATCCCGTGCTCCCACCTCTCTCATCTGATATATACAGGGATACCTCAAGCAATATGTTATGGGATTGACATATGTTCTTTTGAAATGTTTGTTTTATTTGTTTTTGTTTCTGGTACAAGGTCCGAATTGCTTGATTCATTGAGTACATGTGCGGCAGCTAAATGGCTCCTTTAACGGTATCCTTTTGCACGTTCAACGTGCATGGCTGCAATCATCCGGTGAAACGCAGTAGAATCTTTCAAACGCTCCGGAAATTGGGCGCTGAAATAGTTCTTCTTCAAGAAACTCACTTTACCTCTGCCAGGCTCCCTAATTTGAATAACTCCTCCTATGACCGGTGGTATCACGCCTGCTCTGACAGCGCGTCGGCCAGAGGAGTGAGTATAGGTTTTAAAAAGGGAATACCCTTTACCTTCCACTCGGAACTTAGGGACCCTGAGGGGAGATTTCTACTATTGAGAGGGGAGGTAGGGCATACAGTAGTTACTATATGTAATATATACGCCCTAATGTAAAACGGCCTCTTGGCTTACGGTACTATTGGGGAAGATAGCTGCATTCTCTACGGGACTTTTAATAGTGGGAGGCGATTTCAACCTTACCTTAAACCCCTTGCTCGACTCCTCTACTCAGAGGTCCTCAGTTTCTTTCAGAGCCTTGAGATCAGTCCAGAAACACCTTCAGGATCTTCATCTCTGCGATGTTTGGAGATCGGTGCATGGAGAGAGAAGGGATTATACGCTTTACTCGAACCCCCACAAATCCTATCAGAGACTGGATTATTTCTTTATTGCTAACAGATATCTTACTTCTATCTGTGCTTCGACAGTACACAATATCACTATATCTGACCATGCACCGGTCTCCTTCATCCTTTCTTTTCCAGATCTATGTAGTAGGGAATGGACGTGGCGCCTCAATCCTACTCTTCTTGACTCCAAGGCTCGGACAGAAGTTATAGAACGTAAGCTTGATGACTATTTTGCTCTCAACAAAGGTACGGCCTCGTCAGATGTGATAGTCTGGGAGGCGCACAAAACGGTCATAAGGGGAGAGTTCATAGCCCTTGGTGCACATGTGAAAAGGGAAAGGTTGAAGCGCATCTCTGACCTATTATCTCGAATAGAGGTGTTAGAACGCTCCCACAAGCAGTCGCTGGCCATCTCCATATTGGAGGAATTGAAATCCCTCAGACGAGAACTGGCGGGGATACTAGACCAAAGAGCTGCTAGGGCTTACCTTAGGGTGAAGCATAAACAGTATGTACATGGGAACAGGGGTGGGAAGGTTATGTCTGCAATGATTAAAAACGGGATGATCAAATCTTTGTTAAACAAATGCGGTCCTCTAGTGGACGGATACATACGGATACTAGGGATATCTCAAGCATTTTTAGTGACTATTATCACTCGTTGTACAACCTGCGGCAGGGGGACGATGAAAGTGTATTGGGTTCAAGGAAAACAGCTATAGAGGAGTTTCTGAGATCCCTATCCCTGCCCCTTATTCCAGCTTCATGCCAACAAGCCTTAACTGCCCCCGTGTCATTGGAGGAGGTGAGGAAGGTCCTACAATCCACCCCTAAGGGTAAAAGTCCTGGCCCCGACGGTCTTACGGTAGCATATTATAAACGCTTTTTCACCATATTGGGGCCTCATTTGGTTTCACTTTTTAATGCCCTACTTACAGGCTCTCCTTTGCCCCGCCAAGCATTAGAAGCTCATATAATAGTTTTGCCCAAGCCGGGAAAGGATCGAGAAATCCCATCTAGTTACAGGCCTATTTCTTTGTTGAATGCCGACGTAAAGCTCTGGGCGAAACTACTGGCTAGTAGACTATCACCTCTATTGCCTGACCTGATCTCGCCGGAACAATCTGGGTTTGTGGGGGCAGGGAGTGTAGGGACAGCACATTCAGAGTCTTACAGGCTCAACAATATGCAATTAAGACGGGTAAAAATTAGTCCTTTTAAGTACAGATGCTGAGAAGGCATTTGACAGAGTGGACTGGATGTTTTTGCGGTGTGCTCTGTCAAAGTTTGGGCTCCCAGACCAATTCATTGATGCTGTGCTGTCTCTATACTCCGGCCCATCTGCAAGGGTCCAGGTGAATGGTGTTCTCTCCCCTCGTTTGCAATAGCAAATGGGACGAGGCAGGGGTGCCCGCTTTCCCTACCCTGTTTATTTTATGCCTAGAAACCCTTGCCCAGGCTTTGCGTCAGGACCCTGACATTGAAGGGCTTACCATTGGCTCTGAGACCCATACTGTGGCAGCATTTGCCGATGATATGCTGCTTTTTCTGCCGGACCCGTTGGTGGCATTCCCTGCTCTTTTGAATCAATTGGCAACTTTTGGGGAACTGTCCAATTTTAAGATTAATTTGACAAAATGTAATGCCCTTGGTATGAACATCCCTAGACCTATTCTGGATAGACTCCGTTTAGATTATCCCTTTCAATGGCAAGATACTTTCATCACGTACTTAGGGGTGAAGGTCACTAAAGACCCTTCAGACCTATTTGCACATAATTATACTTCTCTCCTGTCTGATATAAAATTACAACTCAATGAAATTAGGATTCCTTTCCTCTCCTGGATGGGCAAAAAGAACCTTCTGAAAACATATATTGTCCCCCGTCTGTTATACCTGATGCAGACCCTTCCTATCCCCCTTCCTCAATCCTTTTTAGCACAGCTAAGAAGACTTTTCTCCCGCTTTGTTTGGGGTCACGGTAGTCCCCGCCTATCTTATGCTGTCCTGGCCCGGCCCAAACACAAAGGAGGCTTCGGTCTCCCCGATATGGCTTGTTATTATAAGTCAATCCAATTGAGACTCCATGCTGAAATCTGTAATCCTCATATTACTAAATTGGGATGCCTCATAGCCAGGTTCCTGCTGGGGCCATCGGGGATGGCTAGATTGTGGGAATGGAAACCTAAGCGTCGGACTGATGAGGAAACTATGGGTCAACTGGCTGGGCTGATAGACACCTGGTCTGCAGTATCTTCAAGGTTATACCCTCCTCAACACATTTCCCCACTGACACCGGTATGTTATCTCCCTTATCTGATAGAGAAGCGCTTCCGGGATGACACGGGGGCATGGGCAGCTTTGGGGCACTGCTCTCTGCAAGAATTCTTGCCTAATCGTACAATCCCAACGATTGTTGACTTACGGATCAAATACCCCCAAGCCAAATGGTCCTCTCTTCACTATACTCAAATAGTAAGACTATGTAAAACATACTTGGCCTCTTCTTCAGAGGGCTCTGCCTTGACGTGGTATGATGCTTTGTTAACTCAGCGCCAAAATAGGAGAGGTAGAATCTCCATGCTTTATGATCAACTATTCCCTGGTTCGGATTCGTCTTTTCCTGACTATATTGCAAAATGGGAGGAAGATTTAGGGGACTCTTTTGATGTAGAGACTATCTCTAAGATATTTAAAAACTCACATGGTTTCTCTAGATGCATTAGGATACAAGAAAATGCTTATAAGGTAGTTACTAGGTGGTACAATACCCCTGCTAAACTTAGGGCCATGGACCCCTCTCAGTCGGATAGGTGCTGGAGATGCGGTCAGGAACTAGGCACGCTTTATCACATTTGGTGGCAATGCCCTAAGATCAGCACTTTTGGATGAGAATATCCGATTGCATACAAGACATATGCAGCGCGCCATCTCCTCTGACCCCCCAAAATGTGCTACTAAATTTGCCGTCGGCGGATTACCCGTTCCGTAAGCATTCCCTACTATCTTCCCTAGTCTCGGCTGCGAAATTGTTGATACCCATGCATTGGCTGCAGTCTATGCCTCGGTCAATGGGGGAGTGGATTGAAAAAGTACATGAGATATATCGGCTGGAGGAATTGTCCAGCTGGGAAATGTATCTGCACCCCCAGTTTCTGAAGGAGTGGGGTCCATGGCTTTCTTGGTACCCTTCTCATTCTCTTTCCTCTCCGGCCTAGTGGGGTATACATAATGTTGAAAAGTTGTATTGCCAAGAAGACGGCCGATATGCCGACAAATCTACTCACAAATGTATGTCCCTTTATTTGTCCGGTGATTGTACTGTATTTGCATTTCCTCGGCCTACCCGCTTCTGCTTACACATGGTGCTTTCACTTGATCGTGAACACGACTGCTTTGATTAATGATACTGGTACCATGAACGGAGGTACAGTGTGCCTCGCCTATGATTGCCGACAGGAGGTTGTCTGCACTGTGCGATTTATGCCAGCTCACAAAGTGAGACTATCTATTTATGTGTTTCTGCAACATGTACACTTATACTCATTGCATCATATAGTGGTTTGCTCTTAATACCGACATATTACCATTGTACCATGATGTTGTTCATGCTGTTTGGTTTGACGTCACTTTATGTAAAATGTGATATACTGCTTTGTCATTGACGACATTGTTTCCCTTAAATAAAGATTTATAAAAAAAAAAAAAGATTAAAATAGACAAATCGCCAGGACCGGATGGCATACACCCCCGTATCCTAAGAGAATTAAGTAATGTCATAGCCAGATCCTTATTTCTGATATTTGCGGACTCTATAATGACAGGGAATGTTCCACAGGATTGGCACATGGCAAATGTAGTGCCAATATTCAAAAAGGGTCCAAAAACAGAGCCCGGAAACTGTTTGAAGGGTTTCTAAGAGATGCTATCTTGGAGTATCTCAATGAAAATAGGCAAATAACGCCATATCAGCATGGCTTCATGAGGGATCGGTCATGTCAAACTAATTTAATCAGTTTCTATGAGGAAGTAAGTTCTAGACTTGACAGCGGCGAATCAATGGATGTCGTATATCTGGACTTCTCCAAAGCATTTGACACCGTACCTCATAAAAGGTTAGTATATAAAATGAGGATGCTCGGACTGGGAGAAAATGTCTGTATGTGGGTAACTGGCTGAGTGACAGAAGACAGAGGGTACACACTTAGGCTGCATTCACACGTCCGTGGAACACGGACCGTGTGATACCGGACTGGCACCCTGCTTAGTGCAGTAGCGCACTGTGTCATTCGTTGCTATGACGCCGTGCGGTTCCTGCTGCCGCCGCTGCACAGTAATACACTCCTATGATCTATACGAGTGTATTACTGTACTGTGGCGGCAGCAGGAACCGCACGGCGTCATGGAAACAAATGAAGCCGTGCGCTCCTGCACTAAGCAGGGTGCCAGTCCGGTATCAAACGGTCCGTGTTCCACGGACGTGTGAATGCAGCCTTAGATTGAGTCACTGTCACTAGTGGGGTACCTCAGGGGTCAGTATTGGGCCCATTCTCTTCAATATATTTATTAATGATCTTTTAGAAGACTTGCACAGTAAAATATCAATTTTTGCAGATGACACTAAACTGTGTAAAGTAATTAACACTGAAGAGGACAGTTTTCTGCTACAGAGGGATCTGGATAGATTGGAGGCTTGGGCAGATAAGTGGCAGATGAGGTTTAACACTGACAAATGTAAAGTTATGCACATGGGAAGGAATAATGCAAGTCACCCATACATACTAAATGGCAAAACACTCGGTAACACTGACATGGAAAAGGATCTAGGGATTTTAGTGAACAGCAAACTAAGCTGCAAAAACCAGTGTCAGGCAGCTACTGCCAAGGCCAATAAGATAATGGGTTGCATCAAAAGGGGCATAGACCCCCGTGATGAGAACATAGTCCTACCACTTTACAAATCACTAGTCAGACCACACATGGAGTATTGTGTACAGTTCTGGGCTCTTGTGAACAAGGCAGACATAGCAGAGCTGGAGAGGGTTCAGAGGAGGACAAACTAAAGTAATAACTGGAATGAGGGATCTACAGTACCCTGAAAGGTTATCAAAATTAGGGTTATTCACTTTAGAAAAAAGACGACTGAGGGGAGATCTAATAACTATGTATAAATATATCAGGGGTCAGTACAGAGATCTGTCCCATCATCTATTTATCCCCAGGACTGTGACTGTGACAAGGGGACATCCTCTGCGTCTGGAGGAAAGAAGGGTTGTACACATAGAGGAGGATTCTTCACGGTAAGAGCAGTGAGACTATAGAACTCTCTGCCTGAGGAGGTGGTGATGGTGAGTGCAATAAAGGAATTCAAGAGGGGCCTGGATGTATTTCTGGAGTGTAATAATATTACAGGCTACAGCTACTAGAGATGGGTCGTTGATCCAGGAAGTTATTCTGATTGGAGTCGGGAAGGAATTTTTTATTCCCCTTAAGGCCTCATTCACACGGGCGTCACGTTTGATGCCTGGATAAGAGGCGGGTGCGTTGCGGGAAAATGCGCAATTTTTCCGTGCGAGTGCAAAGCGCTTTAATGCATTTTGCACGCGCGTGGGAAAAATCAGCATGTTTGGTACCCAGACCCGAACCTGGACTTCTTCACTGAAGTTCGGGTTTGGGTTGAGTATTCTGTAGTTTTATTATTTTCCCTTATAACATGGTTATAAGGGAAAATAATAGCATTCTCAATACAGAATGCTTAGAAAAATGTGGATTAAGGGGTTAAAAATAAAAAAAATTAACTCCCCATATCCACTTGATCGTGTAGTTGCCGATCTCTCCTCTCTCCTTCAAGCATTAGCTACCAGCTAAAGGACCTGTGATGAGGTCACTGAGCTCATGACATGGTCCATCACCATGGTGATGGACCATGTGATTGGACCATGTAATGTGACGTCATCACAGGTCCTTTAGCTGGTAGCTAATGCTTGAAGGAGAGAGGAGAGATCGGCAACTACGCGATCAAGTGGATATGGGGAGTTAATTTTTTTTATTTTTAACCACTTAATCCACATTTTTCTAAGCATTCTGTATTGAGAATGCTATTATTTTTCCTTACCATGTTATAAGGGAAAATAATAAATATCGGATCCCGTCTCTTAGCAACCTTGCGGGAAAATCGCACTGCATCCACACTTGATTGCGGATGCTTGCGATTTTCCCGCAGCCCCATTCACTTCTATGGGGCCTGCGTTGCGTGAAAAACGCAGAATATAGAGTATGCTGTGATTTTAACGCAACGCAGAAGTGATGCGTGAAAATCACCGCTCATGTGCACAGCCCCATAGAAATGAATGGGTCCGGATTCAGTGCGGGTGCAATGCGTTCACCTCACGCAGTGCAACCGCGCAGAAATCACACTCGTGTGAAAGGGGCCTAAGTGGGGAAAATTGTCTTCTACCTCACAGGGTTTTTTTTTGCCTTCCTCTGTATCAACTAGCATGTATACTGGCCTGAAGAGGCGCCGCTTGGCGCGAAACGGCCGTTGCCGGTCACTACACTCAGCATGAGGTTTGTCCGCCCTAGCCCTCCTCTGATTGTTGGCTCCTAAGGGAGTGAAAATAAAGGTATTTTTTAAAGGCGAATGGTGAGTGCCGCTGATCTTTACTCCTTTTCTCCACTGCACAACCATACTTTCTCATTGCCTATAGCTGAGCACCACCGCTGTTTGCCTGGACGACCCGGACTGTGCCTGCGATTGTTTGATCACTATCTGACACCACACCATTTGCCACAGGGCATCTGCCGCTCCGTTTCTGTTTCTCAATTCAACTAGCAGGATGACAGGCCGAACTGGATGGACAAATGTCTTTTTTCGGCCTTATGTACTATGTTACTATGATGTGGCTCCAGATAGTGTGCACTCACCGCCACCACTGCTGCTGGATTGCAGGGTGGTCGTAACCATGGAGTGAAGTGAGACAACCCCTCTAACCCCTTTAAGACCAAGCCAGTTTTCACCTTCAGGAACAGGCGACATTTTGCAAATCTGAAATGTTACTTTATGTGGTAATAACTCTGGAATGCTTTTCCTTATCCAAGCCATTCTGAAACTGTTTTCTCGTAACACATTGTACTTCATGTTAATGATAAATTCAAGTCAATACCCCTCGAATTATTCAAAACTGGTTTTAAAAACTTTGTTAAACCTTTAGGTGTTCCACCAGAATAAAAGGAAAATGGAGGTGAATTTTTAAAATTTCACTTTTTTTTTTGCAGATTTTTCCATTTAAATCCATTTTTGCTGTAATCCAGCGTGGGATGGGTTACCAGCAAAACAAACCTCATTATTTGTTACCCTGATTCTGCAGCTTACAGAAACACCCCATATGTGGTCGTAAACTGCTGTATAGGCACACAGCAGGGGTCAGAATGGGAGGAATACCATATGGCTTTTAGAGGGCAGGTTTCGCTGGAATAATTTTCAGGCACCTTGTCGCATTTGAAGACGCCCTGGGGCACTCCAACAGTAAAAACCCCAAAGTGACCCCATTATGGAAAATAAACTACCCCAAGGAATTTTTCAAGGAGTATACTGAACACTTTGGCCCAATAGCTGTTTCATAGGATTTAGAAACATTTGGCAGTGAAAATGAAAAATTTCATATTTTACAAGAATATGTAGTTTAGGCCCAAATCTTTCATTTTAACAAGGGGTGTCAGCAGAAAATGCACCCCATAATTTGTTACCCATTTTCTCCTGAATACGGCAACACCCCATATTTGGTTGTAAAATGCTGTATGGGTACACAGCAGGGCCCAGAATGGGGGGAACACCATATGGTTTTTGGAGGACAGATTTGAAGACACTCCACAGAAAAAAGCCCCAAAACGAGGCTCTAGAAGTGCCAGAACATAAAAGGAAATGTATTCATCTAGAGCAGGCATGTCCAAACTCTGGCCCTCCAGATGTTGCAAAACTACAACTCCCATCATTCCTGGACAACCTACAGCTATCAACCTACAGAAGGGCATGATGGGAGTTGTAGTTCTGCCACACCTGGAGGGCCAGAGTTTGGACATGCCTGATCTAGAGGTATAATGGGAGTTTTTAACTCTTTTATCTATTTTTTATTTTTATTTTTTTTGGGGGGGGGCGGGCTATTATCGGATTGCTAAATGGAAAAATGAAATTCCAGCTGTGCTATGGAGAACAAAGGCATTATATAATGACACTTGGGTTATACTACACCCTAGAGTTTTTAAGGCACTGTAGGGCTATAGTTCCTAGTCTGAAAGATCCACTCTTGACCATGAACTGATTGTAATCCTGGATACACACCGTCTTAGTTTTCTGCTCTGTGGTTCCTCGGACTGGGATGGATTGATTTGCATGGATGGTAGTTAACACAAGATCATCCCGTTTGTCCTTGTATTTTAGCAACAGTAAATTTTCTGAGCAAAGAGTCCTGCATTCCCCGCGACACACTGTCTGGTCTATAAAGGGAGCCCTTTTTGATTTTGTCTAATTGTGCTACATGTGCCTATGCGTCTGGCAGCAAGGCATTTCAGGAGAGGGACACTATTGTAAAAGTTGTCCAAATACGGATGGTATCCATGTTCCAGCATGGGGTGGACCAAATCCCACACTATCTTCCCACTTATACCCAGAACCGGGGACTTAGAACTGGTGTCTCCATTTTTTTTATCTTTTCCCTCATAAATACAAAAGCGCAAGTATACACTTCACATGCCTTTTGTCACGCCATACCTTTTCCTTTCGGCCTTTGAAGTGGACTAATGATTCATCCACTGAGAGGCATTTTGGGGGTTATATACTGAACCAAATTTGGAATTGTAGTGGTCAACCACTGGCCTAATTGTAAAGAGCCGGTCACAACTGGGGTCACTTTGGGGTGGACATTTATTATTATTGTTGTTGTAGAGAAATCTTCGAACTTCGAAAAGGCAAGACAGTAAAGAGGGGTGTGATAAAGAATATCTTTGTTCCAATATGAACATATTTTTATTTTTTTTATAATGCCCATGCTTACGAGAAGGCCCCAAAACCTTTGCAGTTCAGTCTTGTCAGTAGGGGTCCATTTGTGGAGCCTTGCAATATAACTGTCTGGATTGGAGGCAAGAAATTGCTCTGCCTATATATTTTTATGACACCATCAAGTTAATTAGGTCATCAGTGAAGAATAATTGAAGAAGATTAGTTTCACTGAAACTTGTGGTATCTACATTCATGCCTAGAGTGGCTGGCACATAGTTATCTGTGGGGATCCATAGAGTCACTTGTATGGGGCTGCGACTGCAAAGCCTACGAAGGGGCTCATTACTTCAGGGAGATGACACTAAAAATGGGGGTATGTGAAAGGTGCCTTGACAGATGAAGGAGCCACACAGTAGGCAGGGGTCAAGGCAGAGGTGGCTGTCAACCTGATGACAGGCTGAGAATCCTACGGATAGACGAGACACAGGACTGATCTGTGTCACTGTTTGGGGCACTGAAGAGGTTAATTATCTGTGGAGTGTCTTTTTTTTTTTTTTTTTACAGTAGCCCCGTCTCTGATCTCTTCCCTGACGGGAACTGGCATGATCAGAGAAGGAGAGCACGTGTAGCTTTGCCCTTTACTGCAGCAATGAACAATGATTGGTCCATTACTGCAGATGGACCAATCTCAGCGACCGGTGAACACTGCCACTGGTGTCACTGGTTGCCTAGCAACCCCCGAGTGCCGGCTTCACTGAACTGCCGCTCTCTGCGGTGACAGTTTAACATTCCCCCCCATACATGTACGTGGTGATGGGGCAATGGGTTAAGCACTTTCTGGTGTTAATGGCTGTTAAAAAAAAAAAACACCCAACTCAATAATAAGGATCCTACTGGAAGTTCATTTTCATTCTAGTTTCATTCCAACTTTATTGTTTTAATAACAGCTGGATGGGAAAGTTTTTATTCCAACACATAACCACCCGTTGGAAAGATAGAAATATGTTTAAACCTAAAACATGTCCGCATTACGTTGTGCGCATGCCAATATCGACTCAACCTCACTAAGAAACATCCACACAGCACGTAATAGTAAAATATATAAACTTTATTATCACCATTAAATCACAAAAGCAGTAAAATTGGATGAATGTAGCAGCATATGGAGGTCAGAAAGACAGAAATTATCTCACTTGATCCACCCACAAAGAGTCCCTGTAGCGCTAAGCAAAAGTAACAGAAAAGAAAACTCGATTAATAAAGATAAAACATAGAAAACTAACCTCAGCATCCCTATGAACAAAGCTTTATACCGATCTAGAACAACTCCATTTTATGAGCCACCCCCAACATATAATCCCATTCTGTAAAATATGCCCCCAATGTACAGTCCCATGTAAATACAATCACTCCCCTCACTCCAGTCTCTTCCAACATACAGCCCCATGTGAGTATCACTGGCCTCGCTTAAGCCCCCTGCAATATCACCCCCTCCGCCTGCAGCCCCTTGAACATACAGTCCCATGTTAAAAAAAAACACCCCACATACAGTTCCATGTAAAAATATTACTCCCCTCCCTTCACCCTCCTCCAACATACAGTCCTATGTAAATATCACTCAGTCCTCTCCCTTCAGTTTCTCCATCATACAGTCCCATGTAAAGACATCACTCCCCTCCCTTCAGCCCCTTCGAACATCCAATCCTATGTAAAAACAAAAAAAACCTCTTCCCCGTCAGCCCCACCATCATACATTTCCATGTTAAAAAAACAAACTTTAACCTCGCCATCTTACAGTCCTATGTAAATAAAATCACTAACCTGTCTTCAGCCCAACTAACATAGTCCATTGTAAAAAAACATCACCAACCTACTTTCAGACACTCTAACACAGTCCAATGTGTGTAAAAACAAACAAAAAAAAAAAACACTCTCTCCCTTCAGCCCCTCTACCATACAGTCCCATGTAAAGACATCCCTCCCTTCAGCCCCTCTACCATACAGTCCAATGTAAAGACATCACTCCACTCCCCTCACTTCAGCCTCTCTACCATACAGTCCCATGTAAAGACATCCCTCCCTTCAGCCTCTCTACCATGCAGTCCTATGTAAAGACATCCCTCCCTTCAGCCTCTCTACTATACAGTCCCATGTAAAGACAAAACTCCACTCCCCTCTACTATACAGCCCCATGTAAAGACATCCCTCCCTACCATACAGTCCCACGTAAAGACATCACTCTCCTACCATTAGCCAACTGCAAAAAGAGCCCTACGTTTATATATATAAAAAAAAAAACATCCAGACAGCAACCTGCAGCAACTGCTCTTCTCCTCTCCACCAAGGCGCTTTAGTCTCGCCTGCAAGCCTAAGGCCCCGCCCCTTTCCCGACAAAACCACGCCCCTTCCGGTGACATCAGACCTACGAGGAGCAGCTCTATTCTAGTCACTACCGTGCGGGATCTGTTCTCGTTCCGGTGGATGACTTCCGGTGAGATCCCGGGAGCGGAGCCACTGCAGGTCGGCGCTGCGCTCCCAGCTCATGCTTGTAGAACTTCCCAGCAGTTGTAATGGCGGCAGCTGTACAGTTGCTTATACAAGCCGTGTATTAGAGTCGCAGCTTGTCATGTGACCGAAGTCACGTGATGCCACACACATTTGTTTACACCCCGCTCCCTCTCCAGTGACTCACGTGGCATTGGGCCACCCAGGAGTGGCTCCGGGCACAGGTATCAGTATGAGTGAGACTGTGTCAGTGGTTGGCATTGTCAGATGAACCAGGGCCTGCTTGTGCCATGGTCTGCAATGGGTTGTCCTGTATGCCATAGGGGCGCTGGTCAGCAGTTAGGCTGTAGGGACATTATGGAGATCCTGGTTGGATAGTTGTAATTTATTATATTTCTCCCTGCAGCATGCGCCGCCGGGGCAGTCCTCAATATAAAAAGGGATGGGTAATGGTGTAAAATAATGGTACTTCCCTCTATCGCTGGTGTCATTCTCTGCCCCTCCTCCTTGTGCAGCAGTCTCCTGCCCTGTACACGCGCTGCGCCGCTGCACTTTGTTGCAGAAATTTCTGCAGCTGTAAATCAGTTCATTTAGGTGAATGAGGCTGTTAAAGTGGCGAGCACATGGATTTCTGCAAGCCTCATTCAGGTGAATGGTACGGATTTTCAGCCGCATACATTTCTTGTAACAGAATCTGCGGCGGCCCCCAGGACATAGGCTGCTGCCAGAGGTGCCTAGCTTCCTTCTCTCTCCCCTTGGGAGGTGCATGCTCAGTGGAGCCAAGCGTGTACGTGACACCTATAGGGTGCCCTCACACGGGGGCCTACTAAAAGGAATGACAGAATGGAATGCCCATAGACTTTAACAGGAAAGTGGAATGCCCATAGAGAATAATGGAAATGTAATATTTGAATTAGAGACAAAACCATTTGACATATGTAATAATTATTTAGCAGGATTACTCTCCAAATTCAGTGGGATTATTTAATGTTCAGAATAAGTGGAAATATCACTGTTTTCTGCAGAATAACGAGAGTGAATGACAGAAAGGAATGCCCATAGACTATAATGGGGAATAAACTATGAGCTCATTTGCAGGTAAATCTGTGTTATGGTGGACATTAACCTTTACTGCCAGTGTTCCCTGGGTAGAGTAGCATAATTTAAAATGAAAATTACCTTGGATTATAACTGTTTTCTATAGAATGCAAAGGTGAGTGACATAATGGAATGCCCATAGACTATAATGGGAAGTAAAACGTGACTTGGTGCCTGAACCATTCAACATATCAAATACATCTGTAGCAGGCTTACTCTTCAAGTTCAGTGGGATTATTTAAAATTGAGATTATGTGGGATTATCATTGGTTTCTATGAAATGCCAAGGGGAATGACACCATGGAATGGCCATAGACTATAATGGGAAGCAAAGTATCTGATATTTGTTTAGGCAAATCTGTAAAAAATATCAATTTATCCTTTACCACAGATCATCCACCGTGTATAGTAACATCATTTACAATTGATACAACTTTGGGTTTTTCCTGTTTTCTATGGAATGACGGGTGAATAGAACAATGGACGCCCATAGACTATAATGGGAAGCAAAGTATCAGATAATTTTGTAGGCAAATCTACAAAAGATATGAATTTATCCTTTACTACAGATCTTCCCCGTGTAAAGTAACTGACGAATACCAGGCGTCGCGCCCGCTGACGTTAACTACGCTGAGCTCACGAAACCCTGTATCGTCACTGGATACCAAGGCGTGACGTTACGCCCTCCGGTGGGAGCGGGTAAGGTCAGTGTTGGTACAGAGTTTATGTTGACCCCTTCTGTCCACACAGGCACTGAGCGACAACAAGCTGAGGGAGCCTGGTCACTGCGGCAGTCAAAGAGAGCCTCCTTAGCCTTGGAAATCTGCCACCAGCTTTATTTGATATGTTGAATGGTTCAGGCACCAAGTCACGTTTTACTTCCCATTATAGTCTATGGGCATTCCA
This sequence comes from Bufotes viridis, assembly GCA_033119425.1. Lineage (NCBI taxonomy): Eukaryota > Metazoa > Chordata > Amphibia > Anura > Bufonidae > Bufotes > Bufotes viridis. Next base: position 118,240,040 of record CM065594.1, read on the forward strand.
TTATGTTACTCACCTTTACATTCCATAGAAAACGGTTATAATCCAAGGTAATTTTCATTTTACATTATGCTACTCTACTCAGGGAACACTGGCGGTAAAAGTTAATGTCCTACATAACACAAATTTACCTGCAAATTAGCTCATAGTTCATTTCCCATTATAGTCTATGGGCATTCCTTTCTGTCATGCCACTTGGCATTTCATAGAAGCCAATGATAATCCCACTTAATCTCAATTTTAAATAACCCCACTGAATTTGAAGAGTAAGCCTGCTACAGCTTTATTTGATATTTTGAATGGTTCAGGCACCAAGTCACATTTTACTTCCCATTATAGTTCATGGGCATTCCATTCTTTCATTCCTTTTAGTAGGCCCCCCTCACACGTGGCGGAATTTTTCGCATCAATATCCGCACCATAAAGACATCCCCTATGTTAGCCTGTGGGGATGAAAAGTGCTGGTGCTTGCTTTCTGTTGCAGAACTGATGCTCCACAGCGGGTACAGTTTTGTTGCCGATTTCCTGTAGATGAATGCCCCCATTCATTTAAAGGGAGGTGTAATCCGCAACATAATTCACACACAAAATCGAAACGTAGAAAAATCCACACTTGCGGATTTTGTGGTGGAAAATTCCGCCACGTGTGCAGGCATCCTTAGAGGCATAAGGGTGGGCACTCACTAACAGCCAAAAGTGGATTCAGCAGGAAGGAGAGGTGCAAGTCCTTCCTTTATATTTCTCATTCCCTTCCAACTCACTTCTGACTTTGGTGTAAAAACTACCATAAAAATCTCCATCCTTATGCCTCATTCACACAGTCAGTGGGGCACGTTTATCATGCTGGTACAATTTTAAAACCTGTTTTTCTGTAGGTTGAAAGTTTCAATTTCTCCTATTTATCAAGTGTTTTTATTTGAGTTGATAAATACGTTTTTTGCTTGTTTTAAGGTGTATCGTATCTTCTAGGCGTTATTTATGTCTCATGGGGCTTATGAAAGTCGCTGATCTAACGGTTTAAAAAGTCACATTTTCCTCAGAAAAGTCGCAAATATATTCTAAAATGTCACAAATTAAACTCATCCATTAATTTTGCGACTTTTTAACTTCAACAGAGTCGCAAATGATCCGACTTATTGCAGCTACTTACGCCGCCAGGAGCTGGTTGGAGTTTTGCACATGTAAGGGTGGGTTCACAGTCACACTAGCGTTAGGGATTCCGTTATGGCTTTTCATTATAACCTGGTTATAACGGAAAATAACGGAATGCCCAGACAGAATGCAAAACGGAAGCCTTTAAGAGGCATTCCGTTTTCTTTCCGTCCTAATAGAAGTCTACGGGAAAGCATAACGGATCCGTCTGGGTCCCGTTATGCAAGACGGAAAACAAAGTCCTGTTTGTTTTCCATCTTGCATAACGGGAACCAGATGGATCCGTTTTTATTCCCATAGACTTGTATTAGGACGGAAAGAAAACGGAATGCCTCTTAAAGGGCTTCCGTTTTTCATTCCGTCATAATACAAGTCTATGGGCAGAAGAACGGATTCATCCTGCCGTCTTATGGATTCCGTTATTTTCCGTTATAACGGAAAGCCATAACGGAATCCCTAACGCTAGTGTGAACCCACCCTAACCTAATCAATTTTAGACGTTAAAAAGGCGCACTTACATAAATCGCATTAGACCACTGATAAAACAGTTAGCTCAATCTCCGAAACAGACGGAAAAATAAAACATGCGCAAATGCAATGTAAAGTCTAAGACAAGGCGCAAACCTGACAATTAATGCGATTAAATAGAAAAGTCTGATCGACACAGACAAAATACGACCGAAACAGGCGCAAAACCACTTGTTAAATGTGTCCCACTGTTCGGTCAGTGATTTCCATCAATGATTGTGAGCCAAAACCAGGATCGGCTCACAATCACTAATGGAAATCACTGACCAAACACTGACGTGTGAATGAGGCTTAAAGCGTTATGCCATATTCACACAATCAGTGGGGCACATTTACTAAAGTGTTGCTGCCTGTTCACAACTGTCTTATTTTTTAAGTCTCATTAACCAGCTGTTTTTGCGCCTGTTGAACCTATTTTTTAAGAGATTTTAGACAAATTTAAGGGTTTTCTAACTTTTGCGTCTAATTTCTGTCCTATCCCTAGGTGCTCCTCATATTGCTCCCGATTTTGTTGTGAAAACGGTCTAATTTCTACGCCACTTAAGGGCTGGAGTACTTTTCTGTCTCTGTTTTGAGTGGTGAATAGCGCCACATTTTTCCTACTTTCATTGAGAGGTGCGCCAAAATTCAGCTCACTTGCACCACATTTTCATGCACATACTATGTAGACCAGTTCTAGTGAATATGAATCTGTCTTACAAGAAAATTGCCACTAGATGTCAGACTTAAACCAAAAAAGACAAACCAAATTTATTAAAGAGGACCTGTCACCGCTCCTGACATGCCTGTTTTAATAGCTTCATGCATTCCCCATGTAATAACAATTCTGGAGCCTCTATTCTTATGACTCTATGTTGTCCCATTCCTCTATTATTACTACTAGAAGTTATGAATGGATTTCTAGCAGCCTGCAGAGGGGGGGATGTACCTGCACAGTTTGACAATGGCAGCACTGATTGGATATAGTGAATCTGTGCAGGTACACCCCCTCCCAACTGGTTACCTCCCCTCTGTATCCTTACTGCAGACTAGCAATCCATTCATAAATTCTAGTAGAAATAATAGAGGAATGGGACAACATACAGACATAAGAATAGAGGTTCCAGAATTGTTATTACATGTTTGCATGAAGCTATTAAAACAGGCATGTCAGGAGCGGTGACAGGTCCTCTTTAAGGGATAATAAATGAGACTCAAATTGAAGAAAGCGTTTTTTTTATTCTAAAAAAAAAGGGCGAGCTTGATAAATGTGCCCCAGTGTTCGGTCAGTGATTGTGAGCCAAAACCAGGTGCGGGTCTATGCACAGAACAGGTGCAGACCTTTCCCTTATACCCGGTGTCTGTGGAGGCTCCAATCCTGGTTTTGGCTCACAATCACTGATGGAAATCGCTTAAGTGTAAATAAGACATTTGCGGACAAGAATAGGTATTTCTACAATAGGCCGTGTTCCATTCCGCAAATTGCATAAAGGAACACGGAGCAGCTTCCGTGTTTTGCGGATCCGCGGTTTGCGGACCGCAAAACACATACGGTCGTGTTCATGAAGCCTTATGTGCAGAAAATCCACACAAAAAACACACACTTACATCTGCACTATTTGTCATGTTTTTAGTGTGTTTTTTATGCATTTTTTTGTGCAGGTTTTCCTCAAATCTCACCCTGACCCTGGGTTCAGACCTGAGCGTTCTTGAAACGCGCGTTTTACAGCGCGTTTTTGAAAATAGGAAACGCGCGTCGTACGCGCGTTCGTGTGATTGACTACTGTGGTGTCAATCACAATACGCGCGACAAACGCCCCCAAAAAAGCTCAAGTACTTGTTTATGCGTAGGGCGTTTTACAGCGCGTTCGTACGCGCTGTAAAACGCTCAGGTGAGAACCATGCCCATAGGGAAACATGGGTTTTCGCCTGTTGAGCGTTTTACAGCGCATAGGAACGCACTGTAAAACGCTCAGGTGTGAACTTAGGGTTAGGGCTCATAAAAACAACCGTTGTCCAATCTCATACACTTTGCTGGTACTGTATTACATGATTTTATTTTTCCACGCAAAAATCTGTGCAGAAAAAACTTTTTCACCTAGTTTGCCCCTTTTTGAAAAATAGGGCTATCACTATGACCCTAAAGTAAGATATGGGGGCAGATTTATCAGACTGGTGTATAGGAAAAATGGCTTAGTTGCCGATGGTGGAAAGGTGGAATCTGATTTCAGTTTTCCTTTATACCAGTTTGATAAACGTCCCTGTGGTGTCTATAAGCTTAGCTTGGCAGCTTTCAGTTATTACTGATAAAGGTCATACATAACCTGCTTTGTGCGTCTTGTAGTTTACACACAGAGAGGTAGACACAAAATAGTCCACTGGTGACATGATGTGACATGATGAATGCATCAGGATTGCTTCCATGGTATTAACATGTCCAAACCACTCAGTCCATCCCCTAATATTCTTATCGGGTTCGACGTAGGCAGAAAGTAATCTTTATTTAATCCACTGCAGGGTCCTGGACGGGCTCCCTCATGCCCCACAGTCCATTGCGGGAACATCGGCATATTTCACAAATGATGGACAAGGGTGGGAGTCCAGTTATGGAGATGATATTAAGTCTCACCCTGGAGATCATCTGTGTGCTGACTGGAGAGGTGAGGAATTCTGGGAATCATGTCACAGTAACATTTCTCAGTGTATGGGAAGTCATTGATATGTGGATGGAAAAGTAATACGTTTGACAAACCTGAAAAACCCATAGCTAATATTTTAGATTTCAGAATGCAGAGCCTTAAAGGGGTTGTCCAGCCTTAATATTGGTGATTCCCCCCCCCCCCCCCCGTGCCATCATCAGACACCCGTGCCATCATTCCCCCCCATACTATCCATTCTCTCAGCAACATTAGGCCGCTCCCCTTGGTGCCATCAGGCTTCCCCCCTCGGCGCCATGAGGCCCCTCCCCCTCTGTGCCATCAGGCTCCCCCCCCTCCTTGGTGTCTTCAGGACTCCCCCTCCCCTTCCTTGGTGCCATCAGGCTCCTCGCCCCCCCCCCACCCCCCCTTGGCGCCATCGGGCTCCCCCCTTGGCGCCATCAGGGTCCCCACCAGTGCCAACATCTCCCCTTTCTAGCTATGAGTCCCCAGCGCTATTGAAGTAGAACACTTACCTTTCCTGTAGGGGCACCGCTCACACTCTGCAGCTGCATCGTCTTCTTCACGCTCTGCACGTCACACAGCGTCAGGTCATAGTGAGCACTTGCGTGCACAACATCCTGACGATGTGTGTATGTCAGGATACAGTGCGGTGCCGGCAGGCGGGAGACCACGGAGCGTGAGTAATAGCAAGCACTTGACTTGTGCTCCGTAGTCACATGGCACAAACAAATCCTCGATGCAAAAAATTTGCATCAAGGATTTTTTTGTGTCGAGTTGCTCGATTTAATCGAGTAATCCTTTCAGCCCTATCATCAATATCTGATCGGCGGGGGTCCAACTCCCGATCAGCTGTTTGACAAGGAGGCAGCGCACCTGGTCTTTACACTACGCCTTGTCTCCTGTGGAGCGGTGGCATAGTGTAATTACTTTACCGGGCAGGGAGTGCTGGTGATTACTTTACCGGGCAGGGAGTGCTGGTGATTACTTTACCGGGCAGGGAGTGCTGGTGATTACTGAGTAGAGGGGGCGTGACTCGACTGTATATGAGGCAGCCAATGAATAAACATCAACACGCAGGAAAGCTAGGGATTGTGGGGATTGTAGTTTTGGGAGGGAAGATCAGGCACCATGATACTCTGTGTGTTGCAGGCTCACATAGGAGCTAGACAAATGGGTTGCAAAGTAAATAAAACTCTGGTTATATGTGTAGCAATGGTTTCTGGTTGGGTCACAGCTTGCAGCCTTAGTGCAGTTTTTCAAAAATGAAGTTACTTTACCGGAATACCCCTTTAAAACTCAAAAAAGGTGAAACAGGCACAAAAACATTTGGTAAATGTGACTTAAAAAATAAGACAGTCTTAAACAGGCTTATTAATGAAAATAAGCGCAGACACTATAGTAAATGTGCCTCACTGAGTCACGCTCGAATCAGCTAATCAACACAAGACACTTGCAAAGGTGTCCTAAGCCTTCAAATGGTACCTTAGTCTGGTTCAGGGAGATTCACAAGGAGTGGACTGCAGCTGGAGTCAAATGCTTCAAGAGCCACCACACACAGACGTATCCAGGACATGGGCTACAGCGTCTTACCTGGGCTAAGGAGAAACAGGGCTGGGCTGTTGCTCAGTGGTCCAAAGTGCTGTTCAGATGAAAGTTAATTCTGCATTTCATTAAGAAATCAAGGTCGCACAGTCTGGAGGAAGAGTGGAGAGGCGCACAATCCAAGTTACTAAAGTCAGTGATGGTGTGGGGAGCCCTGTCATCTGCTGGGGGCTGATTTCATTTTCTAGCCGGACTTGGCACCTGCCCACACTGCCAAAGGTACCAGTACCTGGTTTAATAACCACGGTATCACTGTGCTTGGTTGGCCAGCAAACTCTTCTGACCTAAACCCCATACATAGTCTATGCCATAATCATCACGACTAATCATAACCAAACTATTGAAATAGATCACTCTGTGTGTAATGAATCTATGAAATATAGGAGTCTCACTTTTTGAATTAAATTGCTGAAATAAATTAATGTTTCAATGATATTTGAGTTTATTGAGATGCACTTGTATGTGCTTCTGGGAGACACTGCTGTATGCCTGTAGTAATGTGAGGCACATGGTCTTATTATTTGAGTACCTCCATGTGCCTCACATTAATAGCAGCATGACCCCATAGTGCACCACATATAATGGGCAATGATGGTGTCACTTACTATTAATATGAGGCACATGGGGGCTCGAAATGAATAACACTTTGTGCCACATTAATAGTACCTCCTCATATAATGGACATGTGGTTAATGTGAGGTACACGTTGAGGTCATTTACTATGAAAATGAATAACACCATGTGCCTCACATTATTAGTAAGTAACCCCATCATGTACCTCCTCACATAATGGGGAACATGGGATTTATGTGAAGTACATGATTGGGTTATTTCCTTTTAAAGTTGTTTTACGAGATTTTAATACTGATGACCTATCCTCGGGTTAGGTCAACAGTATCTGATCGGTGGGGGTCTGACATCCAGGACCCCCGCCGATCAGCTGGTTTGAGAGGGCATCCGCACTCCTGTGAGCTCACAGCTTTTCCTAAGGCCAGTAATGTCACGTTCATTGGTCACGTGGCCTAGGGGCAGCTCATCCACATAGTAGTGAATGGGACTGAGCTCAATACCAAGCACAGCCACTATACAATGTGCTGTGCTTGGTAAGATTTGAGAAGGCTGCGCCGCTCACAGGAGCACCGGTGCCTTTTCAAACAGCTGATCGGCGGGGGTCCTGGATGTTGGACCCACACCGATCAGATACTGATGACCTACTGCAACTTTTCATGCTGTGAGACAGTGACAGGTCTCGCTCTGGTTACTGGTAAGGAAGGGGTACATAATGCTGTCCACACCCCTATTCCACCACAGGTGGGAGAGCTGGAGGTATCAGGATGGGATAAAGTACCTCCCTCTGTCTCATTCAATGGAGATGTTTTGAAGGAGAGCCAAGGAGGCTCTGGGACAGAGTCTGAAGCAGAGGCCTGGGACGGCTCTGTGAGGTGGCCTCATCTGGGCAAGGCTGAGGGACCACGAGGCTTGGTATAGCCTGGTCTTGGGGGGCGAAGCAACGCCTGGTAGTGGGTTGCATGGGTCCTAGTCAGGCAGACTAGTGAGCCCAAATCCCCCAAGTGACTTTGTTGCTGCACAGCCTAGGGGCTGGAGGACTACAAGGCGCATGAGTTCCAGGTGTGAACTGTGACTAATAGCGAGGTAGGGACACGGTGTATGTTTAGTTAGGGCCCAGCCGGGCAAGGTGTTTATTTGTGTTGGAACCAAATAAATGCACTGTTTGGACATTGATACCGTGTGTCCTGAAGATATTTGTGAAAGTGACCCCCGAAACGGAGCTAATCCCTTACAATGCCAAAAACTGGCGTAGGCATCTTAATAAATGACCCCCTTTTCTGTGGACTGACAATATTATTAAACTATATTTCTTATAGACTTCTAGCATTAATTTATGTTTAGTCTTCCTTTACTTTAGATTTTGTTTGTCTGGAATATGCTTTTAAAGTATCACCTTATTGCAGTAATAAATATTGTAAAACAACCTTATAAAACACATTTTTTATGTCTACGTAGGATTCTATCATGGTTAAAAAGTGTGATGAATTGGTATGCCCTCAATCACTTCTACTTGGGAAAATGAATGATAAGAAGATCCTAGAACTCACAAACAAGATCATCCAACTGTTAACTGGAGAGGTGAGCGCTGCTGGGAATACTGGGATACTATTATATCGTCATCTCGGGGAGGGTTTTGGATGATGATTGTGTCATTGTCAGGTTCCTATAAGATATGAGGACATCGTGGTCTGTTTCTCCATGGAGGAGTGGGAGTATGTGGAAGGACACAGGGATCTGTACAAGGATGTGATGAAGAATGACCAATCCCAAAGAACTCTGAGTAAGTTTTCAATTAATTTGTGATGGTTTTGAAGTAAATAAATTAGATTACTTTTGGAGACATCTTCCAAGAAGTCACTGACTAGGTTACAATTTTTTTTTTTTTTTACTGTAAATGGATTTACAGTGATATCTTCCATGTATAAAACTTTTGATTTAGAGTTGTGGAATATTTGGGAGTGCAGGAATGAAGTAGTTTGACATATACAAATCACTTGTAACAGTTGCATGTGTCTCCTTACTAGATGCTCCTGAAAGCCAAAAGTCCCCGGCAGGAGACCATATTGATTTTATTGCAAGAAAATATTGCAGTGCACCAGAAAACTCCACCAACTCCCAGGGTTACAAGAAAAAGAAAGTTATGCCAGATGAGCAGCAAGACATTAAACCATGTAATTTCCAGACTACGGATGAGCACATCTCTTGCAATGGAGTAAAATCTGACAACATTGCCAATTTGACAGATAATAGTTCCGACCAGGAGAAGGGGCCGACATTTGCTCAAGATCCACATAAAAATCTGCTGATAATTCATATAAAAGAAGAAGAACTGAGTTCATGTGATGAAGATTTTACCGATATAGAAACTTTTAAAGTTCCTTATCTTGATGAAATGGACCATGAATCTCCAGTTAGCAAACGCTCAGACTACTTTAAGGGACCAGTCCCTGACCAAGAAGAAGACGGTGAAATGGAGTACACACAGGATTTATCAGACAGTGACTACACAAAGTCAGAGATAATGTCCTCTCAAGAATCCTTAAATGGTGAAAATTCTTATTTGAAGCCATTCACCAACACCACACAACTTAATCTGCACATAATGAGTCACCAGAATCAGAAACCATTAACGTGCTCGGAATGTGGAGAATGTTTTTCCCAAAAATCTGACCTTGTGACACACCATAGAGTTCACACAGAACAAAAACCTTTTGCCTGTCCAGAATGTGGTAAACTGTTTTCCAGCCGTGCAGATGTCATTGGTCACCAGTCAATTCATAAAGAACCAGCTTCTACCGAAACTGAGCTGCTGACCCAAGAAAAGTTAACTCCAATAGATCAGGCCCCATTTCTATGCCTGGAGTGTGGAATGAATTTTAAGAGTAGCAATGCACTGGCCGAACATCAAAAGAGTCACAACCAAGAGAAGATTTATGTATGCCCCGTGTGTGGTAAAGGTTTCACGAAAAGAGGACATCTTAGTAATCACAGTAGAATACACTCAGGGGGAAAGCGTGTTGTGTACTCTGAAAGCAAAGAATGTGCTCCTCAAACACGGAAGAGACCATTTCTATGCTTTGAATGTGGTAAATGTTTCCCAAGCCGTTCCCATTTGGATAGGCATCAGAGAGTCCACACTGGAGAGAAACCATTCTCATGTTCTGAATGTGACAAACGATTCACTGATCGTTCTGGCCTTGTTATACATCAGAGGATACATACTGGAGAAAAGCCATATTCGTGTGATGATTGTGGCAAATGTTTCCGAGATCGCTCCGGACTTGTCGTCCATCAGAGAAATCACACAGGACAGCAGCCATTTAGGTGCCTTACTTGTGGAAAATGTTTTCACAATCGGTCACGGCTGGAACGCCATGAAGGCATTCATAAAGAAGAAACCTCATATTCTTGTCCAGAATGTGACCAGTGTTTTACAAATGTATCTGCCCTGACAATGCATTACAGAGGTCACTTTGGAGAACAGCCAAGTGATCAGGCCACTGAAAATGTCACTTCTCAATCCCAACCAAAGTCACTCACATGTTCAGAATGTGGGAAAGGTTTCAAAGACTTATCTACCCTTTCCACACATTACATGACTCATATAGCAGAACAGCGACATATCCACCATGGAAAAGGTCTTACCAATGCAGAGTTACGCCAGAAAAATCTTAACACGGAAAAGTATCCTCCTGATCGTACTACAAAAGGACGCGTAGAAAGCCGAGTATTTTCCTGTTCTCAGTGCGATAAATCTTTTTTAGATCGTGCAAGTTTTATTGTGCATGAACAACAGCACACTGGGGAGAAACCTTATAATTGTCCAAAATGTGGGGAAGGTTTTGTGTTAAAAGGTTACCTAACTAAACACTTAGAAACCCATACATGATATGTTTGTGTGAATTAATGGACTAACGGTATCTACTGGGTGTTTGAAGTGTCGGTTGCAGTAAAAGACATTCATTACGTACAGTCATGTTTTATAGTTGGTCTTTTGTGACATCAGTAGATTGGTACTTGGTGTCCTGCTGGGAATAGATAGCAAGCAGGTAAATATATTAAACCCCAACAAATGATGCCTGGAGAAGGAAGAACAGAACTTTTGTTTTAATGTAGGCATGCTCAACCTGCGGCCCTCCAGCTGTTGTAAAACTACAACTCCCACAATGCCCTGCTGTAGGCTGATAGCTGTATGCTGTTTGGGCATGCTGGGAGTTGTAGTTTTGCAACAGCTGGAGGGCCACAGGTTGAGCATGCCTGTTTTAATGGAACCATATTTTCGAGGCTAAGGACACCTTTGGGGACATTTTTTATTATTATTTGCATTCTACTTATTTTGGGCCGAAAATCAGTTTCCTGACTCTTTATATTCATTCATAAAAGCAGTTTTTCCTCTTTAGCTTTCAGTTTCACTGCATCTGCAGACTGTAAAGAGCTGTTCTGATGGCTCGATCTGTAGCCTTTATCTGTACTTTCATAAACACTCATTTTAAAATAAATTCTTATCAAATTGATAATTTTTTCCAAGACCAATTGGAAAAATGTTTTTTTTTTTTTAGACCAAAATAAGTATAATAAAAATGCCCTCAAAGGTGTACATAGCTTTTAACATCACTGTATAGGTGATATGAAGTTAAGTGCTACCACTCAGAATGGTAGCATACCAGTTAAAAAGCCATATTTCATTCTAGCTTGTGGCATATGTACATTAGCTGGTAAGTGTCTGCTGGGTGTTACCTTGCTAGGGCAGTGTCCTGGCTGTCAGGAATGCCTCCCAACCTTCACTGTCATCTTGATTGATGGCTCTGTCCAGTGCAGATCTGGTACATTTGCATTGAATTTCACCATGGGAAATTCCCTGCTGTGCGCCACTCTGCTGTGTCAGTGTAATACAGCCAGAAGAAAGTGACAGATAGCAGCGCATGCACAGTACAGGGAGTGCAGAATTATTAGGCAAGTTGTATTTTTGAGGATTCATTTTATTATTGAACAACCATGTTCTCAATGAACCCAAAAAACTCATTAATATCAAAGCTGAATATTTTTGGAAGTAGTTTTTAGTTTGTTTTTAGTTTTAGCTATTTTAGGGGGATATCTGTGTGTGCAGGTGACTATTACTGTGCATAATTATTAGGCAACTTAACAAAAAACAAATATATACCCATTTCAATTATTTATTTTTACCAGTGAAACCAATATAACATCTCAACATTCACAAATATACATTTCTGACATTCAAAAACAAAACAAAAACAAATCAGTGACCAATATAGCCACCTTTCTTTGCAAGGACACTCAAAAGCCTGCCATCCATGGATTCTGTCCGTGTTTTGATCTGTTCACCATCAACATTGCGTGCAGCAGCAACCACAGCCTCCCAGACACTGTTCAGAGAGGTGTACTGTTTTCCCTCCTTGTAAATCTCACATTTGATGATGGACCACAGGTTCTCAATGGGGTTCAGATCAGGTGAACAAGGAGGCCATGTCATTAGATTTTCTTCTTTTATACCCTTTCTTGCCAGCCACGCTGTGGAGTACTTGGACGCGTGTGATGGAGCATTGTCCTGCATGAAAATCATGTTTTTCTTGAAGGATGCAGACTTCTTCCTGTACCACTGCTTGAAGAAGGTGTCTTCCAGAAACTGGCAGTAGGACTGGGAGTTGAGCTTGACTCCATCCTCAACCCGAAAAGGCCCCACAAGCTCATCTTTGATGATACCAGCCCAAACCAGTACTCCACCTCCACCTTGCTGGCGTCTGAGTCGGACTGGAGCTCTCTGCCCTTTACCAATCCAGCCACGGGCCCATCCATCTGGCCCATCAAGACTCACTCTCATTTCATCAGTCCATAAAACCTTAGAAAAATCAGTCTTGAGATATTTCTTGGCCCAGTCTTGACGTTTCAGCTTGTGTGTCTTGTTCAGTGGTGGTCGTCTTTCAGCCTTTCTTACCTTGGCCATGTCTCTGAGTATTGCACACCTTGTGCTTTTGGGCACTCCAGTGATGTTGCAGCTCTGAAATATGGCCAAACTGGTGGCAAGTGGCATCTTGGCAGCTGCACGCTTGACTTTTCTCAGTTCATGGGCAGTTATTTTGCGCCTTGGTTTTCCACACGCTTCTTGCGACCCTGTTGACTATTTTGAATGAAACGCTTGATTGTTCGATGATCACGCTTCAGAAGCTTTGCAATTTTAAGAGTGCTGCATCCCTCTGCAAGATATCTCACTATTTTTGACTTTTCTGAGCCTGTCAAGTCCATCTTTTGACCCATTTTGCCAAAGGAAAGGAAGTTGCCTAATAATTATGCACACCTGATATAGGGTGTTGATGTCATTAGACCACACCCCTTCTCATTACAGAGATGCACATCACCTAATATGCTTAATTGGTAGTAGGCTTTCGAGCCTATACAGCTTGGAGTAAGACAACATGCATAAAGAGGATGATGTGGTCAAAATACTCATTTGCCTAATAATTCTGCACTCCCTGTATATTGCTCAGGCCATAGCCCTCAGGCTTTAGGTGGGACTACTAACAAACAGCCAGGATACTTTCCTGGCAAGGCAATGCCCATCTGACAATTGCCAGCTAATTTACATATGCCACAAGATGAACTTAAAAGAGTTTAATAGGATTTTTTAACTGATAACCTTTCCTCTGAATTGGTCATCAATGTCAGATCGGTGGGGGTCCGACACCCAGACCCACACCGATCAGCTGTTTGAGAAGGCACCGACGCACCTGTGAGTTGTATCGCGCTCAGCCTTATTTACTTCTATGGGACTATGCTGCTCCTAGGCCACGTGATCGATGAATATGTTATCTCTGGCCTAGGAAAAGCTACATAGCAACATGGCTTTGTTTCTGCTTGATTTCATTTCACTTATACCGCAGTGTTGGTGGTTTGTAAGGGTACAATTTGCTAACAGACTCCCTTTAAAATATGTTTTTGGAGAACACTGTTGTGGTTGTCCATGCTACATCAGAGTGGGAAAAGGTAAATGAACTTGAGACTTACTTCAAGCAATTTCTTCTTCCTTTAAGCTCTGACCGTTCTCCAGAAATCTAGTAACCATAACTTGAAATATTATTTTCCATGTCCCTTTTAAATAGAGGACATTCATTTCTGTGTAGCAGCAAAGGTATCCGGGCTCAGCACAAAGTGAAAGTACCATTCAAACAGCAACAAAAAAAACGGTTAACCCCTTGTGACCGAATGGCTCAATATTTTTAACAAAATAAATAAATTATTTTAAGGCCAAAATGAGAAACTGCAATCATAAAAAAAATTACCCCCAAAGGTGTACATAGCCTATAAATGTATTAATTGCATGTTTTACTTACTACTTAACCACTGAACCACACATTGAAAAAAATAATACACCAAGGGGTTATTGGAAAGAAATGAAACCTTACATGTGAATGTAATGATGATATGTATTTACAATTTTAGAGCGGAAGGGTAAGTCTATTGGGGAAAACGGAATAATTGGAAGGAGGCCCTAGTACCCTGTTATGACTGGGCTGTTAGTGTCCCGCGTATCGTGACTGACTGTCGTATGCCATGATTCCCCAAATTTTCACCAGCAGTTCAGGCAGTGTGTCACTCCACAGCAAAGGTGGGATTAAAGTAGGGTTGCTTCGAGTATCGATACCCAATCGATACTTTTAGACCCGTATCGTTTCGATACCAGGTTTTACTATTTTCCGATACTATCAGTTAGAGAAAACGGCACGTGCCATGTTCTCCTCAGCAGCACAGCGAAGAAGGAGGGAGTCGCTCCCTCCCTCCACACTGTGCCGCTGCCACAAATGAGAGGGGAGGGGCTGTGGCCACTAGAGTTGTTTCGGTACCAAAATTTTGATTCGGTATCAATACCATAAAAAAGTATTGCGATACTCGATACCATTCGATACCACGTAAAAAAAATAAAGAATATCCAAAAAAAGCCATGTGCATTCCTCATTTTATGGAAACGTCCGGCCAATAATACAACAGTCCGATTCTATTTTTTGGGGGGACAAGGCAACTAAAATAAAATGGCGAATTGTGCAGTTTTTCTTTTCTTTTTTTTTTTCTTTTATGGGCGTTCACCGCTTAAAAGAGGATTTTTTTAATAGTTTGGACTTGAGACGTAGCGATATGTAATATTTTATTTGTTTATATATTTTATATGTAAAATTGGGAAAGGGGGTGATTTATACTTAATATTTTGGTGTACTTTTTTTAACTTTTTTTTTACAGTTTATTTATTAACTTTTTCCCTTAGGGGCTAGAACCTGGGATCTTTTCATCCTATTCACCCTAATAGAGCTCTATTAGGGTGAATAGGATCTCACCCTCTCCCTGCTGCCCTGTGCACAGTACACACAGCAGCAGGGCGCTGACTATGGCAGCCAGGACTTCAGTAGCGTCCTGGTTGCCAGGGTAACCGATCAGAGCCCCAGCATTACACTGCTGGGGCTCCGATCACTGCCACCAATGAGGAGGAGGTGAGGGGACCCTGTGGCCACTGCCACCAATGCTTTTAATACTGGGGGGAGGGAGGAATGGGGGATGGGGGCGCACTGGCCACCAATGTATTTAATAATGGGGAAAGGGGGACGGGGACATTGGCCAATGTATTCAATACTGGGGAGGGGCGCACTGGCCACCAATGAGGAGTGACGTTTACTATACAGATGCAGGCAGAAGAAGCTCATTGCCGGCACCTGCCTGTGACCAGGCGCTGCGATCCGCGGCAGTTAACCCCTGAGGTGCCGGCAATGAGCTTCTTCTGCCTGCATCTGTATAGTAAAAGTCACTCCTCATTGGTGGCCAGTGACCCCGCCTCCTCCGCCCCCCTCTCGCTCTATTGGTGCAAGCAGCACAGGAGACCAGCACACCTTGCCCCCCCAAAAAAAAATAGGATAGGACTGTTCTATTATGGGTGCGGAATGCGCACTGCTATTTTGGTGTTTTTTGTTTTTTTTCCGCATGGTATCGAAATCGAATCAAAATTTTGGCATCGTGGTGACCCTAGATTGAAGTGCTCACCATTAGGTCTCCATACTCAAAACCAACCATCATGGGATCCCAAAAGAAAACCTGGATTAAGTTTCAGTCGATTACAGTTGTGCTGGTGCATGTGACATCCACAGGAACGCCCACAGAGCCTCACAGGAGATGACAGCAGTGAGCAAAAATCATATCAGAGCATTTTGGAGAGCATGTAAAGCAAAGTTGATACCAGTAACCTAACAAGTACAATTTTATTATGTGCTGCATTACGGTAAGATATGGGTTTATTGATTTTTAGTGCACAAAGGTGTCCATAGTATTTATTATAATTATTGGCTTGAAAAGCAGGGAATGTTGTGGAAGTGTGGTTGAATAGCGTCAGTGGCTTCTCCTTTCCAAACGTATTAACACAAGTGGCAGCTTGCATTAGAAAAGAAGTATGTATATGGAACAATAAGGGTACATTCACATATAAGGCAGCAGATCTGGCAGGCTGTGATGGCAGAGAGCAGCCTGCCGGATTTGGCATTGACGAATTCTACAGTCCACCGCCTGATCCCCATTGACTATACTAGGGTCAGGCCGCTTTCCAGCATAAATGGCACCAAAAGAGGTACAGTTGTGTTCAAAATTATTCAACCCCCACTGAAATTGAGTGTTTTGGCCAGTTTGACATTGATTTTGATCATTTCAGTCATCTTGTTTACAATTAAATCAAAGAGGCACTTGTAAGTCAGACAAATATAACATAACATTTATAATGAAATAACCACAAATGTCTTTTCTGTGCTCACATCATTATCAGTTTTATTCAACTCCCAAATGACATTCAATCTTAGTACTTAGTACAACATCCTTTTCCAGTTATAACAGCTTTTAAACGTGAAGCATAGCTTGACACAAGTGTCTTGCAGCGATCTACGGGTATCTTCGCCCATTCTTCATGGGCAAAAGCCTCCAGTTCAGTCACATTCTTAGGCTTGCGCGCTGCAACTGCTTTCTTTAAGTCCCACCAGAGGTTCTCAATCGGATTTAAGTCTGGTGACTGCGATGGCCTCTTCAAAATGTTCCAGCCTTTATTCTGCAACCATGCTCTAGTGGACTTGGAGGTATGCTTGGGATCATTGTCCTGTTGAAAGGTCCAACGTCTCCCAAGCCTCAGGTTTGTGACGGACTGCATCACATTTTCATCCAATATCTCCTGGTACTGAAGAGAATTCATGGTACCTTGCACATGCTGAAGCTTCCCTGTACCTGTAGAAGCAAAACAGCCCCAAAGCATGATTGACCCCCCCGCCATGCTTCACAGTAGGCAAGGTGTTCTTTTCTTCATAGACGTTGTTCTTCCTCCTCCAAACATAGCGTTGATCCATGGGCCCAAACAGTTCTAATTTTCTTTCATCAGTCCACACAACAATATCCCAAAACGTTTGTGGTTTGTCCACATGACCTTTGGCATACTGCAGTCGACTCTTCTTATTCTTTGGAGACAGCAAGGGGGTGCGCCTGGGAGTTCTGGCATGGAGGCCTTCATTATGCAGTGTGCGCCTTATTGTCTGAGCTGAAACTTCAGTACCCGCATCCGACAAATCGTTTTTCAGTTCCTCAGCAGTCACACGGGGACTTTTCTCCACTTTGCGCTTCAGGTAGCGCACAGCAGTCGAATTCAGCATCTTCTTTCTGCCACGACCAGGTAGCGTTTCAACAGTGCCCTTTGCCTTGAATTTGCGAATGATGCTTCCTATGGTGTATCTTGGTATGTTTAACATCTTTGCAATCTTCTTATAGCCATTGCCCTTCCTGTGAAGAGAAATCAGCTCTTCTCTTGTCTTCCTGGACCATTCTCTTGACTTCACCATGTTTGTAAACACACCAGTAAATGTCTAGAAGGAGCTGAGTATCACTGTCATTTTACATCTGCCTAATTGGTGCTTATTATGCTTGATTGCTTCAATACCTGATCGAAAACACTTGAATGAACCTCTGTTCTTAAGAGTGGTAGTCTTTAAGGGGTTGAATAATGGTGTCAATGAAGAAATCACAAAAAAAAACATTTAATACTGTATTACAAAAACAATTGATGTCATTTTAGTTGCATTTGGTTCTTTAAAAAGTCCTTGTAAGATTTCATTCTGAACACAATTACAAATGTACACTAAATTCCCTAAAACCCTTTACAGCATTGGGGGTTGAATAATTTTGAACACAACTGTAGCATTTAGTGTAGGCTCCTATCCAAAAGAGATCACCTTGTCATGGTGAACAGGCACAAATGATTTTGTACAAAATGTATTTGCCAAGAATCTCAAATTTATATAATGAGCATAGCATTAGCACTAGTGTATTTTCTGTAACGAGTATTTTGTGTGTTTGCAGAGTGCTTTTTTTATCGTGTTTCTTTTTATAAATGCCGGGTTTTGGCCAGACAAAAAACGTTGCATGCAACGGATTTGTCTGGCCGACAGTCGGCATTTGTGCTTGAACAGGCTTGTTGAGATGCAAACGTATCCTAAGCTATAAAAATGTAGTCCTTTTCTTGTTTTCCCTGAGAACCAGACCCTGATAATTCAAATCCCTGAAAGTATTCCTTGAATGTAAGAAAGATGAAATGGGGGTTATTTTCATATATTTCCTTTTAATCTGGAAATAAAAGGGGCAAAGACCAAGCAAATACAAAGAAATATATTAGCATGTGAAATACGCCATCCACTAAACACGTTTGTCGTACGTAGAATATATGCCAGTGTCATAAATGTTGTGTGACCAGCCATTTATTTTACGGGAATTCCAATGTTCTCGCAAGCTGTTGTTGACATAGTTCTCAATGCTGGTGGCTGGTTTCTCTACCTCGTGAGTTTTGAGGTGACGGTTCAGGTGGCCTTTGTGTCCAAAACGTTTACCACATTCAAGGCAAACAAATGGTTTTTCTCCCGTGTGAATTCTTTGATGTACGACCAGATTGGAGTGGTTGGTGAAGCATTTGTTACATACAGGGCAAGTGAAAAGTTTTTCCCCCGTATGGATCCTCTGATGTATGACCAGGCTTGACTTGTAGAGAAATAATTTGCCACATTGTGGACAAGACACCTTGTTTCCATTGTGCATTGCCTGGTGTTTGACAAGGCCAAAGTGTGAAGTGAAGGTTTTCAAGCATGTAGAGCAGACGTACATCCCCTCTACAACCTGGCGGTTCGTACATGGCGCACTTTCAGGTGTTTTATTCCAATCCCTATATTTTGTTACAGAAAATCTTTTGCATGTTTTTGAGGCACCTTTGTTTCTGTTCATTGTCTGCCCTGATGCTGACGTATGAAGTCTCTGAGTACAGTCTGTGGGGATGTATATTTCATAGCCCTCTTCCTGACAGACGGGTTCCACCTTAACTTGACTAGGTGTCTGCGTGTGATCGGGTAGTATGTAAATCGAAGAATGTAGATCGGTTTCTTCTTGACAAAGGACAGATTCTCTCTTAATATGAGCTAGCGTGTATTGTGTAGGGCTCACTTCATAAATATTAGTGCCTGTGCCATTTGACTCTTCCTGGCCATGTGTAGATGGATATTGTGTAGGTCCATAATTATCAGTTTCTGTAGGTACAGCTTCCTCCTTAATAGGAGTACACAAATACTGTGCCTGTGTATGAGATGTGGCTATGAATGTATCTATAGGGGATCCTCTAATACAGGACGAGAACTCTGGGTGACTAGGTTTGGTATCTAGATCCTCGCCTGTGGTATCCTCACCAGTACCTGATGACTGTTCCTTAGTCTGGATAGCGGTATTTTTATCCTGTGTCTGATCATTGAGCGTATAACTCCCATCACTGAGAGGTTTTATCTCGCTTGACAAGGAAGGATTGTGGGCATTTGTAGTTGAATTCATGACATCACCACTAGAGTTCCCATCTTCATTTGTACAAGATTCACTATTGATAGGTATGTTCTCTGTTGGCCTGTCATCTGTAGGCATGTTCTTAAGGTGAGCACATTTGTCCTTACGTTTGCTAAAGTACTTGGCCCGTCTTCTCCAGGGTTTTCTACACTTAGAATCTTTACTGCCTGCTTTGGCTTGTATGTCTCTTGCATCTTCATTTAAGCAGGGTTGTGCAGGCAAACCGTGGTCATCTTCCACTTCAGCTTCTTCCATTTTTAAATCTACAAGAAAGTAATGTAAGTGAGTATAAGGGATCTTTCACACAGTGTGTCACACAAGATCCCTATCACACAAGGCATCCTGCTCCTTGTGAGATGAGGATCATGCAGTCTAGACTTAGGAAGTAGACTTATCATGATTGACAATGCTGAGTTCCTCTGCCTGACCTTTCGGTCATACTGACAGCTTATGACAGCTGAGATTGATAAAGCATAAACTGCTAGTGGTGCTTGCTTAATGATCACACAACCAAGATGGAGCATGATATATGTTTAGGCAGGGTCAGATTAATACTGGGTGGCATCTCATCTTGCTATGATACAGGCTGACAAAGGCAGTGAGACAGATACAACAATATCCTGGACATACTGAAGGCTGGTCAGTGTTCCCTTCATCAATACCAGATGAGAACGGCCATGGTAGCCAATGTGCCCCACATCTGTTGTTGGTCTTGAGAGTCTCGGCACTATACATGATGGCAGTAGGTGCCATCCTGCAAACGCTTATGCATCCATCTTTATTATCAAGGCAGAAACTTCTTTCATTACTGAACCAAAGTCAGAAGAGGATTCAACAGGAATTGAAACTATAAAGGAAGGACTTCTTGACGGATCCACTTCTGGCTTTGACGCCAAAAAAATGCATAAAAATCGGCTTTGCTATTGCTTACTCCCTGCCTGCGGTCCCTGTATACATATACCACTTGTCTTGAAAACTTAGAAAAAGCCAAAAGACCCATTACCGTTATCAGTCATTGGAGTTCACTAACCTTTACTACTGTCAAGGTCCTGATCTTCCATCAAGACATACTTATAGAGATCCTTATGTCCTTCTACATATTCCCACTCCTCCATGGTGAAACTGACCATGATGTCCTCATATCGTACAGGAACCTGCCACACAAAATAAAAGCAGTCATCATCCAGACACCTCCCTTATTATTACTGAATAATGTCGGAACAGCGCTCACCTCCCCGGTCAGCAGCTGTATTATCTTGTTGGTGAGATCCAGGATCTTCTTATCATTCTTTTTGTCCTGATCCATTAGGACACTCTGGGTCCTGCATGATCTCTCAGACTTATGAGTAGACCTGCTTACAGGTGCGTAATCCTGGGGGTACCAACACATAATACAGAAGATCAAACAGGTCTATGAGTCCAGTAACATGAAGTCTATAGCACTAACAACAATTGGGTCTGACCAATGGAAATCTCTGGTCAGAACTATATAACTTTTGTAATATACATCATTAGGGAAATGTGTAATTTCTCCTCTAAAGGTTTCCTTAGTAAGCCTTTAACTGAATGTTGCTAAGGAGAATCCGTCTTCAGCGTTCTGAATACTGAAGATAGCCAAACTGTAAGATGAGGCTGAGAAGCCTGCCTCTGCTCACCCTGCCACTGCCTCCCTATATGTATGTTTTACTAAGGGGTTTACTGGCCCACTCCTCTCTGTGTTCCCAGCGTCGTCTCTGGTTAGATAGAAAGCACTGAGAAGATAGATCAGAGAGGGGTACATAATCCATGCAGACAGTACGGCCAAATCATCCCTAAGGCCGCATTAACACATACGTGGATAGATCATACGAGTGTATTACTGTACAGCGGCGGCACGAAGCGCACGGCGTCATAGCAACCAATGACGCCGTGCACTCGGCAGGACGGATTTTCACGGACCATGGTCCGTTAAAATCCACGTATGTGTGAATGCGGCCTAACAAGTGGCAGCAGGAACACTCTTTAGCGATGATTTGCTGGTGTAAAGGTGCCACGAATATTTGATGAACAAGTAGACAGTAATTTATCAGGTAATCGCATCTTTTATGCAGGCACAAAAATCATTGTTTGCCGGCAGCAGATCATGCCGTCTAATCACGCTCTGCTGCCAGCAAATAATGAATCTGTATGGGGAAAAGTTATGGCATTAGGAGGGGATCACTGCATGTGACAACAGCGGTCTCTTCCACTGACGAGCAGGCGATTATTGGGAAGGAACCCTTCTTTTCCAGCAATCACAAGGCTCATCTGCCAGTATAATACAGCCCTACAGTGCTACATACAGTAACAAGGTAAACTTACTGTCAGTGCTGATTGCTGCAGACCCCTTCCCTTCTTCCTTGCAAGTGCACTGGGAACGTAGAGGGGAGGGTGGTTGTAGCAGTCAGCACTAACAGCAAGTGTACTGTGTCCCTGCATGTAGCACTTGATTGCTGCAGAGCTTGCTGTCAGGGATGTGCTGGAAAGATAGAGGTGAGCGGGTCTGCAGCGATCAGTGCTGGCAGCATATCAAACAGAGGCAGGTCAAGAAGGGCTGCTAAGAGACCCCCTAGAAGCAGTTTTTTTATTTGTTGAAATCGTGCATATTAACCCCTTAGTGACCATTCATACGTGTTTTTACGGCGGTCACTAGGTTGGGCCGCCACTTTTTTACGGCAGGCCAGTCTAAGCGCTGCATGGGTCCCCGGCTCTCACAGCCCGGCCTGGCAGGAGTGCCGATCTGGGCTGTTTAACACTTTACATGCCGCAGGCAATGGCGCCCATCGCTTGTAAAGTGCTGACAGAGGGAGCGGACTCCCTCTGTCTCCCATCGGCACCCCGCAAATGCGATCGCGGGGTGCCGATGTGTGTTTGAAGGCCGGCAGGGGACTGATGTAGGCCCCAGACCAGCCTTCAGTCATTTCCAGCAGGCTGCTTGTGAATGTTAGAATAGCATTGCCATTAAAAAAATGCAATGCACTATAGGGATAGTGCATTGCATTTTAAAAGCAATCAAAATACTGTCTGTTATAGTCCCCTTGTGGGACTAGACTATTAAGTGGTAAAAAAAACAAAAACGAATTTATTCAATAAAAAAAATTACACTTTTTTTTTTCCATTGAAAATACGCCTTTCAATTAAAAAAAAAAAATCTTCCTCATATGTTTGGAATTGCCGTGTCCATAAGGACTACATAAATATGTAAAAAATCTTCTACGGTGAACGCCTTAAAAAAAAAAAAAAAGATCCGTGCTGCCGCTAGTGCACGCGTGCCCCCGGACTACCGCTCCAGCCCCATTGACTATAATGGGGGTGGGCCGGAGTTCTGGCGGCGGCACGGCAAACATGCCGAGAGGCGGCTGAAATAAAAGTACGACATAATGTAGCTCCTGCCATTTATTTACTTTTTCTCTTGGGGATAAACATCATAAAGAAAATACTAGTGGTAAGACAATGCATGCAAAAAAAAAATGCCAGAAAGAATGTTGCAAAACCCACAGGTGGAAAAAAGCGTGCGCTTATGAGGCTGATCTTTTGCAGGTAAAAAATGCCAGAGGAAAATTCATGTGTAGGGACCCTAAGGGTGTTCTCACACACAGCTCTTTGTGGCAGATTTTGATGCAGTGTTTGAAGCCAGAATTACAGTAGATGTCTCCTCCTCCTGGATCCACTTCTGGCTTTGGCTCAAAACAACTGCATGAAAAGCTGCCAGAAAAAGCTGTGTGTGACTGATGGTCCTCCTGGAAGCAGCCGCATACAAGACCTACAGACCCTGGAGCTGGTATTTTACTCATTATGTCTGACTGATGTAACAGGAGTGACGAGAATGGAGTCTGTGCAGGGAGGGTGAAGAAGAAGAGTTGGGAGAATAATGGTGTCATAGACATGGCACACAGGGATCTAGTAACATACATAAAAGTCACATGACTAGAACATTCCCAGAATCCCTCACAAGGGCAGGCAGGATCCTGCTGTAGTAATATAGATTTCCAGAACCGCTCACCTCTCCAGTCAGTAAATAGACGATCTCCAGCGTGAGATTCAGTATTTTCTCAGACATGTGATTCCTGTCCTTGTCCATCATCGTCAGGAACTATGACTGGAATTCATGGGAAGCCATATGTGGAGAGGAACCAATCTCAGTCCTACAACACAAGTAAAAAGATGAATCTACTCTTTCCATGTATTATTATAGTAAATGCTGCAATTAATGCTGAATCCACAGGGGGTGGAAATGCTGCAGATTTTCTGTTCAGATTTGTGGACCGCGATTTAACACATTCTCAAGCGATGTAGCTTTAAAGGGTGGCACAATGCTGCAGAATTGTCACCAATCATTTCTGTGCAGCAAATCTGCAGCGTTATATAGTAACAGCGAAAAGGCTGTATAAAGTGACCGCCCCAGAATCTGCCCATGGCATAGGTTAGGGGTATCTGCCACAGATTTAACACTATGCAGTGTGGCAAATCTGCAGCGTTATATAGTAACAGCGAAATGGCTGTATAAAGTGACTGCCCCAGAATCTGCCCATGGCGTAGGTTAGGGGTATCTGCCACAGATTTAACACCATGCAGTGCGGCAAATCTGCAGCGTTATATAGTAACAGCGAAATGGCTGTATAAAGTGACCGCCCCAGAATCTGCCCATGGCGTAGGTTAGGGGTATCTGCCACAGATTTAACACTATGCAGTGCGGCAAATCTGCAGCGTTATATAGTAACAGAGAAATGGCTGTATAAAGTGACCGCCCCAGAATCTGCCCATGGCGTAGGTTAGGGGTATCTGCCACAGATTTAACACCATGCAGTGCGGCAAATCTGCAGCGTTATATAGTAACAGCGAAATGGCTGTATAAAGTGACCGCCCCAGAATCTGCCCATGGCGTAGGTTAGGGGTATCTGCCACAGATTTAACACCATGCAGTGCGGCAAATCTGCAGCGTTATATAGTAACAGCGAAATGGCTGTATAAAGTGACCGCCCAGAATCTGCCCATGGCGTAGGTTAGGGTATCTGCCACAGATTTAACACCATGCAGTGCGGCAAATCTGCAGCGTTATATAGTAACAGCGAAATGGCTGTATAAAGTGACCGCCCCAGAATCTGCCCATGGCGTAGGTTAGGGGTATCTGCCACAGATTTAACACTATGCAGTGCGGCAAATCTGCAGCGTTATATAGTAACAGCGAAATGGCTGTATAAAGTGACCGCCCCAGAATCTGCCCATGGCGTAGGTTAGGGGTATCTGCCACAGATTTAACACCATGCAGTGCGGCAAATCTGCAGCGTTGCTACAACAAAATCGCCACCTAAAGGTTCATGCACATGACCATGACACGGCCCATGTGTCTGCCAGATCTCTGGGGCCGACCGCGGCTCCCCTGACCAAAACTAAGTGTATCATAGTGTTTTATAATCAGTCAGTTCTGATCGTGGCTCCCTTGTACTTAACCCGCAGTTCCCAGGCTGACGTGTGCCTGAGCCCTTAATCTGCAGCCTGTTAATTCTTTCTGTGGATTTTCGCTTTTATTGTCACCACTTGCAGTGTTTAGTGTGATATCCATGTAATTTACATTCTCATGTGAAACCTGCAGTTTGCAGCATATTGGCTGTGCAAATTGGGCCAGACTACCATGTTGTCATACCCTAAAGGGACATTCACACAACCGTATCTTCAGTCCGCGTCCGATCTGCATTTTTTGTGAATTGGATGCGGAGCCAAAAAAGATGCGGACAGCAAATAGTGTGCAGTCCACACCTTTCTCGGCCCCACTGAAAAGAATGCTTCCACAGCCCCACAGAAAAAATGGAACATATCCTATCCTTGTCCGTTTTGCAGACAAGGCTAGGCATAACAGAGTGGGACATGCTGATCCACAAAATGCAGAGAGCACATGGCCAGATCAGTGTTTTCCGGTACGATACAGTATGGGGACACGATAACTGCTAGATTATAACATTTGTATGGACGACTAATTGGTAGAAACAAGATGTTGCCCTACGTTTGTCAGAAAAAAGTCATAAATAGTTGAGGTCTGAACAGTTTTGTGCTCACATTAGGGCACATTCACACTGTTCCCCACCGTATCTGCATGCATCGGTTTTTCTCCAGCCAACCTATGCCGGAGCAGGCCGCCGGATCTCCTAATGCTAGTGTGAACCTGGCGTTACTCTGCAGTTCTATCCTGGAAATAGAGATGCGTCAATCAATTTTTACAAATCGAGCAACGAGGGCTCCCCCTTCCATTTGATTGACAGGGCTTGATATCTTACGCTTACGTCCTAAAAAGTGGCGCAAGTGCAGAGGCTCTGCTACTGGAGTAGCAACTGTGCCACTACCCAGAAGTATTTTTTCTCTATATTGCATATGATGTATCGGGAAGCTGGAAAAAACACGATTCCACCATTGTTCTACCAGTTTGTATTTAAGATATTCACAGGATGGTAAAAATGTTACCTTTTTCTGCAGGTGAGTATGACTACAGCAATACCAAAGTTATATGGTTTTTGTTTCCTTAAGGCCTCATGCACACGACCGTTGTTTGATTCCATGTCCGTTGCTCGTGATTTTCTGCGTACCCATTGGTTTTCAATGGGTCCGTGGAAACCTCGGCAAATGCACCGTTTGTCCTCCGCGTCCGTGGTCCGTGATTCCAGTCCGTCAAAAAAATATAACCTGTCCTATTCTTGTCCGTGAAAAACGGTTCACGGACCCATTCAAGTCAATGGGTCCGTGAAAAAATGCGGATGGCCATCCGTGTGTCATCCGCGTTCCGTGTCCGGTCTTTTTGCGGATCCCTTGGCAGGCACTTGGGAAAAATTGTCAGCCTGTCTTTTGGTAAAATCTTTTGGGTCATGTCCCCTTAAAAAAACGGAAGACACACGGAAACACAACGGAAGGCAAAAACGGACACGGATCACTGAACAACGGAACCCCTTTTTGCGGACAGCATAAAAAAACGGTCGTGTGCATGAGGCCTAAAGCAGTGTTTTACAACCTTTTTTGTGCCAAGGCACACTATTTTTATGAAAAAAATCACGAGGCACACCTCCATTAGAAAATGTTAAAAAATTAAACTCTGTAGCCTATAAGCCCTATATTGACTATATAAAGTTATTCTCGTCAAAGTGTCTTAAATAGGAATGAAATAAACACAAAGAAATTATTTCTTTGATCTTCGCTGATACAGTGCAGCAGGTGCATCCTGAGCTGAGGGCTTTTTTCCCGCCAGCTCATCTATCATTGTCAAGTTCCCAGCCCCCCTCCACTCTCCTCTCCTCATATCTCAGGACCGGGTGGTGCTGTGCTTGACTTGAAGTTAAATTGGCGTGCCTGTGAATGAACTTACTCACCTGCTCCTATGGCTCCTGTCCTGGCTCTGGATGATGAGTCCCGTCCTCCTTCCCTCTCAGTCTCTTCTCCGGCTCTGCTCCACCTCCGAGTGCTGCTGTGCAAGTCGCGGTCCTGCCGCGACCTCGTGTTGAGCTCGAATTAGAATATTCGCGATTAATTCGAGCTCATGGACACGGCGCACCGGACAATATCTCAGGGCACACTAGTGTGCCGCGGCACAGTGGTTGAAAAACACTGCCTTAAAGAGTCACTGTACTATCAATTTAATTTCATAGAGACTGGTGTAACTAGCATATATCAACATCGCTTCATTTAAAAAAAGTATGCCTGCATCCACCTGAAAAAAGCAGCAAAGCAATGGCCACTAGGGGTCTCACTTCCACCTTAGGCCTCTTTCACACTTGCGTTCTGAGGATCCGGCAGGCACTTCCGTCCCACCGGATCCGTCAGAACGCAAGTCGCCTGAAGCATTAGAAGACTGATCAGGATCCTGATCAGTCTTCAAAATGCTTTCAGGTTACTATGGCAGCCAGGACGCTATTAAAGTCCTGGTTGGCATAGTAGTAGTGGGGAGCAGGGGAGCGGTATACTTACAGTCCGTGCGGCTCCCGGGGCGCTCCAGAATGACGTCAGAGCGCCCTATGCGCATGGATCACGTGATCCATGCGTGTAGGGCGCCCTGACGTCACTCTGAGCGCCCTGGGAGCCGCACGGATGGTAAGTATACTGCTCCCGCTCCCACTACACTTTACCATGGCAACCAGGACTTTAGCGTCCTGGCTGCCATGGTAACCATTGAGAAAAAGCTAAACGTCGGATCCGGCGATGCGCCGAAACGACGTTAGCTAAGGCCGGATCCGGATTAATGCCTTTCAATGGGCATTAATTCCGGATCCGGCCTTGTGGCAAGTGTTCAGGATTTTTGGCCGGAGCAAAAAGCGCAGCATGCTGTGGTATTTTCTCTGGCCAAAAAACGTTCCGGTCCTGAATTGAAGACATCCTGATGCATCCTGAACGGATTTCTCTCCATTCAGAATGCATTGGGATAATCCTGATCAGGATTTTTCCGGCATAGAGACCCGACGACGGATCTCTATGCCGGAAAACAAAAACGCCAGTGTGAAAGAGCCCTTATTTGCAGTCCACTGGCTGTTGTCAGGCAAGATCCATCTTGAGACACAGAAGATGGTTCACAGAAAGTGGGGGCGTGTCAGACCTAGCTGAGATCCTGAGCCTGATAAAAGAACTGCTTCTACACTGCTTCTGTAAATCTAATCCCCCCTTAATAATCTGCCTTTATTCATCGTGCCAATTTGATGTGGTTTTGCTGCAGATCTCACCCATTGAAAAGGGTCAAATCCGCACCAAAAACACACAAATAATTGACGTGCTGCAGACTTCAAAATCCGCACTTTAGATCAATTTCTGCACAGAAGAAAGAAGCAAAGATTTATCTAATGTCATGCACTCTGCTGTTACTGGGCAACATGTGCAGGTACCAGAAGTCTATGGGTCTAAAAACCATCCCTAGTGGTAGAAGATGGTCTATAAATACATTTTAAGCCTAGCCGTGCACATGGCATACAGATGACACAGAGAGGGCAAAAAAATGGACAACTAGGAACAAACCTAGAACCTGAAACACTGATGTAATACTTGTCTAACATGAGTCTGACCACCACCAAGCCTTCATATTGCCGTTATCAGCTATTTTCGGAATCCCCAAAGAAATGAATGGGAGCAGACCCACAGGAATGATTTGAAGGGCAGCTGCGCGTGGGCGGTGGCGCCCTCCGGGATTTTGCTGGCTCCGTTTAGGTGATGGGTGCAGGGCCCACCTCTGAGACCTACACCTATCAGACAATGGGGGTATATCCTGGCGACATGTCCCCATTGTCTGAGATGACACAACCCCTTTAATCAGGGCCGTAGCTAAGGGTGCAAGAGTTCAGCTTGCTCCCCACCCCCCCTCCTTTTCCTCAGTGCTTTGGGGGCAAGGAAGCACATAGCCTTCGTGCTGCCTGAGGCAAAAATTGAAACGACAATCCCCCCCATGCCAAATTCTTGACCTAAGCCCTTCCCTCCAGCCAGAGGTGTAACTTCACCAGCGTGCACTTTCTATAATACTACTGGTGTCTTCTTATGTGGCACAAGGGTCTTTGGGGACCCTCAGGCTCCTAGGCCCAGTAGCGACTGCTACCTCTGCACCCCTATAGCTATGCCCCTGCCTTTAAAATCCTATATAATAACTTCAAAGCGCTGCAAATTCTAATGATTTATAGTGCTCTCTGTTCAGTACAATTCAGTAGAAAAAAGGGAGCGCAGAGACAAACAGCATTATAAATCATTATACTGCCGTGTGGCAGTGTGGAAGGAGCAGCATCTATAATGGGAAATCACGCTCCCACGCTGGAAGTGCCCAAGGTCTGCAAAAAACTGGATTTTACTTCAGGTTTTTATTTCCTAGTACTAATCCTCTTTTTTCTCTCAAATACACCCCTTTCACAGTGCTGCTACTATACAGATCCAGGTTTTTTTATTCTGAAATATTCTTCCTTGTAAATGAAACCCCAAAGAAGTAAAGTCCTGACGCTGGGGAAATTTGGAATGGATTTATCGTAATCTGTTGTTCCAGGGAAGCTCAACCTGTGGCCCTCCAGATGTTGTAAAACTACAACTCCCATAATGCCCTCCTGACGGCTGATAGCTGTAGGCTGTCCGAGCATGCTGGGAGTTGTAGTTTTGCAACAGCTGGAGGGCCACAGGTTGAGCATCCCTATAATGGAGAGATGTCTGCCTCCTCTGGGTTACAAACACTGGTAAAAGATACTGACCAAATTCTGCCTGTGTGAACAAGGTCTATGACTGAGTCCCAGATGCTGTAAAGGGAAGATTTACCTGCTTCCCAGAGCTGACTCCGTGCTGGATCCCCTTGCCCCATGTGACTATTTGTCATGACTAGGCTTCAGCAAATCGGGTTCGGATTGGTCCATCCGAACCCAATTAATTTGAAAACTTCATTTACGATATCTCCTCTGTAGTGCGCTAAAACGTATGGGCTCTGCTGAGGCTTTATGGCGTTGTGTGCAAGATTTTCCAGGCCTCAGCAGAGCCCATACATTTTAGCGCACCCGAACCGGATTCGCTCAAGACTAGTCATGGGGATCAGTCTGGTCACTGATATGGTCAGCGATTGGCTGCGATGATTTCAAACTGGATGTTTACATAGTTGATCCCGGTGGAGCATCGCAGACCAGCAGAAAAAGCAGTGGGGAGCCAGCGTCAAGATGCAGGTAAGGCTACTTTCACACTATCGTTTTTACTGGATCTGGCAGGGTTCAGCAAAAAACGCTTCCGTTACTGATAATACAACCGCCTGCATCTGTTATGAACGGATCCGGTTGTATTATCTTTAACATTGCCAAGACGGATCTGTCATGAACTCCATTGAAAGTCAATGGGAGATGTTTTCTATTGTGTCAAAGAAAATGGATCCGTCTTTTGACTTGCACTGTGGGTCATGACGGATCCGTTTTGCTCCGCATCTCAGGATGGAAAGCACACTGAAGCATGCTGCGGTTTGCTCTCCGGTATGAGAACGGAATGCATTTTGGAGCACTCCGTTCTGTTCAGTTACGTTTTGCCCCCATTGACAATGAATGGGGAGGAAACTGAAGCGGTTTTTTTTCTGGTATTTAGACCCTATGACGGAACTCAATACCGGAAAATAGAAACGCTAGTTTGAAAGTAGCCTAAGTAATCTTCCCTTTACAGGTCCAGTAAATAGGGGTGGGGGGTGCCGCCTTCACATGCAGCAGAAAAAGCCCAGACGTCTGCAAACTGCATTCATCTGAATGGAACTGTTCTTCAGCCATAGAAAATTACTGACTCCGATTGTCAGGGTACCTGCACTTGGGTGCAGGCGAACGTGCAGAAGTTCTGCATGAATTTCCGAGTGGATTTCTGTGCGTTTCTGCATTTGCATTAACCGGATTTGGGGCGGTTTTGCCGCAGATCTCAGCCTTCATTTGGAAAGGGTGAAATCCGCAGATAAAACCACAAACGTAATTGACGTGCTGCGGGTTTGGAAATCCGCACTGCAGCTCGATTTCCGCACAGAGAAAATCTGCAAACTGTATAGCAGAACTGTCTAATCTTTTTTAGGGATTTTGCAGTTTTTGGTTCATTTTTATGATGGTGTTTTTTGATCAAAAGTGTCAGGTCCAGGTGTTGCATGGAAGTCTACGGTCCATTAGAAAACATGATGTGGTGTTTAACAAGCAGGATATGCTCAACCCATATGCAGTTGTGCATGTATATGGGGGAGCACATCCTGCACTTGTAGTCCGTTGCTAGGGGCAATCAACAGCAAAAAATGCATACAATGGAAGATGCCAGCAACGGACTACAAGTACCACGATAACCATCCTACATACGATAGCGATAATGTGGATGTGGAGAACAATCAAAAACATAACCATAGCAGATGCTATAGTTATGTTATGGAAGTCTACGGGAAATATTAAACACAAGTTTTTTATCATAGCATTCTCTGGGTCTGGCCTTTTTATCTCATAAACATCCGTTTTTTTTGCCATTCTTTAAAAGCGGCAAGTGCCTGTATGTGTTACATTTTTAAAGTATAAATGTCATTCCTTTTTCTTGTAATGTATAGGAGCAGTAATACTGGCCATTTTTGTAATATCCTTTCATTACTGAAATCATACATTTCTATTAGAAAAATACCTCTAAAGTGGCCCAGCATTCAGTGTGGAGTGTGTCTCCACCATTAAAGGGCGTCTGTCAGCAGATCTGTGCCTATGAAACCGGCTGACCGCATTGCTGAAGAAAATGATCCTTTACTATATACAAATGAGCCTCGAGGAGTTATGGGGGCGTTACCATTACACCTAGAGGCTCTGCTCTCTCTGCAACTGCCACACCCTCTGCACTTCAGGACAGGGTCTTATGACATTTTTACTGCCTGGCCCTGTCACTCAAAGTACAGAGGGAGGAGCAGTTGCAGAGAAAGCAGAGCCTCTAGGTGTAATGGTAACGCCCCCGTTGCTCCTAGAGGCTCATTTGCATATATTAAAACATAATTTTTCTCAGCAATGCGGGCACATATAAACATGGGACCAACACAGATGTCTTCAGCTGCCAAGTGCACATGTAACAGGTCAGCCAGTGTCATAGGGACAAATCTGCTGACAGATGCCCTTTAAAGGGTTGGCCAGTTTTTACTATGGATAGGTCATCGATATCAGATCAGTGTGGGATAGGTCATCAATAGTAAAAAGCGGACAACCCCTTAAGTAAACAGAAGAGCGTTGCTAAAGAACAAACTGGGCCACTTTAGAACCATTTTTCTAATATAAATGTACGATTTCAGTAATTAAAGTATATTATAAAAATGGTCAGTATCACTGCCCCTACACATTACAAAACACATTTTATTGCATGGCATTTTTATACCAACATATTCCCCTCATACTGCTCTACGGGGAAGTAATATTACAGGGAGGGAAGGGGGTGGTACATATTTTCATATTTATTTATTTTTAAAAGCATGCAAAACAAAAAAAAGATTACAAAAAGCGCTGTCAAGTGTTTTGTTATTTTTGCCAAGAGAGCAAACAACACAAAATTAAGCGCGGTGGCACCCAAAGACCATGTCCATCAGTATTCGGTGCCTAGGTGCTTCCCACCAGGGGGGCCTATCTATCCCCAAAGAGGTAGCAAAAAGGGGGTGTGGCTTGCAGACACTGCCTACAGAAGGGGGCAGGCTGTGATCACTAAGTGGAGACTGTGGTAAGTGGGGGTTGTGCTGCTGACACAAGTGGGCACCTGTAAGGGGCGCTACTGTGATCACTGGACAGATGGAGTAGGCACTTTTGTGAGTGGTGGAAAAGTGGGTGCTGCTGTGACCATGAGGCAGGTTGTGGGGGCACTGCTGTGACCATGAGGCAGGTTGTGGGGGCACTGCTGTGACCATGAGGCAGGTTAAGGGGGCACTGCCGTGAGCATTGGGCAGGTTGTGGGGGCACTGATGTGACCATTAGGCAGGTTGTGGGGGCTCTGCTGTGACCATGAGGCAGGTTGTGGGGGCTCTGCTGTGACCATGAGGCAGGTTAAGGGGGCACTGCCGTGAGCATTGGGCAGGTTGTGGGGGCACTGCCGTGAGCATTGAGCAGGTTGTGGGGGCACTGCTGTGACCATGAGGCAGGTTGTGGGGGCACTGCCGTGAGCATGAGGCAGGTTGTGGGGGCACTGCCGTGAGCATTAGGCAGGTTGTGGGGGCACTGCCGTGAGCATTAGGCAGGTTGTGGGGGCACTGCTGTGAGCATTAGGCAGGTTGTGGGGGCACTGCTGTGAGCATTAAGCAGGTTGTGGGGGCACTGCTGTGAGCATTAGGCAGGTTGTGGGGGCGCTGCCGTGACCATGAGGCAGGTTGTGGGAGTGCTGCTGTGACCATGAGGCAGGTTGTGGGGGCACTGCCGTGAGCATTAGGCAGGTTGTGGGGGCACTGCTGTGAGCATTAGGCAGGTTGTGGGGGCACTGCTGTGAGCATTAAGCAGGTTGTGGGGGCACTGCCGTGAGCATGAGGCAGGTTGTGGGGGCGCTGCCGTGACCATGAGGCAGGTTGTGGGAGTGCTGCTGTGACCATGAGGCAGGTTGTGGGAGCGGTGCTGTGACCATGAGGCAGGTTGTGGGGGCACTGATGTGACCATTAGGCAGGTTAAGGGGGCACTGCTGTGAGCATTGGGCAGGTTGTGGGGGCACTGCCGTGACCATGAGGCAGGTTGTGGGGGCACTGCCGTCACCATGAGGCAGGTTGTGGGGGCACTGCCGTGAGCATTAGGCAGGTTGTGGGGGCACTGCCGTGAGCATTAGGCAGGTTGTGGGGGCACTGCTGTGAGCATTAGGCAGGTTGTGGGGGCACTGCTGTGAGCATTAAGCAGGTTGTGGGGGCACTGCTGTGAGCATTAGGCAGGTTGTGGGGGCACTGCTGTGAGCATTAGGCAGGTTGTGGGGGCACTGCTGTGAGCATTAAGCAGGTTGTGGGGGCACTGCTGTGAGCATTAAGCAGGTTGTGGGGGCACTGATGTGACCATTAGGCAGGTTGTGGGGGCACTGCCGTGACCATGAGGCAGGTTGTGGGAGCGCTGCTGTGACCATGAGGCAGGTTGTGGGAGCGCTGCTGTGACCATGAGGCAGGTTGTGGGAGCGCTGCTGTGACCATGAGGCAGGTTGTGGGGGCACTGATGTGACCATTAGGCAGGTTAAGGGGGCACTGCCGTGAGCATTGGGCAGGTTGTGGGGGCACTGCCGTGACCATGAGGCAGGTTGTGGGGGCACTGCCGTGACCATGAGGCAGGTTGTGGGGGCACTGCCGTGACCATGAGGCAGGTTGTGGGGGCACTGCCGTGAGCATTAGGCAGGTTGTGGGGGCACTGCGGTGAGCATTAGGCAGGTTGTGGGGGCACTGCTGTGAGCATTAGGCAGGTTGTGGGGGCACTGCTGTGAGCATTAAGCAGGTTGTGGGGGCACTGCTGTGAGCATTAGGCAGGTTGTGGGGGCACTGCTGTGAGCATTAGGCAGGTTGTGGGGGCACTGCCGTGACCATGAGGCAGGTTGTGGGGGCGCTGCCGTGACCATGAGGCAGGTTGTGGGAGCGCTGCCGTGACCATGAGGCAGGTTGTGGGAGCGCTGCTGTGACCATGAGGCAGGTTGTGGGGGCACTGCTGTGACCATGAGGCAGGTTAAGGGGGCACTGCCGTGAGCATTAGGCAGGTTGTGGGGGCACTGCCGTGACCATGAGGCAGGTTGTGGGGGCACTGCCGTGACCATGAGGCAGGTTGTGGGGGCACTGCCGTGACCATGAGGCAGGTTGTGGGAGCGCTGCTGTGACCATGAGGCAGGTTGTGGGAGCGCTGCTGTGACCATGAGGCAGGTTGTGGGGGCACTGCTGTGACCATGAGGCAGGTTGTGGGGGCACTGATGTGACCATTAGGCAGGTTGTGGGGGCTCTGCTGTGACCATGAGGCAGGTTGTGGGGGCACTGATGTGACCATTAGGCAGGTTGTGGGGGCTCTGCTGTGACCATGAGGCAGGTTGTGGGGGCACTGCTGTGACCATGAGGCAGGTTGTGGGGGCACTGATGTGACCATTAGGCAGGTTGTGGGGGCTCTGCTGTGACCATGAGGCAGGTTGTGGGGGCACTGCCGTGACCATGAGGCAGGTTGTGGGGGCGCTGCTGTGACCATGAGGCAGGTTGTGGGGGCACTGCTGTGACTATGTGCACCAGGTAACTGATGCTGATGAAAGCCACCAGGTCTGTGCCAGCACCCATCTTTCTTTCACCATGGCTCTGCATCCTGTTTAGTGCATTCCCTTCCATACTTGTGGGTCACTGTCAGTCCTCTGGGACAGAAGGGAACATCAGTCCTAATGTCTGTCACACATGACAGTGCTCGCCATTCATTGCACAACTGGCCAATCACATTGCAGCTTACAAGTATTAACCTGGACGGGGGCTCTGTGGTTGGTTCATACGGACCAGGGGGCTTGTTTTATTGACTCCTATAAGAGAAGGACTGTTGTGGCTTCTGACATAACTGCCGTCAATGTTTTCCTTCCATTGCACTCATCTATATGGACATACAGATATACTATAGACTTATGCATACACAAGCGACCGGCGACGTGGAATTGCCGTAGTAAGGAAAAGCGCTGCACACAGTGTGTGCATATCACTGACCTGCAGCTATGTATATCCACCGGGCTCTTCATCAGCTCGCTGGCCGGAAGTCATTAACCGGAAAGGCAGTGCTTGCGTGCCAGTCTTACTTCCTGGTTTTGCGTTCCAGACCTCGTAGTGGGGAGTTACACTGAGTGTTTGCGTGCAGCCTGATAACTTGTCAGTGGGATTCTGGGAGATGTGGTTCAGGCTGTGCTGCATCAGCGATAGGTCATAAAGCAGGGTTTAACAACCTTCTGCACTCCAGCTAGGGTGAAACTACAACTCCCAGCATGACACTTGCTTGGCTGTGTTCAGAACTTCCATATAAATGAAAGGAGCATGCTGTGAGTTGTAGTTTCACCCCCGAAGGTTGCTGTCATAGAGAGTATAGAACTCTTTTATATACAGTAGTCCCATGGCTAATGTAATATTTCTCAGGAGTAGATTTTTTTTGTTTTATTGCCAATAAAATACAACATAGTATACTTACTGTGTCCTTATGAGGGATGAAGTGCTGCTGTTTACTTTTAGTGTTGAGCGAACAGTTCGAGCATAGTTCGGGTTCGTACCGAATTTTGGGGTGTTCGGGACACGGACCCAAACATTTTCAAAAAGGTTCGGGTTCGTTGTTCGGCGATTACTTCCCGCTTTCTGAAGGGCTGCACAGCAGCCAATCAGCTAGCGTTTTACTTCTTGCCCTAAGAGCCCATCACAGCCATGCCTACTAATGGCATGGCTGCGATTGGCCAAGTGCAGCATGTGACCCAGCCTCTATTTAAGCTGGAGTCACGTAGCGCCGCACGTTACACTGCTCTGATTAGTGTAGGGAGAGGATGCAGCTGCTGTCAGGGCGAGATTAGGCAGGTTAAAGTCAGCAACAGCACCTAATGAACAGATCGATCTACAGCTGTGAATCATTGAACTTCTGCTAGTTACTTGCTCGCTGGTTTTTAGGCTGCACAGAGCGTTTTTCTGTCACTTATTTTCTGGGTTGATCGGCGGCCATTTTGTGACTTGTGGTGCACCAGCACAAGCAGCCACCAAGTCCATCAATACAAGTTTTTTTTTTTTGCTATATCCTACATCAGGGGCTTGGCTGTGCTAATTGTCACCCCTAGAAACTCAGGATAGCAATTTCTATATTTTATTAAGGGGTTAAATACAATTGCCCAAATACCAATCCCCTAAATCTGGTGTCCCAGCTGTGGCTAGCCAAGTATAATACTGTCTGCTGTCTGGCAAAGGATAGATAATTTTCTGTGGTGAAATTCAATAGCCAAAATAGCAATCCCCTAAATCTGGTGTCCCAGCAATGGCTGGCAAAGTATAATAGTGTCCGCCAAAACAAAGATTTTGTTCTGGGGTGAAATTCAATTGCCAAAACAGCAATACCCTGAATCTGGTGTTCCAGCTGTTGCAGGCCTAGTTTAAATCTGTCCGTAACAGGGTATATTTTGTTCTGGGGTGAAATTCAATTGCCAAAATAGCAATACCATAAATCAGTGGTTTCAGCTGTGGCTGGCCAAGTTCAACCGCCTGCCAACCGCCTAATGCAGGGCTGCGTCAAGGCGGCGGCAGGCTTGTTCCCCCTTGACGCGGTGGCGCGTCATCTCGCATGAGGCGAGATTTGCTGACTCGGCAGTTGTACTGCAGCCTGCCAGCGATGATCAATCGCTGGCAGGCTGTAGATGCAAAATAAAAAGCATCAAAGAGGTATATCAGACGCTGTTTTGTTAACAGCGTCTGATATTCCTGCTACCTGGTCCTCTGGTGGTCCCATTTGCTGGGATCGACCACCAGAGGACCAGGTAGCTATGTAAAGTAGCACCAAGCACCACACTACCCCCCCCCCCCCCTGTCACTTATTAACTCCTTGTTAACCCCTGATCACCCCCCTGTCACTGATCACCCCCTGTCACTGATCACCCCCTGTAAGGCTCCATTCACATGTCCATGTGTGTGTGTTTCTATGGATCCACACTTTGCCAGAACTATATAGAAAATGCCTTTTGCAGGCAAGAATAGGACATGTTCTATATTTTTGCGGAACGGAAGTGCAGACCCGGAAGTGCAGATCCGCAATTCCGGATCCGAACGGGACAAAGTCTGTCCCCATAGAAATGAATAGGTCCGCAATTCCATTCTGCAAACAGAATTGCGGACGTGTGAATGGGGCATAAGGGTCCCTTATCACCGCCAGTTAGTTAGCTACTTGTTTGGTAGCTAGCGCCCAGCCCACCGCACCGCAGTCACTGATTTTGGCAGAGAATTTGTCATCCACATTGATCGATGCGAATGAAAAAATCAGTGCTGTTTATTTATTTATTTATTTATTTTCAGCCCAGAAGCTGAACGGAAAAAAAAATCTCATTACCCGTATGCTCAATATAAGGAGATTAGCAGAAACTCCTAATGCTGGCCATACGTGTAATGATTGCGGAGACCCTCAAATGCCAGGGCACAACAAACACCTCACATGTGACTACATTTTAGAAAGAAGACACCCCAAGGTATTCCGTAAGGGGTATGGTAAGTTCATTTAAAATTTTATTTTTTGTCACAAGTTAGTGGAATATGAGACTTTGTAAAAAAAAAAAAAAAAAAAAAGCGCGAGAATCCAAATGTGTAAAAATGCCCTGTGAAATCCTAAAGGTACTCGTTGGAATTTGGGCCCCTTTGCACATCTTGGCTGCAAAAAAGTGGCACTCATGTGGTATCGCCGTACTCAGGAGAAGTAGGGCAATGTGTTTTGGGGTGTATTTTTATATATACCCATACTTTGTGTGAGAAATATCGCTGTAAACGACAACTTTTTAATTTTTTTATACAAAGTTGTCAATTTACAGAGATATTTCTCTCACTAACATGGGTATATGTAAAAATACACCCCAAAACACATTGCCCTACTTCTCCTGAGTACGGCGATACCACATAATGACACTTTTTGTAGCCAAGATGCGCAAAGGGCCCTAATTCAATGAGTACCTTTAGGATTTCACAGGGCATTTACACATTTGAATTCTCACGCTTTAGAGCCCCTAAAATGCCAGGGCCGTATAAATACCCTACAAGTGACCCCATTTTGGAAAGAAGACACCCCAAGGTATTCCTTGAGGGGCATGTCAAGTTCACAGAAAAAAAAAAAAATTCGCACAAGTTAGCGGAAATTGATATATATATATATATATATATATATATATATATATATATTTTTTTACAAAGTCTCATATTCCACTAACTTGTGACAAAAAATATAATTTTACATGAACTGACCATACCCCTCACAAAATACCTTGGGGTGTCTTCTTTTTAAAATGGGGTCACTTGTGGGGTATTAACCCCTTAAGGACGAAGGGCGTACATGTACGCCCTTGCGTCCTGGTACTTAAGGACCAAGGGCGTACATGTACGCCCTGTGAATATCCGATCACCGCTGCGCACATGGCGGTGATCGGAACAAGATGCCTGCTGAAATCAATCAGCAGGCAACTTGGCACAATGCCCAGGGGGGTCCTGTGACCCCCCCCATGTCAGCGATCGCAGCAAACCGCAGGTCAATTCAGACCTGCGGTTTGCTGCGCTATCTGTAGTCTCTGACCGCGGGGATCAGAGACTAAAATATGCCCCAAAGTGTAAATTTTAACCCCCCCCCTGCACCCCGCCATATTAGTGTCCCCCTGGGCGGTGCAGGGGGGGGGGATTGCGGGCGGTGCTGCGGGTGGGCGGCGCGGGAGGCGGGCGGTGCGGCAGGCGGGATCGCTATTGCGATCCCCTGCCAGCCTCCTTTCAATCGATTTCCCTGGTGTCTAGTGGGTATAGCAGGGGGTCAGCACATTGCTGACCCCCTGCTATAAACTGCTGACATCTGTGCTGCAGATGTCAGAAGTTTAACCCCTTCTATACCATCGGGGGGCTGCCGTACCTTTGCAGCCCCGGCGGGATAGGATAGTAGAGGAGGGAGCTCACCTCTCTTCCCATCACCCGCTGCTCTGTAATGGCAGCGGGTGATGGTTACCATGGCAGCAGGACGCTTTCAGAAGCGTCCTGCTTGCCATGGTTGGTATAGTAATTCTGGTCAGACTTCTGCTAAAGGCAGAAGTCTGACCAGACTGTGAAAAGTAAAAAAATACAGTGCAGTACACTATATAGTGTACTGTTCTGTATTATATAGACACCAGATCCACTGGATCTACAAGAACCAAGTGGGTCTGGGTCAAAAAAATGTCAAAAAAGTGAAAAAAAAAGTAAAAATAAGAAAAATACATATCACTGAATAAAAATAAAAAAAAAACAAATACACTACACATATTAGGTATCGCCGCGTCCGTAAAAATCTCCTCTATAAAAACATCATGTGACCTAACCCCTCACGCAAATACCGTAAAAAAAAACACAAAAAAATGGTGTAAAAAAGCCATTTTTTGTCACCTTGCATCACAAAAAGTATAATACCAAGTGATCAAAAAGGTGTATGCCTCCCAAAATAGTACCAATAAAACCGCCATCTCATCCCGCAAAAAATGAGTCCTTATATAGGACAATCGCCCAAAAAAATAAAAAAATATGGCTCTCAGACTATGGAGACACTAAAACATAATTTTTTTTTTCTAAAATGCTATTATTGTGTTAAAGTAAAATAAATAAATAAAAAGTATACATATTATGTATCGCCGCGTCCGTAAAAACCTGCTCTATAAAAATATCACATTATCTAACCCCTCAGGTAAATACTGTTAAAAAAATAAAATAAAAACAATGTAATAAAAAACATTTTTGTGACCTCACAT
Organism: Bufotes viridis; assembly: GCA_033119425.1. Classification (NCBI taxonomy): domain Eukaryota; kingdom Metazoa; phylum Chordata; class Amphibia; order Anura; family Bufonidae; genus Bufotes; species Bufotes viridis. The sequence goes on from CM065594.1 coordinate 118,280,323, forward strand.
CTCAAAAACTGTAATAGCAAGCGATCAAAAAGTTATATGCACCCAAAAATAGTGCCAATCAAACCGTCATCTCATCCCGCAAAAAATGATACCCCACATAGGACTATCACCCCCAAAAGAAAAAAAAAATAGGGCTCTCAGACTATGGAGACACTAAAACATGATTTGTTTTGTTTTAAAAAATGATAATATTGTGTAAAACTTAAATAAATAAATGAAAAGTATACATATTTGTATCGGCGCGTCCGTCGCAACCTGCAAAATAAGCCCCTACATAAGACAGTCGCCCAAAAAATAAAAATAAATATGGCTTTCAGAATGTGAAGACACTAAAAAATCTTTTTTTTCAAAAATGCTGTATTATGTAAAACTGAAACAAAACCCCCCAAAAAGTAGCCATATTTGGTATTGCCGCGTCCGTAGCAACCTGCTCTATAGAAAAAGCACACAATCTAACCTGTCAGTTCAACGATGTAAATAACAAAAAATAAAAACGGTCCGAAAATAGCTATTTTTTTGCAAATTTTCAATTTTAATAAATTTTTCCAGTAACAAAGCAAGGGTTAACAGCCAAACAAAACTCAATATATATTGCCCCGATTCTCTAGTTTGCAGAAACACCCCATATGTGGTCGTAAACTGCTGTATGGCCAAACGGCAGGGCATAGAAGGAAGGGAACGCCATATGGTTTTTGGAAGGCAGATTTTGCTGGACTGGTTATTTGACACCATGTCCCATTTGAAGCCCCCCTGATGCACCCCTACAGTAGAAACTCCAAAAAAGTGACCCCATTTTGGAAAGTACGGGATAAGGTGGCAGTTTTGTTTGTTTTATTTTAGGGTAAATATGATTTTTGGTTGCTCTATATTACACTTTTTTTGAGGCAAGGTAACAAAAAATAGAAATTCCAAAATTTCTTCTCCATTTGCCAATAACTCTTGTGGAACACCTAAAGGGTTAACAAAGTTTGTAAAATCAGTTTTGAATACCTTGAGGGGTGTAGTTTCTTAGATGGATTCACTTTTTTTGAGACTCTACTCTAGGGGTGCATCGGGGGGCTTCGAATGGGACATGGTGTCAAAAATCCAGTCCAGCAAAATCCACCTTCCAAAAACCATATGGCGTTCCCTTCCTTCTGTGCCCTGCCGTTTGGCCATACAGCAGTTTACGCCCACATATGGGGTGTTTCTGAAAACTACAGAATCGGGGCAATAAAAATTGAGTTTTGTTTGGCTGTTAACCCTTGCGTTGTTACTGGAAAAAATGGATTCAAACGGAAAATTTTCCAAAAAATTGAAATTCTGAAATTTTATCTCCATTTGCCATTAACTCTTGTGGAAAACCTAAAGGGTTAATGACGTTTGTAAAATCAGTTTTGAATACCTTGAGGGGTGTAGTTTCTAGAATGGGGTCATTTTTGGATGGTTTCTATTATGTAAGCCTCACAAAGTGACTTCAGACCTGAACTGGTCCCTAAAAAGTGCGTTTTTGAAAATTTCTGAAAAATTTCAAGATTTGCTTCTAAACTTCTAAGCCTTGTAACGTCCCCAAAAAATAAAATGGAATTCCCAAAATGATCGATACATGAAGTAGACATATGGGGAATGTAAATCAATAACTTTTTTGGGCGGTATTACTATGTATTATAGAAGTAGAGAAATTGAAACTTGGAAAATTCCTAATTTTTCCAAATTTTTTGTAAATTTGATATTTTTTTATAAATAAAAATGAAATTTTTCGACTTAATTTTACCAGTGTCATGAAGTACAATATGTGACGAAAAACCAGTCTCAGAATGGCCTAGATAAGAAAAAGCGTTTTAAAGTTATTACCACATAAAGTGACACTGGTCAGATTTGCAAAAAATGGCCTGGTCCTAAGGTGAAAATGAGCCCGGTCCTTAAGGGGTTAATACTGCCCTGGCATTTTAGGGGTCTCTAAAGCGTGAGAAGAAGTCTGGAATCTAAATGCGCAAAAATGCCCCGTGAAATCCTAAAGGTACTCATTGGACAAAGGCTGCAAAAAAGCGTCACACATGTGGTATCGCTGTACTCAGGAGAAGTAGAGCAATGTGTTTTGGGGTGTATTTTTACATATAGCCATGCTGGGTATGAGAAATATATCTGTAAATGAAAACTTTTTAAAAATTTTTATACAAAGTTGTCAGTTTACAGAGATATTTCTCTCACCCAACATGGGTATATGTAAAAATACACCCCAAAACACATTGCCCTACTTCTCATGAGTACGGGGATACCACATGAGTGACACTTTTTTGCAGCCTGGGTGCGCAAAGGGGCCCAAATTCCAACGAGTACCTTTAGGTTTTACAGGGATGCTCACAATTTAGCCCCGCCCAAAATGCAAGAACAGTAAACACACCCCACAAATGACCCCATTTCGGAAAGTAGACACCCCAAGGTATTCACTGAGGGGCATAGTGAGTCCAGAAGTTATCAGAAATGGAAACTTTATTATTTTATTTTTTTCCTCAGAAAGTGTCATTTTTCGCTAACTTGTGAAAAAAAATGAAATGATACATGAACTCACCATACCCCTCCGCAAATACTATGGGGTGTCTTCTTACTAAAATGGTGTCATTTGGGGGGTATTTATACTATCCTGGCATTCTAGCACCTGAAGAAACATGACAGGTGCTCAGAAAGTCAGAGCTGCTTCAAAATGCGGAAATTCACTTTTTTGCACCATAGATTGTAAACGCTATAACTTTTACCCAAACCAATAAATATACAGTTATTGGATTTTTTTTATCAGACATGTAGAACAATAAATTTATAGAAAAGCTTATATAGAAATGTAGTTTTTTTGAAAAATTTTACAACAGAAAGTGAAAAATGTCATTTTTTTTGCAAAAATTTCTGTCATTTTTGATTAATAGCAAAAAAAGTAAAAATGTCTGCAGCAATGAAATACCACCAAATGAAAGCTCTATCAGTGAGAAGAAAAGGAGGTCAAATTCATTTGGGTGGTAAGTTGCATGACGGAGCAATAAACGGTGAAAGTAGCGTAGTGCAGAATTGTAAAAAGTGCCTGGTCATTAAGGGTGTTTAAGCTAGGGGGGCTGAAGTGGTTAATAGTGTCCGGCAAAGGATATATTTTGTTCTGGGGTGAAATTCAATTGCCAAAATAGCAATACCCTGGATCTGGTGTTCCAGCTGTTGCAGGCCTAGTTTAAATCTGTCCGTAACAGGGTATATTTTTTTCTGGGGTGAAATTCAATTGCCAAAATAGAAATACCCTGAATCTGGTGTTCCAGCTGTTGCTGGCCTAGTTTAAATCTGTCTGTAACAGGGTATATTTTTTTCTGGGGTGAAATTTAATTGCCAAAATAGCAATACCCTGAATCTGGTGTTCCAGCTGTTGCCGGCCTAGTTTAAATCTGTCTGTAACAGGGTATATTTTTTTCTGGGGTGAAATTTAATTGCCAAAATAGCAATACCCTGAATCTGGTGTTCCAGCTGTGACTGGACAAGTTTAATAGTATCCGTCAAAGGATAAATTTTTTCTGGGGTGAAATTCAATTGCCAAATTTGCAATACCCTGAATCTGGTGTTCCAGCTTTTGCAGGCCTAGTTTAAATCTGTCCGTAACAGGGTATATTTTTTTCTGGGGTCAAATTTAATTGCCAAAATAGCAATACCCTGAATCTGGTGTTCCAGCTGTGACTGGACAAGTTTAATAGTATCCGTCAAAGGATAGATTTTGTTCTGGGGTGAAATTTAATTGCCAAAATAGCAATACCATAAATCAGTGGTTTCAGCTGTGGCTGGCCAAGTTTAATAGTGTCCTGCAAAAGGATATATTTTGTTCTGGGGTGAAATTCAATTGCCAAAATAGCAATACCCTGAATCTGGTGTTTCAGCTGTTGCAAGCCTAGTTTAAATCTGTCTGTAACAGGGTATATTTTGTTCTGGGGTGAAAGTCAGTTGCCAAAATTGCAATACCCTGAATCTGGTGTTCCAGCTTTTGCAGGCCTAGTTTAAATCTGTCCGTAACAGGGTATATTTTGTTCTGGGGTGAAATTCAATTGCCAAAATAGCAATACCCTGAATCTGGTGTTCCAGCTGTGACTGGACAAGTTTAATAGTATCCGTCAAAGGATACATTTTTTCTGGGGTGAAATTCAATTGCCAAATTTGCAATACCCTGAATCTGGTGTTCCAGCTTTTGCAGGCCTAGTTTAAATCTGTCCGTAACAGGGTATATTTTTTTCTGGGGTCAAATTTAATTGCCAAAATAGCAATACCCTGAATCTGGTGTTCCAGCTGTGACTGGACAAGTTTAATAGTATCGGTTAAAGGATAGATTTTGTTCTGGGGTGAAATTTAATTGCCAAAATAGCAATACCATGAATCAGTGGTTTCAGCTGTGGCTAGCCAAGTTTAATATTTTTTGTCACAAGTTAGCGGAAATATTTTTTTTTTTTTTTTTTCTTACAAAGTCTCATATTCCACTAACTTGTGACAAAAAATAAAATTTTACATGAACTCGCCATACCCCTCACGGAATACCTTGGGGTGTCTTCTTTCTAAAATGGGGTCACATGTGGGGTATTTATACTGTCCTGGCATTTGAGGGTCTCCGTAATCATTACACGTATGGCCAGCATTAGGAGTTTCTGCGATTCTCCTTATATTGAGCATACGGGTAATGAGATTTTTTTCCGTTCAGCCTCTGCGCTGAAAAAAATAAAATGAACGGCACAGATTTTTCATTCGCATCGATCAATGTGGATGAAAAAATCTCTGCCAAAATCAGTGACTGCGGTGCGGTGGGCTGGGCGCTAGCTACCTAACAAGTAGCTAACTAACTGGCGGTGATAAGGGACCCTTATGCCCCATTCACACGTCCAGAAATTCTGTTTGCGGAGCGGAATTGCGGACCCATTCATTTCTATGGGGACAGACTTTGTCCCGCTCGGATCGGAATTACGGATCCACGCTTCCGAGTCTGCACTTCCGTTCCGCAAAAATATAGAACATGTCCTATTCTTGTCCGCAATTGCGGACAAGAAAAGCATTTTCTATATAGTTCTGGCAATGTGCGGATCTGCAAAATGCGGAAAGCTCATTGCCGGTGTCCGTGTTTTGAGGATCTGCGGATCCGCGGATCGGATCGCGGATCCGTGAATCCACGGATCCATAAAACACATATGGACGTCTGAATGGAGCCTTACAAGGGGTGTGATCAATGACAGGGGGTGATCAGGGGTCTAGATGGGGTGATCAAGGGGTTAATAGGTGAGGGGTGGGGGTTAGTGTAGTGTTTGGTGCAACTTTACAGTGTTACCTGGTCCTCTGGTGGTCGATCCCAGCAAATGGGACCACCAGAGGACCAGGTAGCAGCTATATCAGACGCTGTTCACAAAACAGCGTCTGATATAGCTGTTTGATGCGATTTAATTCGCATCTACAGCCTGCCAGCCATGGATCATCGCTGGCAGGCTGTAGCCGAACTGCCGAGACGCGCTTCTCTGTAAACACGTGCGCGCGTTCACAGGAAGTCTCGGCTCTCACGAGATGAAGCGCCGATGTGTCATCTCAGAGCTACAGGACCGCCCGCAGGACGCATCCCTGCGTTAGGCGGTCCTGTAGCGGTTAATAGTGTCCTGCAAAGGATATATTTTGTTCTGGGGTGAAATTCAATTGCCAAAATAGCAATACCATAAATCAGTGGTTTCAGCTGTGGCTGGCCAAGTTTAATAGTGTCCGGCAAAGGATATATTTTGTTCTGGGGTGAAATTCAATTGCCAAAACAGCAATACCCTGAATCTGGTATTCCAGCTGTTGCAGGCCTAGTTTAAATCTGTACGTAACAAGGTATATTTTGTTCTGGGGTGAAATTCAATAGCCAAAATAGCAATACCCTGAATCTGGTGTTCCAGCTGTGACTGGACAAGTTTAATAGTGTCCTGCAAAGGATATATTTTGTTCTGGGGCGAAATTTAATTGCCAAAATAGCAATACCATAAATCAGTAGTTTCAGCTGTGGCTGGCCAAGTTTAATAGTGTCCTGCAAAGGATATATTTTGTTCTGGGGTGAAATTCAATTGCCAAAATAGCAATACCATAAATCAGTGGTTTAAGCTGTGGCTGGCCAAGTTTAATAGTGTCCGGCAAAGGATATATTTTGTTCTGGGGTGAAATTCAATTGCCAAAATAGTAATACTCTAAATCTGGTGTTCCAGCTGTTGCAGGTCTAGTTCAAATCTGTCCGTAATAGGGTATATTTTTTTCTGGGGTGAAATTTAATTGCCAAAATAGCAATACCCTGAATCTGGTGTTCCAGCTGTTGCAGTTCTAGTTTAATTCTGTCTGTAACAGGGTATATTTTTTCTGGGGTGAAATTTAATTGCCAAAATAGCAATACCCTGAATCTGGTGTTCCAGCTGTGAGTGGCCAAGTTTAATAGTGTCCGGCATAGGATATATTTTGTTCTGGGGTGAATATCAATTGCCAAAATAGCAATACCCTGAATCTGGTGTTCCAGCTGTTGCAGGCCTAGTTTAAATCTGTACGTAACAGGGTATATTTTGTTCTGGGGTGAAATTCAATTGCCAAAATAGCAATACCATAAATCAGTGGTTTCAGGTGTGGCTGGCCAAGTTTAATAGTGTCCTGCAAAGGATAGCCAAAATAGCAATACCATAAATCAGTTGTTTCAGCTGTGGCTGGCCAAGTTTAACAGTGTCCGGCAAAGGATATATTTTGTTCTGGGGTGAAATTCAATTGCCAAAATAGCAGTGGTTTCAGCTGTGGCTGGCCAAGTTTAACAGTGTCCGGCAAAGGATATATTTTGTTCTGGGGTGAAATTCAATTGCCAAAATAGCAATACCCTGAATCTTGTGTTCCAGCTGTAACTGGCCAAGTTTAATAGTGTCCGGCAAAGGATATATTTTTTTCTGGGGTGAAATTTAATTGCCAAAATAGCAATACTCTGAATCTGGTGTTCCAGCTGTTGCAGGCCTAGTTTAAATCTGTCTGTAACAGAGTATATTTTTTTCTGGGGTGAAATTTAACTGCCAAAATAGCAATACCCTGAATCTTGTATTTCAGCTGTGACTGGACAAGTTTAATAGTATCTGTCAAAGGATATATTTTGTTCTGGGGTGAAATTTTATTGCCAAAATAGCAATACCATAAATCAGTGGTTTCAGCTGTGTCTGGCCAAGTTTAATAGTGTCCTGCAAAGGATATATTTTGTTCTGGGGTGAAATTCAATTGCCAAAATAGCAATACCATAAATCAGTGGTTTCAGCTGTGGCTGGCCAAGTTTTATAGTGTTCTGCAAAGGATATATTTTGTTCTGGGGTGAAATTCAATTGCCAAAATAGCAATACCATAAATCAGTTGTTCAGCTGTGGCTGGCCAAGTTTAATAGTGTCCAGCAAAGGATATATTTTGTTCTGGGGTGAAATTTAATTGCCAAAATAGCAATACCATAAATCAGTGGTTTCAGCTGTGGCTGGCCAAGTTTAATAGTGTCCTGCAAAGGATATATTTTGTTCTGGGGTGAAATTCAATTGCCAAAATAGCAATACCATAAATTCAGTTGTTTCAGCTGTGGCTGGCCAAGTTTAATAGTGTCCGGCAAAGGATATATTTTGTTCTGGGGTGAAATTCAATTCCCAAAATAGCAATACTCTAAATCTGGTGTTCCAGCTGTTGCAGGTCTAGTTCAAATCTGTCCGTAATAGGGTATATTTTTTTCTGGGGTGAAATTTAATTGCCAAAATAGCAATACCCTGAATCTGGTGTCCCAGCTGTTGCAGTTCTAGTTTAATTCTGTCTGTAACAGGGTATATTTTTTTCTGGGGTGAAATTTAATTGCCAAAATAGCAATACCCTGAATCTGGTGTTCCAGCTGTGAGTGGCCAAGTTTAATAGTGTCCGGCATAGGATATATTTTGTTCTGGGGTGAAATTCAATTGCCAAAATAGCAATACCATAAATTAGTTGTTTAAGCTGTGGCTGGCCAAGTTTAATAGTGTCCTGCAAAGGATATATTTTGTTCTGGGGTGAAATTCAATTGCCAAAATAGTAATACCATAAATCAGTTGTTCAGCTGTGGCTGGCCAAGTTTAATAGTGTCCAGCAAAGGATATATTTTGTTCTGGGGTGAAATTTAATTGCCAAAATAGCAATACCATAAATCAGTGGTTTCAGCTGTGGCTGGCCAAGTTTAATAGTGTCCTGCAAAGGATATATTTTGTTCTGGGGTGAAATTCAATTGCCAAAATAGCAATACCATAAATTAGTTGTTTAAGCTGTGGCTGGCCAAGTTTAATAGTGTCCGGCAAAGGATATATTTTGTTCTGGGGTGAAATTCAATTCCCAAAATAGTAATACTCTAAATCTGGTGTTCCAGCTGTTGCAGGTCTAGTTCAAATCTGTCCGTAATAGGGTATATTTTTTTCTGGGGTGAAATTTAATTGCCAAAATAGCAATACCCTGAATCTGGTGTTCCAGCTGTTGCAGGCCTAGTTTAATTCTGTCCGTAACAGGATATATTTTGTTCTGGGGTGAAATTCAATTGCCAAAATAGCAATACCCTGAATCTGGTGTTTCAGCTGTGAGCTGGCCAAGTTTAATAGTGTCCTGCATAGGATATATTTTGTTCTGGGTGAAATTCAATTGCCAAAATAGCAATACCATAAATCAGTTGTTTCAGCTGTGGCTGGCCAAGTTTAATAGTGTCCGGCAAAGGATATATTTTGTTCTGGGGTGAAATTCAATTGCCAAAATAGCAATACCCTGAATCTGGTGTTCCAGCTGTTGCTGGCCAAGTTTAAATAGTGTCCGCAATAGGATATATTTTTTCTGGGGTGAAATTTAATTGCCAAAATAGCAATACCCTGAATCTGGTGTTCCAGCTGTTGCAGGCCTAGTTTAATATCTGTCCGTAACAGAGTATATTTTTTCTGGGGTGAAATTTAATTGCCAAAATAGCAATACCCTGAATCTTGTGTTTCAGCTGTGACTGGCCAAGTTTAATAGTATCTGTTAAAGGATATATTTTGTTCTGGGGTGAAATTCAATTGCCAAAATAGCAATACCATAAATCAGTGGTTTCAGCTGTGTGCTGGCCAAGTTTAATAGTGTCCTGCAAAGGATATATTTTGTTCTGGGGTGAAATTCAATTGCCAAAATAGCAATACCATAAATCAGTGGTTTCAGCTGTGGCTGGCCAAGTTTAATAGTGTCCTGCAAAGGATATATTTTGTTCTGGGGTGAAATTCAATTGCCAAAATAGCAATACCATAAATCAGTTGTTTCAGCTGTGGCTGGCCAAGTTTAATAGTGTCCAGCAAAGGATATATTTTGTTCTGGGGTGAAATTCAATTGCCAAAATAGCAATACCATAAATCAGTGGTTTCAGCTGTGGCTGGCCAAGTTTAATAGTGTCCGGCAAAATATATATTTTGTTCTGGGGTGAAATTGAATTGCCAAAATAGCAATACCATAAATCAGTTGTTTCAGCTGTGGCTGGCCAAGTTTAATAGTGTCCGGCAAAGGATATATTTTGTTCTGGGGTGAAATTTAATTGCCAAAATAGCAATACCATAAATCAGTGGTTTCAGCTGTGGCTGGCCAAGTTTAATAGTGTCCGGCAAAGGATATATTTTTTTCTGGGGTGAAATTTAATTGCCAAAATAGCAATACCCTGAATCTGGTGTTCTAGCTGTTGCAGTCCTAGTTTAAATCTGTCAGTAACAGGGTATATTTTTTTCTGGGGTGAAATTTAATTGCCAAAATAGCAATACCCTGAATCTTGTGTTCCAGCTGTTGCAGGTCTAGTTTAAATCTGTCCATAACAGGGTATATTTTTTTCTGGGGTGAAATCTAATTGCCAAAATAGCAATACCCTGAATCTGGTGTTCCAGCTGTGACTGGACAAGTTTTTTTTGTTTTTTTTATATTATCGTATTTATTGAATTTTTTTTATTAATAAACAAACATTTGAACATTTAAGATTCATGTTGACAATCAGTAATAAAATAATCCGAGTATTCATCACATATTTCGATTAACAAGTCTGTAGCCTAAATATTGTAAAGCATATACAGTGGTAGCATAAAGCTAAACAAACTATCCCTCCCTTCCTCGTCTCCCAAATGGTGCTGCCCCCCCCCCCCCAAAAGTACCAGCTACTTTCCTCTTTAGGTACCATTCTGAATGTACAAAGGGTGTCATCACGGTAGTTATCTCCCCAGCAGAATAAACTGTAGTTATAAATGTTTCCCATTTTTTGAAAAAAGCCTTAATGAGTGTGCCTTTGATCTGCTCCACCTCCAACCTCTCCATTTCAAAACATATCTTCATATGTAGAAACACCTCTGATGCAGTGGGAACAGCGGGTTGTAACCATTTATTACCCTAGGTTCACACCTGAGCGTTTTACAGCGCGTTCAAACGCACTGTAAAACGCTCAACACATGAAAACCAATGCATCCCTATGGGAGTGGTTCACACTTGAGCGTTTTACAGCGTGTAAAAACGCGCTGTAAAACGCCCGATGCATAAGCTCGTTCAGGAGCGTTTTTTTGGGCGTTTGTCGCGCTTTTCCTCCCACTTCAATGGGAACGCGCGTAAAACGCGCGTTAAGGTGTAGATATGCCTTTTTCTATTGGTCTCCAGAATCACGAACGCACGTATGACGCACGTTTCCTATTTGCAAAAACGCGCAAAAATACGCGCGACAAAAACGTGCGTAAAACGCACGTTTAAAAAATGCTCAGGTCTGAGTGTTAAGAATGCATCTCTTTGCTGCAAGGATCCCTATATGTACTACTGGGGAAATGTGTGGATAACCTGTCGGGGTGTGAAAGAGGAGGGGTCCGGGGAAAGCGGGATTGACATTTTTAGGTGCGTTTTGATCTGGAATTTTACTATTTTTCAAAATCTTACTGTGGCTTCGCATGTCCAGAGCCCATGCACCATGTCTGTATTTTTCATGTGACATTTCGGGCTAGCAGTGATTCTAGACGAATCCTGTCCAGAACCGAGGTCTTTAAAACCATATATTGCTTTGTGGACAATTCTGAATTGAGTTTCCCTCCATCCCTCATTGACCACCACCTTACGAATCCTCTCCAATCCAGGCAGAATCACCTGGTCTACCTCTAAGTGAGGGAAATCTTTTCTCCAGTGAGAGAACAGAGTGTCCTCTAGCGTTTTTTGCTGCATCTCCCGGATTACCTTATAAACGTCTGAGAAAGATAGTTTGGTCTTATTCATATTTAGCAAAAGAGTCAGAAGAGCGGAGGTAGAGGACAAAACCTTTGCCGGTTCTTTGACCTTATTTTTTAGAAATCCCTTAAGTTGCATATATGCGAATAAATGTGAACGATGAGGGAGATGGAACCTCTCAACCAGTTCCTGAAATGTAAGAAATCTCCTTTCTCCCGTATTCCATATATCTTTAACTATTGAGATTCCGGATTCCCTCCATTGCCTAAAATGTTGGGGGTCAACTCCTGCCTTGAATTCTGGATGGCCCCATAACGGCATATATATCGAGAATAAAAAGGGTAATCTGAAAATTTTGCACACTGCTTTCCAAGAGGCAAGCGTATCTCTTTCAAGAGGCAGTTTTTAATGTGTTGAGGTACAACAGCTAGTCTGGTATGTAAGATGGCTCCGAGGGTCCAGGGATGGCTAAGTTGAGACTCTAATTTATGATTCAAGTAAAAATCAGTCTTAGCAACCCAGTCGATGCAATGGCGCATCATGCTAGCTAGATTATATAGTCTGAGGGAAGGGAATGCTAACCCACCTTTGTTTTTCGGCAATTGCAATTTGGGGAGAGCGATTCTAGTTTTTTTCCCTGCCCATATAAATGTCCTGAAGCCCGACTCCAATTTGTTCATGTCTAAATTTTTTAGTAAGAGGGGAATGTTTTGCATAAAGTACAGGAGTTTAGGGATACAAATCATTTTCAATCAGCGAGAGAGGATATGACTTCCACCTATCAAGATCCGACAGGATCTTCTTTATTATTGGAGGATAGTTTAGCACATATAATGATTCAGGTCGCATACCCACATTTACCCCTAGGTATTTTATTGAGGTGGGGGCTAGTGATATGGGATGTTCAGTTGTGAAGGAGAGAGACTTTTATTTAGCATAAGCAGTTCAGATTTACTGGGGTTGACTTTATATCCTGAGACCATCCCAAAATCACCTAAAAGCCGAAAGACCTTTTCTAAATCTCTCTGGGGATTCTTCAAGAACAGGGGCAAATCATCCGCAAAAAGCGCATGCTTGACTTCCATCCAACCTATTTTTTGCCCTCTATACTTCTAGATGCCATAAAATTTACATGTCAGGGGAGCTGTGGCCAAATCGAAGAGTAGAGGTGACAAAGGGCACCCCTACCTAGTGCCCTTATATAAGGAAAAGGGAGTGGAGAGGAAACCCGGCGTGTGAATTCTAGCCATTGGTGATTTATATAGATTAGAAATATACCGTCGAAAGGGTCCCGTGAAGCCCATGTGATCTAATACCTTCTCCAGCCATTCCCAGGCAACGTTGTCAAAAGCTTTTTCGGCATCTATCGCAACGATGCCTGGGGATTGGTGACGGTCTGGGTGTACCTTAATCTCATCTAATACGGTCAGTACACGGCGAATATTGGTCACTGCCGACCTACCCTGGACGAATCCCACTTGATTGGGCGAAATCAATTTAGGCAGGATACTAGCCAATCTATCAGCCAGGATCTTATAGGCAATTTTCAGATCGACATTAATTAGAGATATAGGGCGATATGACCTCGCCAGGTTTGGATCTTTACCTGGCTTAAGCAGGACTTTAATATGAGCCGTATTTGTTGAAGCCGGTAAATCAACACCCTCCATATAGGCAGTGTAGATTTGGGACAAAGTGGGTGCTATATCATGTGCTAGGATTTTAGAAAACTCCCCCGTGTACCCATCCGGTCCCGGTGCTTTACCCAAGGCTAGGTTCTTAATAGTACGGACTACGTCCTCAGATGTTATAGGGGCGTTGAATACTGAATTATCTAGCTCTGACATTTTTGTCAGTTTGGCTCCACCCAACCAGTCCTGCAAGTTGGTACTTGGGCACTCTGGTTGCTCATATAATTTTTCATAATAGCCTTCAAATATATCATTTATCTTTTTAGGATGTGAGTGGGATTGGCCCTTTGCATCTTTAAGAGTGGTGATAGCCAACTGAGACGTCTGCCCCCGAACCAGCCTGGCTTTGTTTCCATATCTGAACAAGTGTGCTTCCCATTTAGAATGGACCAGCTGTTCCCATTGGGAAAGCCATGTATCGTATTCCGATTTGGACTTCTTCCAAAGCTTTAGTTTAGGGGCAGAGGGATCAGCTAAGAACGAGGTATATGCCATACGCAAGTTATCACTCATCTGAACAAGGGCCTTTTTCACCTTGCGTTTCTTGTTGTACATATAGGCCATGATCTTCCCCCTGATAACTGCTTTACCTGCGTCCCATAATAATTGATTACACGCCGACCCTTCATTTTCTGTTTTATACTCAAGCCACCAGCCGCGAAGCATCTCACAGAAATTTTCATCCTGGGCTAAATTATCTGGAAACCGCCATAGGAAATCAGATCCCCTAGGGGTGGTATCTTGGAAAGTGACCGACACCGCTGCGTGGTCTGATATTACTATGTCATGAATTATTGGGTCTGTGAAATGTCTTAGACCAGGTCTTCCTATCAGCAAATAATCAATGCGAGACCAGGATTTATGTGCCTCTGAAAAAAAAGTAAATTCCCGCCCCTCTGGGTTGGACAACCTCCAGATGTCTATGAGATCAGCATCCTTCATCAGATTTTCCAATCTCCTATTTCCCGCCCCTTGTGTGGTGTGGGGTGTCCCGTGTCTCCTCCTATCCTCCAAAGGGTGAACTACAGTGTTCATGTCTCCCCCAACAAGTCTCTTTTCTACTAGATCCTGTGAGATTTTGTGACTAAGAGACTAAAAAAATATCCTGTCCATTTCATTAGGCCCATAGATATTATATAGGCTAAGATCACCCCCAGGGGATGTGAGATGCAGATGGGATACTCTACCCTTGTCATCGTGATCGTGCTCAAGAACCATGTATGGAATGCCTTTCCTTAACAAAGCAATCACCCCTGCTTTTTTCTCCTTTGCCCCCGAACCATAAACGTCCCCCACCCACAGGCGTTTCATACGCGCTAAATCCTGACTGGTCAGGTGTGTTTCCTGCAACAGTGCCACATCAGCTTTCAGTCGCTTGAGGTGTCTCAACACCATCATTCGTTTAGTGGGTGATTTTAACCCTTTGACATTCCGCGTTATGATTTTTAGTGGATTAGCCATGAAAAAAACACTATCACAGGATTGCGTCTTCATCTCGGGGGTAGTGGGGGCGACACCAGGAATCCCCTCTGTGGGAACAACAATTGTACTTTCATGTAAAAACAAAGTATTAACTAACTTCCTTACAAACAGTAAAACCCTATAGATGCCTCCCGAGTAGAGGTCGCCCAGGGCAATCAGACCCCCCCCGTCGTCGGTGGAATCCTAGGACGGGAGGACGCCAAACCGCCCCGGCCAAGCCCCACCCCGGAGACATTCCTACTAACTAGTTTCATCTTGTAAATTCTGACTCCACTTTTTTCCGGCAGAACAATACACATGTTAAGACTAGGAGCTGCCTGCTACGCACATTTCTGAGGCAGCAGCTGTTATATATAGCGATGAAAAAATATAGCGCAATGTTATAATGACTACATTTTCAGAACTCTATGACTGAAACTATGCCTGTCCGTTAACTTCGCGGAATATGTCCAGGATATCCCAAAACACACATAGAATTATACTAGGTCATGGATCAGCATTAAAGCGCCCTTAGTTAGGCCGTATTATTACCATTATTACCATTTATTGTGCAGCCATCTTTTAACCAGTTTATTATCGAGCGCTATAGTTTCAACACAGTAATAGGCTCTACTTCTTCAGATCTCGTGAGATCAGAGATCCGCGAAACCAGATATGGGAGGTTAACCCTCCATGTTCCGGTGGAAAGTTAAAATTTAACTCCTTCTGGTGAGTACAAGGGCAATGTGACTAGTCAACGGTCCGTCCGTGTCACCAAATAGCCAGGAGCAAGTCTCCTCCTAAATAACAGGCCAAACTGCGTTTTAAAGTAGTCAGCAGTGCTTCTCACCTTATCCCCCTGCGGAATCAAAGCTGGTTCTCCGATTGGAGGGGGGATATGTCTGGCTTCTGCGGTCTGCGAGCTGGACGTTGCGGTCTTGGGAGAGGAGAGCTTGGGAATTCAATTGCTGGCAATTGCGTAGGGGATGGAAAAAGAGCCTTGAGGTTTCGCAGCGCCTCACCCGGGCAGTCGAATGACCTTTGTGTGCCGTCCGGTAAGGTGACCCTCAGGATAGCGGGAAACAATAGCGCAAATCGGATATTTTGTTGAAATAGCGCTGTACAAACGGGCGTAAATGCCCTTCTCCTTCTAGTTACCTCCGCGGAGAAATCTGCGAAGACTAGGATTTTGTGGTCCCGCACTAGCAAACTCCCCCCTTGCTGTTTACAGGCCCTCAATAGCAAGGCTTTATCGGCATAGTTTAAGTATTTTACTATTACTTGTCGGGGCCTAGCTTTCCAGGATGTCGATTTCTGAGGTCCTAGAGAGGTTCTCTCGGTAGGTGCGGGGGGTGCGGGCTCCACTCTGTGCGCCCTCTCCACTTTACATGGGTTTTTGCTCCCCAACATTTGCGGCAGTTCAACTTCACAGATAGTTATGAGCTCCCTTGCTGGAATAGATTCGGGAAGCCCAATAATGCGGAGATTGCTCCGCCTGGAGCAGTTCTCCAGGTCTTCCAATTTCGCCCATAATTTGACGTTTTCATCCACTATTTGTGAGAGGTGGTTTTTCACAATCTCATTGTCTGCCTCCACTGCAGCGAGTCTAGTTTCTAGTTCTCCCAATCTCTCCGAATGTTGACTAACCTCCGTCTGGAGTGCTGTGAGCGTTTGAGCCACTGTGGAAGATAATGCCTCCTGCAGATCTGGAATAATTCTGGTGGCCACTTCTATGCCTAATGTCTTGTAGTCAATGGTCTGGTGAACATCGTTGAGGTGATCATCCGACAGTTGTCCCTCATGGCTGCCACGAGAATCCGCATCCTCGTGGTTTGTCTGCTGCGGCACCATCTTTGTTAGTTCAGGAGGCCTGTCGGTCTTCACTTGGTTGCGCTTTGACTTGCTCCCCATCTTGATTAAATATCCTTCCATAGACTGGAGCTCTGTTGAAGGGTCACGTCTGCCCGGTAGGCTATTGTAGTTAGCCACCGGGGATTGTAGGGGAGTGGTTATTTGCTGCTTCAAGTGCCGAGCCGCTCCTACATGCGACCGCTCATGCCGGCGCCGGAACCGGAAATCCCTGGACAAGTTTAATAGTGTCTTGCAAAGGATAGATTTTGTTCTGGGGTGGAATTCAATTGCCAAAATAGCAATACCATAAATCAGTGGTTTCAGCTGTGGCTGGCCAAGTTTAATAGTGTCCTGCAAAGGAGAGATTTTGTTTTGGGGTGAAATTCAATTGCCAAAATAGCAATACCATAAATCAGTGGTTTCAGCTGTGGCTGGCCAAGTTTAATAGTGTCCAGCAAAAGATAGATTTTGTTCTGGGGTGAAATTCAATTGCCAAAATAGCAATACCATAAATCAGTGGTTTCAGCTGTGGCTGGCCAAGTTTACTAGTGTCCGGCAAAGGATAGATTTTTTTCTGGGGTGAAATTCAATTGCCAAAATAGCAATACCCTGAATCTGGTGTTCCAGCTGTTGCAGGCCAAGTGTTAATAAGTCCGTAAAAGGGTATATTACACTCAAGGTGTATATACAAGTGCTGGGAGGGTCATCCTCAATAACTTCACACGCTACCGTGCATCTCCTATTGTATTTCTGTCCGTTAAAGGGTATATTACATAAAGTGTTATAATACAATTGCTGAAGGCATAATCCTACATATTTTTTCACACGCTACTGTGCATCTCCAAGTGTAAATCTGTCCATAAAAGGATACCTTTCATCCAGGGCCTAAATTCTAGCCCTACAATTGATATTCCCCTAAATCAGTGGTTACTGCTGTGCCTGGATTAATGTAATATGGTACATAAATAAATAGGCAGATAGTGTTAGGTGCCTGTAAAAAAAGGCCTGAATTTGAAATCAATACATTGGGCCAAATTTTTTTTTCTTATTGTGGTGCTTGGTGAACGGTAACAATGAGAAAAAGGTAACAATGAGAAAAACATCTAGTAAGGGAAGCGGATGCGGTTGTGGTGGTGTTAGTGGACCCTCTGGTGCTGGGAGAGGATGTGGCCATTCTGCCACAGCCACACGTCCTAGTGAACCAACTACCTTAGGTTCCAGTACCCGCCAGAATTTACAGCGATATTTGGTGGGGCCCAATGCCGTTCTAAGGATGGTAAGGCCTGAGCAGGTACAGGCACTAGTCAATTGGGTGGCCGACAGTGGATCCAGCACGTTCACAACATTATCTCCCACCCAGTCTTCTGCAGAAAAAGCGCACAGGTGGCGCCTGAAAACCAAGCCTATTAGTCTGTCACATCACCCCCATGCATATCAGGGAAACTGTCAGAGCCTCAAGTTATGCAGCAGTCTCTTATGCTGTTTGAAGACTCTGCTGGCAGGGTTTCCCAAGGGAATCCACCTAGCCCTTCCCAAGTGGTAGAAGACATAAAATGCACTGATGCACAACCACTGATGTTTCCTGATGATGAGGACATGGGAATACCACCTTATTGGAGTCCGCACGTCTCTGATGATGACGAAACACAGGTGCCAACTGCTGCGTCTTTCTGCCGTGTGCAGACCGAACAGGAGGTCAGGGAGGAAGACTGTGTGGAAGACGATGCAGGGGACGATGAGGTCCTAGACCCCACATGGATTGAAGGTCGTGCCACTGACTTTCATAGTTCAGAGGAAGAGGCAGTGGTGAGACCGAGCCAACAGCGTAGCAAAAGAGGGAGCAGGGGGCAAAAGCAGAACAGCCGCGGCCAAGAGAGTTTGCCTGCTACTGGCCACCGCCACCAGGGACCAAGCACCCCAAAGGCAGCTTCAAGGAGTTCCCTGGCATGTCACTTCTTTAAACAATGTGCTGACGACAAGACCCGGGTGGTTTGCACGCTGTGCCATCAAAGCCTGAAGCGAGGCATTAACGTTCTGAACCTTAGCACAACCTGCATGACCAGGCATCTACATGCAAAGCATTAACTGCAGTGGAGTAAACACCTTAAAAACAAGGAACTCACTCTGGCTCCCCCTGCTCCCTCTTCTGCTGCTGCCTTGGCCACTTCCTCCGCCTCTGGAGGAATGTTGGCACCTGCCGCCCACCAAACAGAGGATGTGCCACCAACAACACCACCTGCGTCACCAAGCATCTCCACCATGTCACACGGCAGCGTTCAGCTCTCCATCTCACAAACCTTGGAGAGAAAGCGTAAATTCCCACCTAGCCACCCTCGAGCCCTGGGCCTGAATGCCAGCATTTCTAAACTACTGGCCTTTGAAATGCTGTCATTCAGGCTGGTGGACACAGACAGCTTCAAACAGCTGATGGCGATGGCTGTTCCACAGTATTTTGTTCCCAGCCACCACTAATTCTCCAAGACAGCTGTGCCTTCCCTGCACAACCAAGTATCCGATAAAATCAAGTGTGCACTGCGCAACTCCATCTGTGGCAAGTTCCACCTAACCACAGATATGTGGACCAGTAAGCACGGCCAGGGACGCTATATCTCCCTAACTGCACACAGGATCGCAGGGCATCATTCTTTGCCTCTTGTAGCCTCCTCCTCCTACTCGGCTTCCTCGGCGGGCCTCAAGCCCAGCCTGGTGGTGTGCGATAATGGGCGAAATCTCGTCACAGCGCTGGGACTAGCCGGTTTGACACACATCCCTTGCCTGGCGCATGTGCTAAATTTCGTGGTGCAGAAGTTCATTCACAACTACCCCGACATGTCAGAGCTGTTGCATAAAGTGCGGGCCGTCTGTGCGCGCTTCCGGCGTTCACATCCTGCCGCAGCTCGCCTGTCTGCGCTACAGCGTAACTTCGGCTTTCCCGCTCACCGGCTCATGTGCGACGTGACCACCAGGTGGAACTCCACCTTGCACATGCTGGCCAGACTGTGCGAGCAGCAGCAGGCGATAGTGGAGTTTTTAGCTGCAGCACGCACGGGTGAGTCGCTCGGCGGAAAAGCACCACTTCACCACCAATGACTGGGTCTCCATGCGAGACCTGTGTGCCCTGTTGCGCTGTTTCGAGTACTCCACCAACATGGCCAGTG
Organism: Bufotes viridis; assembly: GCA_033119425.1. NCBI lineage: Eukaryota > Metazoa > Chordata > Amphibia > Anura > Bufonidae > Bufotes > Bufotes viridis. Next base: position 118,299,695 of record CM065594.1, read on the forward strand.
GCGATGACGCTGTTATCAGCGTTACAATACCACTTCTTCTTGAGAAAACGCTTAGGGCGTCGATGGAAGAGGAGGTGGCCCAGGAGGAGGAGGGGGTCATTTTTAGCACTTTCAGGCCAGTCTGTTAGAAGTGCCTCAGAGGGAGGTTTTTTGCAACAGCAAAGGCCAGGTACAAATGTGGCCAGCCAGGGCCCACTACTGGAGGACGAGGAGGATGCGGAGGAGGTGGAGGAGGATAAGGATGAAGCAGGTTCACAGCGGGGTGGCACCCAACACAGCTCAGACCCATCACTGGTGCGTGGCTGGGGTGATACGGAGGACGATGACGGTACGCCTCCCACAGAGGACAGCTTGTCCTTATCTCTGGGCAGCCCGGCACACATGAGCGACTACATGCTGCAGTGCCTGCGCAACAACAGCAGAGTTGCCCACATTTTAACGTGTGCAGAAAAGACATTTATAACTGCCCCCCCCCCCCTCAACCATGTATTCTTCTACTCCAGGGCACTTCTTTATTGAATCCTCATTTTTTTAACTTTACCATTATGTTATCATGGGGGACTTCAACTAGCCAGATATAGACTGGGAAACTGAAAGCTGTACATCCCAAAAAGGAAACAGGTTCTTGACAATAGCCAAAGACAATTTCCTTTCCCAACTGGTTCAGGACCCCACTAGAGGGATGGCCATACTGGACTTAGTATTAACCAATAGACCTGATAGAACAACAGATGTGCAGGTTGGGGGACACCTGGGAAATAGTGACCATAAAGTTATAACCTTCCAATTATCCTTCAAACGAGAGTTTCTAAAGGGAGGAACAAAAATACCAAACTTCAAAAAAGCAAAATTTAGCCAACTAAGCGAGGCCATAGGCCTAACTAACTGGGACAAAGTCCTCAAAAATGAAAATACAACCATAAAATGGGAGAGTTTTAAAAGCATTGTAACATCTAATTGTGAGAGGTACATACCTTATAGTAATAAAAGGCTAAGGAACAATAAGAAACCAATGTGTATAAATGGAACCGTAAAGAAAGCAATAAATGACAAAAAGAAAGCATATAAATCAATAAAACAGGAGGGGAGTCAGGAAGCACTGATAAACTATGAGGGAAAAAAATAGAATATGTAAAAAACGAATAAAATTTGCCAAACTAGAGACCGAGAGATTAATTGCCAAAGAGAGTAAAACTAATGGCCCTTTCACACTGGCATTTTTGTTTTCCGGCATAGAGATCCGTCGTCGGGTCTCTATGCCGGAAAAATCCTGATCAGGATCATCCCCATGCATTCTGAATGGAGAGAAATCCGTTCAGGATGCATCAGGATGACTTCAGTTCAGGACCGGAACGTTTTTTGGACGCAGCAAATACCGCAGCATGCTGCGCTTTTTGTTCTGTCCAAAAATCCGGAACACTTGCCGCAAGGCCGGATCCGGAATTAATGCCCATTGAAAGGCATTAATCCGATCCGACCTTAAGCTAAACGTCGCTTCGGCGCATTGCCGGATCCGACATTTAGCTTTTTCTGACTGGTTACTATGGCAGCCAGGACGCTAAAGTCCTGGTTACCATGGTAAAATGTAGCGGGGGAGCGGCATACTTACATTCCGTGCGGCTCCCGGGACGCTCCAGGATGACGTCAGGGCGCCCCAGTGCATAGATCACGTGATCGCATGGATCATGTGATCCATGCGCATGGGGCGCTCTGACGTCATTCTGGAGCGCCCCGGCAGCCGCACGGATGGTAAGTATACCGCTCCCCTGCTCCCCGCTCCTACTATGGCAACCAGGACGCTAGTAGCGTCCTGGCTGCCATAGTAACCTGAAAGCAATTCGAAGACTGATCAGGATCCTGATCAGTCTTCTAATGCTTCAGGCGACTTGCGTTCTGACGGATCCGGCGGGACGGAAGTGCCTGCCGGATCCTCAGAACGCAAGTGTGAAAGGACCCTAACCCTAAAATGTTCTTCAATTATACAGGGAGTGCAGAATTATTAGGCAAATGAGTATTTTAACCACATCATCCTCTTTATGCATGTTGTCTTACTCCAAGCTGTATAGGCTCGAAAGCCTACTACCAATTAAGCATATTAGGTGATGTGCATCTCTGTAATGAGAAGGGGTGTGGTCTAATGACATCAACACCCTATATCAGGTGTGTATAATTATTAGGCAACTTCCTTTCCTTTGGCAAAATGGGTCAAAAGAAGGACTTGACAGGCTCAGAAAAGTAAAAAATAGTGAGATATCTTGCAGAGGGATGCAGCAGTCTTAAAATTGCAAAGCTTCTGAAGCGTGATCATCGAACAATCAAGCGTTTCATTCAAAATAGTCAACAGGGTCGCAAGAAGCGTGTGGAAAAACCAAGGCGCAAAATAACTGCCCATGAACTGAGAAAAGTCAAGCGTGCAGCTGTCAAGATGCCACTTGCCACCAGTTTGGCCATATTTCAGAGCTGCAACATCACTGGAGTGCCCAAAAGCACAAGGTGTGCAATACTCAGAGACATGGCCAAGGTAAGAAAGGCTGAAAGACGACCACCACTGAACAAGACACACAAGCTGAAACGTCAAGACTGGGCCAAGAAATATCTCAAGACTGATTTTTCTAAGGTTTTATGGACTGATGAAATGAGAGTGAGTCTTGATGGGCCAGATGGATGGGCCCGTGGCTGGATTGGTAAAGGGCAGAGAGCTCCAGTCCGACTCAGACGCCAGCAAGGTGGAGGTGGAGTACTGGTTTGGGCTGGTATCATCAAAGATGAGCTTGTGGGTCCTTTTCGGGTTGAGGATGGAGTCAAGCTCAACTCCCAGTCCTACTGCCAGTTTCTGGAAGACACCTTCTTCAAGCAGTGGTACAGGAAGAAGTCTGCATCCTTCAAGAAAAACATGATTTTCATGCAGGACAATGCTCCATCACACGCGTCCAAGTACTCCACAGCGTGGCTGGCAAGAAAGGGTATAAAAGAAGAAAATCTAATGACATGGCCTCCTTGTTCACCTGATCTGAACCCCATTGAGAACCTGTGGTCCATCATCAAATGTGAGATTTACAAGGAGGGAAAACAGTACACCTCTCTGAACAGTGTCTGGGAGGCTGTGGTTGCTGCTGCACGCAATGTTGATGGTGAACAGATCAAAACACTGACAGAATCCATGGATGGCAGGCTTTTGAGTGTCCTTGCAAAGAAAGGTGGCTATATTGGTCACTGATTTGTTTTTGTTTTGTTTTTGAATGTCAGAAATGTATATTTGTGAATGTTGAGATGTTATATTGGTTTCACTGGTAAAAATAAATAATTGAAATGGGTATATATTTGTTTTTTGTTAAGTTGCCTAATAATTATGCACAGTAATAGTCACCTGCACACACAGATATCCCCCTAAAATAGCTAAAACTAAAAACAAACTAAAAACTACTTCCAAAAATATTCAGCTTTGATATTAATGAGTTTTTTGGGTTCATTGAGAACATGGTTGTTGTTCAATAATAAAATTAATCCTCAAAAATACAACTTGCCTAATAATTCTGCACTCCCTGTATAAATAGTAAATAATATAAATCTGAAGGAGTCGGCCCTCTACATAGCAATGATGGGGGTGTTGCAGAGAGCGACGAGGATAAAGCAAAACTATTAAATATTTTTTTCTCCACTATATTCACTGAGGAAAATAAACTGTCAGATGAAATGCAGAATGTAAAAGTAAATCCCCCATTAAAAGTGCCCTGTCTGACCCAGGAAGAAATACAACAGCGACTTAAAAAGATTAAAATAGACAAATCGCCAGGACCGGATGGCATACACCCCCGTATCCTAAGGGAATTAAGTGATCTCATAGCCAGACCATTATTTCTGATATTTACGGACTCTATAATAACAGGGAATGTTCCACAGGATTGGCGCATAGCAAATGTGGTGCCAATATTCAAAAAGGGTCCAAAAACAGAGCCTGGAAATTATAGGCCGGTAAGTTTAACATCTATTGTTGGTAAACTGTTTGAAGGGTTTCTAAGAGATGCTATTTTGGAGTATCTCAATGAAAATAAGCAAATAACGCCATATCAGCATGGCTTCATGAGGGATCGGTCATGCCAAACGAATTTAATCAGCTTCTATGAGGAGGTAAGTTCTAGACTTGACAGCGGCGAATCAATGGATGTCGTATATCTGGACTTCTCCAAAGCATTTGACACCGTACCTCATAAAAGGTTAGTATATAAAATGAGGATGCTCGGACTGGGAGAAAATGTCTGTATGTGGGTAAGTAACTGGCTGAGTGACAGAAAACAGAGGGTGGTTATTAACGGTAGATACTCAGATTGGGTCACTGTAACTAGTGGGGTACCTCAGGGGTCAGTATTGGGCCCTATTCTCTTCAATATATTTATTAATGATCTTGTAGAAGGCCTGCACAGTAAAATATCTATTTTTGCAGATGACACTAAACTGTGTAAAGTAATTAACACTGAAGAGGACAGTTTTCTGCTACAGAGGGATCTGGATAGATTGGAGGCTTGGGCAGAAAATGGCAGATGAGGTTTAACACTGACAAATGTAAAGTTATGCACATGGGAAGGAATAATGCAAGTCACCCGTACATATTAAATGGTAAAACACTCGCAACACTGACATGGAAAAGGATCTAGGAATTTTAATAAACAGCAAATTAAGCTGCAAAAACCAGTGTCAGGCAGCTACTGCCAAGGCCAATAAGATAATGGGTTGCATCAAAAGGGCATAGACGCCCGTGATGAGAACATAGTCCTACCACTTTACAAATCACTAGTCAGACCACACATGGAGTACTGTGTACAGTTCTGGGCTCCTGTGAACAAGACAGACATAGCAGAGCTGGAGAGGGTTCAGAGGAGGGCAACTAAAGTAATAACTGGAATGAGGGATCTACAGTACCCTGAAAGGTTATCAAAATTAGGGTTATTCACTTTAGAAAAAGACGACTGAGGGGAGATCTAATAACTATGTATAAATATATCAGGGGTCAGTACAGAGATCTGTCCCATCATCTATTTATCCCCAGGACTGTGACTGTGACAAGGGGACATCCTCTGCGTCTGGAGGAAAGAAGGTTTGTACACAAACATAGAAAAGGATTCTTCACTGTAAGAGCAGTGAGACTATGGAACTCTCTGCCTGAGGAGGTGGTGATGGTGAGTACAATAAAAGAATTCAAGAGGGGACTGGATTTATTTCTGGATTGTAATAATATTACAGGCTACAGCTACTAGAGAGGGGTCGTCGATCCAGGGAGTTATTCTGATTGCCTGATTGGAGTCGGAAAGGAATTTTTTTCCCCTTAAGTGGGGAAAATTGGCTTCTGCCTCACAGGGGTTTTTTGCCTTTCTCTGGATCAACTTGTAGGAAACAGGCCGAACTGGATGGACAAATGTCTTTTTTCGGTCTTATATACTATGTTACTATGTTACCATGATCTTGCGGTGCAACCCAAAGTTGAATGAACCTCTCCTCAATCTGGGTGCCAGGGCCTAAATAACTGAAAGTGGCCTGTTACAATGGTGGGTGACATGAAGCCTGAACCTCTGCCATGTGACCTCTCTCCTCTGTCTGGGTGCCGTGGGCTAAATATCTGGAAGTGGCCTTATCCAGTGGTGGGTGATATGATGCATGATTCTCTGCTGTGGGACCTCTCTCCTCTGTCTGGGTGCTGGGGCCTAAATAACTGAAAGTGGCCTTCTCCAGTGGTGGGTGATATGACGCATGATTCTCTGCTGTGGGACCTCTCTCCTCTGTCTGGGTGCTGGGGCCTAAATAACTTAAAGTGGCCTTCTCCAGTGGTGGGTAATATGACGCATGATTCTCTGCTGTGGGAACTCTCTCCTCTGTCTAGGTGCTGGGGCCTAAATAACTGAAAGTGGCCTTCTCCAGTGGTGGGTGATATGACGCCATATTCCATGCTGTGGGACCTCTCTCCTCTGTCTGGGTGCCATGGCCCAAATAACTGAAAGTGGCCTTCTCCAGTGGTGGGTGATATGACGCCTTATTCCTTGCTGTGGGACCTCTCTCCTCTGTCTGGGTGCTGGGGCCTAAATAACTGAAAGTGGCCTTCTCCAGTGGTGGGTGATATGATGCCTGATTCCTTGCTGTGGGACCTCTCTCCTCTGTCTGGGTGCTGGGGCCTAAATAACTGAAAGTGGCCTTCTCCAGTGGTGGGTGATATGACGCCTGATTCCTTGCTGTGGGACCTCTCTCCTCTGTCTGGGTGCTGGGGCCTAAATAACTGAAAGTGGCCTTCTCCAGTGGTGGGTGATATGACGCCTTGATTCCTTGCTGTGGGACCTCTCTCCTCTGTCTGGGTGCTGGGGCCTAAATAACTGAAAGTGGCCTTCTCCAGTGGTGGGTGATATGACGCATGATTCCTCTGCTGTGGGACCTCTCTCCTCTGTCTGGGTGCTGGGGCCTAAATAACTGAAAGTGGCCTTCTCCAGTGGTGGGTGATATGACGCATGATTCTCTGCTGTGGGACCTCTCTCCTCTGTCTGGGTGCTGGGGTCTAAATAACTGAAAGTGGCCTTCTCCAGTGGTGGGTGATATGACGCCTTGTTCCTTGCTGTGGGACCTCTCTCCTCTGTCTGGGTGCTGGGGCCTAAATAACTGAAAGTGGCCTTCTCCAGTGGTGGGTGATATGACTCATGATTCTCTGCTATGGGACCTCTCTCCAATTGATATTGGTTAATTTTTATTCATTTTATTTTATTTTAATACATTTCTCTATCCGCATTTGTTTGCAGGGCATTTACCTACATTTCGCTGCCTTTTGCAACCCTCTAGCCCTTTCCTTGACTATTTTACAGCCTTTTTAGTGCCCAAAAGTTCGGGTCCCCACTGACTTCAATGGGGTTCGGGATGAAGTTCGGGTCGAGTTCGGATCCCGAACCCGAACATTTTCGGGAAGTTCAGCCGAACTTCTCGAACCCGAATATCCAGGTGTTCGCTTAACTCTATTTACTTTTATTTTACTTTTTAACCAGTGTCTCCTGCAGGTCGTTCATTGGATCCAGCAGGAAGGAGAAGAATAAGGCACCGTCTACATGGCAGGTTTTACTGAAGAATTTTGGAGCAGACAGTTGAGCCGAAATTCCTCCGGAAACCTGCTGGTTGTCTTGTCCTTTCTGCCTCCCATACGTTTCAACAACGCCTACCATAAAATTATAATATTGGCCCTAAGAATATAGCATTATTTTTTCCACATTATTTAAAAAAATTAAATTGTCATCAAACCTCAAATTGGTAGATGTAGGAAAAAACAAAACCTTATATAACTGCATTGAAGAGAAACTAAATAAAATTGATGTAACGAGAAGAAAAAAAAAAAAAAAGTGTCCTCACCAATTGTCTGTAATAAGCGTACGCCCAAATGGCGTAGTCATGATGCATTTCTGGACTGCTTTTCTTAATAGATATCAATGGGAAAATAGTTTTTTGACACAGACCTGTTGTTTTCAAAGTTGTGATGACTGCACGTAAATCATGTCTTATTGCTGCTGACCGCTTTGTATAGTTGAGTAGCCACTTACAGTATATGTTTAACATATTCTATCACAGGTGTCACTATCTTAACCCTTTCAGTACCGGGCCACTTTTCACCTTAAATCCCAGGCTGATTTTTGCAAATCTGACATGTCACTTTATGTGGTAATAACTTTGGAACGTTTTTACTTATCCAGACCATTCTGAGATTGTTTTCGCGTGACACATTGCACTTCATGACCGTGGTAAATTTGAGTCAATATATTTCACCTTTATTTATTAACCACTTCAGCCCCCCTAGCTTAAACACGCTTAATGACCAGGCCACTTTTTACAATTCCGCACTACACTACTTTCACCGTTTATTGCTCCGTCATACAACTTACCACCCAAATGAATTTTACCTCCTTTTCTTCTCACTAATAGAGCTTTCATTTGGTGCTATTTCATTGTTGCTGACATTTTTACTTTTTTTGCTATTAATACAAATTTAACGAAATTTTTGCAAAAAAATGACATTTTTCACTTTCTGTTGTAAAATTTTTAAAAAAAAACTACATTTCTATATAAATTTTTCTCTAAATTTATTGTTCTACATGTCTTTGATAAAAAAAAGTCCAATAAGTGTATATTTATTGGTTTGGGTAAAAGTTATAGCGTTTACAAACTATGGTGCAAAAAAGTGAATTTCGGCATTTTGAAGCAGCTCTGACTTTCTGAGCACCTGTCATGTTTCTTCAGGTGCTAGAATGTCAGGAAAGTATAAATACCCCCAAATCACACCATTTTAGAAAGAAGACACCCCAAAGTATTCGCGGAGGGGCATGGTGAGTTCATGTATCATTTCATTTTTTCACAAGTTAGCGGAAAATGACACTTTCTGAGAAAAAAAAAAAAAAAAAGTTTCAATTTCTGCTAACTTCTGGCAAAAAAAAAGAAATCTCAGACGGACTCACTATGCCCCTCAGTGAATACCTTGGGGTGTCTACTTTCCAAAATGGGGTCATTTGTGGGGTGTTTGTACTGTTCTGGCATTTTGGGCGGGGCTAAATTGTGAGCCGCCATGTAAAACCTAAAGGTACTCGTTGGAATTTGGGCCCCTTTGCGCACCCAGGCTGCAAAAAGTGTCACTTATGTGGTATCGCCGTACTCAGGAGAAGTAGGGCAATGTGTTTTAGGGTGTATTTTTACATATACCCATGTTGGAGTGAGAGAAATATCTCTGTAAACTGACAACTTTGTATAAAAATTTTTAAAAGTTGTCGTTTACAGAGATATTTTTCACACACAGTATAGGTATATATAAAAATACACCCCAAAGCACATTGCCCTACTTCTCCTGAGTACGGCGATACCACATGTGTGCCACTTTTGCAGCCTGGGTGCAAAGGGCCCTAAAACCAATGAGTACCTTTAGGATTTCACAGGGCATTTTTACGCATTTGGATTCCAGACTTCTTCTCACGCTTTAGGGGCCCCTAAAATGCCAGGACAGTATAAATACCCCACATGTGACCCCATTTTGGAAAGAAGACACCCCAAGGTATTCCGTGAGGGGCATGGCGAGTTCATGTAAAATTTTATTTTTGTCACAAGTTAGTGGAATATGAGACTTTGTAAAAAACAAAATAAAAAAAAAAATATATCAATTTCCGCTAACTTGTGCCAAAAATAAAAATTCTGTGAACTCGCCATGCCCCTCACGGAATACCTTGGGGTGTCTTCTTTCCAAAATGGGGTCACATGTGGGGTATTTATACTGACCTGGCATTTTAGGGGCCCCTAAAGCGTGAGAATCCAAATGCGTAAAAATGGCCTGTGAAATCCTAAAGGTACTCATTGGTTTAGGGCCTTTGCGCACCTTGGCTGCAAAAAGTGCCACATGCGGTATCGCCGTACTCAGGAGAAGTAGGGCAATGTGTTTTGGGGTGTATTTTTACATATACCCATGCTGCGTGTGAGAAATATTGCTGTAAACGACAACTTTTTACATTTTTATTCAAAGTTGTCAATTTACAGAGATATTTCTCACACAAAGTATGGGTATATGTAAAAATACACCCCAAAACACATTGCCCGACTTCTCCTGAGTACGGCGATACCACATGTGTGCCACTTTTGCAGCCAAGATGCGCAAAGGGGCCCTAAAACCAATGAGTACCTTTTAGGAGGGCATTTTTACGCATTTTCTTCTCACGCTTTAGGGCCCCTAAAATGCCAGGGCAGTATAAATACCCCACATGTGACCCCATTTTGGAAAGAAGACACCCCAAGGTATTCTGTGAGGGGCATGGCGAGTTCATAGAAGATTTTTTTGGCACAAGTTAGCGGAAATTGATTTTTTATTGTTTTTCTCATAAAGTCTACCTTTCTGCTAACTTTTGACAAAAGTTAAATTTTCATGGACTCACTATGCCCCTCAGCGAATACCTTGGGGTGTCTTCTTTCCAAAATGGGGTCATTTGTGGGGTGTTTGTACTGTTCTGGCATTTTGGGTGGGGCTAAATTGTGAGCAGCCATATAAAACCTAAAGGTACTCGTTGGAATTTGGGCCCCTTTGCGCACCCGGGCTGCAAAAAGTGTCACTCATGTGGTATCGCCGTACTCAGGAGAAGTAGGGCGATGTGTTTTGGGGTGTATTTTTACATATACCCATACTTTGTGTGAGAAATATCTCTGTAAATTGACAACTTTGAATAAAAAATGTAAAAAGTTGTCGTTTACAGTGATATTTCTCTACGCAGCATGGGTATATGTAAAAATACACCCCAAAACACATTGCCCTACTTCTCCTGAGTACGGCGATACCACATGAGTGACACTTTTTGCAGCCAAGATGCGCAAAGGGCCCTAAAACCAATGAGTACCTTTAGGATTTCACAGGCCATTTTTACGCATTTGGATTCTCACGCTTTAGGACCCCTAAAATGCCAGGGCAGTATAAATACCCCACAAGTGACCCCATTGTGGAAAGAAGACACCCCAAGGTATTCTGTGAGGGGCATGGCGAGTTCACAGAAAAAAAAATTTGGCACAAGTTAGCGGAAATTGATTTATTTTTTTTTTTACAGTCTCATATTTCACTAACTTGTGACAAAAATAAAATTTTGCATGAACTCACCATACCCCTCACGGAATACCTTGGGGTGTCTTCTTTCTAAAATGGGGTCACATGTAAGGTGTTTGTACTGCCCTGGCATTTTAGGGTCTCCGCAATCATTACACGTATGGCCAGCATTAGGAGTTTCTGCGATTCTCCGTATATTGAGCATACGGGTAATGAGATTTTTTCCCGTTCAGTCTCTGCGCTGAAAAGAAAAAAATGAACGGCACAGATTTCCTCATTCGCATCGATCAATGTGGATGAAAAATCTCTGCCAAAAATGTGCAAAAAAACAAAACGGCACAGATTTCCTCATTCGCATCGATCAATGTGGATGAATAAATCTCTGCCAAAAATGTGCAAAAAAAAGTAGTAAGGCCCCATTCACACGTCCGCTAAAAATGTCCGCATCTATTCCGCAATTCTGCGGAATAGATGCGGACCCATTCAGTGTGAATGGGGCTGGCGGTGATGCGGAGAGCACACTATGCGCTCGCCGCATCAGCATTTGCGGAGCTGCGGCCGCAAACTTCCGGGTTTCGGCCCCCAAGCATCCGGCCGCAGCTCCGCAAAAGATAGAGCATGTCCTATTCTTGTCCGCAATTGCGGACAAGAAAAGGCATTTTCTATATAGTTCTGGCAATGTGCGGATCCGCAAAATGCGGAAAGCACATTGCTGGTGTCCGTGTTTTGCGGATCCGTGGATCCATGGATCCGCAAAACACATACGGACGTCTGAATGAGCCTTACAGTGGGGTAATTAGTGTCAGGGGGTGACATGGGGTGATCGGGGGTAAATCAGGGGTTAATCAGTGACGGGGGTGGGGGTGGGGTGGATGGGTGGGGGGGTCTGTGTGGTGTTTTGGTGCACTTATAAAGTTTCTTTGGTGGTCCCAAGCAAAAGGGACCACCAAAGGAACGATCAGCAAGCATATCAGACGCTGTTAACAAAACAGCGTCTGATATGCCATTTTTTTAACTTCTACAGCCTGCCAGCGCACGATCAGCGCTGGCAGGCTGTAGCTTACCTTGTCCCCGACGTGATCCTGTGAACGCGCGCGCGTTCACAGGAAATCTCGCCTCTCGCGAGATGACGCGCGGGCGCGTCAAGGAGGAACAGACCGACCGCCCGCAGGACGCAATCCTGCGTGAGGCGGTCGGCAAGAGGTTAAATAATCCAAAATTACCAAAATTGTGTAAAAATTCACAAGTTTCTAAATTTGAATTTCTCTATTCTTAAGACAGATAGTAACCTCATAAAATGGTTATCATTCAACATTCCCCGTATGTCTTTTTTTTGGCATAATTTTGTTGATTTTCAACAAAATTTCCAAAACCTTTTTTTTTGCACCAATTCAGTTATAAAGTGATTATGAGGGGCTTACATAATGGAAACCACCCATAAACGACCCTTTTTTAGAAACTACACCCCTCAAATTATTTAACACTGATGTTGCAAAATTTGTTAACCCTTAAGGTGTTCCACAAGAATGAAAGGAAAATGGAGGTGAAATTTCAAAATGTCAATTTTTTGGTAGATTTTTTATGTTATTTTTTTTTCTTGCAAAAACAGCAAGGGTTAACAGCAAAATAAACCTCAATATATATTATTCTGATTCTGCAGTTTACATAAATACCCCATATGTGGTAGTAAACGTCTCTATTGGCATGTGGAACTGGTCAGAAGGAAAGGAGCGCCATATGGATTTTGGAGGCAGATTTTGCTAGAATGTTTTTTTAGGCACCATTTTGTATTTGAAGAGATCCTGATGTACCCCTACAGTGGAAACCCTCAAAAAGTGACCCCATTTTGGAAACTGCACCCCTTAAAGAATAAATTAAGGGGGTACTGAGCACTTTGACCCCTAAGTTTCTTCCTATAAAATGTTGCTTTAGCGCCAAATTTTTCATTTTCACAATGGGTAACAGGAGAAAAAGCACCCCATAATTTTTTACTTATTTTCTTCTGAATATGGCAACACCCCATATGTGGTGGTAAACAGCTCGGGGGGGGCACACGGCAGGACCCAGAACGGAAGGAGCAGCATATGGCTTTTGCAGCGCAGATTTTGATGGATAGGTTTATGGTTGCCATTGGTTTTTATTTTTTAAGTGATTGTCTTATGTGAGGGCTCTTTTTTTGTGGGATGAGATGACGGTTTGATTGGCACCATTTTACGGTACATACTTTTTGATCACTTGGTATTACACTTTTAGTGAGGCAAGGTGAAAAAAAATGGCTGTTTTGGCATAGTTTTTTTTTTAACAGCATTCACCTGAGGGTGTCATATAATGTGATATTTTTATAGAGCAGGTTGTTACAGACGCGGCAATACCTAATATGTCTATTATTTTTATGAAGTTTTACACAGTGAAATCATTTTATGGTTCAATCATAATTTTATTGAAACAAGTTTGGAATGAAATGCATACATCCAGATGTAACCAAGCAAGAGTCGAAAAGGTATTTTACACAGTGAAATCATTTTAGAACAGAATAAAGTCTTGTTTTTGTGTTGCGATTTTCTGAGAGCCCTATTTTTTTATTTTATGGGCGATTGTCTTAGGAAGGGGCTTATTTTTTGCGGGATGAGATGACAGTTTGATTGGTACCATTTTGGGGTACATAAGACTTTTTGATCACTTGGTATTATACTTTTTGTGAGGCAAGGTTTTTATTTATTCTTTTTTACGGTGTTCACCTGACGGGGTGGATCATGTGAAATTTTTATATAGCTGGTCGATCGATACGGACAAGTCGATACCAAATATGTCGACTTTTTTTAACTTTAAACTTTAAACTTTTTTTGTAAAGCATTTTTTTTAACTTCTTTTTCACTTTATTTTTTGTCCCACTCTGGAACTTCAACTTTTAGGGGTCTGATCCCCTTTACAATGCATTACAATGCATCTGTATTGTAATGCATTGGCTGTAATTGTATTACCAGTGTAATACACTTACAGCTCCCTGCCTGTGAGATCCAGGGGGCTGGATCTCACGGGAAGGCAGCCACGATGCCTAAGGAATATGCTTTTTTTTACATTGAAAATACGCTTTTCAATGAAAAAAATAGCAAAAATAAAATCTCCCCCATATATTTGGTATTGCCGCGTCCGTAATGACCCGGCCTACATAAATATCAGATAAATTATCCCCTATGTTGAATGCTTTAAAAATAAAAATAAAGACAGAATTGCTAATTTATTCTTAGTTGCACAAAAAAAAAAAAGTGATAACAAGCAATCAAAATACGCCATTTACTCCAAAATGATACCAATGAAAATACAAGTCGTCTCACAAAAATTAAGCCCTCACACAACTCCATAGAAATAAAAATAAAAAAGTTATGGGTCTTGGGAAGCGGCAATGCAAATACATTTTTTGGTTTTAAAAAAAGGGGTTTTATTGCAAAAAATGTAGTAATATGTAAAAAAAACTATATGTTTTTGGTATTGCTGTAATCGTACTGACCCAGAGAATAAAGATATTATGTTATTTATACCAAAAAATTAACGCCGTAAAACTTATAACGTAAAAACGCAGTGGCAGTATTGCTTTTTTCCCATCTCCCTCCCAGAAAGAGTTAATAAAAGTTAATCAGAAAGTTATGTGTACCCCAAAATGGCACCATTAAAAACTACAACTTGTCCCGCAAAAAATAAGCCCCCATAAAGCTATATAGACGGAAAAATAAAAAAGTTATAGGGGTTAAGCAAGCTCAGTGTATTATTTTGGGTTGAAGAGAAAAACGGTCCAGCTTCACTGAAAAAATACTTGAGGCTTTATTGAATCCCGTGCAGATAAAAACCAACATACAGCAATGCAAAAAATCGACCGATTTCGGATCACTATAAGTGCGGACCCCTAGTCATGATGTCATTATTTTGGGGTTGTACAATTTTAGACTGAAAAGGGAAGGGAGTACCTTGCAAAAGTATGGGAACCCAAGGAGATTTGAGTGCTCGGATAACTTTGACCGAGGTCTCAGACCCTAAATAGCCTGTAAGGGTTAAGGCTTGTACGCAATCGTTGTTAGGAGAGGCCAGGTGATGCAAATTTCAAAGCCTTATGAATACCCAGACTCCTCTAATCTTGTGCCAAAAAAACAGCAGCCATGGGTTCTTCTAAGCAGCTGCCTAAGGGTGCTTTCACACTTGCGTTTTTACTTTCCGACGTAGAGATCCGTCGTCTGGTCTCTACACCGGAAAGAAACTGATCAGGACTATCCCCATGCATTCTGAAAGGAGAGAAATTGTAAGTGTTCAGTATTGTAACGTTTTTTGGACGTTGACAAAACCGCAGCATGCTGCGGATTTGTCTCAGTCCAAAAATCCGGGAGACATGCCATAACGCCAGATCTGGAATTAATGCCCATTGAAGTGTATTAATCCGGATCCAGAGTTAAGCTAAACGTCATTTCGGCGCATCGCTGGATCCGACGTTTAGCTCTGCGTATGCGCAGCAGCAGTTCCAATCGGGGCCCCAGTGTAAGCTGGGGCTCCGATTGGTTACCATGGTAGCCAGGACGCTACTGAAGTCCTGGCTGCCATGGTAAGTACTCCGCAGCAGTGTACTTACCTGCGATGCAGCCCCCGGGCGCTCCTTCATGACGTCGCAGGTCCGGGCGGCACATTGATCTATGCGCCGCGGGGACCTGTGACGTCATGAAGGAGCGCCCGGCGGCCGCAGCGCAGGAAAGTACACTGCTGCGGAGTACCATGGCAGCCAGGACTTCAGTAGCGTCCTGGCTGCCATGGTAACCTGAAAGCATTTCGAAGACTGATCAGGATGCTTTCAGGCGACTTGCGTTCTGACGGATCCGGCGGGCCTGAAGTGCCTGCTGGATCCTCAGATTGCAAGTGTGAAAGCACCCTAACACAGATTTAAATGGTTGAGGTCCACAAAGCAGAAGACTATAAGAAAATAGCAGAGAATTTTCAGGTTGCCATTTCCTTAGCTTGAAATATAATTAAGAAATGGCACTTTACACGAACAGTGGAAGTCAAGAGAAGGTCTGGAAGATCAAGAAAATTTTCAGAGACAGCTGTACGTAGGATTGCTAAAAAGGCAAATCAGAACCACTGCTTGACTGCAAAAGACATTTAGCAGACTCTGGAGTTGTGGTATATTGATCTACTGTTCAGCAAAACATGCACAAATATGACCTTCGTTGAAGAGTTATCATAAAAGGTTTGTAAAAGAACATCTAAACAAGGCTGATGCATTTTGGAAATAAGTTCTGTGGACCAATGAGGTTAAAACAGAACACAACGAGCAAAGGTATGTTTGGAGTAAAAAGGGCACAGGGGAACATTTCATGGGTAGAGGGAAGAATGGATTCAATGAAGTTCCAGCAAATTCTGGAAGCAAACATAATACCAACTATAAAAAAAAACTGAAGTTGAAAAGAGGATGACTTCTTCAAATGGATAATGATCCTAAACACACCTCAAAATCCACAATAGACTACCTCAAAAGGCACAAGCTAAAGGTGTTACCATGGCCCTCACAGTCCCCTTATCTGAATATTATTGAAAATCTGTGAATAGACCTCAAAAGAGCAATGTATGCAAGATGGCCCAAGAATCTCACAGAACTTGAAGACTTTTCCAAGGAAGAATGGATGAAAATCCCTCAAACAAGAATTGAAAGACTCTTGGCTGGCCACAAAAAGTGTTTATAAGCTGTGATAAAGTTTTGCTTCGGGCCCTTTCCTTTTTTGATATTTTGAAAATGTAAAAGATGAAAACAAAACGTGAAAGATGAAAAATTTTTTTTTGCTTATAATATAAAGGGAATGTGTCATCTTTAACACTAGGCCTTTTGGAGATCATTTCATATTCAACTTTCTTAACTGTTCACAGTAATTTTGGCAAGGGGTGCTCAAACTTTTGCATGTCACTATATATACACCACCAGAGAGCAAAAATGAAACACCTGATTGGGTTTCAAAAGCTCTCTAATGTTCCTTTAAAGAGGACCTGTCACCTCTCCTGACATATCAATTTTAGTAACTACTTGCATTCCCCATGTAATAATTCTGGAGCATCTTTTCCTAGGACTCTATGTTGAGCCACTACTTTATTATTCATGCTAGAAGTTTACAAATAATGCTAGTTTCACACTTGCGTTCGTGAGATCCGGCAGGCTGTTCTGGCTGTATTTGCTAGGTTGCGGCTGGATCTTCACTGGTTCCTATTATAGTGAATGGGGCTAGACGCATCCATATAGCTTCCAGCAATGCCAGATACAGAGAGATCCGGCAGGTTATTCCCTGCCGGGATAGCTTGCCAGGTCTCATGGACTCTAGTGTGAAACTAGCCTAAATTGCCAGCAGTCTGCAGTAAGGCTGGGAACACACCTAAGCGTTTCTGAATCGCGCGTATGACGCGCGTTTTTGGATGCGCGTTTTTGCAACTAAGAAACGCGCATCATACGCGCGATTCAGTGATTCACCCCTATTTCAGCATGGCCCATAGGCGCGTTAAAACGCCCCAAAGAAGCTCATGCTGAAGCGACAGCGTTTGGCGTTTTTCAGCGCGTTCAAACGCGCTGTAAAACGCACAAATGTGAACCATGCCCATAGGGAAGCATGGCTTTTCACATGTTGTGCGTTTTACAGCGCGTTTGAACGCGCTGTAAAACGCTTAGGTGTGTACCTAGGATAAAGGTACTGCTGGGTATTACCAGTACTGGATATGTCCAACTCTCTGCAATTAGTGCTGCTGTTGTCAGACTGTGCAGGGACCCCCCAACTGGTAACAACCATCTGTACCTTTATTGCAAGCTGCTGGCAATTCATTCATAACTTCTAGTAGAAATAACAAAGGAATGGCACAACATGGAATAGATGTTCCAGAATTGTTATTACATGGGAAGTGCAAGTAGATACTACAATGGACATGTCAGGAGAGGTGACAGGACCTATTCAACTGGTTTTATACTGAAATAATTACTGTGTGGTAACAATACGGTGTAATATGACATTAACCTGGGTTCATATCACTATTTAGTTTTCCGTTATTTGTATCCATCTGAAGAACAGAAAAAAGTGATCCTTCATTTTGAGCATCCGTTGTGCTTATTCTGCATCCGTATTAGCCATTTCCACCTGAGATCCATTATTTTTTTAATGAGAGAAAAAGTCTTCCACTAAAGACTTCCCCCGTCAAAAATAATGAATCTCAGGCAGAATTAACTAAAATAAAACAGATGCAGAATAAGCACAACGGATGCTCAAAATGACTGATCAGAAGAACAGAAAACTAAATGGTGATGTGAACCCGGCCTAATATCAATCATTTTTGTAGTAATATAAATGAAAGAATTCATTTCAGATTAGACCGCTTACATTATTGCCTTTAACATGGACATTTTGGAAAGAAATATGGGAAATTAAGAGAAGAATGGATACATAATTGTACATCTCAAACTTACTTACACATTCCTGAAACATAGATAATGAGAAAACATGGAATGCAAGGTCTAATATCTGTAACATTTAAAGGGAGCCTGTCACCAGGTTTTTTATGTTTTACACTGCTCATATAGCAATATTGCGCACGTACACATGAATAAAACACTACATTTGATGTATGCCATGACAGAGGACATTGAGCCGCAGCACTAACCGGCGCCTGCCTGGGCCCATCGGTGAAGTGTGCAGGCGAGAACTGAAGAGGATGACGCAAGACCATTACAGGGCGGGCCAGAGGTCACCATGGGGAGGGGCTAGGCGTGCAGATCACCTATGGGCCTGGGCACTTACAGCATACCGTCGCCCTTGGGTACTGACAGAATAACACAGGCCCTGGGCATCTGCGAGACCTAATTTGCATATGTTTATAACCTCATTTTTGCAACTTTTCTACATGGGAAAAATACATCAAAGGTACTGTTTTATTCATGTGTATGTGCGCAATAATGCTATATGAGCAGTTTAAAACATGAAAACCTGGTGACTGCCTCCCTTTAACCCCTTAAGGACCCATGTACGGCACAAGGTCCGCCGGGCATTGGGAGGGAATCGTGGCACCATGACTGCCCTTACCGGCAGGCAGCCATGCCAGGTAAGGGCAGCATGTTGCAGCACCGCCCCCCCTGCAGCTCCAAGTGCTGCAATTGGCCGGTCAATGTTCCAGATCCCCAAACTACCCTGAATTTAAAAGGAAATCTGTCACCAGGATAATCGCTATTGAAGTAAAGTCATGGCCTAATAGCACTTAGTACCTTATTTCCTGAGGTTTCCATAACAACCGGGCCATTTCTCTTCACTGCTGCACGTTACCTTTAAAGGGGCAGGGCGCTGTGGGTGACACTGTTAACCCCTTAAGGACTTAGGACGTATCGGTACGGCATGGTTCCCGAGTCCTTAAGGACCCATGACATACCGGTACGTCATGAGTATTTCCGATCACTGTTGCTCAGCCAGCAGTGATCGGAACAAGGTACCTGCTGAAACCATTCAGCAGGTGCCTTGTTACAATGCCCAGGGGGGTCCTGTGACCCCCCCATATCGGCGATCGCTGCAAACCGCAGGTCAATTCAGACCTGTGGTTTGCAGTGCTTTCTGCAATCTCTGATCCGGGATCAGAGACTAAATGTTCCCCAAGTATTAGATTTTAACCCCTCCTGGTGGGGTGGTTGCGGGCCGTGCGGTAGGCGGGATTGCACTAGTGATCCCCCACCTGCCTCCTCTGTAATGTTTCCCAGGTGGCTAATGGCTTTAGCAGAGTGTCAGCACATTGCTGACACTCTGCTAAAAACTGCTGACATCTGTGCTGCAGATATAAGCAGTTTTAACCCCTTCCATGCCGCGGACCGTACGGACCGCTGTATGGAAGGGGCTAACAGGGAGCGAGCTCCCCTCCCTCCCCATCACCCGCTGCTCTGTTCTGGCAGTGGGTGATGGTTACCATGGCAGCATGACGCTTTCAGAGGCGTCCTGCTTGCCATGGTAATGTAACTCTGATCAAACTTCTGCTAAAGGCAAAAGGCTGATCAGACTAAGTCTAAAGTAAAAAATACAGTACAGTACACTATATAGTGTACTGTACTGTATTATATAGACACCAGATCCACTGGATCTACAAGAATAAAGTAAAAATAAAGTAAAGTATTATCTAGTAAAAATAAAAAAAACACATATCACTGAATAAAAATTTAAAACTACACTACACATATTACGTATCGCCGCATCCGTAAAAATCTGCTCTATAAAAATATCACATGACCTAACCCCTCAAGTAAATACCGTAAAAAAAAACTAAAAAAACGGGGGAAAAAAGAAATTCTTTGTCACCTTACATCACAAAAGGTGTAATACCAAGCGATCAAAAAGGCGTATGCCTCTCAAAATAGTAGAAATCAAACCGCCATCTCATTCCGCAAAAAATGAGCCCCTACATAGGACAATCGCCCCCAAAAAAAACTATGGAGACACTAAAATATAATTTTGTTTTTTAAAATGCTGTTATTGTGTTAAAGTAAAATAACCTGCTCTATAATAATATCACATGATCTAACCCCTCACGTAAATACTGTTAAAAACAAAACAAAAAAACAATGTGAAAAAAAACATTTTTGTCACCTCACATCTTAAAAACTGTAATAGCAAGCGATCAAAAGTTATATGCACCCAAAAATAGTGCCAATCAAACCCTCATCTCATCCCGCAAAAAATGATACCCTACATAGGACAATCGCCCAAAAAAATAAAAAATATTTGTCTCTCAGACATATTATGTATTGCCGTATCCGTAACAACCTGCTCTATAAAAAAAAACTAACCCCCTCAGGTGAACACAGAAAACAAAATATATAAATACCGTGTCAAAAGTCATTTTTGTCACCTTACATCACAAAAAGTGTAACAGCAAGCGACCAAAATATCATATGCACCCCAAGATAGTGCCAATCAAACCGTCATCTCATCCCGCAAAAAATGGGCCCCTACATAATAAAGTCGCCTAAAAAATAAAATTAAAAAATATGGCTTTCAGAATGTGGAGATAATTTTTTTCAAAAATGCTTTGTTATGAAAAACTGAAACAAAAAAAACAAAAAGTAGTCATATTTGGTATTGTCGCATCCGTAATAACCTGCTCTATAGAAATAGCACACAATTTAACCTGTCAGATTAACAATGTAAATAACAAAAAATAAAAACGGTCCCAAAACAGCTATTTTTTTTGCAAATTTTCCATTTTAATCCATTTTTCCAGTAACAAAGCAAGGGTTAACAGCCAAACAAAACTCAATATTTATTGCCCTGATTCTGTTGTTTGCATAAACACCCCATATGTGGTCGTAAACTGCTGTATGGTCAAACGGCAGGGCACAGAAGGAAGGGAACGCCATATGGTTTTTTAGAGGCAGATTTTGCTGGACTGGTTTTTTGACACTATGTCCCATTTGAAGCCCTCTGATGCACCCCTACAGTAGAAACTCCAAAAAAGTGACCCCATTTAGGAAACTATGGGATGAGGTGTCAGTTTTGTTTGTACTATTTTAGGGTAAATATGATTTTTGGTTGCTCTATATTAGACTTTTTTTGAGGCAAGGTAACTTTTGCCCTTCAAAAACCATATGGCGTTCCCTTCTTTCTATGCTCTGCCGTTTGGCCATACAGTAGTTTACGACCACATATGGGGTGTTTCTGCAAACTACAGAATCAGGGCAATAAATATTGAGTTTTGTTTAACTGTTAACCCTTGCTTTGTTACTGGAAAAAATGGATTAAAATGGAAAATTTTCCAAAAAAAAATCGAAATTCTGACATTTTATCTCCATTTGCCATTAACTCTTGTGGAAAACCTAAAGGGTTAACGACGTTTGTAAAATCAGTTTTGAATACCTTGAGGGGTGTAGTTTCTAGAATGGGGTGGTTTCTATTATATAAGCTTTGCAAAGTGACTTCAAACCTGAACTGGTCCCTAAAAAGTGGGTTTTTGAAAATTTCTGAAAAATTTCAAGATTTGCTTCTAAACTTCTAAGCCTTGTAACATCCCCAAAAAATGAAATGGCATTCCCAAAATGATCAATACATGAAGTAGACATATGGGGAATGTAAATCAATAACTTTTTTTTGGCGGTATTACTATGTATTATAGAAGTAGAGAAATTGAAGCTTGGAAAATTGCTAATTTTTCCAAATTTTTGGTAAACTTGGTATTTTTTTCATAAATAAAAATGAAATTTTTCGACTCCATTTTACCACTGTCATGATTACAATATGTGACGAAAAAAGAATCTCAGAATGGCCTGGATGAGAAAAAGCATTTTAAAGTTATAACCACATAAAGTGACACTGGTCAGATTTGCAAAAAATGGCCAGGTCCTTAAGGTGAAATAGTCCTTAAGGGGTTAAGGGAGCAGAGTGCTGTGGAAGTCACAGTTACAGGTGCAAGTAGGGTGGCCATTCAAGTCACCCTTAAAACCCGCTCCTAGGTCCTGCTAAGCCACGCCTCTGATTCAGTTAGCGAGATAGGGAAAAAAAGATAGGGAAAAAAATCGCAGCACTCCAAAGTCTTCAGTTAAATCTTCTTTATTCCACCACAAAAAAATGCGACGTTTTTGTGGTGGAATAAAGAAGATTTAACTGAAGACTTTGGAGTGCTGGGATTTTTTTCCCTATCTCGCTGTGAAATCGGGGTCCATTGGCCGGGACCTAACATCGCTTGCACCACCACGCTTTGGATCATTGGTCATTGTACCTCAGATCGTGCTGTCTCAATCCACTACTTTGCTTTTTCGATTCAGTTAGGCCATGCCCCCTCCGCAGCCGACAGGGATTGACAAAATAAAGAAATCAACTTCTGTCAGCTGCAGAGGTGGGAGGGACGGTGACTTTCTGCCTGCAGCTCACATTAAGACAGTACAGTGCTGCTGTCTTAGAGTGAGCCGTCCAAAAGGACATGCCCCCGATCCAGTTAGGCCATGCCCCGTCCCACTTAGCCAACAGGGATTGAAAAAATTAGGTTAACAATCAACTTCTATGTCCGCTAAGCCACAACCCCCAATCCAGTTAGTTCATGCCCCCCCCCCCCCCGCCACACACACACACTCCCCAGCCGACCGTGGGAGACACGGTGACTTTCTCCCTGCAGCCCACACTCAGACAGCACAGTGCTGCTGTCTTAGAGTGAGCTGTTCAAAAGGACACGCCCCCTATCCGGTTAGACCAAGCCCCCTCCCACTCAGCCAACAGGAATTGAAAAAATAAAGTTAAAAATCAACTTCTAGGTCCCGCTAAGCCCCCTGATTGGGTTAGGCCACACCCCCTCTCCCTCCGCAGCCGATGAGCATTGACAAAATAAGGTTAAAAATCTACTTTTGTCAGCTGCAGAGGTGGGAGGGACAGTGACTTTCTCTCTGCAGCTCACACTCAGAGAGGGCAGTGCTGCTGTCTTAGGATGAGCTGTTAAAAACTCAACACCCCCTATCAGGTTAGGCCATGCCTCCTCCCACCCTCAGCCTACAGGGATATAAAAATTTAAGTTAAAAATCAACTTCTAGGTCCCGCTAAGCCACAACCCTGAACTGGTTAGGCCACGGCCCCTCCCCCTCCGCAGCCGACGGAAGTTACAAATCAACTTTTGTCAGCTGCAGGGGTGGGAGTGAGGGGGACTTTCTCCTTGCAGCTCACGCTCAGACAGCACAGTGCTGCTGTTAGAGAGTGAACTGTTCAAAAGGACATCCCTGTGTCAGTCCAGGCCCCGCGCCAGACGGAGGACATGGAGTCTGAAAGGCGGACTGTCCAGCCTAAAACTGGACCTCTGGCCCCCCTAGGGCAGGCTAATGCGGAGGTCACAGTTAAGGGAATGGTCCGCTATGGAGGTCAGTGTTAAGGGGCAGATTGCTGTAAAGGCCACTGTTAGGCCCCTTTCACACGGGCGAGTTTTCCGCGCGGGTGCAATGCGTGAAGTGAACGCATTGCACCCGCACTGAATCCGGACCCATTCACTTCTATGGTGCTGTGCACATAAGCGGTGATTTTCACGCATCACTTTTGCGTTGCGTGAAAATCGCAGCGTGTTCTATATTCTGCGATTTTCACGCAACGCAGGCCCCATAGAAGTGAATGGGGATGCGGGAAAATCGCAATCATCCGCAATCATGTGCGCATGCGTTGCGATCTTCCCGCATGGTTGCTAGGATACGATCGGGATGGGGACCCGATCGTTATTATTTTCCTTTATAACATAGTTATAAGGGAAAATAATCGCATTCTAATTACAGAATGCAATGTTCCCCGGGCTATAGAGGGTTAAAAATAATAAAGAGTTAACTTACTTTCTCCCATTGTACGCGCAGAGCCCCAGAACGTCTTCTCTCTTGATGATTTCTTGCTTCAGGACCTGTGGTGACGTCACATGGTCCAATCATAGAAGCATTTGAGTGGACCATGTGACCCTGTGACATCACGGCAGGTCCTTCATCCAACATCTCGCTGCTATTGTGGATACTGTCGATATCTTTTAACGACATACACAAACATTAAATTAAATAGAATAAATATACCCGGGCGAAGCTGGGTCCTTTAGCTAATATACGGTATATATAAATGTATATATATATATATATATATATATATATATATTAGACAAGAAATCCGTGGCACTCCTCTGTAGATGGTAAAAAAAAGTGAATTTATTCACACGTCACAGCGATGTATGTCACAGGAGGATTGTAGACATAGAGAAACATGCTGACAAGGCTTTAAAAGAGATGGAGGACTAGTCATTTAGATCAAGAGCATACCCTAGGAATTTGGTGCACAGACATTTAATTAGGGGCAAACATACTCCTAGAAGTAGCCTATTAAAGTCTGGTACCAAACAAAAAATTTGTTACCATTTGTGTCAACATGAATTAATGAATTAAGTCCATCTATTGAACAGATTGTGAGAAGGCATTGGGGTATGTTGAAGGGCAGCTATCCTCAAATTGCTTCATTCAAGGATCCCCCAATTATGTCATATAAGAGATCAATGAGTATTAGGGACCGGATTTCTAAATCTGAAGGTGAGGGTATGATACAGAGATTTTTGAAACCCAAACGCTTGGGATGTTTCCCATGTTTAAGGTGTGTGAATTGTAAGTTGATGCTTAAGGCCCATTTTACACGGGCGTAATTTCCGCGAGGGTGCAATGTGTGATGTGAATGCATTGCACTCGCACTGAATCCGGACCCATTCATTTCTATGGGGCTGTATACATGAGCAGTGATTTTCCCGCATCACTTTAGCGTTGCTTGAAAATTGCAGCATGCTCTACTTTCTGCGTTTTTCACGCAATGCAGGCCCTATAGAAGTGAATGGGGCTGCGGGAAAATCGCATAGCATTCGCAAGCAAGTGCGGATGCAGTGCGATTTTCCTGCATGGTTGCTAGGAGACGATCGGGATAGGGACCCGATCTTTATTATTTTCCCTTATAACATGGTTATAAAGGAAAATAATAGAATTCTAAATACATAATGCTAAGTAAAAAGGGCAATAGAGGGTTACATTTTTTTTTAAATTACCTCACCTCCTCCAATTGATCGCGTAGCTGCCGATCTCCTGTTCTGTCTTCAGCTGGCGGGGGGAGGGAGGACCTTCGGTGACGCCACTGGGTCACATGGTCCAATCACCTGCTTCCATGATTGGACCATGTGACCCAGTGATGTCACGGAAGGTCCTTTACCCCCCCAAGCTGAAGACAGAACAGGAGACCGGCAGCTACGCGATCAATTGGAGGAGGTGAGTTTATTTTTTTTATTTTTTTAACCCTCTATTGCCCTTTTTACTTAGCATTCTGTATTTAGAATTCTATTATTTTCCTTTATAACTATGTTACAAGGGAAAATATACAGAATACTCAACCCGAAACCGGACTTCAGTGATGAAGTCCGGCTTCTGGTCTGGGTACCAAACATGCCGATTTTTCTCACGCGCGTGAAAAACGCATTACAACAGTTTGCACACGCGAGGAAAAATCGTGCATTTTCCCACAATGCACCCGCCTCTTATCCGGGCGTCAAACTTGACGCCCGTGTGAAAGAGGCCTAAGGTTTCCTCGTTCATACATCCGGGGACAAGCGAAAGGTTTGAAATGAATCATTATCTTACATGTGATTCTACATGGGTAATCTATGTGTTATGGTACCCCTACAGATTGTTATATGTGTGGGGGAAACCCCTTGTGATATGAAGAGTAAGACCAGATTGACTAATCATAGACAGACCATTAGAAAAAGAAAGGATTTTCCGGTGTCTAAACATTTTACAGGTAAAAAACATAAAGAACATGAGTTGAGGTTTATGATTTTAAATCGAGTTAAATGCCCAAGCGAGGGGGTGATAGATTATCCCTCCTTAAAAAATGTGAACTAAAATGGATATTCCTTTTAAATTCCTTAAAGCCAACGGGTTTAAATGTGGATTTTAGGGTTACAGTGGGTATGATGAATTGATGCACCTAACCCCTTATACCTATATCTCTTCCATCCAGCTATTGTGGCTAGTGAATTTGAGTGTTTTTATATTTATTTTCTTACTATTTTTTTTTTATTATTATACTTTATTTTTATTATTTTGCAGTATGAAAAAAAAGCGTTGAGTAGGGACATCATAGGTCACACTGATTTTCATCATGAAAATCCTCTGTCTTTTTTCAACAGTGGGCGATTTATACTTGGATATATTGTTTTAGTAATTTATGTAACGCCCGTGAGGGGTTCATATAGTGATGTTTGAATCAATTGGTTTGCTCTGTTGATTCGATCTTGGTGTTTTTCTATGAAACACAAATAGATCTGAACAAGAGAATTACCAGGATAGATATCTCACAGTTTGCGAGGTGTCTGTTCTTGATCTAATAGTATAAAGTTGCAATCGCCCATTACTTAGCCTTTAAACAAGATGGTGACCGCTATTGATGAGCACATGGGGTAAACAAAGGTGGGATAACGCTGAGGTCTTGGCGCAGTTTGTACATGATCGATACATAGCAATATGGTGATTACTCGACAGTTTGTATGACCATGACTCCCTCATTTTGATGGCCAAGAGGCTTTTAATATTTATTGGCGCATACACTTATATGTTTTTAACTATAAGCACTTATGCACTTTATGAGTTTTAGATATATGGAAGTACCGGTATATTCATGCACTATATCTGAACTGGATCATGTTAGCACTGTATTTGAACTGAAATATGTTGATTGTGTATGTACATTGTTACTTGTATATTGGTCACTAAGTAATTAATTAATATATAAATATATGCACTTAAACTTTGTAATTAACTTGGCTTGATAAACGTTCCGTGAGGGGACTGAAACGTCGCTGTGACATGTGTGAATAAATTAACTTTTTTTCATCATCTACAGAGGAGTGCCGTGGATTTTTTGTCTGTTTATGGACCCAGGATGGAGGGTTGAACGCTGGACCACCACATATAAGGAGTGCTGCCATGTTTTTGAAGTTGTGTGTGTATATATATATTTTGCACAAACGCACCATCTGCATATGTGCATTTTGCAACCACTGAGCACCGATCGGTAGTGTCCATTACTGATCACGTCTGCTCAGTTTGCATTGCAAGTTTTTTTTAGTGCAGAAAAGACTTTTATTTCAAACTTATTACAAGCCCCTTCACATGTGAAAACACAACATACACACCTCTCAAACGAAATAAAGGTTTACACATTTCACACGTCACACCCCAATAAAAAAAAAAATGACCCATCTGTCCCAACGAGTATACTCAGCTGAAGAGGCATACACTATCATTGCCTCCGATATTGAGTCTGCCAGTGAGGGAGAAGAGGATGCCACTTTCCTCTACTCCTCTACCCCCTGATCAGCATCATCATCCACTGATGAGGGACCCTCTAGAAGGCGCCCCAGGGTAGCAGCGGAGGCAGCCACCCCCAGAGTGAACTCTTATGGACCCCACCCCCTGACGATTATCAGCCCAAAATTCCGGATTTTGAGGGCATCTCCAGAATACAGATAGACTGTGCGGGCTTCACTGAACTAGATTTTTTTCAAAATCTTCTTCTCTTAAGATTTTGTAAATTTAATGGTGGCCAAAACCAATTTATACGCCCAACAATTCATTGATAAGAACTCTACATCGGCATACACTAGACCCCTAGACCCCTAGGTTGGACCCCAGTAAGTGCAGTAGAGATGATGATGGTTTGGGGACTCGTGCTGCATATGGGTATTGTAAAAAAAAAAAAACATAAGACAATATTGGAGTTCAGAAATTTTCTACCAGACTCCAATTTACAGACCATGACCCGGAAACAATTTGAGTCAATTAGGAAATTCAAATACACTACAACGACAATGCGCAGTGCCCACCCCAAAACGACCCAACATTTGACCGTCTGTTCAAGGTTAGGCCTGTCATTGACCACTTTAACACCAGGTAGTTGAGGTGTACAACCCAGATAAAAATGTCTGTGTAGATGAGTCCCTATTATTTTTCAAAGGGAGGATTAGATTCCGCCAGTACCTACCTAACAAACGGCAAGGTATGGCATAAAGATATACAAACTTTGTGAGAATATCTCCGGGTACACCCACAAGTTCCGCATTTATGAAGGGAAAGATTCCTGGATGGAACCCCCAGAATGCCCCCCTATCCTAGGAGTTAGTGAGAAAATCTTGTGGGACTTACTGCACCCACTGCTGGATAAGGGTTACCACCTCTATGTGGATAACTATTATACCAGCATACCCCTATTTATGTCCCTAACTGCCAGAGGTACTGTGGCTTGCGGCACAGTGCACAAAAATCAGAGAGGCCTCCCTAGATTCCTGGTAGGGCAACCACTGAGAATGGATGAAAGTAGGGCTCTCCTCCATGAGAACATGCTGGTGGTTAAGTACAAGGACAAGAGGGATATCCTTGTACTGACCACCATTCATACTAGCACCAGCTCCCCTGTCTCTGTACGAGGTATCACAACCACTACCCCCAAACCAGTTTGTATCCTGGACTACAACAGGCACATGGGAGGGGTGGATCTTTCAGATCAACTTCTGAAGCCCTACAATGCCACACGAAAAACAAAATTGTGGTACAAAAAGCTGGCCGTACACATTGTACAGATAGCAATGTGCATGGCGTACGTGCTATTTCAATCTGCAGGCCACACAAGAACTTTCCTTCAGTTCCAAGAGGTGGTTATCAAGGCCCTAATTTTTCAAAGCCAGGCCAGGGAGGGTCCCAGTACTTCTCAAAGTCATGGTGCCCGTTTTGTACCAGGGCAACATTTTCCAGGTCAAGTCCCCCAGACAGCAAGGAAGGAAAGGACCCAAAAAAAGATGCAGGGTGTGTCACAAAAGGGGGATAAGGAAAGACACCATTTACCACTGCAAAACCTGCCCTGAAAAACCTGGCTTGTGCATGCAGGAGTGTTTTAAAATCTACCACTCATCCATGGAGTATTAACTACTACAGGACCGCCTAACGCAGGGATGCGTCCTGCGGGCGGTCCTGTAGCTCTGAGTTGACGCGTCGGCGCGTCATCTCGTGAGAGCCGAGATTTCCTGTGAACGCGCGCGTTCACAGAGAAGCGCGGCACGGCAGTTCGGCTACAGCCTGCCAGCGATGATCCATCGCTGGCAGGCTGTAGATGCGAATAAAATCGCATCAAACAGCTATATCAGACGCTGTTTTGTGAACAGCGTCTGATATAGCTGCTACCTGGTTCTCTGGTGGTCCCATTTTCTGGGATCGACCACCAGAGGACCAGGTAACACAGTAAAGTTGCACCAAACACTACACTAACCCCCCACCCCACCCCTCACCTATTAACCCCTTGATCACCCCATCTAGACCCCTGATCACCCCCTGTCATTTATCACACCCCTTGTAAGGCTCCATTCAGACGCCCATATGTGTTTTGCGGATCCGTGGATTCACGGATCCGTGGATTCACGGATCCGATCCGCGGATCCGATCCGCGGATCCGATCCGCAGATCCTCAAAACACGGACACCGGCAATGTGCTTTCCGCATTTTGCAAATCCGCGACATTGCCAGAACTATATAGAAAATGCTTTTTCTTGTCCGCAATTGCGGACAAGAATAGGACATGTTCTATATTTTTATGAACGGAAGTGCAGACCCGAAGCGCGGATCCGTAATTCGGATACGAGCGGGACAAAGTCTGTCCCCATAGAAATGAATGGGTCCGCAATTCCGCTCCGCAAACAGAATTGCGGACGTGTGAATGGGGCATAAGGGTTCCCTTATCACCGCCAGTTAGTTAGCTACTTGTTAGGTAGCTAGCGCCCAGCCCACCGAACCGCAGTCACTGATTTTGGCAGAGATTTTTTCATCCACATTGCGAATGAAAAAATCTGTGCCGTTCATTTTTTTTTTTTCAGCGCAGAGGCTGAACGGAAAAAATCTCATTACCCGTATGCTCAATATACGGAGAATCGCAGAAACTCCTAATGCTGGCCATACGTGTAATGATTGCGGAGACCCTCAAATGCCAGGGCAGTACAAAAACCCCACATGTGACCCCATTTTAGAAAGAAGACACCCCAAGGTATTCCGTGAGGTGTATGGTGAGTTCATGTAAAATTTTATTTTTTGTCACAAGTTAGTGGAATATGAGACTGTAAAAAAAAAAAAAAAAAACAATTTCCGCTAACTTGTGCCAATTTTTTTTTTTTCGGTGAACTCGCCATACCCCTCACAGAACACTTTGGGGTGTCTTTTTTCCACAATGGGGTCACATGTGGGGTATTTATACTGACCTGGCATTTTAGGGGTGCTAAAAGTTAGCGGAAAGGGAGACTTTGTGAGAAAAAACAATAAAAAATCAATTTCCACTAACTTGTGCCAAAAAAAAAATCTTCTATGAACTCGCCATGCCCCTCATGGAATACCTTGGGGTGTCTTCTTTCCAAAATGGGGTCATTTGTGGGGTATTTATACTGCCCTGGCATTTTAGGGGCCCTAAAGCGTGAGAAGAAAAATGCGTAAAAATGCCCTCCTAAAAGGTACTCATTGGAATTTGGGCCCCTTTGCGCATCTTGGCTGCAAAAGTGTCACACATGTGGTATCGCCGTACTCAGGAGAAGTAGGGCAATGTGTTTTGGGGTGTATTTTTACATATACCATGCTGGGTGAGAGAAATATCTCTGTAAACTGACAACTTTGAATAAAAAATGTAAAAGTTGTCGCTTACAGCGATATTTCTCACACAGCATGGGTATATGTAAAAATACACCCAAAACACATTGCCCTACTTCTCCTGAGTACGGCGATACCACATGAGTGACACTTTTTGCAGCCAAGATGCAAAGGGGCCCTAAAACCAATGAGTACCTTTAGGATTTCACAGGCCATTTTTATGCATTTGGATTCTCACACTTTAGGGGCCCCTAAAATGCCAGGTGAGTATAAATACCCACATGTGACCCCATTTTGGAAAGAAGACACCCCAAGGTATTCCGTGAGGGGCATGGTGAGTCCACAGAATTTTTATTTTTTGGCACAAGTCAGCTGAAATTTTTTTTTTTTTTAATTTAGTTTTTTACAAAGTCTCATATTCCACTAACTTGTGACAAAAATAAAATTTTACATGAACTCACCATACCCTCACAGAATACCTTGTGGTGTCTCCTTTCCAAAATGGGGTCACATGTGGGGTATTTATACTGTCCTGGCATTTTAGGGGCCCCTAAAGCGTGAGAAGAAGTCTGGAATCCAAATGCGTAAAAATGCCCTGTGAAATCCTAAAGGTACTCATTGGTTTAGGGCCTTTGCCTCAGGCTGCAAAAGTGGCACACATGTGGTATCGCCGTACTCAGGAGAGTAGGGCAATGTGTTTGGGGTGTATTTTATATATACCCATACTTTGTGTGAAAAATATCTCTGTAAACGACAACTTTTAAAAATTTTATACAAAGTTGACAATTTACAGAGATATTTCTCTCACCCAACATGGGTATATGTAAAAATACACCCCAAAACACATTGCCCTACTTCTCCTGAGTACGGTGATACCACATAAGTGCCGCTTTGCAGCCTGGTGCGCAAAGGCCCAAATTCCAACGAGTACCTTTAGGTTTTACATGGCGGCTCACAATTTAGCCCCGCCCAAAATGCCAGAACAGTAAACACACCCCACAAATGACCCCATTTCGGAAAGTAGACACCCCAAGGTATTCACTGAGGGCATAGTGAGTCAGTCTGAGATTTTTTTTTTTGCCAGAAGTTTTTTTTTTTCTCGAAAGTGTCATTTTCCGCTAACTTGTGAAAAAAATGAAATGATACATGAACTCACCAAGCCCCTCCGCGAATACTTTGGGGTGTCTTCTTTCTAAAATGGTGTGATTTGGGGATATTTATACTATCCTGACATTCTAGCACCTGAAGAAACATGACAGGCGCTCAGAAAGTCAGAGCTGCTTCAAAATGCCGAAATTCACTTTTTGCACCATAGTTTGTAAACGCTATAACTTTTACCCAAACCAATAAATATACACTTATTGGACTTTTTTTATCAAAGACATGTAGAACAATAAATTTAGAGAAAAATTTATATAGAAATGTATTTTTTTTAAAAAATTTTACAACAGAAAGTGAAAAATGTAATTTTTTGCAAAAATTTCGGTAATTTTTGATTAATAGCAAAAAAAGTAAAAATGTCAGCAGCAATGAAATGCCACCAAATGAAAGCTCTATTAGTGAGAAGAAAAGGAGGTAAAATTCATTTGGGTGGTAAGTTGCATGACGGGTAAAGTAGTGTAGTGCGGAATTGTAAAAAGTGGCCTGGTCATTAAGGGTGTTTAAGCTAGGGGGGCTGATGTGGTTAATTTAATTTCATCCATGATTTACCCTGTAGTTTTACCACCTTATATCTCTGATTTAGTCTGCATAGCTTACATATCCACCTTTAACCAACCACTACATATTCATTTCTATGAAATACCTGTTAGGTCAAAAGTGCCCTTTCCACCCCTTAAAATGTTTGTACGGGGCTGCTCTTTCCAAAATGGGGTCACTTGTTGGGGTTTTTAATTTCTGGGGACCTCAGAAATCTTTTAAATGCTACATGACACCTAAAATAAATGTCTGCCAATTCAGGTCAGCAAAATCCATATTTTGCTGTTTCACTCTAGAGCCATGCTATGCGCCCATACATCAGTTTTTGAGCACATATGGGGTGTTTCCGTATTCGGGGGGGAAAGGGCAACAAAATGTGGGTGCATTTTGTCCTGTTTGGGAAAGTGTAAAATGTGGGTGTAAAGCAACTTTTTTGTGAAAAAAAATGCAATTTTTCGTTTTCACTGCCAAGTGTTTCCTAATTCTAGGAGACACCTTTCAGGTCAAAGTGCTCACTACACACATTGAAAGATTCCTTGAGGGGTGTAGTTTTCAAAATGGGGTCAGTTTTGGGGGGTTTCCATTATTAGGGCCACCTCAGGGTGTCTTCATATGCGACATAGCTCCCAATTACCATTCCAGCCAAATCCGCTCTCCAAAAGCCATATGGTGCTTCTTCCACTCTGAAGCCTGCTGTGCGCCCATACATCATTTTTGAGCACATATGGGGTGTTTTTGTAAACTCTGGATTCAGGGTAATAGATTTTGAGTTTTGTTTGGCTGTTAACCCTTGATGTGTTGCAGAAAAAATAGACTAAAATTTAAAATCTGCTAAAA
The DNA here is from genome assembly GCA_033119425.1 of Bufotes viridis. Taxonomy (NCBI): domain Eukaryota; kingdom Metazoa; phylum Chordata; class Amphibia; order Anura; family Bufonidae; genus Bufotes; species Bufotes viridis. The sequence goes on from CM065594.1 coordinate 118,332,997, forward strand.
AAAAAGTGAAATTACCAACATGCCATTGCGCTCCCTAGCACTAGTAATGAGACATAGGCCCGAGACTCTAAAACAAATAACAAATCCGCTAACACATAATACCCTCAAAGTCTGGTACTCATGCCTAATTGAGAAACTAATATCTAGCCCAATATCCCCACTTTCACAGGTTAGAGACGTCATGTGAGACGCTACGTCAGACTTTAGAATGACGTTAAATGAGACATCAAGAGAGAACCAGAACCAGACCCCGATCTTGGATCTTATAATAGGATCTAGCAGAAGTGAGGAGACAGCTTTGGATGACGACCAGCTGACCGGTTTAACCCACATCCAGAAGTCCCATTTTAGGCAGTATGTAGCCAGGGTGCAGATTCCAAGTAATAATACACCCACGACCTTTGAACAAATGGTCATGGGCATAAAAGACCCAAATAAAAAAATATCTAGAATATACTCAATGATTCTGGAGATGCCCATTCTACACAAACCATCCTTCATTGAGAGCTGTGAACGAGACCTAAAGGTTACGTTTTCCTCGACAGAGGTCAGGACTTTGCTGGCACAGACTAATAAAGTATCGAGGTGCATTCGTCTCCAGGAAAACTATTATAAGTTGCTTACTAAATAGTACTACACCCCAGTGCGCTTGCACAAAATGTTCCCCAGAGCCTCTTCATTATGCTGGAGATGCTCTGGTGCTGAAGGCTCCTTTTTGCATATTTGGTGGTCGTGCCCTTTGATCAGGAACTTTTGGGTAGATTTATGTGAGGCTTTGACAGCAATGCAGGGCAGTGAGGTCCCACTTCAACCACAAATCTGTCTATTGGGACTGAGTTCCCAGGGGAGCTTACCTCAACATATAATCCGCCTACAACAGCAACTACTTGCAGTAGGAAGGATCCTGATAGCTACCCACTGGAAATCATCTATAGTTCCAACTATATCCCACTGGTTAGCCCGCTGCGACCAGGTGTACAGACTGGAACAGATTGCGCATTGGGAACTCAATAGCACCCCAAAATTCGAGAAAACCTGGGGGGCCTGGAAATCCTACAGGGCCATCTCCTGACACACAAGGGGGCACAATCAACACATACGACCATAGTGACCCATTTTTACTGTCGCATCCTATACTGCTTTTCCATGTACAAACATATGTCACTTCCTATGTTCAACGTGTGTATTTTACTGTTATTTAAAAATACTATTGCTACTAGGTTTTGTATATGTCAGAGAGTTGGCACCATTGCTTAAGTACCTGTGGATGTAATTGGCTTCCTACTGCTATGACATTTGTTGATCTTCTCAATAAAATATTTTATAAAATAAAATAAAAAAAAAAGTGAAATTTTGAAATTTAATTCCTATTTTCCTTTAATTCTCAACGGGCACCTAAAGGGTTAACAAAGTTTGTAAAATCAGTTTTGAATAGCTTGAGGGGGTGTAGTTTCTAAAATGGGGTGATTTATGGGTGGCTTTTTAATATGTAAGACCCACAAAGTGACTTCATAACTGAACTGGTCCTTAAAAAATTGGGTTTTGGAAATGTTCCTAAAAATTTTAAGATTTGCTTCTAAACTTCTAAGAGCTATTTCACACTTGCATTTTTGTTTTCCGGCATAGAGTTCCGTAGTCGGGGCTCTATGCCGGAAAAATCCTGATCAGGATTATCCCAATGCCTTCTGAATGGAGAGAAATCTGTTCAGGATGCATCAGGATGTCTTCAGTTCAGGACCGGAACGTTTTTTGGCCGGAGAAAATACCGCAGCATGCTGCGCTTTTTGCTCCGGCCAAAAATCCTGAACACTTGCCGCAAGGCCGGATCCGGAATTAATGCCCAATGAAAGGCATTAATCCGGATCCGGCCTTTAGCTTTTTCTGAATGGTTACCATGGCAGCCAGGACGCTAAAGTCCCGGCTGCCATGGTAAAGTGTAGTGAGGACCGGGTGAGCAGTATACTACAGTCCGTGCGGCTCGGGCGCTCAGAGTGACGTCAGGGCGCCCCATGTGCATGGATCACGTGATCCATGCGCATGGGGCGCTCTGACGTCATTCTGGAGTGCCCCGGGAGCCGCACGGACTGTAAGTATCTGCTCCCCCGCTCCCCACTACTACTATGGCAACCAGGACTTTAATAGCGTCCTGGCTGCCATAGTAACACTGAAAGCATTTTGAAGACTGATCAGTCTTCAAATGCTTTCAGGTCACTTGCGTTGTTACGGATCCGGCGGGCATTTCCGGCGACGGAAGTGCACGCCGGATCCTAACAACGCAAGTGGGAAAGAGGCCTAAGCCTTCTAACGTCCCAAAAAAATAAAATGTCATTTTCAAAATGATCCAAACATGAAGTAGATATATGGGGAATGTAAAGATAACTATTTTTGGAGTTATTACTATCTATTATAAAAGTAGAGAAATAGAAATTTGCTAATTTGCTAATTCTTTCAAATTTTTTGTACATTTGGTATTTTTTATAAATAAAAATGAAATATTTTGACTCACATTTTTTTTTTTCATTAAACATTTTATTTATTTTGGTATAAAACAAAATATATTACAGTACATTCTTATCAGGAATGAACACTATTAGAAGTATTACATTGTTAACATGGCGTCCATATAGCCAATTGGCAACACATAATATTGTATGGTAACAATTTACAAATTCCCAAACCTTATTGCAACTCAACCCTACCTCCCAATTTTGACTCAAATTTACCAGTGTCATGAAGTATAATATGTGACAAGAAAACAATCTCAGAATGGCCTGGATAAGTAAAAGCGTTTTAAAGTTATTACCACATAAAGTGACACATGTCAGATTTGCTAAAAATGGCCTGGTCCTTAAGGTGAAAAATGGCAGGGTCCTGAAGGGGTTAAATATACGTTTGCTCCGGTTTAATCCATGGCTGCAAAAAGGTTTAGATTGCCACACATCTGAAACGCTTTGTCACCAACCAACACGAATGGGCATGGGGGGAGCATCAGTACCTGGTAGAGGTTGAGGAGGTGGAAAATCAAATAGTCTATTGTATACCCTTCGCCCCATGTCCGAATTTTTGAAGACGATTGAATCATTGGTCCGGCCATAAGCCCCAACATCGGTACTGGGCATCTACGATGGCCATTAATATAATAGAAAAATATTTTTGTAATTAAAGTACTCAGAACCACTGCCTTGGGGCCTCATAATACGTCATTGTTTCCTGTCCACTGCCCCAAGACAGTTAGGAAACTGGCACACCTCCAAACATTTTTCGGAAATTTCGATCCACTGTTGCCTACTTGGGTGAGGTATAAACTCTTCATGCAACAGCTCCCACAAACCACGGCAGGTATATTTAACAATCAAGGACACTGTGGATATTTGTAGCTGAAACTGATAATGGATGGACGTCAAACTCTTTCCTGTTGCTAGAAATCTATCAGAAGAAAATAAAAAAAGAGTGTAAATAAAAGATGTAAAAACAAGCTCCAAAAAAACATACAAGCTATATAATTTGGTTGTCCTTGTTTTTGACCTGAAACTGGCCATACCACCATTAAATGCTCTAATGCTCTCCTTTGTTCTGTGGTGAATCTCACAGGGCAAAGGACATTTTTAGAAAACCCATTGAAGGAACGGGCTCTCCATGGAGAACGATAGGCGTACACTTCTGGCTAGCATTGCTCAGAGTGAAGTCAACGTCTCTGACGGCCGAGATAGGGGTAAAGCCTGATCATAGGAGCCGGTGATGTCACAGTGACATAGTACATAAGGCCAAAAAAAGACATCTGTCCATCCAGTTCGGCCTATCATCCTGATAGCTGGTCCAGAGGAAGGCAAAAAAAAAACCTGTGAGGTAGAAGCCAATTTTCCCCACTTAAGGGGAATAAAAAATTCCTTCCCGACTCCAATCAGGCAATCAGAAGTACTCCCTGGATCAACGACCCCTCTCTAGTAGCTGTAGCCTGTAATATTATTACACTCCAGAAATACATCTAGTCCCCTCTTGAATTCCTTTATTGTATTCACCATCACCACCTCCTCAGGCAGAGAGTTCCATAGTCTCACTGCTCATACCGTAAAGAATCCTCTTCTATGTTTGTGTGCAAACCTTCTTTCCTCCAGGCGCAGAGGATGTCCCCTTGTCACGGTTATAGTCCTGGGGATAAATAGATGATGGGAGAGATCTCTGTACTGACCCCTGACATATTTATACATAGTTATTAGATCTACCCTCAGTCGTCTGTTTTCTAAAGTGAATAACCCTAATTTGATAACCTTTCAGGGTACTGTTGTTTCCCCCATTCCAGTTATTACTTTAGTTGCCCTCCTCTGAACCCTCTCCTGCTCTGCTATGTCTGCCTTGTTCACAGGAGCCCAGAACTGTACACAGTACGTCATGTGTGGTCTGACTAGCGATTTGTAAAGTGGTAGAACTATGTTCTCATCATGGGCGTCTATGCCCCTTTTGATGCAACCCATTATCTTATTGGCCATGGCGGCAGCTGCCTGACACTGTTTTTTGCAGCTTAGTTTGCTGTTTTTTAAAATTCCAAGATCCTTTTCCATGTCAGTGTTACCAAGTGTTTTACGGGTGACTTGCATTATTCCTTCCCATATGCATAACTTTATATTTGTTAGTGTTAAACCTCATCTGCCACTTATCTGCCCAAGCCTCCAATCTATCCAGATCCCTCTGTAGCAGTATATTGTCCTCTTCAGTGTTAATTACTTTACACAGTTTAGTGTCATTAGCAAAAACTGATATTTTACTATGTAATCCTTCTACAAGATTATTAATAAATATATTGAAAAGAATAGGGCCCAATACTGACCCCTGAGGTACCCCACTAGTTACAGTGACCCAATCTGAGTGTGCACCGTTAATAACCACCCTCTGTTTTCTAGCTCTCAGCCAGTTACTTACCCACTTACAGACATTTTCTCCCAGTCCGAGCATTTTCATTTTATATACTAACCTTTTATGAGGTACAGTGTCAAATGCTTTGGAGAAGTCCAGATATACAACATCCATTGATTCGCCGCTGTCAAGTCTAGAACTTACCTCCTCATAGAAACTGATTAAATTAGTTTGACATGACCGATCCCTCATGAAGCCATGCTGATATAGCATTATTTGCTTATTTCCGTTGAGATCCTCTAAGATAGCATCTCTCAGAAAACCTTCAAAAAGTTTACCCACAACAGATGTTAAACTTACCGTCCTATAGTTTCCGGGCTCTGTTTTTGGACCCTTTTTGAATATTGGTACCACATTTGCTATGCGCCAATCCTGTAGAACACTCCCTGTCAGTATAGAGTTCGCAAATATCAGAAATAAGGGTCTGGCTATGACATTACTTAATTCCCTTAGGATACGGGAGTGTATGCCACCCGTTCCTGGCGATTTGTCTATTTTAATCTTTTTAAGTCGATGTTGTACTTCTTTTTGGGTCAGACAGGACTCTTTTAGTGGGGGATTTAGTTTTACATTCAGCATTTTATCTGACATTTTTTTTTCCTCAGTGAATACATTGGAGAAAAAAATATTTAACAGCTTTGCTTTCTCCTCGTCCCTCTAGTTGGGTCCTGAACCAGTTGGGAAAGGTAATTGTCTTTGGCTATTGCCAAGAACCTGTTTCCTTTAGGGGATGTAAAGCTTTCAGTTTCCCAGTCTATATCTGGGTAGTTGAAGTCCCCCATGATAACGACTTCATTATGATTTGTGGCCTCGTCTATCTCATTTAGTAATAGATTTTCTGTGGACTCTGGTATATTAGGTGATTGATAGTACACTCCTATTAGTGATTTATTATTGTTTTTGGCTCCATGTATCTCTACCCACAGTGACTCCACAGGTTCATGTCCCTTCTTGGACTGTGGGCTTTAGACAGGACTTTACATAAAGGCAGATCCCTTCCCCTCTCCAGTTTTGGCGATCCTTTCTAAACAGATTGTAACCCTGTACATTAACTGCCCAGTCATAGCTATCATACAGCCATGTCTCAGTTATTCCCACTATATCATAGTCCTCCTCACACATCAAAAATTCCAGTTCTCCAGTTTTGTTAGTCAGGCTTCTGGCATTAGTATACATACAATTAAGAGGTTTTTGTATATTTTTAACCCTACACCTTTCCTTATGAACTGTCTTAGTGCCTCCTTCCATTCCTCCCCCAGTCACACTACCTTGCCCCAGGTCTCTATCTGCACTATCTTCCTCTCCTATAATGTAATTACCCTCCCCCTAGTCCCAAGTTTAAACACTCCTCCAACCTCCGAGCCATCTTCTCCCCCAACACAGCTGTCCCTTCCCCATTGAGGTGCAGCCCATCCCTACAATAGAGCCTGTAGCCAACAGAGAAGTCAACCCAGTTCTCCAGGAACCAAACCCCCCTTCCTACACCAGTTCTTGAGGCACTTGTTTACCTCCCTAATCTCCCACTGCCTTTTTTGTGTGGCTCTTGGTACAGTATCTCGGAAAATACTACCTTTGAGGTACTTGCCCTAAGCTTTTGACCTAAATGCCTGAAATCATTTTTAGGGATGCTCCACCTACCTCTAACTTTGTCATTGGTTCTGATATGGACCATGACCGCTGGATCTTCTCCAGCCCCTCCCAGTAATCTGTCAACCCGTTCCGCGATATGTCGAACTCTAGCGCCGGGAAGACAGCACACTGTTCGGCGATCACAGTCTTTGTGACAGATTGCCCTATCTGTTCCCCTAATAATGAAGTCTCCCACTACCAGCACCTGTCTGCATTGCCCTGCTCTCCTGGTCCCCTGCTTACTGGAGCCAACATTCCCCTGACTGGCAGAGGAAGGGTCCGGCTGCAGTGAACAATACTACTCCAGAGCCTCCAAAGCCCTTGGCGTGCAAAATCAAGAGCTGTGCTAGGTAGACTACAGTTTCAAATACAGAAAATTTTCATACCAAGGGGTAAGGAAATATGTCTGTGTTCAGCTTTGAACCCAGACAACCTCCGTTAAATATTTAATAAAGTATACAGAAATAGCTAGCAATAAAATTACTAGCAAAATATAACATTTTAAAAAATTACTAGTTACCCTTTGTAGCAGATCGTCAAAACTGGAGACACTCATCCGTAGATAGTTAAGAAACTTGTCAGGATGATTCCGCAGTTCGGGAAAAAGAACTTTAAATGCACCCCTTCTCATTCGGGTCGAAGTGACCGGATGAACGCAATAGTGACGGCGCCGTCTGGCTCAAAGACGTCTCCTCCAGCGGGAAACAAGGATAAGGCATTATTCACATGTCCGCAAAATGGATCCCCATCCCAGCCGCAATTTTGCGGAAGGGTTGCAGACCCATTCATTTCAAAGGGGCAGGAATGGATGTGGACAGCACACTATGTGATGTCCGCATCCGCATTTCCGCATCCACGTTTCCGCACCCACATTTCCGTTTCCGCAAAAAAATAGAACATGTCCTATTCTTGTCCGCAATTGCGGACAAGAAAAGGCATTCTCTATATAGTGCCAGCAATGTGCGGTCCGCAAAATGCGGAATGCACATTGCAGCTGTCCGTGTTTTGCGGATCCGTGTTTCCGTGTTTCCGCAAAACACACTACGGACGTGTGAATTAGGCCTAAGAGCCTGAAATCCAAACTGAATGTGGTCTGGCATCATGTTTGCTATCTTCTGAGGCAGCATCTGAGGGATATGTGACCTTCTGTCCTCTTTTATAGCCACTGTACAACTTGCATCTGAAATTGATTCTTTTGATCTCTGAAAAATTTAAATACCGGTTGCATACCGTTTGCCTGATCCGACAGGATGTTCCGTTGCCGAAACTGCATGCCGGATTCTAGCAACGCTAGTGTGAAAGTTTCCTTGCATATTAATTATTGTAATCATTGCATTCTATATAATATTGGCATTGTGGGGAGTCCAACATAACAAATATCTCACCTTCTGGGACCTCTACACCGGCCACATGTGGTATCAAAACAATCAGCCTGATGAAATATACATTATTAAAACACGTTGGGGCCCGAATATCCATTAGTGTGGATGGGAAGCCATGTTTTATTAATATTTCATGTCTGCCAGGTGAGTAAGATTGGTGGAGCCTGCACAGGTAATGAGGGCCTTCCCAGAAGACAATTTGGGGATCCGATCAACATTGGGTTGTGTTCCACGTCCTCCTGTCCCCGGGAACCAGAACTAATTACCGTATATACTCGAGTATAAGCCGAGTTTTTCGGCACAAAATTTGTGCCGAAAAACCCAAACTCGGCTTGTAGTCGAGTCATACAGGTAATTTGATTCGGTGTGCTCTCACGAGTGCACCCGCGATGCGCGCACGACGTCTTCTGCCGTCTGCTGGACGGGGCGGTGCTTCAGCTCAGTCCAAAAGTCGCAGCTGAGCTGAAGAGGTAGGCGGCAATAGGAGAACAGTGCTTTGTATGCAGTGTTCACTGAGGTAAAGCATTGACTTTACAGAGGGGGAAAAAAGCAAACTTTTACATTTAAATGCTGTCGGTCTATCTGAACTGTATGCCACTGAACTATTTAACCCACAATATTCAATGGCACATTTAATTACAGTGAAAAACCCATTTAAGGCAGTAAAGTCTTGTAAATAAATGTTTATAAATCCTGAATCCTTATAATCAGGGGTTTTGGAGTATAAGGATTCAGGATTTTAACCATTTATTTACAATGCTTTACTGTCTTAAATGGTTTATTCACTTTATTAAAGTTGCCATTGAATACTATGGGTTAATGTGGTATGTTTAGTGGTATACATACAATTTACCAGTGGCTGCTGCATTTTCCACCTCGGCTTATACTTGAGTCACTAAGTTTTCCCAGTTTTTTAGGGTAAAATTAGGGGGGTCGGCTTATACTCAGATCGACTTATACTCGAGTATATACGGTATTTTTACACAATTTGTTCAGTAGTAAGAACCTTTCTGTTTTTATCCTTTTATTTTTATAACTGTTTTGTGCACGTTTATGTATATCTCTTATTTCTTGTTTTAAAACTCTTTTTATTGATTTTTACAACTTGTTGATACATTTTAGAGAGTAAGCATCTGACATAGAAATGCAGGAGCCATGACCAACATAGAAATACATATTATATATCGTGTTCCCAGCATAACAATTGATACTAGTAGACAATCAATGCATTGTAGCTGGTGAAAATATCAGACGCAGTGTATAAGCTGCATTGATTTAAGAAAGGTGTAGAACTTGTGGAACAATTAACCAAACCCTGACTAGGGTAACTTGGGTAAAGATATAAAAAGGGGGGGGGGGGGGAATCTGAAGGAAAGATGGGGGAGGAAAAATGACACTTCAACCTGGGCTATATGGGCAGGGATATTCCCCGCTGTCTGGTGTAGACACGTAATAGCACAACACGATGTGTAAGTCTCATTTACACATCCACAGACCAGCTCAATACCTCGTAAGAGGGCTTTACCATAATGTCGTCATTGACCACTGAAAGGATACCTCAGAGTCAGCTGTATTCTTATTTAAGTACAAATTTTCTAAAGGTCCTCCAAGAGTCTGGCATATTTTCTGCCAAAAGGGAACTATTTTGTCACAATACCACCAAATATGCGCATGAGTGCCCAGTTCTTTATTACATCTCCAACACAAGGGGCTTGAAGTAGGGAACATACGATGTAACCTTTGCGGTGTAAAATACCATCTAGTTAACACTTTGTAACTATTCTCCTGGAGCTTGACACACCTGGACACCTTAGTAGGAGAGATCAGAGCGCATCGCCTCTCAGGTAGCGTGAGTTGAATACTGAGCTCTGCTTCCCATTGCTGTAGAAATTAAGGGTGGTGTACTTTGGTTAGTGACATCAAGATCCCATATACCTTGGAGACCTTCCCTTTCGGTTCTTTCGATTGTAAGGCCAGTTTCTCAAATGGAGAATGAGTAACAACCGGGGCAACGTTTGGTACATATTTTCTCAACTGTTGAATAAAATAACTCACATGAAATGCAGAACAAGTGACCATCAGCGGATGTTTAAGGAGCTCGTCTGCTGTGGGAATGTCGTTATCCGGACATTATACTAAAATCTGAGAAGTACACTGTTTCGCTCTGTCAGGGAGAGTTTGTAAAAAGGCATTGGAAGCCTGAAAAAAAACATCTCTGACTTACATAAGTGCTGGGTAGTTCGGCATTAATACATCCATACAGCAAAAGATCAAGACGGCACTCACCATTGCATCACGGTATCCGCGTTTTATTTGAAGCAGGAGGGGGAGACATACAGTGCATACTCACATAGAAATGACGACGGCCGTTTTGCGCTGCCGCGCTTCCTCTGGCCTTTCACTTGCAATGAGGTTGTCTAGCGCAATGAAATTTATGCGCTCAATCGCACCTAACTTGGCGCATTGTTCTGACGTAGGCAATCCCGTCATCTGAACTCTGAGCTCAGGGTAATTATTCATTGGCAGCCTCATTGCAATACATTGTATTTATATCTTAGATAGAAAAAAACACATTTGCATTAGTTTGAAGGATCCACCTTCCTTCTCTCCTCAAAAGTTCTCGTTCCCTATCACCGCCCCGTGCCATGCGATTAACCACTTCCAAACCAGCGAACCTCAGTACACTGGTGTCGCCTTTATGTACGGAGTTTATGTGCTCAATTAATCGCGGCACACCTTTACCAGTTCTTATGGAGTTTAAATGTTCCTGGAAACGTTCATATAGGCAGCGGATAGTCTTTCCGATATAAAATCTTCCACATTTACACAGAATGATGTACACAACAAATTTACTCCGGCAAGTAATTAGTGTGTTTACTTTATGTTCAAGTCCTGCAAAGGATATTGATGACCACTGGGGATTGAAGCTACAGAATGAACAGCTGCCACATTTTTTATTTCCTTTTGGTTGCCATTCTGATAGCCAAGTATGGCGTTTTTCTTCCCTAAAATGGCTATATACCAATTTATTACGTATGGTGTGGCACCTTCTGAAGGAGACAATGGGTTTACTACCTCGTAACTGTTTTAATGCATCATCTCCCTCTATTATGCCCCAATGTTTTTTGATAATCTGTTTTATGTAATCAGCCATGGGGCTGAATTTGAATGAGAATGCAAAATTTGGAGAGCCTTGTTCTTTTTTTCTCCATGGTGTTCTCTTTTTTTGCTCCTCCCCTTGTTCTGCTGGAGGGTTGAATATTTGACGTTCTGAAGCCATAGCTTTTTCCATGGCTTCATTTAATAAGTCTGCAGGATAGCCCCTGGCTCTCAGTCTATTTCGCAGGTCAGCTGCTTGTTTTTGATAACTGTTAGTGGTTTTATTTATACAAGCTAGCCTCACAAACTGGCCATAAGGTACGGCTTGTTTTACTGTGTTCGACATTAATATATATTTCCAATTGGAGTCAGACCACATGCGTATCGTGTAAGCAGTTATCGAACTGTAGGTTCAGAGAGATTTACTAGATTGTGGTCGATCCATAAACAATAGAGAACGTAATGGAATATTCGCCACGTCTTGTTCCACTATCAAGTCTAGTCTATTAGTGTATGTTCGTAACCATTCTAGACAACCGAGGCCCATCACCGCGTTATGGTAATTATATAAATCTGGGACTCCCAAACCTCATTCAGATGGGTGTCGCGTCACCTGTTTAAAAGGTAAGCGGGCTCTCTTCCCTCCCCATAGAAATTTTGATAAAACACCTTGAATTCTTTTGAAAAAAAGATTTGGATGGGTATTGGAAGGGCTTGAATATAATACAGAGTAGTGGGTAGCAGTATGGAATTGAGCAAAAGCCCTACGCCCGAACCAGGAAACGTAAGGAACATCCAATGAACTAATGGTGTCCTCCAATCATTTCGGAAGTGGTAGGAAGTTTTCCGGGTACAAACGGGAAAAATCTGGAGTAATTTTAATACCTAAAAAAGTTATATGGTCAGTGGTCCATTGAAAAGGTGTAATTCTTTTCAGATCCACCAGGTCTGTTGGTGGTATAGACATATGTAGTACAACAGACTTTGTCAGATTGACCAGAAAGTTAGACAAGTCCGAAAAAATCTGTAGAGTCGCCATAATTGCCGGGAAAGCTAGTTTGGGATTTGTTACTAGTAATAATACGTCATCAGCAAAAGCAGCTGATTGGTGAACTAAGGATCCGATTTTTAGTCCCGCTATCTCACTATGTTGCCGAAAGGTTTGTAAAAGGGTCTCTATCACCAAGACGAACAATAATGGAGAAAGAGGGCGGCCTTGTCTCGTTCCGTTCGAGATTTGGAACATAGGAGATAGCGTACCGTTTACTAGTATCCTAGCAGTAGGCGAACTATACATTGCCATTACACACGCAACAAAGGATTCTGGAATACCATACTTAATCAGAGCTCTCTGCATAAATAGCCAATCCACTCTATCGAACGCTTTTTCAGCATCCATACTTCGTATAGCAAGGGGAATATTCAGTTTTTTTGCCCATTATATAAGGTGGACAATCCTAAATATGTTGTTCTTCCCTTCTCTAGTGGGAATAAATCCGACCTGTTCCGGGGAGATAAGGTCGGGTAAGTATACCTTTAACCTGTTAGCTAATAATTTTGCATAAAGTTTTAAATTGTTATTTAACAACCAAATGGGTCTATAGCTGGCACATAGGGAGCCGTCCTTCCCAGGCTTGGGAAGAATGGTCACTTGTGCCGATAGCATGTCTCTCGAGAATGAATCACCCTCCAAAATAGCATTACATACTTTTAAAAAGTACGGCATCAAAATGTCCTTAAAGGCAAGATAGTAAGCCACCGGCAGGCCATCTGGCCCTGGACTTTTATGGAGTGGAGATTCCTTTAGTGCAGCATATAGTTCTTTAAGTGTAAAGCCTTTTTTCAGGGTCTCAATTTGCTCCAGGGCTAAGAATGGCAGATCTATAGTTTTCAATCACTTATCTATTTGATGTTGTCTTAATGCAGGGGCGGACTGGGCCGGGGGGCAGGGGGGCAATTGCCCCCCGGGCCCCTCTGTTGCCTCTGTAAATGGCCCCCGTAGTGTCACCCAGGGCCGGCCTTTGGGGTGTGCATGTGCCCTGCCGCGGCCCTGGTGACAAGTTGGGGCGGCCGGCGGCAGGGCACAGGGAGATGAACGCTTCCACTGTGGAAGCGCTCATCTCCATAGTCATCTGTATCGCCGTCCTCAGGACGGCGATACAGATGTCTGTGCTGCGGCAGAGCAGGGAGAGGCGTGTCCCCTTCCTGTTCCTCTGATAGGCTGCCAGCACTAGGCTGGCAGCCTATCAGAGGCTGGTGCAGGTGGCGATATGACATCATCGCGCCGCCGGAGCGGTACAGCGAGGGACACAGGCCGGAAGAGGCCTGCATCGCATCGCTGGAGGTAAGTATAAGTGTTTTTTTTTTTTTTTTTTTTTGGGGGCTACTGGCACATAAGGTGAGGGGGATTCTACTGGCACATGATAAGGTGAGGGGGGATTCTACTGGCACATGATAAGGTGGGGGATTCTACTGGCACATGATAAGGTGGGGGATTCTACTGGCACATGATAAGGTGAGGGGGATTCTACTGGCACATGATAAGGTGAGGGGGATTCTACTGGCACATGATAAGGTGAGGGGGATTCTACTGGCACATAATAAGGTAAGGGGGGGGGGATTCTACTGGCACATGATAAGGTGAGGGGGGTGATTCTACTGGCACATGAAAGGTGAGGGGGGGATTCTACTGGCACATGATAAGGTGAGAGGGGGGATTCTACTGGCACATGATAAGGTGGGGAGGGGGAGACTACTGGCACATAAGGGGGTGTCTACTGGCACATAAGGGGACTACTGGCACATAAGGGGTCTACTGGCACATAAGGAGGGCTACTGGCACATAAGGGGGACTACTGGCACATAAGGAGGGCTACTGGCACATAAGGGGGGGGCTACTGGCACATGGGGGGGCTACTGGCACATAAGAAGGGCTACTGGCACATAAGGAGGGACTACTGGAAAATAAGGGGGGCTACTGGCACATAAGGGGGGGGGTCTACTGGCACATAAGGGGGGGTCTACTGGCACATAAGGGGGCTACTGGCACATATGGGGGATGGCTACTGGCACATAAGGGGGACTACTAGCACATACGGGACGGCTACTGGCACATAAGAGGGACGGCTACTGGCACATAAGGGGGGCTACTGGCACATAAGGGGGGACTACTGGCACATAAAGGGGGACTACTGGCACATAAGGGGTGCTACTGGCACATAGGGTGCTACTGGCACATAAGGGGGTGCTACTGGCACATAAGGGGAGGCTACTGGCACATAAGGGGGGGCTACTGGCACATAAGGGGGGCTACTGGCACATAAGGGGGCTACTGGCACGTAAGGGGACGGCTACTGGCACATAAGGGGACGGCTACTGGCACATAAGGGGGACGGCTACTGGCACATATGGGGGATGGAAACTGGCACATAAGGGGGGGGCTACTGGCACATAAGGGGGGGCTACTGGCACATAAGGCGGGGGCTACTGGCACATAAGGGGGCTACTGGCACATAAGGGGGACTACTGGCACAAAAGGGGGTGCTACTGGCACATAAGGGGGGGACTACTGTCACATAAGGAGGGCTACTGGCACATAAAAAGGGCTACTGGCACATAAGGGGGGGGGGGGGCTATGAGCTCTGTGAGTGGCCAACATCTATCCTCTCCGCAATTCTCAGCCTCCTGTAACAGAGCAGGAGAGCGGAGGTGTAGGGGCGGAGATAGCTGTCAATGCTGTCAAAGGAGGCTGTGCTCTCCTCCCACACAGCGAATCAGGAAGTAGACGGGGCTCAGTGGGCCTCTGGGTGTTAATTGCCCCCTGGGCCAAAAGTTGCCAGTCAGCCCCTGTCTTAATGCATATTGTTCAGGAGATTGCATGTCTCGTAAATTATAAAGCCGACTATAAAATTTGCAGAATTGATCTGCGATCAGATCAGTCTTACTGACAATCTGTGGGTTGGGGGGTTTAATGTGGGAGATAAAAGAGGTTGCCTTACTCTTTTTTGTTTGTGAGAGTAATAATTTTGACGCTTTATTACCATGAGCATAGTATTTGCATTGAGTGGCCAGGAATAATTTAGCTGTCTTGGTATTCAACATATTCTTCAGTTCGGAGCGTAAGGTGTCCAGGTGTGTCAAGACATCTCCACTGAGCTGCAACTTATGTTGTTTTTCAAGTCTCGCTATCTCGGATGTGAGTTCTTCTATCTTAGCCTGTTTTTCTTTTTTAACGTAGGAACCCAATGCTATTAACTGCCCTCGTATTACCGACTTATGTGCGTCCCATAGGAGCGCAGGGGAAATATTATCTTTATCATCCAAACGAAAGTATTCTTCTAACACGTCCGCTATTCTGGGAATATGAACACTGTTCAGCAAGGTTTCATTCAGTCTTCACCTAAACTCCCCCTTAGGGAGACTCGTCCCGGCGAAGGTGAGGAAAGTTGGAGCGTGATCTGAAAGAATTATACTCCCAATTTTAGCTGAGGTACAGTTTTGTAAGGATCGTACATCAAGAAAGATATAGTCTAATCTGTGGTACGATGTATGCTGCTGAGAAATAAGTGTAGTCTTTTTCCCCTGCATTTAACATCCTCCACGAGTCAACCAACCCATGTAGGAAAAGCGCTGTTTTAATCCTATCTAGAGATGTTCTAGTAAGCGCTGAGGTACCAGAGGAGGGACTAATGTGACATTGAAGTCCCCACCCAAAAACGCAATTCCATCTGCATAGTCCCTGAACAACCTAATTGTTTTCACTAGCCAATCAGCTTTGGACGAATTAGGTGCTGTGGTAAGGTGCAGGGTGCCGTCGTGGATGGCAGGTATGTGTCACCGAGGTTCATAGCCTCGGTGAGGTAAGAGCCGTATTTTGTTGATGTCAGCAGCAGCTAGTGCTACTGACATAGTTGTAAATAGCATGGCTGCAAAGCCGATCCGGGCCGGCTCTTACCGGGAGCAGCTAAAGTGTAGGGTGGGTGGCTGCTCCCCACGATCCAGTCCTGGTTTTGGGCTGGGTATAAAACACAGCCAGCAGCTGTGTCTGGAGAGTGATTGTCTTGGAAGCTGCTGCTAGTCCTGTGGAGCTCTCTGGGCTGGAAGGACGTGCCCAGCAAGGAGGCGTGCAGCCGTCCTGGAACCCTGAAGGAGGATTGTCCTGCGGCTGGGCTGACAGCCAGGTGCGAACCCGCACATCAAACCTGCCAGGTGAATGGAACCTGTGTTTGGACTTTTTGTTTTCCCCTTCATTTGCTGATGTGTGTGACTTAACACCAATTGACTTTCTGCTGTTATTTTGATGCAAGTGTGAATAAAACACTGTTTTCCGCACCTTCTGGACTACCTGTTGCCTCTATACTGCACCCGCACCGCTGTCTACCAGAGCGACTCCCACATTTGGTGTCGGATGCGGGCATGCGCAGTGAGGCTGGCGTGAACGCCGAAGTTTGTTTTTGCTGGGCACGACTGGATGTCCTATATTCGGCCGGCAAAGTTGCAGCCTGTGGTCCCTGACAAAATGGAGGCGGCTGTGAAAGCCCTCATAGAGGCTAACGTGCAGCAGCGGGAGACCAACCAGCTACTGCTGCAGCACGTGATGGCATTGCAAGCTGCAGGAGCGTCCCGCCACGTCCACGATGCCCGGAAAGCTGTCCGTGCAGCGATCCCTAAGATGACCCCTCGGATGATGTGGAGACCTATCTGGCGGTGTTCGAGAAGGTGGCCGTGAGGGAGAAATTACCCGAGAACAGTGGGCAGAGGTCGTCGCTCCGTTCCTGGCGTCTGGAACCCAGCAAGTATTTTTTGACCTCCCAGATGACCAAGCAGCTGACTACCCGACCGTGAAAGGTGAGATCCTGGCAAGACTGGGGGTGAACGGGTTAGTCCGGGCTCAGCGGGTCCACCAGTGGAACTTTAATACGGCTGAACCCGCCAGGCCGCAGTATTATGAGTTGCTGCACAGGTTGCAAAAGTGGCTGCAGCCTGAGGTTCTAAGTCCGGCTGCTATGCTGGACCGTCTGCTGGCTGACATCTTCTGGAGGGCCTTGCCGTACCCCTGCAGCACTGGATCGGCCAGGTATCACCCACTAATGCCCTGGACATGGTCGACCTGGTCGAGCGCTATGAGGCCACAAAAACCTTGAAAGGGGGTGTTGTTGGGAGGGGCCGGTCAAACCCCGGAGGTCTCCCATCCAGTCCCGACGACTGGTACCCGAGAAACCTGCTCGGGGTGTACCCCTGTAGACCCGGCCCCGATAGTCTGCTGGCGGTGTCACGAGCCTGGCCATGTGAGGGCCGACTGTCCACAGTGGGGAGAACCCATGGAGACCAATTATGGGTACCGGGCTTCCATGTATGCCCGGAGACTGTGTGCGACCGGCACCCCGAGACAATAGACAATCGTCATCTGTGCCAGGTGCAAGTCGGTGATAATCTTGCAGTGGCGCTGCTGGACTCAGGGAGCCTAGTAACCCTGGTAAGTGCTGCCCTGGTACAGCCCTCCCAGTATACGGGCCGGAAAGTTGGGGTGGTGTGCATACACGGAGACTTAAAGGACTATCCCACGGCTGTAATGTCTCTGTCCACGGCGGCCGGCACATGGACTTGTGAAGTGGCGATCTCCGCCAAGCTACCGTATGAACTAATAATTGGGAGAGACTTCCCTGGTTTTCCGTCACTATGGCCTGAGGTGAAAGTGACTAATAGCCCTGAGACAGGGGTAACCCTAGCAGAGTGGCCTGGTTCCTGTGGGAGGCCAGAGCCCTGGGAGCCCGAGTCCGAAGGGCCTGCGGTAGGGGTGACCACCACTTCTGTGATAGAGGGAGACACCCCCACTGAGTGTAATGGTGGGAGACATGGAGGACTTGCCACCAGGTCCTGAGTTGGCAGACCTCCACGTCTCCGGAGATAATTTTGGGACCGCCCAACACCGGGACCAAACCCTAACCAGGGCCTGGGAGAATGTGCTGGAAATTGATGGTAAACCCCAGAAACCAGGGGCTGAGTTAATATTTCCCGCTTTGTTGTTCACCAAGAAATGTTATATCGGGTGAACCAAATCCGAGGTGAACCTGTTGAACAATTGGTGGTGCCCACAGCGTACCGCAAGCTTGTCATGGAGCTTGCCCACCAACATGTTCTTGGGGGACACTTGGGGTGGCAGAAAACCCAGGACCGCATACTGCAGCGGTTTTATTGGCCCAGTGTGTTCAAGGAGGTAGAAAATTATTGTAAGTCCTGTCCCACCTGTCAGATAAATAGCCCCCAGCCACATTTCCGTAGTCCTCTGGTACCTCTTCCAATTATTGAGGTCCCGTTTGAGCGAATCGCTATGGATCTAGTGGGCCTGTACCAAAGTCTGCCAGGGGCCACCAACACATTCTGGTAGTTCTCGACTATGCCACTCGGTATCCGGAGGCGGTGCCTCTGCGACATACCTCAGCTAAGCTCATTGCCAAAGAGTTAATGGAAATGTTTTCCCGTGTGGGCCTGCCAAAAGAGGTTCTGACAGACCAAGGGACCCCTTTTATGTCCAAAGTTATGAGGGAACTGTGTAAGTTGTTGCGTATAAAGCAGTTACGGACGTCCGTTTACCATCCGCAAACGGACGGTCTTGTCGAGAGGTTTAACCAAACTTTAAAAAATATGTTAAAAAGGGTGGTGTCTAGAGATGGGAAGGACTGGGATCTGCTTCTGCCCTATCTCATGTTCGCAGTGCGAGAGGTGCCCCAGGCCTCTACTGGGTTCTCGCCCTTCGAACTGCTTTATGGCAGACACCCTCGGGGCCTGTTGGATATCGCCAAGGAAGTGTGGGAACAACAGCCTGTCCCCCACAAAAGTGTCATTGAGTATGTCACCCAGATGCAGGAACGGATGGAAAGGGTGTTGCCGCTGGTCCGGGGAGCATATGGAGGCAGCGCAACAAGCCCAAAGTAGGGTGTACAATCGTCAGGCTCGGGTGCGGGGCTTCAATCCGGGAGATCGGGTTTTGGTTCTGGTACCCACCCTTGACAGCAAATTCCTAGCTAGGTGGCAGGGCCCCTATGAGGTGATCGAGAAGATAGGGAAGTAAATTACAAAGTACACCAGCCAGGGCGGCGCAAGCCGGAGCAGGTGTACCACGTGAATTTACTAAAGCCGTGGAAAGATAGGGACACGGCCGACGACCACAGCCCCGGCCAGGGCTTCTAGGGAAAAGGGTCCAGCCCCACAGCTTGAGGCCTGCGAGCGGTAGCCACGGTAAAATTGCAGACAGCCTGTCTTCCAAACAAGTTCAGGAAGTCAGGAGTTCATCAGTCGGAACACGGATGTGTTCTCGGACCTCCCTGGCCGCACGTCTCTCATCCAACATGACATCGTCACTGAGCCTCAGGCCAAGATCCGGTTAAAACCATACCGGGTACCCGAGGCTCGGCGACGGGCCATCGCGGAGGAAGTGCAAGTAATGTTGAAGCTTGATGTCATTGAGGAGTCGAAAAGTGAGTGGGCCAGTCCCATAGTCCTAATACCCAAGCCGGATGGGACGTTGCGGTTCTGCAACGATTTTCGCAAGTTAAATGAGGTGTCCAAGTTTGATGCGTATCCCATGCCCCGGGTAGACGAGCTTGTTGAAAATTTAGGGCAAGCCCGTTATTTTTCTGTGCTAGACCTCACTAAAGGATACTGGCAAGTACCCTTAACGGAGGCGGCCAAAGAAAAAACGCTTTGTTACCCGCAGGGCCTGTATCATTACAAGGTGTTACCCTTTGGCCTGCATGGCGCCCCGCCACCTTCCAAAGGTTAATGGACGTTGTGCTGCGACCGCACCGTCGGTACGCTTCGGCCTACTTAGATGATGTAATCATCCACAGCACCGACTGGGAAAGCCATTTGCCCAAAGTGCAGGCGGTAGTGGATGCCCTGAGGAAAGCTGGACTAACCGCCAATCCAAAGAAGTGTGCGATTGGGTTGGAAGAGACCAAATATCTGGGATATGTTATTGGGCGGGGAGTCATCAAGCCACAGGTAACTAAGGTAGAGGCCATACGTAACTGGCCCCGACCGGTCACTACCAGGCAGGTAAAGTCCTTCCTGGGAATTGTAGGGTACTACATGCGGTTTGTGCCCCACTTTGCCACAATAGCAGCGCCGTTGACAGACCTGTTG
The DNA here is from genome assembly GCA_033119425.1 of Bufotes viridis. Classification (NCBI taxonomy): domain Eukaryota; kingdom Metazoa; phylum Chordata; class Amphibia; order Anura; family Bufonidae; genus Bufotes; species Bufotes viridis. Next base: position 118,353,162 of record CM065594.1, read on the forward strand.
AAGGGGCGAAAGTCTGGGAAGGTTAGCTGGAGTGAGAAGGCGGAGGAGGCTTTCTCCGCGTTGAAGTCGGCCCTGTGTGGGTCCCCGGTTTTGGTGACACCCGACTTCAACAGGGAGTTTGTCGTACAGACCGACGCCTCGGAGGTAGGCCTCGGTGCTGTACTGTCTCAGGAGGTCAACGGGGAAGAACATCCCGTTGTCTTCCTGAGCCGTAAGCTCAGTCCCGCCGAGACCAGGTATAGCATAGTGGAGAGGAGTGCCTGGCTATCAAGTGGGCACTCGAATCTCTCCGCTACTACCTGTTAGGGAGGAGGTTCCGTCTGGTGACCGACCATTCCCCTCTCAAGTGGATGAGCCAGGCCAAGGAGAGGAATGCTCGGGTCACCAGGTGGTTCCTATCCCTGCAGAACTTCAAGTTCTCCGTGGAACATAGGGCAGGCCGCTTGCAGGGTAATGCAGATGCCCTTTCCCGCGTCCACTGCCTCACATGTGTCCACCCCTCAGGGTTGAACAAAGGGGGGTATGTGGTAAGGTGCAGGGTGCCGTCGTGGATGGCAGGTATGTGTCACCGAGGTTCATAGCCTCGGTGAGGTAAGAGCCGTATTTTGTTGATGTCAGCAGCAGCTAGTGCTACTGACATAGTTGTAAATAGCATGGCTGCAAAGCCGATCCGGGCCGGCTCTTACCGGGAGCAGCTAAAGTGTAGGGTGGGTGGCTGCTCCCACGATCCAGTCCTGGTTTTGGGCTGGGTATAAAACACAGCCAGCAGCTGTGTCTGGAGAGTGATTGTCTTGGAAGCTGCTGCTAGTCCTGTGGAGCTCTCTGGGCTGGAAGGACGTGCCCAGCAAGGAGGTGTGCAGCCGTCCTGGAACCCTGAAGGAGGATTGTCCTGCGGCTGGGCTGACAGCCAGGTGCGAACCCGCACATCAAACCTGCCAGGTGAATGGAACCTGTGTTTGGACTTTTTGTTTTCCCCTTCATTTGCTGATGTGTGTGACTTAACACCAATTGACTTTCTGCTGTTATTTTGATGCAAGTGTGAATAAAACACTGTTTTCCGCACCTTCTGGACTCCCTGTTGCCTCTTTACTGCACCCGCACCGCTGTCTACCAGAGCGACTCCCCACAGTGCGTATATGTTCCCAAAGGTAAACAGTTGAGAACCAATTAGTCCCTTGACAAAAAGATATCTGCCATCGTCATCACCTAAAGTGTCTTGACATATAAATGGCGTACTTTTAAGTATAGCAATGCTGACACCTCTAGACGCCGAAGACATAGATCGGCTGTGAAACCACTGGTTGAACAGCAAGTGGGAAAATTTAGGTACATGTCTCTTGCGGAAATGTGTTTCTTGCAATAGCGCTATATGTATTTTCAGCTTGTGCAGATAGTGACAAATCTGGGTTCTTTTGTTAGGGGCATTTAAACCTCTTACGTTGTATGAACATAACTGTATATCAGTCATATGTAAAGAGACTTACCCAACCAGCAGGCAAATATACCAGTACCAACGGGATTGATTGCCGTCGCCTTAAAGGGTGGTAGGAGAGATCAGGGAAGAAGGGGTGGGAAGGAGGAACTAACATGAAGGAAGAAAAACATATTGTAACTAAACAACTCAGGAAGAATATCTTAGAAAGGAGTCCAGATATAATCCAGAGATTCACCATACTGGAACCAAGAGAGGTGGGTCATCCAAACACGACCACTTAGCCTCCTGAGCACGCTTTATAGGCAATAACATCAGTTTTGTAATGGGGAAAATAGGTTGAAAGAGGGTATTTTTATAGTAAGAAGTAAAAGATAGAGATTAAACTAGGTAGAAAGGAAAAGAGAAAGAAGAGAGAAAGAGGACCAAGGGAAGAAAAATGTTGGGAAGCAGCATACGAACCATTGCGAACCTCCACTAGATGGCGCTCTGACCTCACGTATTCCTTATACATATGGCAATTTTACCCTATAGTCCCAAACACCTATGTTGGGATGCAGTTAACCCGCTAACCCAGTGGACCTTTCAAGCACAAGGGAGAAATAATAGAGAAAAGGAGAAGTAGAGAGGTGACTTTAGAGAAAAATCAGCAGATGTGAAAACACAAGAACGATCAAGGAAGAAAGCATGTCAAATAATCCCGGGAGGGAAGGTAAAGGTGGGTTCAGAGGGAGAATGCAAGTGAATGTAAGGCAAGATAGCCATAACATACATTGAGCCTAATCCCTCAATATGTGGACACTCAAACTATTAGATATATACTAGCAGGAAAAAAACAATCACAGATTGCATCATGCAGTTTCAAGTGGGGAGCCTCCTGATCTTCTGGTGTCTCTGCTTTTTCGGTTCAGCGACCTGCCACGTGTCTTTCAGTGGCAGCGCAGGTAGATTCGCCAGGTTCTGGGCCGGGCACCAGTCCGGAATCTCCAGGCCTTGAATGTCCAGCACTTCACAAACGCAGAAAATTATTCCAGTGAAATCTGTGCTCCAAAAGTCATATTGTGCTCCTTACCTGTCGTGTGCCCATAGAGCACTTTATGAGCAAATATGGGGTGTTGCGGTATTTAGGAAAAAGTGGGTAACACATTGTAGGGTGCATTTTCTCCTGTTACCCCCTGTGAAGAAAAATTTTTTCAGTGTTTTTTGTTAGTGTTCCTAAATTATATGAAACGACAGTTGGGACAAAGTGCTCACTACACACTTTTAAACATTCCATGGAGGGAGTATGTTTCAAAACGGAGTCATGTTTTGGGGGTTTCCATTGTAGGGGTACCTTCGGGTGTCTTCAAATGCGACAAGGTTCCTGAACATTATTCCAGTGAAATCTGCCCTCCAAAATCCATATGGTGCTGCTTCTCTTCTGAGCAGGGACATAGCTACCATCGAAGCAGGGGAAGCGGCTGCTATGCAACCCGAACTCAGGAAGGTGCCCTTAGGAGGACAAATGGATTTATTTTCGGGGCCCTGGAAGTGGTGAATATAGTGCTCCTAGTCCTAGCACTGGTTTTACTCACTGTTCCCTGTTCTTCTTCTCTGGGCGCTTACACTGAACTAAGTCCGGGCAGCACACAGCTTCTGAACGGGATGTAGTAGACGATCGTACTATGACCTGGTGCTGTGCGATGTCAGCTCACAGTGCAGTGCGGTACAGTATTATTTTTTGGTTCGGTTTGAGGACTTCATTAACCTGTTACGGACATAGGACGTACCGGTACGCCCTGATGTCCTGGTACTTAAGGACACAGGACGTACCGGTACGTCCTGACTACTTCCGATCACCGCTGCTTAGCTGGCGGTGATCAGAACAAGGTACCTGCTGAAATCATCCAGCAGGTACCTTGGCCCAATGCCTAGGGGGGTCCTGTGACCCCCCCCCCCGTATCAGCGATCGCTGCAAACCGCAGGTCAATTCAGACCTGCGGTTTGCACACTTTCTGACATTTCTGATCACCGCGGTCTGTGACCACCTCCCCCCCCCCCGTATCAGCGATCGCTGCAAACCGCAGGTCAATTCAGACCTGCGGTTTGCACACTTTCTGACATTTCTGATTACCGCGGTCTGTGACCACGGGGATCAGAAACTTAATTATGTGTTTTTTTTAAATTTCTAACCCCATCGCGGGCGGCACTCATTGCGAGCGGGATCACGATCTCCCGCCCGCCTCCTCTCTAAAAATCCATGGTGGTCCAGTGGTTTTAGTAGAGTGTCAGCACATTGCTGACACTCTGCTAAAAACAGCTGGCATCTGTGCTTGTACAGATGCCAGCCATTTAACCCCTTCCATACCGCGGTCCATACGGACTGCTGTATGGAAGGGGTTGACAGGGAGGGAGCTCCATCCCTCTCCCACCGGGGGCTGCAATGGCACAGCATTCTTGATGGGAGCACAGAGGGAGAGGGCTCCCCATCACCCGCTGCTCTGTTCTGGCAGCGGGTGATGGTTACCATGGCAGCAGGACGCCTTCAGAGGCGTCCTGCTTGCCATGGTAATGGCAAGTGTGATCTGACTTCTGCTAAAGGCAGAAGTCTAATCAGACTAAGTCTAAAGTAAAAAATACAGTACAGTACACTATATAGTGTACTGTACTGTATTATATAGACATCAGACCCACTGGATCTTTAAAAACTGGATTAAAAAAAAAAAAACACATATCACTGAATAAAAATTAAAAATAAATAAAATACACTACACATATTATGTATCGCCGCGTCCGTAAAAACCTGCTCTATAAAAATATGACATAACCTCTCAGGTGAACACCATAAAAAAAAAAAATGGTGTACAAAAAGACATTTTTTGTCAACTTACATCACAAAAAGTGTAATGCCAAGCGATCAAAAAGGCGTATGCCTCTCAAAATAGTACCAATCAAACCGCCATCTCATCTTTCAAAAAATGAGCCCCTACATGTAGCACAATCGCCCAAAAAAATAAAAAAATATGGCTCTCAGACTATGGAGACATTAAAACATGATTTTTTTTTCTAAAATGCTGTTATAAGTAAAACAAATAAAAAAAAGTATACATATTAGGTATCGCTATGTCCGTAAAAACCTGATCTATAAAAATAACCCATGATGTAACCCCTCAGGTAAATACCGTAAAAATTTTTTAATAAAAATAATGTTAAAAAAAATATTTTTGTCATCTCACATCACAAAAAGTGTAATAGCAAGCGATCAAAAAGTTATATGCACTCCAAAATAGTGCCAATCAAACCGTCATCGCATCCCGCAAAAAATGATACCTTACATAGGACAATAGCCCAAAAAAGTAAAAAAATATGGCTCTCTACTTCTCCAGTTAAAACATGATTTTTTTTTTGTTTAAAAAATGATATAATTGCGTAAAACTTAAATAAAAAGTATACATATTAGGTATTGCCGCGTCCGTAACAACCTGCTCTATAAAAATAACACATGAACTAACCCCTCAGGTGAACACAGCAAAGAAATTATATAAATACGGTGTCAAAAGCCATTTTTGTCACCTTACATCACAAAAAGTGTAATAGCAAGCGACCAAAATGTCATATGCACCCCAAGATAGTGCCAATCAAACCGCCATCTCATCCCGCAAAAAATTAGCCCCTACATAAGACTGTTGCCCCCCCAAAAAAAAAAATATATATGGCTTTCAGAATGTGGAGACACTAAAAAAATAATTTTTTTTCAAAAATGCTTTATTATGAAAAACTGAAACAAAAATTCCCAAAAAGTAGTCATATTTGGTATTGTCACGTCCATAACAACCTGCTCTATAGAAAAAGCACACAATCTAACCTGTCAAATCAACAATGTAAATAACAAAAAATAAAAACGGTCCCAATAAAGCAATTAAAAAAAAAAATCTATTTTAATCTATTTTTCCAGTATCAAAGCAAGGGTTAACAGCCAAACAAAACTCAATATTTATTGACCTGACATTGTAGTTTGCAGAAACACCCCATATGTGGTTGTAGACTGCTGTATGGCCAAACGGCAGGGCGCAGAAGGAAGGGAACGCCATATGGTTTTTGGAAGGTGGATTTTGCTGGACTGTTTTTTTGACACTATGTCCCATTTGAAGCCCCCCGATGCACCCCTAGAGTAGAAACTCCATAAAAGTGACTCCATCTTAGAAACTACACCCCTCAAGGTATTCAAAACCGGTTTTACAAACTTTGTTAAACCTTTGGGTGTTCAACAAGAGTTATTGGCAAATGGAGATGAAATTTCAGAATTTTTATTTATTGTTACCTTGTCTCAAAACAAGTGTAATATAGAGCAACCAAAAATCATATTTACCATAAAATAGTATAGTTTCCAAAATGGGGTCACTTTTTTGGAGTTTCTACTCCAGGGGTGCATCAGGGGGGCTTCAAATGGGACATAGTGTCAAAAAACCAGTCCAGCAAAATCTGCCTTCCAAAAACCATATGGCGTTCCCTTCCTTCTACGCCCTGCCGTTTGGCCATACAGCAGTTTACGACCACATATGGGGTGTTTCTCCAAACTAAAGAATCAGGGCAATAAATATTGAGTTTTGTTTGGCTGTTAACCCTTGCTTTGTTACTGGAAAAATTGATTAAAATGGAAAATTTGCCAAAAAATCTGAAATCTGAAATTTCAACTCCATTTGCCACTAAGGGTGAGTTCACACACAGTTATTTGATCAGTTATTTCCATCAGTTATTGTGAGCCAAAACGAGTAATGAAGCCAACTCAGAGATCTGGTATAAGGGAAAGATCTTCACCTGTTCTGTGTTTTTCACCTGCACCTGGTTTTAGCTCTCAATAACTGATAGAAATAACTGATCAAATAACTGAAGTGTGAACTCAGCCTAACTTTTGTGGAACACCTAAAGGGTTAACAAAGTTTGTAAAATCAGTTTTGAATACCTTAAGGGGTGTAGTTTCTTAGATAGAGTCAGTTTTTTGGTGTCTCTACTCTAGGGGTGCATCGGGGGGCTTCAAATGGGACATAGTGTCTAAAAACCAGTCCGGCAAAATCTGCCTTTAAAAACCACATGGCGCTCCTTTCCCTCTATGCCCTGTCGTTTGGCCATACAGCAGTTTACAACCACATATGGGGTGTTTCTATAAACTACAGAATCAGGGCAATAAATATTAAGTTTTGTTTGGCTGTTAACCCTTGCCTGGTGACTTGAAAAAATGGATTAAAATGGAAAATTTTCCACAAAATCGAAATTCTGAAATTTTATCTCCATTTGCCATTAACTCTTGTGGAAAACCTAAAGGGTTAATGACGTTTGTAAAATCAGTTTTGAATACCTTGAGGGGTGTAGTTTTTAGAATGGGGTCATTTTTGGGTGGTTTGTATTATGTAATCCTCACAAAGTGACTTCAGACCTGAACTGGTCCCTAAAAAGTGGATTTTTGAAAGTTTCTGAAAATTTTCAAGATTTGCTTCTAAACTTCTAAGCTTTATAACGTCCCCAAAAAATAAAATGGCATTCCCAAAATGATCCATACATGAAGTAGACATACGGGGAATGTAAATTAATAACTTTTTTGGCGGTATTACTATGTATTATAGAAGTAGAGAAATTGAAACTTGGAAAATTTCAAATTTTTCCAAATTTTGGGTAAATTTGGTATATTTTATAAATAAAAATGAAATTTTTCGACTCCATTTTACCACTGTCATGAAGTACAATATGTGATAAAAAAAACAATCTCAGAATGGCCTGGATAAGTAAAAGCGTTTTTTAGTTATTCACACATAAAGTGACACTGGTCAGATTTGCAAAAAAATGGCCTGGTCCTTAAGGTGAAATAGGGTTCGAGTCCTTAAGGTGTTAAAGGGGGGGGGGGGGGAAGCTGTTCAAATACTTACTGTGGGGCCAAGTCAGTTCTAGTTATGCCACTGGTTCTGAGCCCTGAGGTGTGCCCATATAGCAGTTTATGACCACATGTGGCATTACCATATTCAGGAGAAAATGGGCAAAAATTGTGGAGTGCATTTTCTCCATTATCTTGTAATTTTCACAGCCAAGTGTTTCTAAATTATATGAAATGCTAGTTGGGTCCAAGAACTCAGGAAATGTGTCTTCAAATGAGACATAGCGCCCAAAAACGATTTCGGCAAGATCTGCCCTCCAAAAACCATTTGGTGCCCCTTACCATTCTGAGCCCTGTGATGCGTCCATGCAGACAACATATCGGTGGAAACTGCAGGATCAGGATTTCTACAGTATGGATCCGCAAAATACGGATGACATATGGATGTGTTCTGTGTGTGAGCTCCGTATTTTCTGCAGATCCATTGACTTGAATGGGGCCTCGGACTGTGATTTGCGGACAATAATAGGACATGCACTACTTTTTTGCGGAACGGCCATGCAGACAAACAGAAACGGAATGCACACAGAGTAACTTCCGTATTTTCTACAGCCCCATTGAAGTGAATAGTTCAGCATAGGGGCCGCACAAAGATCGTAAGCGGAAAGAAAATACGGTCATTAGGAAGGGGTTAAAAGAGTATCTGCCACCATCTATAAGACACCCTAATAAAGCGAGGCATAAGGGTGCCTTCAGGTGGCAGATTTTGTGGCACCACATTCCGCGACTGAAAATCAGTTCCATTCATTTGAGCACATGGATTTCTGCAAGCCCCATTAAGGCTACTTTCACAGTTGCGGCAGTGGGATCCGGCAAGCAGTTCCATCTCCGGAACTACCTGCCGGATCCGGCAATCTGTGTTGAAACGGACAGCATTTGTAGATGGATCCAGATCTGTCTCACAAATGCATTGCAAGAACGGATCCATCTCTCCGGTTGTCATTAGGAGAAACAGATTCGTTATGTATTTTTTTCAAATTTTATAAAGGTCTGCGCATGCGCAGACCGGAAGAACTGATCCGTCAATGCGGTATTTTTAATGCCAGATCCGGCACTAATACATTCCTAAGGAAATTAATTACCGATCCGGCATTACGGCAAGTGTTCTGGCATTTTGGACGGAGATAAAACCGTAGCATGCTGTGGTATTTTCTCCATCCAAAACGCCGTACAGTGACTGAATTGAAGACATCCTGATGCATCCTGAACGGATTTCTCTCCATTCAGAATGCATTAGGATAAAACTGAAGCGTTTTTTTCCGGTATTGAGCCCCGACGACGGAACTCAATGCCGGGAAAGAAAAACGCTAGTGTGAAAGTACTTCAAGATGAATGTAACTGATTTTCAGCCACAAAATCTGCTGTGGCACCCTAGAGGAGTTTTTACAGCACACACATTGATGGTACATTGCTAGGAGGTGGGTCTGATCACTGTGACAAGCACATGTCATATTGTTTCCTCCTGTAAAACTATACATCTTCAGATTTTTGCCTTCTCCCTATAACAGTCAGCAAATCTGTTGCAGCAAGCTCCTTCCATCCTACACTAAACAGTTACTTTTTCTCCCTGATCAATCATGGCCGCCCCATACTTTTATATGACGTCATATAAAGCATCCCGGTTGCCCAGGTAACCACCAGACCGGTGAGCAGTGCGCAGTGCGCTCCTTGTGTGGTCCCTCACGCATGCGTATTGTTATCCTCTGCGTCTTTCGGGATGTTCTCTTCTCCCCTGTGGCGGGGAGAACAGGGGAGGTGGTAGTGGAGACCGGGAGCAGATCCTGGCTGCAGACAAGCAGGTATGTGCGGGTGTGGAGGCCGTCCGAATCTGCATGGGTCTGAGCAGAGGCCCGCGGACCCGTCATACAATAGCAGCAGTGATGTGCGGGGCCTACACCTCTCTAATATACCTGTATGTAGAGCCCGCAGCTCAGTGTGCGGGGCTGCAGTGCATGCTGGGAAAAGCTCATGTTCACTTCATGTCCAAGGTCTTTTTTTTTGTTTACTTTCTGATTTTTCTTTTTTTTTTTTACTTATTTTTTAATTTTATAGAAGCCACTGTCTTCTGAAATAGCTGATCGGCAGGAGTCCCCGATGTCGGACAGATGCTGATGGTCTACCCAAAGGATAGATAATCAGTAATCAAAAGCTACATAACCCCTTTAAGAATTAGGTACTGTTCTAGCTATGCAGAGAGAAAAATCGGAAAGTACTTATTTTTTAATATCTTTTTTTGTTGCATTGGTATTGTATATTTTATTTATTTTGTACCTCATCGATGGTATCATTGATGATTTTACGGTCACGAGAAGGCTGCCGCTTGGCCACTCACAGGACTTACACCTAAAATAATTCTATACCACGGAGGACGCTCATTGTCTACGGGGAAATTTGCCTTGATAAAACAGATTTTAAGGGAGGCCGGCCATTACCCAGGTCATCACAGAAATATTACAAACACCATTTTATTTTTCTTTAGTCTTTATACTGAGAATTTTTTTTTCCCTCAAGAATTTGGGGATTTGGTCCTTTATTCTTCTTATTTTTTTATAGAAATAATTTGTAGGTATATGTAATATATCTAAGGCCTCATGCACACGGTCTGAAAAAACGGATACTGGACGCGTGCATCCTGTACGTTTCTCAACCCCCATTGTAGAAATGCCTCTTCGTGGCTGCAAAACAGAGCAGAGAAGGCTAGGACATGTTCTGTAATTTGCTGGATTCCCTTTTTTTGCGGCCCCACAGAAATGAATGTATATCAGACTCGGACGTATGCATGAGGCCTAAAGGGAAGCTTATCTCTGAGCAGTGACTGGTCTGAATGGTTATGACTAGGGATGAGCGAACCCGTGTTTTCAAGTTCAGCGTACAAGGTTCGGGTTATCTAAGAATTCCGTTATGGATACCGCTACCACGGACCATCATTTGTGGAATCCATAACGGAATTGTAAGATAATCTGAACCTTGGACGCTGAACTTGAAAGCGCAAGTTCGCTCAACACTACATATGAGCTAATATTCTGTGGTTGCTGGGAACCTGCTGAATATTTCACATTTCTAGTATATGCACACGGTCTAGGGCTGCTCCAGCCCTAGGGCGCCCCCGTGCGCGCTGCTCCAGCCCTAGGGCGCCCCCGTGCGCGCTGCTCCAGCCCTAGGGCGCCCCCGTGCGCGCTGCTCCAGCCCTAGGGCGCCCCCGTGCGCGCTGCTCCAGCCCCTAGGGCGCCCCGCGTGCGCTGCTCCAGGCCTAGGGCGCCCGTGCGCGCTGCTCCAGGCCTAGGGCGCCCCGCGCGCTGCCCTAGGCCTAGGGCGCCCCGTGCGCGCTGCTCCAGGCCTAGGGCGCCCCGCGTGCGCTGCTCCAGGCCTAGGGCGCCCCGCGCGCGCTGCTCCAGGCCTAGGGCGCCCCGCGCGCGCTGCTCCAGCCCTAGGGCGCCCCGTGCGCTGCTCCAGCCCTAGGGCGCCCCGTGCGCGCTGCTCCAGCCCTAGGGCGCCCCGTGCGCTGCTCCAGCCCTAGGGCGCCCCGTCGCGCTGCTCCAGCCCTAGGGCGCCCCCGTGCGCGCTGCTCCAGCCCTAGGGCGCCCCCGTGCGCGCTGCTCCAGCCCTAGGGCGCCCCCGTGCGCGCTGCTCCAGCCCTAGGGCGCCCCCGTGCGCGCTGCTCCAGGCCTAGGGCGCCCCCGTGCGCGCTGCTCCAGCCCTAGAGCGGCATATTTCTCAACTTCCAGTCTGTTTGAAGAGTTTGGCCCTTAAATAAGGATTTATCATATACATTGTAGGTGATAAATGTTTGATCGCTGGGGTCTGACTGCTAGAACCCTCACCAGTTATGACATTGGGGGTTCTGTGTCCCCCCCATTCAGTGGAGTGATCATGCATGTGCACAGTCAGTCCATTCAGGGTCTGTGGTACTGACGGGGATAGCCAAGTACAGCACTAGACACAGACATTTGCGAGAGAATCCCTTTAACTCCCTGATGGAGGTATGGACTTTCCAGGAGGAAACCCCCCCCCATAGCAATAGCTAATGGAAACTGGAAGAGCAGTGCTGGACTTAGGAGAGAGTCACAGTCAGGAAGGCAGGAGATCAGGGCAGACAGAGTTCGGTCATATGTGGGTAGATGGGCATAATGGGGGTAGATGGGAGGTGCCAAGAGTAATCGTGTGTATTGCCCCTAATGGGGTTCTGTAGCTTTTTATTACTGATGATCTATCCTTTGAGTAGATCATCAACATCTGATTGGCGGGGGTTCAACGCTGGGGACCCCCGCGAATCAGCTGTTTGAGAAGGTAGCGGCACTGGCAGTAGTGCCGTGGCTTTCTCGCTGTTTCCCACAGGTCAGTGAGGACGCCACTATTATAACTGGTGCTGAACTGCGCTTGGGCTAGTCATAGTAGTCGTGACGTCACTGGCCTGTGGGTAAAATCTAGAAAGCCACTGTCTTCTGAAATAGCTGATCGGCAGGAGTCCCCGATGTCGGACAGATGCTGATGGTCTTCCCAAAGGATAGATAATCAGTAATCAAAAGCTACAAAAGCTACATAACCCCTTTAAGAATTAGGTACTGTTCTAGCTATGCAGAGAGAAAAATCGGAAAGTACTGAGCAGACGAGCAGCAAATCAATAGATGAGAAGATATTGAAGCTGCCACAATCAATGCAGAGCACCCCTTCCCCTCCACTCACACTCACCCATTGGGAAAGAGGTGGTGGGAGATAAGAAGTTACAGAGGCTGAAAAAGACCCCAGTCCATCAAGTTCAACCTTTATAGATGAATTTACAGCATTAATTATTAGATTTATGCGGTTTGCTGTTAGATAACCATCTAGCCCCTTTTTGTAGTATTTGGGGTAGGGTATTTCAGAGTTTGATTGCTCTAACTGTAAAGAATTCTTTCCTGTATTTATGTCTTAAGATTGAGGTCTAAGGTAGCAAAGGCAGAGCATCCCCATAAATAGATCGTCCATTTACAAAAGGAAAACCTGAGCAGTGGGATCGGGTCTTTGCTGTACTTACACAAAGGAAAAGGCCTTCTTCAATGGGCACTGATTTGGTAAAAGAAGAAATGTATAAAGAATTGAATGAAATGTGTAATAAAACATATAAATAGCTGAGCTGGAATTCAAATGGGCATAATAAAGTGACCATTGAATGTAGATATGTGTGACATAGGTTTCCTGTAGAGGTTCGAGGTTTCCTGTAGACCACTTTTCTGATCATCCTTTGTGACCAAAGTGAGTATCGGGTCTTGGGAACACGCTTCCTAAGGAAATGTTAGCGCTCCCATCTGCTGAGAGCCAACACTTCTTTTGATCCCAGAGATCTTGTTTTACAGTGGACCCAATAAGTGCCCGATTTTGGAGGACATGAAAATGTAAACATACAATAACGAAAAGGTCCTTCAAGGCGACATCTCATTCAATGGAAGTTAGTGAACGTGCAGCCAATGGCATGGTTGTTTCCGGTCTTCTGACATTCTGTGCCGGGAACAGTTAGTGCCGGTTTAATAGGCTTTTTGTTGTCTGTTTAGATGCATTGCGCAGACGAAGATATAAAATAAATCTTTTCCTTTCACAGCAAAATGGCCGAAGGTGAAGAGCAACCACATGGGACTTTGTGACAGTGAGAATATAGTGAAGTTGGAAACCATGGATGCAGTGGAGACGTTGGTAAACTACACCTGCAATGTGTATCATCTGAATGGAGAGGTACGTGAGAGTCATACAACCAAGGGTTGCTACGTGAAAATACAAAGCACAGCATTGACTTCTTAGAAAAATGGTATATACAAGTCAAAATTTCGGGCAAACAAAAAATCTTTATACACTACTGACTGACGGGCTGATGGAGCCATGCTAACTATATCTTTAGGAGAAACTATTAATGGCAGTACCATAGATATGCTAAATCCACTGGTAATACCTTGGTTACATTTGGTTAAATTGCCATTTTGTGACCCAGTGGTACATCCAGGCCTGTCTTCTATGAAGTATGGCTTGGAAAGAAAGAGGCTGGATACCCAAGTGTTCTGGATTCAAGTTTGGCCCATTAGGCAAAAATTAATGGTATAAGTCTTCCTAATATACTTAAAGGGGTTGTCTGATGGATTAAAAAAAAATACCATGCTTTAGTCAAGTACTGATTCCAGCTTCCTTCATATCTATCTCTAGCTTAATTTTTAGCCATTTTACCTCCTGCTCTTCTTTCTCCCTCCACTGCCAGAATGCCATAAACTTCCACTTTCATGCAATTCCACGCACTTTTCTAAAGTAGCTTTCCCATAATCCGCTAACTGCCTTTGTAGCTCCTCCCCTCTTTGTCGGTTGGCGTGTTCACGTCTTCTTACCGCCGATATGCCCTCTTCCTGCCCATATCCCGTCCTTTCTAATGTAGCGAAGCTGCTCTTATCCAATTAGGTCCTTGTCACATGACCTAATTGCAAGTGGACAGTTAGGGCCAATCAGCTATCACTTCAGGAATTTGCAGAAGCACTTTTCTGCTGATCACGTCAACTGATGTGTGTTAGTCATGTGATCAGAGGTACGCAGGCCCATACTGCGCTGTGAGAAGAAGGGGGCTTTTTTATTGAGTGAGGAAAGGAAGCCACACCCCCTGATGTCACATGGTTGATGATGAGTCGTCTCGGCAGGGAGGGGGAGTAAAGCAGAGGAGCGGTATGGAGGAAACGGCATGGTGAAGAGCGGGATAGAACTACAAGACTTCCTGGGCCTGGTAAGTAGGATATAAAGTCCAGAAAGCATTGGAGGAACATAAGACTTTCCTTGGATCGAATGCTATACAATGCCATTGTTGGATGTAAGTAACAGGTTTTATTTCCCCCTAGAATACCCCCTGTTTGAGTTGAGTTGGTATGCCGATTACTTTCTGTGAAGGCAGTCTCTCTGAAGCACTCCTACAAAAATCCTACTGAGTTACATGATGTAGGTCAGGTATTCTGGCATCTTTATTCGGAGATAGGAGCTCTGTTTACTCCATCACTGAACCACATGACCCACACTCTGACTTGCTGAATCTCACAGCATCTTATATGTGGACTGGAAGTCATTACTACTACCGAGACTCAGATTGAGCGCCTCACACAATGAGTAGAGAAAGTAACTTCTGGTCCATACCTAGGCTGCTTTAATTTTTGGCAAGTCTTGAGTGCCATTCATGTGGTTCAGCTGTGGACTGGAATAGAGCTCTTATCTGCTGAACAAAGCTTGACTCCTATTTCTTGAATAAGCAGACTGCCTGACTACTATTAACCTTTTATTAATCATGTAACTTCTTTACGTTGCTACTCATGGCACACCTCCACTGGCCAAACCAGGGTGTAGCTATGGGGGAGGTGGTGCAGAGGTATCAACCAGGTCCTGGTTCCTACAGAGTCCCAAAGGCCCCTCTGCCGTATAAGAAGATAGCAGTGTTTTAAATGTCATACTGGTTACTCATACTGCATTGGGGCTTAGCTTTTGTAGTCATATTATAGTTTTGAATCATGTAATTATTCTACTTAATTACTCATCAATGAGTTTTAACTCATTGATGAGTACCAGAATCCAATTTCATTGATCCATGGAGCCTGTTCAAAATTGAATTTAAATTTCTTGTTTCATCATCATTTAAGCCTTTCATGATGTTGTGCTTTACTTTATGTACATTATTTTCACCGTGCCCTTTGAACTTCCCCATTATATAGAAGAAAATAATACCTGGAGCTCTATAGGCTGTAAATTATAACTGCATTTGTAGAAAAGAAATTTCAAAATTAACTGGCTCTTGACCATTTTTATGCTGCGGCTGTGTCAATCTTGGTACATCGGTGAAATTGTGATTTGGAGCAACATTTGAGAAATTAAACTGGAGCTAACCCAAGGTAAGTATGATTTTCTAGAACCATGGTAAAAAGTGGCTGCCCAAACTGTCTTCACTGTTTTACCGTGTCACTGAGTTAGTTTGCCACCTGTGTAGTTCGTAGAAGTATACCATGAAAGCCACATAGCAATTGACATAGTAGAAGATGGACAGTGGTGGTGCTTCTCAATTAACTGGGTGAGTGTGACTGCGGTAAAAAAAAATCTACATTAAAGACTTTATTTTTCAGGTTCGGTCTACATTTGATGAAGTTGCAATTTACTTCTCCAAGGAGGAGTGGGACTGCTTAAATGATGGCGAGAAAGACCTCTATAGGGAGGTGATGATGGAGAACTATCAGACCCTTCTATCTCTAGGTAAGACAGTACTTTTCAAATCATCCAGTCTTGGTATAACCAACCAAGCTGTCTTCTGATTTCCTTGTGTTGTGTGTTGTGTCAAATAGTTTGGTTTCACTCTTAATAAATGAAATAAACTGACGTTCCCGCTTGTTGAGTGTTGTAGACCTTTCATGAATGTTGTAGGACCTTCCATATTCAGTTCCTTCCCTTATACTGCCCGATAAGTTGTGTTCATCTAACATGTCAACCAGACTGTAAACAGATTACTATTCTGTTGTTTTCAAGAACTTGTCCTTCTCAGCAAGCCAACTTGTAGAAATGCAGTTTGCTGGCTTTTTATCTGGTTAATTAAACCTGACTGTATCGCAACAGGGTTGATTAAACGTAACCCCTCTTATGCTGACATAAATTGAGCAAGCCATGAAAAGGGAGACTTTGGGAAACTGTAAATTTTTATTCCATCGGGACCTAATCTTAAGATCAACGTGAATGTAACTGAAGAGGACATTTACCACTGCTGTCGCTTACAAGGAGAAGATTGTCTCATAAGACTTTTTTTTTTCCATATAAAGCTCCCTTTTCTCATTATGGCATCAAGGCAGAACCAGATCCAGTGTAGAGTGATCTTTTTATCTAGGTTATAAGTTTAAAGGGTTTTATCCCTTTGGACAGGCTTTTTCTTAAGCAGGGGTCTGCTTGGTGAGTGATAACTTCTTAATGGAAAATGAAGCCTTACACAGCAAGTATTGAAATTGGTGGACGTCTGCCAGTTTTCATCTGGAGTCATTGATGGACTGGCCCTTATTACATCCACATGCCATAATAGAGCTTATGTAAGTGGGTTGATCAAAGAGACCAGTGGACAACATGACTCTGGGTTTCTTCTTCTATCAACTATGAAACAGGAATACTTTTCTTTTTTTTTACATTTTTAAATAAAGTGATTTAAAGGGGTTGTCCAGGTTCTGAGCTGAACCCAGACATACCCAGAATTTTCCCCAGGCAGCCCACCTAACAAAAGCATTGGAGCATTTGCCCTGCTCTGAATCACGCTGGGCAAAGGCATTTTGTGGAGTTCCGGTGACGTACCGGGCTCTTCTTCGGGCTACCAGACAGAGGCTTCCGCTAAGCAGTGAAGCCTGTGACGTCACCAGCACTGATGGGCGGGCTTTAGGGCTGCCCTAGCCTGTAAAACGGCTAGGGCAGCGCTAAAGCCCACCCATCAGAGACGGTGACGTCACTAAGCACACTGCTGGGAGGAAGCCTCCGCCCGGCAGTGTGTTATAGTAAATCGGAGAGCATGGGAGCATGAACTGCTCCGATTCTCAAGTCAGGGGGCCTGCCTGGGTGAAATTATAAGTATGTATAAGTATGTCTGAACCTGGACAACCCCTTTAACCTCAAATCAGAGTAGGAGATGCAGCTCTAGGAGCCCTATATAAAGCCACATGCTAATGATGAATTTGAAGCTGCTGCTTATAACCGCTACAAATGTTTTGCTTTCAATCTGGATATATGTCTGTTCTTGCCCAGTAGAATTCAATGGCTTCACCCTTCCTCTGTTACTAAGCCCTCAAATATGTCTGACTGTTTAACTCATCCTTCTTCAACTTTTTTTCCCAGGTTAAGGTGAAATAAAGTTTACATAAAAAAATCTTACATTTTCATACAAGTTTAATTTTAAAAGAACATGCAGTGGCCATCTGGTGTGACTAAGAAGGTGACATTTATGGTGAGGCTGGTGTGGTACTTGTCATGACAAAATTTCAATAAACACATACTCCATCATATCTTGTTTTTTTTTTTTTTTTTCCTTAAGTGTGATGTTATGTTTAAGTAATTAGAAATTACCAAGTTACAAAATCTACAACGCTCATAAGAGATTACGACCTGGGAATTCATTCAGATTTTATTTTTTTTAGATCCAAATTGTGTTCACGTTTTTTATAATAATGATAATATTACAAAGTCTTAAAATGCTATGGTAATATTGCATGCTGTGCCAGTTCTAAACCACCAACAATTAAAATATTGCCTTTTTTTTAACCTATGAGACATACCACGTGGTTCATGCCACTGCTGCTTGGCTGTCATATTATCATGGTCAGTAATGATTAGTTATCGGATAACTAACTATTTGGGGGAAATTAAGGCAGTGGAAACCGTCACAGCCAGGGAGGAAAAAAATAAACTCACCTTCTCCCTGGCTGTGACGCTCTCCGCTGCGATTGGACAGTGCTACAGCCAGGGAGAAGGAGACGCCCACGGAGAAAGACTTAGTCTCCTCCTCATTGTTCTGATGCTAAAATTAGCATACCAGGTGGGAGAATAAAACAGGGGCCACACAGTGGGCGAACGGAGCAGCGCCCAGAAAAAATAGTAAGTGTAGTTATATCCCTGAACCATGCCCTAAGTATCCTGATACTTAGTTTCTAATGTCTGGACCCATGAAAGGTCCTTTAATCGGTAAACACCTCTTAATAATTTTGTCACCAGAACTGATTTCTTGACCAGCTGGTGTATATTTCAGGTATAATTTTACAACAGTTTTTTTGTTGTAAATTATAATAAATGTGTTGTCTAGGCCCCACACAACCCTATCAGAGAGCATCTGTATATCAGAGAGATCCAGCAGGCTGTTCTTGGATACAGGAAACAGGAAACTGATACAGGAAACTGTGCAGATTTCATTGGTTGCTAAAACAGTACATGTTTAGGGAGAAACGTGAGTTAGAAAGAAGCAAGAATACCAAAACCAACAGGTTCCTTAAACGATGCGTTCAATTTATTATCAGAGTCATCACCCAGGAGGAAATGGCCACACTGTCGACTTTCATCCACACAAATTGGTATTATACAGAGGACGTAAACACTAGGACCTTTGAAACAGAATATGGGGTGAGAGAGATTAGGGAAGGAACAGGAATGAATTTGAGTTATTGTGCTTGATTGATGTTCTCACAGGTTTTACATAGATAATACAGTTAAAAAAAGACATAAGTCCATCAAGTTCAACTAAGGGATAGGTGGGGACGTAAATACCAGAAAAGAAATGAGACTCAGATTTCTACACATTTTCATAAGCATTAATGTAATCTACTTTTAAGAATTTAAAACTATACATTGTCCCTGTTGTGTCCATGTCCAGAGGAAGTCTATTCCACAGATTTGCAGTTCTTACAGTAAAGAAGCTTTAACGCTTCTGGATACTGAACTTTTTCTTCTCCAGACTGAGGCAGTGCAAGGGGGTCTTGAGGGCATTTTGCACAAAACAGCTCTTCACTATATCTTTTGTACGGCTCATTTATATATTTGTATAGGTTAATCCCCCCCTTAGACGTCTCTACTCAAGACTTAATAAACGTAATTATTTTTAGCTTCATAACTATGACCCTCCAGGCCCCTTATCAGTTTATTTGCTCTTCTTTGTACTTTTTCCATTTGCAAAGCATCCTTTCTATGGACTGGTGCCCAGAACTGAACTGCATATTCCACATGAGGCTGCACCAACACTTTGTAATGTGGTAGTATTACATCCCTGCCCTGTGAGTCCATGCCTCGTTTAATACATGACAATATCCTGGTAGCCTTAGAAGTAGCTGATTAAATAACAGCATACAATGTCAATCTACCATCTACAAGGTCACCCAAATCCTTCTCTATAAGTGACTTCCCCAGTGTTACACCCCCTAGGACATATGAAGCACAGAGATTATTACTACCAAGATGCATAACTTTACATTTATCCATATTGAACCTCATTTGCCAAGTTGATGCCCAATCACTCAGAGTGTTCAAGTCAGCTTGTAGTTTATGGACATCTTCCATAGACTGTACAGTACTACATAGCTTGGTGTCATCTGCAAAAATAAAAATTGTGCTATTAATCCCATCCTCTATATCATTAATAAATGCACTGAACCTTTGGGATACACCACTGATTACAAACCATACTTTCCAAGCCTATAGACCTTATTTTACCTATTAAACTTTTTGAGGGACAATTTTTAAATTCCTTTGCAAAATCCCAAATCAATTCTGTCCTAGCTAAACCCATGCTGGTTATCACTGATGATATTATTTACAGACACATACTCCTGTATATAGTCTCTTAATAGTCCTTCAAACATTTTTACCACAACAGAAGTTAAGGTTACTGGTCTATAATTACCTGTGGAGGACCTCAATCTCTTTTTGAATATGGGAACCACATTTGCCTTGCACCAGTCACTTGGCACTGTACCAGTACCTATAGAATCTCTAAAAAATTTAAAGAGTGGGCACATCAATAACAACTGAGCGCTTTAAGAACTTTTGGGAGTTATCCATCTGGTCCCAGAGCCTTGTTCACATTTACCCCATTTAACAGTTAGCCAGTTGAGTATATTACTGGATGTACTAACAGCCCTGGTACCTCCGATATCGCCTCCTTTCTCATCTTTTGTATATACAGAGCTAAAAAAAAACATTTAGTAACTCTGCCTTTTACTTATCTTCAGTGACTATCCCCCTTTAATGTTATTTAGGGGACCTAACTGCTCAGACCTTGGTTTTTTAGCATTTATATATTTAAATAATGTTTGGGATTTGTTTTGCTCTCTTTTGCCACCTGCCTTTCATTTGCATTTTAGCAGATTCTATCTCCTTTTTACAGATTTCATTAAGCCCTTTTTAAACCCTTGACCCCTTAGATTTGTATTTTTAAATTCCCTTTTTTGTCATTTATTGCCTTTTTACAGTAGCTGTAAGGGGGTAGGGGTTAAATTTTAGCCATTGATACTTGTTACTACAGGAATACATTTTGTCCTGTAATTACTCAATGTGGATTTAAAGCTCTCCCATTTATCCTCAGTATTATTATGTGACAGTATCTGCTCCCAGTGTACGCCCTCAAATGATGCCCTCAACCTGAGGAAATTGGCCTTTTTAAAATTCAGTGTTTTTGTTCTAGCAGCCAGAGTTTGCTTCTTTTAGTTCAGAGGGAATATAATTATATTGTGGTCACTATTACCTAGTGTTTCTCGAACAGTAACAAGCTTTGCCTCATTAGAAGCTACCAGATCCAACAGAGCATCGCCCCTAGTGGGAGCTTCTACAAACTGGCCCATAACGTGGTTCTGCATCAAGTTGAGGAATCTTCTCCCCTTTGCAGTTGAGGCAGAATCATGACCCCAGTCAGTGTCTGGGAAGTTAAAATCTCCCATTATAACCACTGTACCAGCCTGTGCAGCCCCCTCTATTTGGTTATACAGTTGAACTTCTATCTCCTCTCTCATCTTAGGGGGCCTATAGATTACACAAAGTATTATTTTTTTTAAGTTTTAATATGCAACATTGCATTCTATACACTGGAAAGTTGTATGAGGATGACCTTTTTTCATATTGATGGTGTGTTTGACAAACAACTTGAATTGTTTTCTATTTCTTTCTGAATAAAAGTTAAAAAAATACACACTCTGTATTTATAGGGCCATGTATGCCTCAAGAATAAAAAAAAAAAAGGTATAAGATTAGACAAACATGACTTTCTTCTTAACTTCAGTCTGGTCTATGGGCTGGGTCCTGTATTGCCACTTGGCCCCCTTTAAAGGCTATGGACACATTTGGGGGCATTTTTTTTTATATTATTGCATTCTACTAATTTTGGGCTAAGATCATTATTTCAATTGGTCTTTATTAAAAATGTTCAGCAGTTTTCTCTGTGAAGATTTCAGTTTCCATCTGTTTGGAGACAATGGCTTTCTGTTTACTGTCGGACAACTCTGACGCCTCGGTCTGTAGCCCATACCTCTGAACTCCTGACAGCTCATAAATACTCATTATAGTTAAATTCTTATCAAACAAAAACATTTTTTTGCCCAAAAGGAATAGAATGCAATATTAAAAGAAACCTCCCTAAAGGTGGCCATAGACTTTAAAGAGGTTATCCAAGAGTAATACCGACCTCCCAAAGCGGCTGACCCGCAGTGGAGATCATACTTATCTGGCCCCCACCACTGGGTTAAGTGTCTGATGCTCCCGGGATGGTTTTTCCTCTCCCTGCCATGCTGAGAGCACCATCCGTTGACAAGGGGACAAGTGACGGCTGCAGCCAATCACATGCCACCAGATGTCAGGCAGGAAGAGCTGGCTTTGGAGCATTAGACACTGAACCCAGCTGCGGGTTGGCCACTCTGGGTGATTTGTCTTACTCTTGGATAACCCCTTTTAGATCAGCCTATTGAATAAAGCAACCATGTTTCTGTAACATACAAGAATCACAGCTATACCTACAGTTCTGTTAGAGACAGCCAGCTACTCTTTTGAGAATGCAGAAATGGTTTAAACTTAATGGGAAAGAAGATGTAATGTTAACTGGTTCAAAGGAAACGAGGAAAAGGTTGCTGCTTTAGTTTTCCAAGAGACCTCTGAAATATGCTAAGTGAAATTTGAGTGTTTTGCGGTCCGTTTTTATCGGATCCGTGGTTCCGTTTTTTGTTTCCGTTTTGCTTCCGTTTCGGTTCCGTTGTTCCGATTTTCCGTTTGGCATATACAGTATACATTAATTCCATAATAAAAATTGGGCTGGTCTTAAAATTTTCAATAGATTGTTCTGCAAAAACGGAACGGATACGGAAGACATACGGATGCCTTTCCGTATACTTTCCTTTTTTTTGCGGACCCATTGACTTGAATGGAGCCACTGAACGTAATTTGCGGACAAGAATAGGACATGATCTATATTTAAACGGAACAGAAAAACAGAAACGGAAGGCATATAGAGACACTTCAGTATTTGTTGCAGACCCATTGAAGTTAATGGTTCAGTATACTGTCAGTATACTGAACTGAAAAAACTGCCAGTATACGGTCCGCAAAATACTGTCGTGTGCAAAGGGCCTAAGGGTCTATTTACACATCAGTATTTTGTAATCCACATCTGTTACGCAAATTTGCGCAACGGAATGCAGACCCATTCATTTCAATGGCCCCGCCAAAAATGCGGACAGCACTTAGTATGCTGTCTGCATCCGTTGTTCCGTTCCGTTATGTGGATCAGCGGAATAAATAGAGCTTGTCCTACTATTGTCCGCAAAATGTGGTTCGTGGTCCCATTGTAGTCAATGGGTCCGCAAAAATGCGGATGACATCCGGAATGCATCAATATGTCATCCGCAATTGCGGATCTGTTTCCAGAAAATAGAAATGAATTTTTTTTTTAGTACCCTAGCAACATATATTTCACCTTCCACTTTTTTGCAGAAAAACAGAACAGATACGGATGTACAATTGGTAAAAACAGAAGATTTTTGCGGAAACACAGATCCAAAAAAAAAACGGAATTAAAATCTTGAAATGAAAAATACTGACGTGTGAAGTGGACCCTAAGGCTCCATTTACACTACCGTATTTTTGGCTCCGTATCCATTCCTCAATTTTGCAGAACGGGTGCGGACCCATTCATTTCAATGGCGCCGCAAAAGATGTGGACAGCACACCGTTCTGTTGGCTCATCAGCTTGTCAAAACTGTTACCTTCTGTAACAGGGGCTACTAAGAAAAGGAAATCTAGAAATCTGTAGTTTAGGGTCCATTCACACGTCCGCAATTCTGTTCCGCATTTGCGGAACGGAATTGCGGACCCATTAATTTCAATGGGGACAGACGATGTCCCGGCCGGGTCCGCAATTGCGGATCCGCACTTCCGGGTCTGCAATTGCGTTCCCGAAAAAAATAGAACATGTCCTATTCTTGTCCGCAATTGTGGACAAGAAAAGGCATTTTCTATGAGAGTGCCGGCGATGTGCGGTCCGCAAAATGCGGAACGCACATTGCCGGTTTCCATGTTTTGCGGATTCGCAAAACACACACGGACGTGTGAATGGACCCTTAGTATAATAATCGGCATCCCCGAAGGAAATAATAAATACATTGCTAAGAATTTATTAAGAAAATTGTATTTGCAATAATATTCATTAAATAAGTTTTCTCCTTCTGAAAGGCTTTCATTGATTAATTGATTGATGAGGTGCCCTGTGATAGCTAAAATCGATCAGTCTTCATTGTTGACTCAGACACAACACCTGCCTGTTTTGTTAACTGTACCAGGTACTACAGCTCCATCCAGTTCTCTTTTTTTGATTGGCAGAGATTCCAGGGGCAGGCCTCCCCACCAATCCGAATAATAGGCTACTCTGATAAATCTTTAAGGGGTTAGTGTATAATGGCAATGCCCCTGTTGCTTCTAGAGACTCATTTGCATACATTATACATTAAAACTTAATTTTTCTCAGTAATGAAGGCATATGAACATGGGACCAACACAGGTGCCTTCAGCTGCCAAGTGCACATGTAACAGGTCAGCCAGGTTCATAGTCACTGTACAAATCTGCTGACAGATATCCTTTAAAATACAGATACCACAAGTAGTTTGTATATGTAGGGGCTACAAAACTGAATCAAGGCAAGTAATGAACTGGGGTCATAGCCCAAAAGAAGATATTTTAGAATTTAGAATTAAATTTACTAATAGTAACATTATGTAATACACTCATTGGCTGATTGGAATCTTAAGATTGCCGTGGAAAAAGAAAACCTAAAAGTGGTCCCATGTTGTAGGTGGGGGCAAACACTTTTAAGTGGTGTCAGCAAGTCGTTACTCATGACTAGTGTTGAGCGAATAGTTCGAGCATAGTTCGGGTTCGTACCGAATTTTGGGGTGTCCGGGACACGGACCCGAACCCGAACATTTTCAAAAAAGTTCGGGTTCGTTGTTCGGCGATTACTTCCCGCTTTCTGAAGGGCTGCACAGCAGCCAATCAGCTAGCGTTTTACTTCTTGCCCTAAGAGCCCATCACAGCCATGCCTACTAATGGCATGGCTGTGATTGGCCAAGTGCAGCATGTGACCCAGCCTCTATTTAAGCTGGAGTCACGTAGCGCCGCACGTCACACTGCTCTGATTAGTGTAGGGAGAGGACGCAGCTTCTGTGAGGGCGAGATTAAGCAGGGAAAAGTTAGCAACAGCATCTAATGAACTGATCGAGCTACAGCTGTGAATGATTGAACTTCTGCTAGTTACTTGCTCACTGGTTTTTAGGCTGCACAGAGCGTTTTTCTGTCACTTATTTTCTGGGGTGATCGGCGGCCATTTTGTGACTTGTGGTGCACCAGAACAAGCTGCCACCAAGTCCATCAATCCATCAATACTAGTTTTTTTTTGCTATATCCTACATCAGGGGCTTGGCTGTGCTAATTGTCACCCCTAGAAACTCAGGATAGCAATTTCTATATTTTATTAATGGGTTAAATTCAATTGCCCAAATACCAATCCCCTAAATCTGGTGTTCCAGCTTTGGCTAGCCAAGTATAATACTGTCTGCTGTCTGGCAAAGGATAGATTATTTTCTGTGGTGAAATTCAATTGCCAAAATAGCAATACCATAAATCAGTGGTTTGAGCTGTGGCTGGCCAAGTTTCATAGTGTCCTGCAAAGGATATATTTTGTTCTGGGGTGAAATTCAATTGCCAAAATAGCAATACCCTTAATCTGGTGTCCCAGCTGTTGCAGGCCAAGTTTCATAGTGTCCGCAAAAACATATATTTTGTTCTGGGGTGAAATTCAATTGCCAAAATAGCAATACCATGAATCAGTGGTTTCAGCTGTGGCTGGCCAAGTTTCATAGTGTCCTGCAAATTATATATTTTGTTCTGGGGTGAAATTCAATTGCCAAAATAGCAATAACATTAATCAGTGGTTTCAGCTGTTTCTGGCCAAGTTTCATAGTGTCCGCAAAAACATATATTTTGTTCTGGGGTGAAATTCAATTGCCAAAATAGCAATACCATAAATCAGTGGTTTCAGCTGTGGCTGGCCAAGTTTCATAGTGTCCGCAAAAACATATATTTTGTTCTGGGGTGAAATTCAATTGCCAAAATAGCAATACCATAAATCAGTGGTTTCAGCTGTGGCTGGCCAAGTTTCATAGTGTCTGCAAAAACATATATTTTGTCCTGGGGTGAAATGCAATTGCCAAAATAGCAATACCATAAATCAGTGGTTTCAGCTGTGGCTGGCAAAGTATAATAGTGTCCGCCAAAACATATTTTGTTCTGGGGTGAAATTCAATTGCCAAAATAGCAATACCCTGAATCTGGTGTTCCAGCTGTTGTGGGCCTAGTTTAAATCTGTCCTTAACAGGGTATATTTTGTTCTGGGGTGAAATTCAATTGCCAAAATAGCAATACAATAAATCAGTGGTTTCAGCTGTGGCTGGCCAAGTTTCATAGTGTCTGCAAAAACATATATTTTGTTCTGGGGTGAAATTCAATTGCCAAAATAGCAATACCCTGAATCTGGTGTTCGAGCTGTTGCAGGCCAAGTGTAAATCTGTCCATAAAAGGATACCTTTCATCCAGGGCCTAAATACTAGCCCTAAAAGAGATATTCCCCTAAATCAGTGGTTACTGCTGTGCCTGGATTAGTGTAATACGCTACATAAATAAATAGGCAGATAGTGTTAGGTGCCTGTAAAAAAAGGCCTGAATTTGAAATCAATACATTGGGCCAAATATTTTTTTTTTCTTATTGTGGTGCTTGGTGAACAGTAACAATGAGGAAAACATCTAGTAAGGGACGCGGTCGTGGTGGTGTTAGTGTACCCTCTGGTGCTGGGAGAGGACGTGGCCATTCTGCCACAGCCACACGTCCTAGTGAACCAACTACCTCAGGTTCCAGTACCCGCCAGAATTTACAGCGATATTTGGTGGGGCCCAATGCCGTTCTAAGGATGGTAAGGCCTGAGAATGTACAGGCGCTAGTCAATTGGGTGGCCGACAGTGGATCCAGCACGTTCATAACATTATCTCCCACCCAGTCTTCTGCAGAAAGCGCACAGGTGGCACCTGAAAACCAAGCCCATCAGTCTGTCACATCACCCCCATGCATATCAGGGAAACTGTCTGAGCCTCAAGTTATGCAGCAGTCACTTATGCTGTTTGAAGACTCTGCTGGCAGGGTTTCCCAAGGGAATCCACCTAGGCCTTCCCCAGTGGTGGAAGACATAGAATGCACTGATGCACAACCACGGATGTTTCCTGATGATGAGGACATGGGAATACCACCTCATCGGAGTCCGCACGTCTCTGATGACGAAACACAGGTGCCAACTGCTGCGTCTTTCTGCAGTGTGCAGACCGAACAGGAGGTCAGGGAGGAAGACTGTGTGGAAGACGATGCAGGGGACGATGAGGTCCTAGACCCCACATGGAATGAAGGTCGTACCACAGACTTTCATAGTTCAGAGGAAGAGGCAGTGGTGAGACCGAGCCAACAGCGTAGCAAAAGAGGGAGCAGGGGGCAAAAGCAGACCAGCCGCCGCCAAGAGAGTTCGCCTGCTACTGGCCACCGCCACCAGGAACCGAGCACCGCAAAGGCAGCCTTAAGGGGTTCCCTGGCATGGCACTTCTTTAAACAATGTGCTGACGACAAGACCCGAGTGGTTTGCACGATGTGCTATCAGATCCTGAAGCGAGGCATTAACGTTCTGAACCTTAGCACAACCTGCATGACCAAGCATCTACATGCAAAGCATGAACTGCAGTGGAGTAAACACCTTAAAAGCGCGACGCCATCTGTGGCAAGGTCCACCTAACCACAGATACGTGGACCAGTAAGCACGGCCAGGAACGCTATATCTCCCTAACTGCACACTGGGTAAATGTAGTGGCGGCTGGGCCCCAGGCGGAGAGTTCCTTGGCGCACGTCCTTCCGCCGCCAAGGATCGCAGGGTATCATTCTTTGCCTCCTGTAGCCTCCTTCTCCTACTCGGCTTCCTCCTCCTCTGCTTCCACCAGCTCATCCAGTCAGCCACACACCTTCACCACCAACTTCAGCACAGCCCGGGGTAAACGTCAGCAGGCCATTCTGAAACTCATATGTTTGGGGGACAGGCCCCACACGAGTTGTGGCGGGGTATTGAACAACAGACCAACCAGTGGTTGCTGCCGGTGGGCCTCAAGCCCGGCCTGGTGGTGTGCGATAATGGGCGAAATCTCGTCGCAGCTCTGGGACTAACCGGTTTGACACACATCCCTTGCCTGGCGTATGTGCTGAATTTGGTGGTGCAGAAGTTCATTCACAACTACCCCGACATGTCAGAGCTGCTGCATAAAGTAAGGGCCGTCTGTGCGCTGTGTCACGGCCAGCTCCTCTGAGGGCAGGGTTAGCATGGCAGAAATGTTGGAAAGTTTTGTCTCCACGCCACAGCTAACTGCACCACCTCCTGATACGGAACGTGTTAGCAGGAGGCAGCATTTCACTAACCTGGTTGAACAGTACGTCTGCACACCCCTCCATGTACTGACTGATGATTCGGCCCCATTCAACTTCTGGGTCTCCAAATTGTCCACGTGGCCAGAGTTAGCATTTTATGCCTTGGAGGTGCTGGCCTGCCCGGCGGCCAGCGTTTTGTCTGAACGTGTATTCAGCACGGCAGGGGGCGTCATTACTGACAAACGCAGCCGCCTGTCCACAGCCATCGTGGACAAGCTGACGTTCATAAAAATGAACCAGGCATGGATCCCACAGGACCTGTGCCTCCCTTGTGCAGAATAGACATTTATAACTGCCTCCCCCTCAACCATGTATTCTTGTACTCCGGGGCACTTCTTTATTGAATCCTCATTTTTTTAACTTTACCATGATCTTGCGGTGCAACCCAAAGTTGAATGAACCTCTCCTCTGTCTAGGTGGTGGGGCCAAAATAACTGAAAGTGGCCTTCTCCGGTGGTGGGTGATATGACGCATGATTCCTTGCTGTGGGACCTCTCTCCTCTGTCTGGGTGCTGGGGCCGAAATAACTGAAAGTGGCCTTCTCCAGTGGTGGGTGATATGACGCATGATTCCTTTCTGTGGGACCTCTCTCCTCTGTCTGGGTGCTGGGGCCAAAATAACTGAAAGTGGCCTTCTCCAGTGGTGGGTGATATGACGCATGATTCCTTGCTGTGGGACCTCTCTCCTCTGTCTGGGTGCTGGGGCCAGAAATAACTGAAAGTGGCCTTCTCCAGTGGTGGGTGATATGACGCATGATTCCCTTGCTGTGGGACCTCTCTCCTCTGTCTGGGTGCTGGGTCCGAAATAACTGAAAGTGGCCTTCTCCAGTGGTGGGTGATATGACGCATGATTCCTTGCTGTGGGACCTCTCTCCTCTGTCTGGGTGCTGGGGCCGAAATAACTGAAAGTGGCCTTCTCCAGTGGTGGGTGATATGACGCATGATTCCTTGCTGTGGGACCTCTCTCCTCGGTCTGGGTGCTGGGGCCGAAATAACTGAAAGTGGCCTTCTCCAGTGGTGGGTGATATGACGCATGATTCCCTTGCTGTGGGACCTCTCTCCTCTGTCTGGGTGCTGGGGCAGAAATAACTGAAAGTGGCCTTCTCCAGTGGTGGGTGATATGACGCATGATTCCTTGCTGTGGGACCTCTCTCCTCTGTCTGGGTGCTGGGCCGAAATAACTGAAAGTGGCCTTCTCCAGTGGTGGGTGATATGACGCATGATTCCCTTGCTGTGGGACCTCTCTCCTCTGTCTGGGTGCTGGGGCCGAAATAACTGAAAGTGGCCTTCTCCAGTGGTGGGTGATATGACGCATGATTCCTTTCTGTGGGACCTCTCTCCTCTGTCTGGGTGCTGGGGCCAAAATAACTGAAAAGTGGCCTTCTCCAGTGGTGGGTGATATGGCGCATGATTCCTTGCTGTGGGACCTCTCTCCTCTGTCTGGGTGCTGGGGCCTGAAATAACTGAAAGTGGCCTTCTCCAGTGGTGGGTGATATGACGCATGATTCCTTGCTGTGGGACCTCTCTCCTCTGTCTGGGTGCTGGGGCCGAAATAACTGAAAGTGGCCTTCTCCAGTGGTGGGTGATATGACGCATGATTCCTTGCTGTGGGACCTCTCTCCTCTGTCTGGGTGCTGGGGCCGAAATAACTTAAAGTGGCCTTCTCCAGTGGTGGGTGATATGACGCATGATTCCCTTGCTGTGGGACCTGTCTCCTCGGTCTGGGTGCTGGGTCCGAAATAACTGAAAGTGGCCTTCTCCAGTGGTGGGTGATATGACGCATGATTCCTTGCTGTGGGACCTCTCTCCTCTGTCTGGGTGCTGGGGCCGAAATAACTGAAAGTGGCCTTCTCCAGTGGTGGTTGATATGACGCATGATTCCTTGCTGTGGGACCTCTCTCCTCTGTCTGGGTGCTGGGGTCAAAATAACTGAAAGTGGCCTTCTCCAGTGTTGGGTGATATGACGCATGATTCCTTGCAGTGGGACCTCTCTCCAATTGATATTGGTTAAATTTTATTTATTTTATTTTATTTAATTAATTTCCCTATCCACATTTGTTTGCAGGGGATTTACCTACATTTTGCTGCCTTTGGCAGCCCTCTAGCCCGTTCCTGGACTATTTTACAGCCTTTTTAGTGCCTAAAAGTTCGGGTCCCCATTGACTTCAATGGGCTTTGGGTTCGGGATAAAGTTCGAGTCGAGTTCGGATCCCGAACCCGAACATTTTCGGGAAGTTCGGCCGAACTTCCCGAACCCGAACTTCCAGGTGTTCGCTCATCTCTACTCATGACCACATTGCTGGTAAGTGGGGCCAATGTAAACGTGCAGTGGTAGGCAAAGCAGTCAGTAAGGTGTCTAATACACAAGTCATTGAGGTAATGTGCTGGTAGAAATCTGCAGCATAAATTGACATGCTGCGGATTTAAAATTCACACTGCAGGTCAAATCTGTACCATCTATCAAAGCACAAAGGTGAATGAGATTAAAAAGTAACTGAGGAGGGTGCCAGCGGCTGGGTTCACAAGGCGTCACGTTTGACGCCCGGATAAGAGGCGGGTGCGTTGCGGGAAAATGCGCGATTTTTCCGCGCGAGTGCAAAGCGTTTTAATGCGTTTTGCACGCGCGTGGGAAAAATCGGCATGTTTGGTTTTCAGTGCGGGTGCAATGTGTTCACCTCACGCATTGCACCCGCGCGGAAATCACGCCCGTGTGAACGCAGCCTGAATCAGCCAACCAGGAGTTTTCCCTGTAGATCCTTTCAGACTCAGGGGTTGGGCTTTATGGAAAGGGCAGGGCCTAAAATGCCACATTTCCTCCAACATTGCACCACAATTCTGGCATAAATTTCTATTTCAAAGTAAACCTATCAATAGTTGGTATAGAGTCAGAGAAAAGTATCTGTCCCTGCACCACATATCATAACCCAGCTTGCACCCCTATGATGAATCTGGTGCTGGTCTAGACACCCTGTCATAACCTCTTAAGGATGCAGGGCATACATGTATGCCCTGTGTCCGGTCTCTCAAGATGGCGCCCGCTCCTGCTTCATGCGGGCGCCTTAGCCGCGGGTGTCCGCATGGTTCTTGTAGCAGACTCACGCAGTTAATGTCCGCGACCGGCAGCAATGCCGATCGCGGAGATTTAACCCCTCAGATGCTGTGGTCAATCCTGACCACGGCTTCTGCGTGCGATCCAAACCGAAAGTAGAACTTTCGGTTGTGCTCCAGCTCCCCCGTGTGGCGATCGGAGGAGCCGGAGCGAGCCTGTAGTAGCCTGGGTTTCTATGAATGAAACCTAGGCTGCTCTGTAGTATTTCCTATGGAGCCTTGCCATTGGAATGTATGATAATTGCAATCAGATGATTGTAAGTTATAGTTCCCTATGGGAACTATATAAAAGTGTAAAAAAATACTAAAATAAAAAATAACATAAAAGTTCAAATCACCCCCCTTTTGATAAAATATTGAAAAAATACACATCATGGGTGTCGCAATGTGCAAAAACTCTCATACTATAAAAATATAAAAAAATATTCCCCATACGTCAAACAGCAAAACGGAAAAAAGCATCCAAGTGGCGGTTTTTGCCATTTTTGGTCGCTTCATTTTCCACAAAAAATGAAATAAAAGGTGATCAAAAAGTCATACACACCCCAGAATGGTGTCAATAAAAACATAAGATTATGACGCAAAAAATGAGCCCCCACACAGCTCCGTACATATAATTACAAAAAAGTTATAAGGGTCAAAACATGGTGACTAAAAAGGAAAACTGATTTTTTTTTCCCACTTTTGAATTTTTTATTCACTATCAAAACGGAAGAAAACCTATACATATAGGGTATCGCCGGATTCATACTGAGCTGTAGAATAAAAGTAACTGGTCAGTTTTATTGCACATCGAACGTCGGAATTTAAAAACCCGCAAAACTGTGGTGGAATTCCTTTTTTTTGCAATTTTAACCCATTTGGAATTTTTCCCGCTTCCCACTACATCATATGCAATATTAAATGGTGTCGTTCAAAGTACAACTTGTCCCGCAAAAAACAAGCCCTCATATGGCTATGTAAACCGAAAAATAAAAAAGCTATGGCTCTGGGAAGGCAGGGAGCACAAAAAAAACAACAAAAAAAAAACCTCCGGTCCTTAAGGGTTTAAAGTGTTTTTCTGTGAATAAATTCCAGCTGGAAGTAAACAAGCCAGGGACTAGAAGATGGATACATGGCGTGCAGGACTGAAGTGGTGAGGAGCAGATAAGTATGATGCTTTCAATAGCAGAGGCAGTCTGCTGGCATCACTTAAAAGTTAGTTATTCCCGGAAAATCCCTTGAAGTTTATGTGATTAACAGACTTAAGCCTGATTCCCACGTCAGTGTTTCCCGGACGTGTGCTGTGCGTGTTCTCCGTGGACAGCACACGTCCCCATTCATTTGAATGTGTGTATTTACACATCAGTGTTTCAGCACGGTCCGTGGCTCCATTTTCAGCACGGATGCATGTCCTATCTTGGTCTGTGTTCCCAGATGCCTCACACCCATTATAGTCACGGATCATTAAAAAGAGATGCTTTGAAAAATATTTTGTAGCTGTTCAGTGTCAGTGAAACGCGGATGCAACACAGACAGCAAAAAAGGGACACACGGACCCAAGACGGATCCGTCACGGACAGCTTTACGAATGCATCACTGACCACCTGCTCACGGATTTGAGCACGGACACAGAGGTGTGAATGAGGCTTTAGTAACTCTGCCTCAGTGTTCCTCATTCCCAGATAGCAGCAGTCTTGCTAAAAATGCTATTCTCGCAATTATGGTCTTGGTTTGCAATCTGCCCACTTTGACACATTTGAATAATTGCATAGGAAATATCACAAGCATTCACTAGGATAGGTGATAAATATCTGATCTTGTGTACAGGTGAGATGTTGTTATCGTGGGCAACCTCTAGCTTTCCGCATCTTTTTCACCCAAGGCTCATGAAAATTATTGAGGATACACAGAGATCATGGCCGCAGTACCTGTTGAAAGATCAGAGATTGCTGTGTAGCAGTACAGCCAATGAACTGAATAGGGTTTCCGTGGGGCTTGCAAGTTACTGCAACCTCACAATTGAAAAACAAAATCCAACACTGGTGATTTTTTGTGATTTTGCGGTTGAGGTAACTCGCAAGTAAAGTGGTTATCCACTGCTACATAGCATCTTTGGTCGGCCACGATTGCTGTGTAGCCCCAGCCTAACCATGACTTCTCCTCAACCAACTAATGTCAGAACAAACGTAACGGACCATTGAAATCAGTCTGTCTACATTATGCAGCTATTTATTATGGTCAGCATAAGGTTGATGGTAGGTTCTGTCAAGATGATACTGACCTTTGGCTGTTGCGTTCAGGTGATTGACAGTGACACTTCCACTATTATAGCAGGTATTGACTTTTTAACCAAGTAGATACCACACTATTCATTGGTCTAAAGAGTTCTACCAAACGCAGAGGGTCACACCCACCTCTTCTGTTTGACATTGTAATTGCTGTGGTGTTCTGTGATGATACCTATTAGGGCATACTTTAGGGTACTTTCACACTAGCGGCAAGGAACTCCGACAGGCTGTTCCGGCGGGTGAACATGCTGAGAGGCGGGCGGAATAAAGTACGATATGTGAAAATTGCCTTCGGTAGATATACAGATGTCTGAGGCAATCATGTATTGTATGCAAATATTCTACTACATTCCAGTTAAAGGTAATCTGTCAGCAGTATTGACTATACTAAATTGTTGACAGCACTGGGCAGGCGCTGGAAGAACAGTACAAGCATACCGTTTGTGGAGCTTTCTTTATCAGGAGTAAGGTCTTCAAGATTGTGCTACTTAGAGGTTGTCCAAGTGTTTTTTTTTTTTTTTGTGGGAAACTGCATACAAGCAGGAGACCACTACAGTTGTCACTCAAAGGGGAGGGGCAGTGAAGTAGCTTAACAAGCAGAATCATTTTCTCACTACTCCTTATGTTAAAGCCCCACAAAAAGTAAGTTTGTAGTGCTTTCCACAGCCCTTGCCTAGTGTTGTCAGCAGTTTAGCATGGTCAAAAATGCTGACAGATGCTTACAGAAAATGTAAAGCTCTAATGACTGATCCAGAAACACCATCTCCCAGACTTGCTTGTCTAAATGGACTGGTGACATCCTGCTGAAAGCTAGGGAGTATGGTCTTGAACACTACATACCTTCCATCTAGCTATGTGTAAGAGACCCTCCACATCTACAACTAGGCCAATATCACTCTTGGGAAAGGGATAATCTGAAGAGACTGATAACTATTATCCAGACTGAACTGTATGTATCACTGCATCTGGCTCTGCACTGCGAAATAGGAATTTTAGCATAGAATCAACAGGTTCACTTTTACACATCTCAAGTCCCTTTAATTGATTGTGAGTAGGGTTGAGCGAATCGACTTCGGATAAAACATCCGAAGTTGATTTGCATAGAACTTTGTTCTAATACTGCATGGAGCAGGAGCTCTGTACAGTATTAGAATGTATTGGCTCTGATGAGCCGA
This sequence comes from Bufotes viridis, assembly GCA_033119425.1. Classification (NCBI taxonomy): domain Eukaryota; kingdom Metazoa; phylum Chordata; class Amphibia; order Anura; family Bufonidae; genus Bufotes; species Bufotes viridis. The sequence goes on from CM065594.1 coordinate 118,387,579, forward strand.
AGTTATTGCTTTGCGAAGTCTTGCGAGACTTTGCGCAATAACTTCATAAATTAATTTGTACTGTAAAAAACCATTTCCCTAACTCGGGTTCGGTTCCAAGGTACCGCTTGCAATAACTTCCGCTCATCGGAGCCAATACATTCTAATACTGTACAGAGCTCCTGCTCCGTACAGTATTAGAACTAAGTTTTATGCGAATCCACTTCGTGAGCTCCTGAGGGGGCAGATGGTAAGGATGGGTAAATATCAGCAAGAAAAGCAGCAACAGTAAGTAGCCAATCTGAAGAGAGGTTCTAGAGCAGGGATGCCCAACCTGTGGCCCTCCAGCTGTTGCAAGACTACAGCTTCCAGCATGCGCTGATAGCTGTAGGCTGTCCGAGCATGATAGAAGTTGTAGTTTTGCAATAGCTGGAGGGCCGCAGGTTGGGCATCCCTGTTCTAGAGTATGGAGAAGTAAGTAATTTCTCCTAACGGTACTACTTGACAGTATACTACACAAGGATTAATCACCGTCCTTATGCCTTCTGTGAAGCTCCACATAGAAAGTCTGCCAATCATGAACAACTCCAGTAAAATGTATGTTAGTATAAATGCAGGAAGATGTAACCTGAGAATCATTGGAGAACTTTTTTTTTTTTTTGTAGGTTTGGATCACGCAAAGCCTCCTATTGTATCTGTTATTGAACAAGGAGAGGAACCATATTTGATGGGCCCGCAGGACTCAGTGGAAAAGGAGCTTCCAGAATATTCATGTTCAAGTGAGTAATATTTCAGGGAAAAAAATATTTACTCTAAAAGAAAAAAATTCTATAAACATAACTAAAAATCTAAAACAATAGTCTTTAGGAGTTATCCAGGATAGGAAAAAAACATGACTGCTTGCCTACAGAAACAGCACCACTCTTGCCCACAGCTTCTGTGCAGTATTGAAGCTTTGCTCCATTGGAGCAGTGCTGCAATACAAGATACAACCCATGGACAGGGGTGGTTCTGTTTTTTGGAAAACAAAAACAGACTTTTTTTTATCCTTTAAAGTGGTATTCTGAAACCCATTATCACATTGGCAGGTTCCCAACGACACCCCTCACTGGTCAGCTGTTTTGTCACTAGATGTGTCTCTGGTTTGGCTGATAACCTCAGTCATGTTATAAAGCCTTTTAAAAGTTTAGCCACCTTCACTTCATTTTGAATACTTTTCTCCAGGGAACATTGTTTTAAAAGACTCCCTAGCTACTGGATCTCTGCAAGGACAATCAGTACCTTCCAATTAAAAGTTGTCAGTTTTGCAGGCGCTCAGTAATCCTCTAGCATAAACAGTTGTTCTTAAAGGGATTCTGTCACCACTTTTCAGCCCCGTGAGCTAAACATATGCTCATGTTCAGGGTCTCATTATGATTCATAATGTGTCCTTATAAACGAGATCTGTGGCTTAATTTTGCAAAAAAACAGGTTTTACTAACCTGTCAATCATAGAAATAAGGTGCCAAGGGGAGGTCCGGGGATGCAGGGTGCCCGTCTGCAGACATCGCCGTTCGTGCCCAGCGCCGCCTTCCCAGAGTTCTGCGCCGCCTCCTACTCCTCTGTGCCGCCTCTCCCTTCCTCCCGCTTTGAAATGTCGCGCGTGCGCACAGGCTCAGCCTGGTGCGCCCGTAAGGACTGCTGGCAACGGCTTCTTCTTACGTAGTGCGCATGCGCCTGCACTTCGCTAGAAGAAGCGGATCCAAGCAGTCTGTACGGGCGCACCAGGCTGAGCCTGTGCGCACTCGCGGCATCTCAAAGCGGGAGGAGGGAGGGAGAGGCGGCACAGAGGAGTAGGAGGCGGCGCAGAACTCTGGGAAGGCGGCGCTGGGCACGAACGGCGATGTCTGCAGACGGGCACCCTGCATCCCCGGACCTCCCCTTGGCACCTTATTTCTATGATTGACAGGTTAGTAAAACCTGTTTTTTTGCAAAATTAAGCCACAGATCTCGTTTATAAGGCCTTATTATGAATCATGAGCATATGTTTAGCTCACAGGGCTGAAAAGTGGTGACAGGATCCCTTTAAAGGGTAGGCTTCTTATTCCAATGGTTTGAAGTTGTTGCAAGTCCTTTTAGATAGATGCAAATATTAAGAATTGACATGTGGCACAATATATGAATCTCGCCATTTAGAGTTCAGTATCTCTCTTTCATTTCAGCTGGTGAGTCCATCAATGACACCATTCCTGAGAGAAATTCCCCTCCCTTTCCTCCATTGGATTGGGAAGCTTCCATTGTCACTGAAAAATATACTCCCCGAATTACAAGAAGCAAGTCGTCACTTGTTCCTGTTCAAATAAAGTCAGAAGAACAAAATGGATTCCATTCTTTACATCTTCCTTCACATCAGTTCAGTCCATGGACTGAATATTCTACAACTCGTTACAACCAAAGAAACCAAGACGATAAACCTCTTAACCTGTCCATAATGAATACAGACCTTGATAAGCATGAGAAACTCTTTCGAAAAGCAAACTTCTTTGCGTGTTTTGATGCTGGTAAAATGTTGACTTATGAGTCTGAACTATTTGAACATGAGGGAATGCACAAAAAACAGAAACAATTTGTATGTCCTGTGTGTGGAAACCTCTTCACTTCTAAGTTAGGTTTCATAAAGCATCAGAGAGTCCACCAAGGTGAGAGCAACTTTTCTTGTGCCGATTGTGGAAAATCCTTTGTAAGTGCCTCTGAATTCATCATGCATAGGAAAACTCACACAGACAAGAAACCATATGTATGTTCTGAATGTGGAATGTGTTTCATTTCTAGCCTTCACCTTAATAGACACATGAGAATACATGAAATTGATAAGCCATTCCCATGCTCGGACTGTGGAAAGTGCTTTAGCAGTGCTGGAAACCGTTTAGTGCACCAGAGGATCCATACTGGGGAGAAACCATTTGTGTGTTCTTATTGTGGCAAATGCTTTACCCAGAAAGCAAGTTACCTTGCACATCAACGAATTCACACAGGTGAGAAACCATTTGTGTGCTTTCATTGCGGCAAACGTTTTACTCAAAAAGCCAGCTGCATAGTTCATCAGAGAATCCACACAGGAGAGAAACCCTTTGTTTGTTTTGAGTGTGGAAAATGTTTCAGCTCAAAGGTATATTTGATGAGACACCGCATGATCCACACAGGGCAGAAGCCGTTTGCCTGTTCACAGTGTGGTAAATGTTTCACTCAAAAAGCAAGTTATTTGGCACATCATAGGATCCACACTGGGGAAAAACCCTTTATCTGTTCTCACTGTGGTAAATGTTTTTCACAGAAGGCAAGTTGCATTGTGCACCAGCGAATTCACACAGGGGAAAAACCATTTGAATGTAGTGACTGTGGGAAGTGTTTCAGCTCCAAAATCTACTTAGTCCGACACAGAATGATCCACACTGGTGAAAAGCCCTTTGCATGTTTTGACTGTGGGAAGTGTTTTACTCAGAAAGCCAGTTATAATGCCCATCAAAGAATCCATACTGAAGAAAAACCCTTTAAATGCATGGATTGTGGCAAATGCTTTACACAGAAGGCAAGTTATATCACCCATCAGCGGGTCCACACTGGAGAAAAACCATTTGTGTGCGCCCTCTGTGGTAAGTGCTTCACACAGAAAGCCAGTTACCTCACACATCAGAGAATTCATACAGGGGAAAAGCCATTTATGTGCACACTGTGTGGAAAATGTTTTACGCAGAAAGCAAGCTATCTGGCTCATGAGCGGATCCACACTGGGGAGAAACCATTTGTCTGCTCGCAGTGTGGAAAATGTTTTGCTCAAAAGGCAAGTTGCATCGTCCACCAGAGAATTCACACAGGTGAGAAACCATTCGTCTGTTCCCAGTGTGGCAAGTGTTTTGCCCAGAAAGCGAGCTGCATTGTGCACCAGAGAATTCACACAGGCGAGAAACCCTATGAGTGCTTGGAGTGTGGAAAATGCTTTAGTTCTAAAATCTATCTTGTTCGGCATCAGCTAATCCACAGAGGAGAAAAGCCGTTTCAGTGCATGGAGTGTGGCAAGCGATTTACTCAGAAAGCAGGTTACATGGCACATGTGCGAATTCACACAGATGAGAAACCATTCAAGTGTGATGTTTGTGGCAAGTGTTTCGCCCAGAAAGCAAATTATCTTGCACATCAGAGAATCCACACTGGGGAAAAGCCCTTTGTGTGTAATGAATGTGGTAAATGTTTTTCACAAAAAGCTAGTTATATTACCCACCAGAGAATCCACACAGGGGAGAAACCATTTGTATGTGCTCAGTGCGGTAAGTGCTTTTCTCAAAAAGCTAGCTATCTTGCTCATGAAAGAATTCACACAGGGGAGAAACCATTTGTGTGCACTCAGTGTGGGAAGTGTTTTACACAGAAGGCAAGTTGTGTGGTGCATCAAAGGATCCATACTGGTGAGAAGCCCTTTGAATGTTCTTCCTGTGGAAAGTGTTTCCGGCTGAAAAAGAGCTTTGATGAGCACCAGAGAACACACACGGGTGAGAAACCCTTTCCTTGTTCAGACTGTGGCAAATGTTTTACCAATGCAGCAAACCGTATCATACATCAAAGAATCCACACAGGGGAGAAGCCCTACTCTTGCTCTGTGTGTGGAAAATGTTTTACGCAAAAAGCTAGCTATGTATCGCATCAGAGAACTCACACTGGTGAGAAACCATTTGTTTGTTCTCAGTGTGGGAAATGCTTCACCAGTGCCTCAAACCTCATTGTCCATTGCCGTATCCACACAGACCAGAAGCCCTTTCTCTGTATTGAATGTGGCAAATGTTTTACATCCAAGATTTATCTGGTCAGACATCAGATTATCCACACAGGACAGAAGCCTTTTGAGTGTCTAGATTGTGGGAAGCGGTTTACACAGAAAGCAGGCTACGTGGCACACCAGAGGATCCACACAGGAGAGAAACCCTTTGTGTGCACTCACTGTGGGAAATGTTTTACTCAAAAGGCCAGTTGCATTGTGCATCAACGGATTCACACAGGAGAGAAACCATATGAGTGCTGTCAGTGCAACAAGCGGTTTAGTTCTAAGGTATATCTGGTGCGGCACCAGCTGATTCACACCGACGTCAAACCCTTTAAGTGTTCAGAATGTGGAAAGTGTTTTACCCAAAAAGCTAGTTATAATGCACATCAGAGAATTCACATGGATGAGAAACCTTTTAAATGCCCCGACTGCGGAAAGTGCTTCACTCAGAAGGCCAGTTTTATGGCACATCAGAGAGTTCATACAGGTGAAAAACCATTTGTGTGTACTCACTGTGGCAAATGTTTCACTCAAAAGGCAAGTTGTGTCGTACACCAGAGAATTCACACGGGCGAGAAACCGTTTGGCTGTTCCGAATGTGGAAAAAGTTTTAGCGCTAAAGTGTATTTGGTAAGACATCAGTTAATTCATGCAGAGGTAAAGCCCTTTAAGTGCTTGGAATGTGGCAAATGCTTTACTCAGAAAGCAACATATCTTGCACATCAGAAACTTCACATAGACGAGAAGCCTTTTATATGTTCAGAGTGCGGGATGTGCTTCACCCAGAAAGACTGTTACACTGCACATCTGCAAGTCCATGTAGATGGCAAACCTTTTGCATGTACTTGATTACTGCATGTATAAGGCATATAACCTCAGTGTATGTTACTTGTTATATTTGGCAATAGTTTACCACATGTCACTTTTTGTAGTAGAACAGAGAAATAATATAGCGGAAAAGAGAACTCACTGTAGGCCTTGTTTCTCTTTGAGTGTTAAAGTATGTTGTGTTTATTTCTTTAAAATAAACTGAACTTTCAGCAATACAGCATGGCTCTGCATCGCTTTCATTCTTCAACCAACTCTGTATGATATTACTAATAGCAGAACCTCTGTGCTACAATGGCACTGGCTAACTGAAGCACAAAATGTGTTTGTCTTTTTTAACTTGCTTGTGGAGGTATGAACTTTCTCAAATCCCCAGTTCATGGACCCTGAGTAGGCACCGTTTGACTACAGATCCTCTGGACATGGTCCTTCAGTCCAATTACAAACTATACATTCTAAGCCTATAGACCTTATTTTACCTATTAAACGTCGATGAGGGACAATATCATGCCTTTGCAAAATCCAAGAACACTACATTCACAGTTGTTCCTCTGTCCGGGCTTCTGCTTAACTCCTCATAAAAACAAATCAGGTTAGTGGGGAGAGGGCCTGAGCATGGACGCGTGAGCAGCCTGTCTTCAGAGCTCCTGGACCCTGGGCCCTAGTGAATACCTTTTACACGCTCATATAGGCCGTTTCTCCCTCTCATGGTCATGGTGAGACGCTCCTGGACGACAGGGGACCCGCTTTGTTTCACCGGAACCGCAGATAGCGCGGTATTTCTCACAGCAGCCGCCTCCTGCATCGCAGACCGGCGCAGCCAAGATGGCGGCGATGGAAGTTACAGGGCCGGCAGCGACAGAACAGATGCGGCACCTCTCTACAAGTAGCCCCGCTTACCGATTCTCCGGCTGTCCTCCCGCTACAGACTCACACTCTGATGGGGTGAAGACAATCCCAGCAGTGGCTTCCTTCACCTTCACCCCCAGTACGTGGGCCCCACAGCAGCCGACCTCACCATCAGGGCTGGTGCCAGGGAGAGTGGAATTTGAAGTGAGACCATCACAGAACTCTCCCCATCATAACATACGATGGGCACAGGCGCCCCTATCGCCCATAAAATGCACTGAGACTCGGGGGACTGCCTCCATAAGGCCTCTCATCAGGCCACAGCAGGCCCCAAGTTACCACTTCTGCAGGCCACCATAGCGGGGACTCCCCCCATGGCCCCATTGGAAATATTACCATCCACGGCCCCTGAGGGCATTTCTACTACAGCAGGGGACCCCACACGGGTGCAGATGCTACCGCAAGATTTGCCAGCCACACCTGCTATCTTCCGCACTCAACCAGCCACAGAGGCCTCTGATTCATCATCCTCAACCTCCGCTTCGCCAAGTAAACGTTCTAAAAAACCTAAATTGCGTGACATATGGTCGTTGCTCAGTACTCTTCCTGCTAAAACTGATTTGGAGGCGATGCTATTGAAGCTTGAATCTAAACAGGACAAGGCCATTGCATCAGTCAAAGCCGACGTTATCGTCATTTCTACTAAATTGGCCACCCAGGAACTTCTGTCTAATTCTCTGGACTCCCGCTTGACACAGGTGGAGGAGAGCATGGCCTATCAGAAAGCCCTAAACAGACACCTGTTGCTTCAACTTGATGACCAGGAGCATAGAGGGCGACGTAACAATATTAAACTGCGAGGGATCCCAGAAGAGATCCAGTCCTCAGAACTGCGTAAATCAGTGACGGCTATTTTTAACACACTGCTCGACAGACCAGAAGAGTCCGAGATTGAGTTAGACAGGGTACATCGTGTCTTGGGTTCCTCGACGTGTAGGTGCCTCTAATATGCGGGATGTGCTGTGTCGAGTTAATTTCTTCAGAGAGAAAGAGGACTTACTACAGAGAGCCTGGAGGCGTGGCCCGATGCCTTTTGTAAATTCTCAAATTCATATTTTGATGGATGTATCCAGGAGAACATTGGCGATGCGGCGCTCTCTGAAACCGATCCTTCAAGTCATCACTGAGGCTGGTGCCTCGTATAGATGGGGACACCCCTTTCATTTGATTGTTCGCAGAAATGGAACCACATTTGCTCTTCACTCGCCGGACCAGGCGGTGGACTTGTCCAATTTTCTGGATGTACCAACTTTGTCGATACCAAACTGGTGGGACGTCCAGATTCTACCGTCTTTTGTCTCTACCTCTTCTAGCCTTCAGAGTGCCAGTGTCGGGCAGGCTTTGCCTCAAGAAGTGTCAGCGGGGGGACGAGAGAGTTCTCCCTGTCCTGCACCGGACTAGTAAGCCTAGGTCGGGTCTTGTAGACCCTGCCTATCATAGCTGATAATAGGCTCTCCTAGAGCCTTTGTGCAGGATTCTCTTATTCTTACGTTCTCACCTGTGATGTGAGGATCACCTGTTTATTGTCTCTAGATATCTTTATTGCACATGACGACCACCCAATTGTGCATGACCTGGGTCCGGGGAAAGGGACGCATTTCCTGAGTGCTCTCCCTCTCTCCAACTAGGTCGGCAAATCTTGGTCGACTCCTATTGAGCCTCTAAGAGTCGCATAGTAGGGTTTTTCCCACCATATTTTTCTTTTTTCTGCGGAGGTGACTCTCCAGTTCTTGTTTTACCCTCTCTGGAGTAGCTGGTTAGGGTTATAGCGTAAAGTCTTCTTTGTTGGTTTTGTCCACCCATCCTCCCTCTTGTCTCCCCTGTTTGTTATTTTGTATTTTCTCTCTCTCTTCTTTCTTCACAGATTGAACCCATGACTACTATTCAGTTTGCTTCTCTCAACGCCAACGGGCTGAACACTCCTGAGAAACGCTCCTCCATTCTCCAGCTCATATGGAGTAAAAAGGTACAGGTTGCTTTTATTCAAGAGACCCACTTCCGCAGGGATGCTATGCCTTCGCTTAAATCCCCTAGGTATCCTGATACTTATCATAGCTGTTTTTCAGGGTCAAAGTCGAGGGGAGTAAGCATTCTCATTGCCAGATCTGTTCCATGGGAATTCTTAGATGCCCGTACTGATGATAATGGCCGTTTTCTGTTCCTTAAGGGATGGTTAGCTGGACAATTATACACCCTGGCGAACATTTACCTGCCTAATACCAAACAACTTAAGGCCCTAACTGGAATTCTGTCTCGCCTGGATGACTTTGCGGAGGGCACTCTGTTGGTCGGGGGGGGGATCTCAATGTGGCGCTAGATCCTGTCGTGGATGTTTCTAGGGGGACCTCCCATCTTGCCCACTCATATCTCCGGGGCATCAAAAAGCTTCTCCATACCCATCAGCTAATAAATACATGGCTGATACTCAACCCCGAGGTCAAAGACTTCACATTTTACTCAGCTGCGAGGGACACATATTCCAGACTAGACTATTTCTTACTGAGACACTCGGCGGTGTCTCTTTTAGCTTCATCAGTCATAGATCCGCTGACCTTTTCAGATCACGCAATGCTCCACGTTTCCTTGAAATCCCCTCTCCCTGCTCCAAAGTCTTGGCAGTGTCGATTATATGAATCCTTACTGCAGGACTTAGGTCGCTCAGGAAGTTCATACTGCGATTTCTCAGTACTTTGAAACCAATCAAACTGATGATGTGTCACCTATTTCGGTTTGGGCAGCGCATAAATGTGTAATTCATGGGGAGTTTATTAAACACGGAGCGAGACGTAAGAAATAAAGGGCAGCTGAAATCTCTCAGCTCTTAACTGAAATAGTCAACCTCGAGCAGACCCATAAAAAATCTCATGCGACAGCTGTCCGCACTACCCTTCTCATGGCCAGAAGTAAGCTCAAGGAGAAACTGGATGTACGCACGAAAACCATTCTAGCTAAAGGACGTAGACACTTTTTTGAGTTTGGAAACAAAAGTAGTAAATTGCTAGCCAGGTTACTTAGGGAGCAGAGAGCAAGGAATTATGTTCCCCGCATTGCCACTGCCCGAGGTTCCCTCGTTAATGACCCCACCGCTATTGCAGGAACCTTTGCTCAGTATTATCAATCTTTATACAACCTTCCATATTCCAATGCAACTAGTAAGTCTCGAGTTCGGCGATGGACAGGTAGCTTCCTGACTCTGGCATGCCGAAGATTCCTATAAATACCCTCCAAGACTTAGACAGACCGATTTCTATCGAAGACTTAGCGGAGGCTTTAAAAACTATGCAACCCAGTAAGGCTCCCGGCTCCGACGGTCTCCCCGCCTCCTATTACAAAAGACTTTTGCCTCTTCTCGAGGCCCCGCTAGCAAAAGCGCTAAATGTACTCAGCACAGGACATTCGCTCCCTGCAGATATGTCACATACACATATCACAGTAATACACAAGGAAGGAAAGGACCCCACCCTCTGCGGCAACTACCGTCCCATTTCACTGCTAAACGTGGACCTTAAATTTTTCGCTAAAATCCTGGCCGCTGCTACCTGACCTCATACATAATGACCAGGTGGGTTTCATTCCGTCGTGGGAGGCGAGGGACAACACCACTAAGGTACTTAATCTGATCCATCACGTCGGAACCCGAGCCACCCCACTCTGTCTTTTGTCTACTGATGCTGAAAAAGACTTTGACAGGGTGGGGTGGCCTTGGTTGTTTGCGGTGTTGCGCAACATAGGCATTTCTGGCCCCATGGTATCGTGGATCCGAGCTCTTTGTGAGTCTCCGTCTGCAGCCACGAAGGTAAATGGTGTGCTTTCTTCGTCTTTTGCTATACATACGGAATGGGACCCGTCAGGGGTGCCCCCTCTCCCCTCTACTTTTTGTTACTCTGGAACCTTTATTGAGGTCTATCCGACAGAATCCAAATATTTTGGGTCTCTCGGTGGAGGGCAAGGAATTTAAGATAGCAGCATATGTGGATGATTTAATGTTCACGCTTACTAACTCCAGGATCTCTTTCCCTGTGTCCTTAAGAGGTTAAAATGAACATCCTTTTACGGGTGTTATACCTTTTTCAGACCCTCCACATTAGACTCCACCCTAGCTTTTTCGATTCATATGGGCTAAGGGTAGCCCGAGATTAGCTAGATCTCTTTTGCACATTCCGAGGGACAAAGGAGGGTTAGGTGTACCTGACTTACGTAAATATTACCCTGCTTCCATGCTTCAAAGGATTGTGGACTGGTGTTGACACACAAGGTTCAAGCAGTAGGTCTCTATTCAACTTGTCTCTAACAACTGTGCTCGTTCGCCCCACTAGCCTCCTTGCCCTGGGTAGATGTGAAACTTCCCTCAGCCTTTCTAGCCATCCCACAATCGGCCCTATCATTGCACAATGTCAAGGTTAAAGATAGTCCCCTGATCTCACCCTCCCCTTCCCCACTGTTACCCATTCTGGGAAATGCTAGCTTTCCAGCGAGTTGTCGGAGTGGACTGTTTCTGCAAGTGGCGTGTGAACGAGCGGTTCCGCGCTCCCTTTTTTCGAACCTCGGGCAGATGGCTTACATATGAAGATTTACTGAAGGTGACGGATCCTTGCCCTCTAGGTTTCTGGAGATCTAGACAACGAGCACATTTTCTTTCCTCTATCCCAACCTCGGCAGGATATGATAGGACACTTACCTTTTTTGAGAAAGCATGTATTGGGAGGGGCATAAACCGCCATTCTCTGTCTCAATGTTATCAGTCCCTGCTTGCTCCTCGGCAGGATTACTTGCCCCTATATGTGAGGAAGTGGTCTCAAGACCTGGACATCCCCCTGGACCAATGACCTAAACTTTTCTGCCTGCTTTACAAGTCATCCATAGCGAGTAGGTTTCAGGAAGCGGGGTATAAGATAATGTCCAGATGGTATTATGTCCCGCTCAGATTACAGAAAATGTTCCCATCCGCATCACCTCTCTGCTGGCGCTGTGATTCTGCTTCGGGCTCAATGCTACATATTTTTTGGGAGTGACCCAAACTTAGCCCCTTCTGGCAATTGATCCATAAAGCGCTATCTTCAATTTTCCAGTTTGCAGTACCATATACGCCTGTTTTTTCCCTTTTATTCTTCTTGGATCTCCCAATGAGCGTGCTTCGTAAATCTTGTCTGTGCTCCCTGGTAATAGCGGCTAAGTCATGCATCCCTGCGAAGTGGAAATCCTCTTAACCACCAACATTTAGCAACTGGATCCAAAAGGTGGAGGAGATCTGGAGAATGGAGGAACTCACTTCGCAAATACGGGGTAGACATAAAGTGTTTCTTGATGCTTGGGCCTCATGGTTTTCATTTCAGGACTCCCAGGAATACCAAGAATACCAGAGCCTTTTGTCGTGAGAAGATAGGTGCTCTTTTTTCGCACTCTCTGTGCCCCCCCCCCCTCATGTCTGTTGTGTTTTTTGAATGCCATTTTATTTTTTGGGGACGTTACACGACTTAGAAGTTTAGAAGCAAATCTTGAAATTTGAAACCCACTTTCTATGGACTAGTTCAGGTCTGAAGTCACTTTGTGAGGCTTACATAATAGAAACCACCCAAAAATGACCCCATTCTAGAAACTACACCCCTGAAGGTATTCAAAACTGATTTTACAAACATCATTAACCCTTTAGCTTTTCCACAAGAGTTAATGGCAAATGGAGATAAAATTTCCGAATTTCGATTTTTTGGGAAAATTTTCCATTTTAATCCATTTTTTCCAGTAACAAAGCAAGAGTTAACAGCCAAACAAAGCTCAATATTTATTGCCACGTTTCTGTAATTTGCAGAAACACCCCATATGTGGTCGTAAACTACTGTATGGCCAAACGGCAGGGTGCAGAAGGAAAGGAACGCCATATGGTTTTTGGAAGGCGGATTTTGCTGGACTGGATTTTTGACACCACGTCCCATTTAAAGTCCCCCGATGCACCCCTAGAGTAGAAACTTCATAAAACTTCATAAAAGTGACGCCATCTAAGAAACTACACCCCAGAAGGTATTCAAAACCGATTTTACAAACTTTGTTAACCCTTTAGGTGTTCCACAAGAGTTATTGGCAAATGGAGATGAAATTTCAGAATTTCTATTTTTTGTTACCTTGCCTCAAAAAAAAGTGTAATATAGAGCAACCAAAAATCCTATTTACCCTAAAATAATAGAAACAAAACTGCCACCTTATCCCGTAGTTACCAAAATAGGGTCACTTTTTTGGAGTTTCTACTGTAGGGGTGCATCAGGGGGGCTTCAAATGGGACATAGTGTCAAAAAACCAGTCCAGCAAAATCTGCCTTCCAAAAGCCATACGGCGTTCCCTTCTTTCTACGCCCTGCCGTTTGGCCATACAGCAGTTTCCAACCACATATGGGGTGTTTCTGCAAACTAGAGAATCAGGGCAATAAATATTGAGTTTGGTTTGGCTGTTAACCCTTGCTTTGTTACTGTAAAAATTGATTAAAATGGAAAATTTGCCAAAAAATTGCTGTTTTGGGACCGTTTTTATTTTTTGTTATTTACATCGTTGAACTGACAGGTTAGATTGTGTGCTATTTCTATAGAGCAGGTTGCTACGGACGTGACAATACCAAATATGGCTACTTTTTGGGGGGTTTTCTTTCAGTTTTACATAATAAAACATTTTTGAAAAAAATGATTTTTTAGTGTCTCCACATTCTGAAAGCCATAGTTTTTCTTTTTTTTTTTTTGGGGGGGGGGGGGGGGGTTTCGACTGTCTTATGTAGTGGCTCATTTTTTGCGGGATGAGATGTCGGTTTGATTGGTACTATCTTGGTGTGCATATGACATTTTGGTCGCTTGCTATTACACTTTTTGTGATGTAAGGTGACCAAAATGGCTTTTGACACCGTATTTTTCTTTGTTGTGTTCACCTGAGGGGTTTGGTCATGTGTTATTTTTATAGAGCAGGTTGTGACGGATGTGGCGATACATAATTTGTATACTTTTTATTTATTTATTTATGTTTTAGTGTCTCCATAGTCTGAGAGCCATATTTTTGGGGCGATTGTCCTATGTGACGTATCATTTTTTGCGTGATGAGATGACGTTTGATTGGCACTATTTTTGGGTGCATATAACTTTTTGATCGCTTGCTATTACAGTTTTTGAGATGTGAGGTGACAAAAATGTTTTTTTTTTTTTACATTGTTTTTATTTTACTTTTTTAACGGTATTTACCTCAGGGGTTAGATCATGTGATATTTTTATACAGCAGGTTTTTACGGACGTGGCGATACCTAATATGTATACTTTTTTTTTTTTTTTACACAATAATAGCATTTTAGAAAAAGAAATTGTGTTTTAGTGTCTCCATAGTCTAAGAGCCATATTTTTTTTATGGTCTCTGATTCCCATGGTCACAGACCGCGGGGATCAGAGACTACAGAAAGCGCAGCAAACCGCAGGTCTGAATTGACCTGTGATTTGCTACAATCGCCGACATGGGGGGTACCAGGACACAAGGTCCTAAAGAGGTTAAAGTTATTACCACATAAAGTGATGTCAGATTTGCTAAAAATGGCCTGATCCTGAAAGGGTTAATTTTATACTTGTTACCTACAGGAATACATTTTGGATTGTATTTACTCAACGTAGATTTAAAGCTTTTTCATTTATCCTTTGCACTATTCTATGACAACAGCCACTCTAAGTCTATGACCTGAAATGCTGCCATTAACCAGGGGAAATTGGCCTTTTTAAAATAGTTTTTGCCCTCCCAGACAGAGTTTGCTTTTATAGATCAGGGTATGTTCTTTTTTGTGTTTGACTTCTGGCTTTAGTTCCCCTTTAAAGTACTAAAAGGATTGTCTGCTTTTTATATTAAGGACCTAGCCTCAGGATAGGGCATCAATATCAGGAAGGAGCCGTTCCATTAAAGTGAATGGGACGGTGGAGTGGTAATTGCTCACCGCTGCAGTTGTGATGGCAAGCAGTAAAACAGTGAAGAGAAAGCAACGCTCTTACGAGCTCTGCGTTCTCTTCAAACAGCCGATTGGCAGGGGTGCGGGAGTCGGGCCCCTGACGATCTGATATTGATGACCTATGAAATCAATTTAAAAAAGCAGACAACTCCTTTAAAACATTTTTTTTTTTTTTTAGTGGAGAATGAAGTTAACAGGTCAGTTTTACTGCATACAGAAAATCCTCATAAACTATGGCAAAATAGCATTTTTTCCAATTCCACCCCATTTGGAATGTTGTCCTGTTTCTCACTACATGGTATGCAATAGTAAATGGTACAAATAGTAAGTAAAACTTCATGCAAAACGTCATGCAAAAAGACAAGCTCTTTGTCACGATCACCCTTGTTGGAGTTCACGTGATGTGTGGGTGTAGCTGGGCAGCCAATACACAAACAACTAATTATCTAAATTATTAATATTCCCCAATAATACCACAACATTGCCACCATTAAGGTTTGTTTCAACAGCTCACACTCTTACAGAAAGCCCTCAATTACTCCCTACTATCTCTATATAATGCAAGTTTGTTACTTAACTACTACAGTTTCCTCCCAAACTTTTATCCAAACAGGTAGCCTTATGTGCTCGAAGCTTAGCATGTGGATTTGTTCAAGAACACAAGACAAAACTTATTAAAGGGAGTTTAATATGACAAAAAGAGTTAACAAAAGCCATACAGAAATTATAAAATAAAAGGGAATAAACCAGAAACCTAGCACTCACATAGATGGCATAGGTTTCAGTGCCGGGGCAGGCAGGAAACTAGGACAAATCTTCACTACTTTGAAGAGCCCCCAAAAAATGACACCCAGCCCTGGTTTTTCATTCCTTTCTCTTTCTATATCCACCCCCCCCCCCCATCCTCCGATGTCACTGTTGAGGATCTGAGTATAGCTAGATTCTTGACTTTTATGATGCCAGCTCTGTGTTATCTCGGGTTGCTAAAGTGTGACTCGCTAGAAGGCAACTGTTGGATACACAAAACTTCTTGAGACGACTTCTTCTTGAGAAGATTCTTTCGTTAAGGGTCCATTTACACATCCGTATGTGTTTTGCGGTCCGCAAATTGTGGACCCGCAAAACACGGACACCGGCAATGTGCGTTCCGGAAATGTGGATGCGGACAGCACACAGTGTGCTGTCCGCATCTGTTCTGGCCCCATTGAAAACTGACGTGTGAATGGACCCTTATTCAGAGACAAGAGCAGCAACACAGCATTGAAATAAATATAAAAGTCAGGCAGAATATGGCATGATATAGATGGAAGTGTGGTGCAGCAGTGGGAAAATGGCAGTGCTGTGTGTGTGTTTATGTCGCCAAATACGCTTTTTATACCCCAGAGCAGTGGCAAACTAAGGGTGATTGGGCGGTCCGCCCCGGGTGTCGGCTCTCAAGGAGGTGCCAGAAGCAATGAGCGCTTCCATCACTACACATGGAAGCGCTTATTGCTGGAGCGCTAAGAGCTGGGTCCTGTCACTCACCACTCAGCTCCCAGTGTTCCTCCCCTCCTTTAGGCTGGCGGCGCACAGAATGGTGAAGCAGGAAGACTTCTCCCCTCTCCACCATCCACTATTCAGCCTGCAGACACAGATCGCGCTGCCAGCCGGTGTAGGCGGAGCCTGACACCCGGAAATCTGCATAAGCTATGCCCCCGGGTGCCACACACCCTAGGCACGCCATTGCTGCATAGATAGGTCCCTGGAGTTGGTTGAATCCGATCTTGTACCTTTGCACAGATGAGTGTCTAACAGAGATTCTATGTCTAATTTACCCAGAAAAATTGCTTTTTTTAATATCAGGCCCAACACCGGTCTAGTCGTACGCTCGGCAGATAAGAGAGGAATGGTGGTGGTGTTGGATTCATGCCGATATAACAAACTAAAACCAAGAATTGCTTAGCGATGTGGAAACTTATGGCAAACGGACATGTGATCCCACAGTTTCATTTATAAACTGTTCAAAAGCTATTATTAGAGGGTCTTAAAATGGGCGTCCTGAATGGATAAAATTTGTTGGTCTCTTACCCACTGGTCTCAGCCTTTCACTCTCTGTCACTCTCTGCCCAAAATGTATTAGGGGCTATTTCCCCCCACGCTCCCCATGAGACCTATTGTTGCAGGAATTGGGTTATTGAGTGAAAGGGCACCTTCACACGCGGCAGATTTTGTGAAAATCAGTTCCATACACCTTAATGGGTCTTGCAGAAGTCCTTCTGTTTGCTGCCCCATTCAAATGAATTGCACCGATTCTCAGTTGTGGAATTTTGTGCCACAAAATCTGCTAGATCAGGCATCCTCAAACTGCGGCCCTCCAGCTGTTGTAAAACTACAACTCCCACAATGCCCTGCTGTAGGCTGTTCAGGCATGCTGGGAGTTGTAGTTTTGTAACAGCTGGAGGGCCGCAGTTTGAGGATGCCTGTGCTAGATCATGGGTGGACCAGATTCTACAACTGCTGGTAGTTGAGACCCCAGGATGTTTGTTTTACAATGTATATCACATATTCCTTGGTGCCCACATTATATGTGGATCACCTGTGATGTTAGATCTTTGTACCTGAGTATACCCTAAGATCTAGCCCTGATCGTTGTGTGCCACCATCTGAACAGGTACAGTGATGATGGTGAGGAAAACCAGGACTTTATATTATCCACTCTTGATTGTTTATTAAAACACATTTTTTTTTTTTTGTTTCAATGGTGAATTTTTCTTGCAAATCAGAGGAGCTTCTATGGAGCGAAGTTTTCACTCACAAATTTTTTTGAAGCATGGTGGGAGGAACGGTTTGTTTTTACCAATAGCAACCCTCATCCATCATGTGGTATAAAAGATTTATCAATGACCTCCTCATTATATGGGGAGGTCGTCTGGAAGACATACCGTCTTTTGGGGATGAATATAACTTATGGTTCTCTCTGTATTAATATCTTGGATTTTACCCTGACAGCATAGAATGACACTATTGTCACTAACACTTACATTAACCCCTTTGGGACACATGACGTACCGGTACGGCATGTTTCCCGAGTCCTTAAGGACACATGACGTATCGGTACGTCATGAGTTGTTCCGATCACTGCTGCTCAGCTGGCAGTGATCGGAACAAGGTACCTGCTGAAATCATTCAGCAGGTACCTTGTTACAATGCCCAGGGGGTCCTGTGACCCCCATATGAGCGATCGCTGCAAACCGCAGGTCAATTCAGACCTGCGGTTTGCAGCGCTCTGTCGATCTCTGATCCCCGCGGTCTATGACCGCGGGGATCAGAGAGTTAATGCCCCCAAACTGTTTTTTAACCCCCTGCAGCCCCCAATCATATTGTGGCTGCGGTGGCAGGGGGTGGTTGCGGGCGCGAGGCGGCGTGGCGGGCGGTGGCGGCGGGATCGCGTGCATCCGCCCGCCTCCTCTGTAATCCCTGGTGTCTAGTGGATTCTATCAGAGTGTCAGCACATTGCTGACACTCTGATAGAAACGGCTGGCATCTGTGCTGCAGATGCCAGCCGCTTAACTCTTTCCGTACCGCGGTCCGTACGGACCGCGGCATGCGAAGGGTTAACAGGAGGGAGCGCTCCCTCCCTCTCCCATCGGGGGCTGCTGTGCCTTTGCAGCCCCCAACAGGATGGGATCGCACTCCCTCAGCTCCACTCCTCCCCATCCATCACCCCTGCCCAGTTATGGCAGCGGGTGATGGTTGCCATGGAGACAGGACGCTTTCAGAAGCGTCCTGCTCTCCATGGTGCTGAAAGTCTGAATAGACCTGCTAAAGGTCTATTCAGACTTTCTAAAGTACAAAATACAGTACAGTGCACTATATAGTGTACTGTACTGTATTATACAGACACCAGATCCACTGGATCTTTCAGAACCAAGTGGGTCTGGGTCAAAAAAATGTAAAAAGTGAAAAAAAGTAAAAATGAAAAAACACATATCACTGAATAAAAATTTAAAAAAATAAAATACACTACACATATTAGGTATCGCGCGTCCGTAAAAACCTGCTCTATAAAAATATCACATGACTGAACTCCTCAGGTGAACGCCATAAAAAAAAAACCAAAAATGGTGTAAATAAGCCATTTTTGGCACATTACATCACTAAAAGTGTAATACAAAGCGATCAAAAAGGCGTTTGCCTCCCAAAATAGTACCAATCAAACCGCCATCTCATCCCGCAAAAAACGAGCCCCTACCTAAAACAATTGGCCAAAAATAAAAAAACTATGCCTCTCAGACTAAAACATGATTTTTTGTTTCAAAAATGCTTTTAGTGTTAAATGTAAAAAAAATTAAAAAGTAGACATATTGGGTATCTCCACGTCCGTAAGAATCTGCTCTATAAAAATATCACATGACCTAACCCCTCAAGTAAACACTGTAAAAAAATAATAAAAACTTTGTCAAAAAGCCATTTTTTGCCACCTTACATCACAAAAAGTGTAATAGCAAGCGATCAAAAAGTCATATGACCCCCAAATAGTGCCAATCTAACCGTCACCTCATCCCATAAAAATGATACCCAACCTGAGACAATTGCCTAAAAACTGAAAAATATATGGCTCTCAGACTATGGAGATACTAAAACATGTTTTTTTCATTCAAAAGGGATATTATTGTGTAAAACCAAAATAAATAAAAAAGGTATACATATTATGTATCGCCGCGTCCGTAAGGACCTGCTCTATAAAAATATAACATGACCTAACCCCTCAGATGAACGCCGTAAACATAAAAATAAAAACGTTGTCAAACAAGCCATTTTTTTGTCACCTTACATCACAAAAAGTGTAATAGTAAGCGATCAAAAAGTCATATGCACCCCAAGATAGTACCATTCGAACCGCCATCTCATCCCGCAAAAAATGAGCCCCTACATAGGACAATCGCCCAAAAAAATATATATATATGGCTCTCAAACTATGGAGACACTAAAACATGATTTTTTTGTTTTAAAAATGATATTATTGTGTAAAACTTATATAAATAAATAAAAAGTATACATATTATGTATCGCGCGTCCGTCACAACCTGATCTATATAAATAACACATGACCTAACCCCTCAGCTGAACACAGCAAAAAAAAAAAAAAATACGGTGTCAAAAGCCATTTTTGTCACCTTACATCACAAAAAGTGTCATAGCAAGCGACCAAAATGTCATATGCACCCCAAGATGGTGCCAATCAAACCGCCATCTCATCCCGCAAAAAATGAGCCCCTACATAACACAGTCGCCCAAAAAATAAAAATAAAACTATGGCTTTCAGAATGTGGAGACACAAAAAAAATTATTTTCAAAAATGCTTTATTATGTAAAACTGAAACAAAAACCCCAAAAAGTAGTCATATTTGGTATTGTCGCGTCCGTAACAACCTGCTCTATAGAAATAGCACACAATCTAACCTGTCAGTTCAACTATGTAAATAACAAAAAATAAAAACAGTCCCAAAACAGCTATTTTTTTGCAAATTTTCCATTTTAATCCATTTTTGCAGTAACAAAGCAAGGGTTAACAGCCAAACAAAACTCAATATTTCTTGCCCCGATTCTCTAGTTTACAGAAACACCCCATATGTGGTCGTGAACTACTGTATGGCCAAACGGCAGGACACAGAAGGAAGGGAACGCCATATGGTTTTTGGAAGGCAGATTTTGCTGGACTGGTTTTTTGACACTATGTCCCATTTGAAGCCCCCTGATGCACCCCTACAGTAGAAACTCCAAAAAAGTGACCCCATTTTGGAAACTACGGGATAAGGTGTCAGTTTTGTTGGTACTATTCTAGGGTAAGCATGATTTTTGGTTGCTCTATATTACACTTTTTTTGAGACAAGGTAACAAAAAATAGAAATTCGGAAATTTCATCTCCATTTGCCAATAACTCTTGTGGAACACCTAAAGGGTTTACAAAGTTTGTAAAACTGGTTTTGAATACCTTGAGGGGTGTAGTTTCTTAGATGGAGTCACTTTTATGGAGTTTCTACTCTAGGGGTGCATCGGGGGCTTCAAATGGGACATGGTGTCAAAAATCCAGTCCAGCAAAATCTGCCTTCCAAAAACCATATGGCGCTCCTTTCCTTCTGCGCCCTGCAGTTTGGCCATACAGCAGTTTACGACCACATATAGGGTGTTTCTGAAAACTGCAGAATCGGGGCAATAAAAATTGAGTTTTGTTTGGCTGTTAACCCTTGCTTTGTTACTGGAAAAATGGATTCAAACGGAAAATTTTTCAAAAATCGAAATTCTGAAATTTTATCTCCATTTGCCATTAACTCTTGTGGAAAACCTAAAGGGTTAATGACGTTTGTAAAATCAGTTTTGAATACCTTGAGGGGTGTAGTTTCTAGAATGGGGTAATTTTTGGGTGGTTTCTATTATGTAAGCCTCACAAAGTGACTTCAGACCTGAACTGGTCCCTAAAAAGTGGGTTTTTGAAAATTTCTGAAAAATGTCAAGATTTGCTTCTAAACTTCTAAGCCTTGTAACGTCCCCAAAAATAAAATGGCATTCCCAAAATGATCGATACATGAAGTAGACATATGGGGAATGTAAATCAATAACTTTTTTTGGCAGTATTACTATGTATTATAGAAGTAGAGTAATTGAAACTTGGAAAATTGCAAATTTTTCAAAATTTTTGGTAAATTTGGTATTTTTTTATAAATAAAAATGAAATTTTTCGACTTCATTTTACCACTGTCATGAAGTACAATATGTGACGAAAAAACAATCTCAGAATGGACTGGATAAGAAAAAGCGTTTTAAAGTTATCACCACATAAAGTGACAATGGTCAGATTTTGAAAAAATGGCCTGGTCCTTAAGGTGAAATAGGGCCGTGTCCTTAAGGGGTTAAACCTTCTGCAGGTCACCCCTTGCTCCACGCCAAATCCTGTCATCCATTGCACGTAATTAAGAATATCCCTAAGGCCCCTTTCACACGGGCGAGCTTTCCGCGCGGGTGCAATGCGTGAGGAGGACGCATTGCACCCGCACTGAATCCGGACCCATTCATTTCTATGGGGCTGTGTACATGAGCGGTGATTTTCACGCATCACTTCTGCGTTGCGTGAAAATCGCAGCATGCTCTATATTGTGCGTTTTTCACGTAATGCAGGCCCTATAGAAGTGAATGGGGCTGCGGGAAAATCGCAAGCATCCGCAAGCAAGTGCGGATGCAGTGCGATTTTCCCGCATGGTTGCTTAGCAACGGGACCAGATCTTTATTATTTTCCCTTATAACATGGTTATAAGGGAAATAATAGCATTCTTAATAAAGAATGCATAGTAAAATGAAGAGGAAGGGGTTAAAAATAATAAAGTTAACTTACTTTAGCCACTTGATCGCGTAGCTGCGATCTGTCCTCTCTTTCCCAGCATCAGCTAAGAACTAAAGTGACCTGTGATGACGTCACATCACATGGTTCAATCACATGGTCCATCACCATGGTAAGATGGACCATGTGATTGGACCATGTGATGTAACGTCATCACAGGTCCTTTAGCTGTTAGCTGAAGCTTGAAGACAGAAGACAGATCGCAACTACGGGATCAAGTGGCTAAGGTAAGTTAACTTTTATTATTTTTAACCCCTTCCTCTTCATTTTACTATGCATTCTTTATTAAGAATGCTATTATTTACCCTTATAACCATGTTATAAGGGAAAATAATAAATTCTCCAGAAGACCCGAAACCGGACTTCAGTGATGACGTCCGGCTTCGAGTCTGGGTACCAAACATGGCGATTTTTCTCACGCGCGTGCAAAACGCATTACAAACGTTTGCACCCGCGCGGAAAAATTGCGCATATTCCCGCAACGCACCCGCCTCTTATCCGGGCGTCAAACATGTCGCCCGTGTGAAAGAGGCCTAAGGGAGAATCAATTAGGTCTAAACATAGTTGTTCAGATGATGCGTCTTTTTGCAGGGAAGGTGATCACATTTTCAATTGTTTTAAGCACAGACAATATCCGGACTGGATGTTACAGAAAGCTAGAATATTTAACAAAAGCGGAGCGGAAAAGATGAAACAAAGGGAGTTGTTTTTTCAATGGCAAATAGCGCACATTATACACAAGTATATCCCAGTTCTACATCAAGATGATACTTTGAAAAAAATATTTGAATGGGTGATTTACTTGTGTTTCAAGAAGGGCTCCGACTATCTGTTCTTTAATTTCATCCGTATGTCTGTTCCATAGCCCCGCAAAAAAGATAGAACATGTCCTAGTCTTGTCCGTTTTGTGGACAAGGATAGGCATTGTTACAATAGATCCACACAAAAAAAAGATGCTATACGGATCCCATACGGACGTCATCTGTCGGACATCATATTTTTTGCGATCCGTGTTTTGCGGACCGCAAAACACATGGTCGTGTTAATGTAGCCATATCAAGACATTTTACAGATGACACAAAGGTGACCCATCCGAGGTATAGAAGGTGTCATCAGACCTCAGAGGGGCAGTGACCACAGGAAAAAACTCCTAGCAAGAGAAATTTTGAAGATTTTTATTTTGGAGACGAGAAATCTAAAGGGTTTAAAAAAAAGACAAGATGTTATACTTAATGATTAGTTTCAATGGTTTCAATTTCTCATCCCTTTGGTATTTTCCTGTCTCTATGAGGTACTATATGGTGATGCAATATTATATAATGCTATGCTGAATAGAGGATCTGTATTGATTTATTCATTCATTTATATTCCCCTTACCTGGCCCTTGTTACTATCTGCCCTATATTATTTTTTTAACCAACATGCACACAACTATCCAATTTGATATTGCAACATTGTATGACATTATATGGTGAATATGAGTATATGACGTCACCCGTGATGGTAAGGAGGCTCGTCCCCCGTCGCAACCTGCTATTGGCTGCACCCCCATAATCGCCGGATATTTTGATCCGCGTGACGGAGAGATGCTTCGGCGGCTGTGCAGGGTTCCAGAGTGACGTGCATGCTGGGGAGCCCGGTGAGTATGATCTACAGGAGGGGCCCAGGCATTGTGGGGGGCAATTTTAGAATTGGATAACTTCTTTAAGACATTAGGATAAGCATTCTCGTCCTGCGGTTAACACGCTGCCCCACAAGCACCAACGTCAACTCATCCTGCAAAAATATTGGGTATTGCCGCATCCGTAACAATAGACTTTATCAAAATATCACATGATCTACCCCGTCAGGTGAATGCCATAAAAAAATAAATTAAAATTGTGTCATAATGGTACCAATGGAAACGCCAACTCATCCCGTAAAAAATTAGCCCCCACAAAATGATCGGCATAAAAAAAACAATATATGGCTCTTAGAACATGGCAACACAAAAACATGATTTTTTTTTCAAAAATTCTTTTGTTGCGTAATATTGCAAAAAAACCAAACCAAATAGACATTCGGTATCGGCACCTCCATTACAACTGGCTCTATCAAAATAGCACATGATCTACCCTGTCAGATGAACACGTCTCAGATGAGACGTGAAACAAAGTATATAAAATTGGTATCTGTGTAATCATACTGACCAGCAAAATAAAGATAATATGTCATTTTTTCCTTATGGTGTTTACCACAATAAAAAAAACAATCCATAAAAAGCAGTGACGGAATCATTACCTTTTGCTTATCCTGCTTCACAAAGAAAACTAAATAAAAAGTTAACAAAAAGTTTTATGTGCCCCAAAATAGAAGCAAGATGATGAGAACTCATCCCAAAAAATATACGCCCTCTCACAGAAAATGCATATAGAAAGCTGGCTCTAGTTCCTAGAAAGGTCCTAAAAAACCGCTGTTCATTGATTACAGCCAGGGCCGCCATCAGGGGGTACAGCCCATACCCCAGTAAGGGGCCCGGCCGGTCCTGAGCCTTTTTTTTTGTGGCCGCCGGCCCTGGGGCCCAGTGCTCCTCCCCCTCTTGGCTTTCAAAAGTCTCCTTAGTTTCTTCCTCCTCGGATGAGGAGGAGCTGACGTTGTGTTTTCTCCCCTGGAAAGACACAGAAGTTGCTCAAGTCCATCAGGTCGGGGGACCATGATGTTGACTGGGGGGAGCCTCCCGTTCCCGCTACTCGGGCACATTGTGTGATCAAAGCGGATGAGACCCTCCTCTCTGTCATGATATAGAGTGGAAAAAACCTGGAAAAGGTCCAGTTTTAACAAAGAAGTTTAAATCCATGTTCCCCTTACGTCCTACCAGCAGCACAGATGGGGTTAATTCCCCCCATGAGCTGGTAGGACTGGCGGAATTTTAATGAGCCCTATCAAGTAATTAACTTTTGACCCCTTAAAAGAGGGGCCACCCCACAATCCACTGTGTTTTTTTAAGTCCTTCCGGACTGGTGACTGGCGGGATAGCCCTTGGGGGCTACCGATAAGTATTTCTTATTATATTTTCTATAACTGTTTGGGGGATGGCGCTTAGCTTTCCTCCCCCCGTTTTTTTCCCGTACCTCTCTCTCCGGCATTGCGAATCGACCTTGCTGGAGGGATGGGTGTTTGAGCGGCCTAGCGAGATTCCTGTTTATTCCTCGACGTGTCTCAATTCGGACCCTAATGAGGATGTTGGGGCTCATGTCAGCAGCCGCGGTTCCTTGGGCTTTGTGGCACCTCCGGCCCTTGCAGGCGGAAGTTCTAGCTAAGTGGGACGGCACCCTTGTGGGCCTAGACTCCCTGTGCTCCCTGTCTTGTCAAACTCGAGCCTCTCTAAGGTGGTGGTTTCACCTTCCAACAGGCAAGTCTATGACCCAGCCGGACTGGGTCATATTGACCACGGACGCGTCCCAAGTAGGCTTGGGCGCCCACTTACAAGACCTTCCGGTCCATGGATCATGGTCACCTCAGGAGCGGCTACTCTCCTCCAATCTCCGCGAGATTCGAGCCATCCGGCTAGCCCTCCTCCACTTCACCCCGTGGATTCGGGGCAAAGCAGTGAAGATACAGACGGACAACATGACCGCAGTAATGTATATAAACAAGCAGGGAGGCACGAGATCACTCCCCCTCCTTCAGGAGATAGGGGTAATTCTCCGGTGGGCAGAAGCAAACCTTTCCCATCTCTCTGCCATTCATATCCGAGGGTCCCTCAACATGATAGCGGACCGTTTAAGCCGAGGCCTCCCGACGATGGAATGGGCCTTACATCCGGAGATCTTCAGGCAGATAGTGGCCAGATGGGGTTTGCCAGATGTGGATCTGATGGCAACGAGATTCAACGCCAAGGTACAAACTTTTTGCTCCCTCTATCGAGAGGGCAACCCTCTGGCGATAGATGCTCTGTCAATACCGTGGAGGTTCAGGCTGGCATACATCTTCCCTCCTTTTTCCATGATACCGAGGGTATTGATGAAGATCCGTCAGGATCGGGCTTCAGTGATAGCCATCATTCCGTTTTGGCCCAAGAGATCCTGGTTTACCCAACTCATGTGGATGAGTCAGGGACAATACTGGAGGCTCCCCCCAGAGCAGACCCTGGTGTCGTGGGACACACATCTCTGCCAAGATCTGCACCGATTCAACCTGACAGCCTGGAGGTTGATCAGTCCCTTCCCGGAGTAGAAGGGCTCTCTGAGTCGGTCCTGAGAACCTTGTCTCATTCCAGAGCGGAATCTACAAACAAGGCCTACGCAAGGATTATGAAGATTTTTTCGGCCTGGTGCACTTCTAAACAGGTGGCGTATGCAGATCCGCCCCTTTCATCACTTCTTCAATTCCTGCAGGACGGTCTGGATAAGGGCCTTGCCCCTTCTACCTTAAGAGTTCAAGTTGCGGCCATCTCAGCATGTCTTAACAAACCCTTTTCTCGGGACCCCCTCATTAAGCGCTTCCTTAAAGGGGCCGAGAGATTAAAGCCTACAATGCTTAAACCCATTCCTCAATGGGATTTATCAGCAGTTCTAAAGGGGTTATCTCATCTCATCCCTTTGAACCCCTAGAAGAAGTGGATTTACGTTTTCTCACCTGGAAGACGGTGTTTTTATTGGCAATAACCTTGGTCAAGAGGGTTTCGGAGCTCCAGGCGTTCTCCGCTCACCCCCCCATACACCTCTTTTTTTCAAGACCGTGTCCTTCTTAGATATTTGCCATACTTTAGACCTAAAGTTCCTTCCTTTCAGAATATTAATCAAGTTATATCCTTACCAGTATTGTTGTCTTCTTCTTCCACTTCTTCTGCTCCAGTCCGGCATTCGCTGGACATCTCGAGATGCCTCCAAGTCTATGTGGATAGATCTAAGGAGTTTAGGATAGATGAAAATCTGTTCATCCTATTTGCCGGTAAGTCAAAAGGCCGCAAAGCGTCTAGACCTACTATTAGCCGTTGGATCAAAGAGGCTATTAGGGAATCTTTGGTTTCCTGGGTCTTGACCCTCCAGATTTCGTAAGGCTCATTCTACCGGCCGTGGCAACATCCTTTGCTGAGAGATGTTCCCTTCCTTTGGAGGTGATTTGTAGGTCAGCCTCTTGGAGCTCAGAGTCTACCTTTATTTCTCATTACAGGGTGGATTCTAGAGTATCCGAATTTGTGGCCTTTGGGCAGACTATTTTAAGTTCTGCCAGGCAGGAAGACCCTCCCTAGGGTTTTTTTCTTGCTATCTCCCCATCTGTGCTGCTGGTAGGACGTAAGGGGAATCGTTAATTTCTAACGATAATTTGTTTTCCCTTAGTCCTAACAGCAGCACACAAATATCCCTCCCTACTGTACTATCTTGTTACAAACACAGTGGATTGTGGGGTGGCCCCTCTTTTAAGGGGTCAAAAGTTAATTACTTGATAGGGCTCATTAAAATTCCGCCAGTCCTACCAGCTCACGGGGGGAATTAACCCCATCTGTGCTGCTGTTAGGACTAAGGGAAAACAAATTATCGTTAGAAATTAACGATTCCCGATGGCTTAACCCTTGGTGGGGATCCATTCCCAAGGTGGACATGGCTATTGCCAAGTTGTCCAAGCGCACTCTGGTTCCTGCAGACGATGGGTCTAGCTGCAGGACCCCCTTGCAGAGTGCACACTAAGACGGGGTGTTACGGCAGCTGCGGCTTCCACAGCCATAGCGGCTTTTTGAAGTCTCTACGTTCCTCCGATCTCGCCTGGATCAAATTCAAGTTGATGTGAACCAGAGGTTTTTTCCAGGACGACATACTGGCTGCTTTCAAGACCATCAACCTGGCTACGGACTTCTTGTGCGATACCGCACAGCTACAGTTGAAGCTAGCGAGGGAGCTTCCCGCTAGCAAAGCAAGTCCTGGGTACGAGGCCAAACACAGATCCTTGCTCTTGAAGCTAAGCAGCAGGTCTGTGGCTAATGGGAGACCAAGTGTGCCTTTGGCACCCTGTAACAATACTATCAAATAATGTCAGGGGCCTATATATAGCATGGCCCTGGGATTGGTGGCCCATATTCCATTTTGGTTTGAGCCTTGGGTCGCTGACAATTCCTCAAAATACAGCTTATATGGCCTTCCATTCGAGCCCAACCGTTTGTTCGGTTCGGAGCTAGATAAGATCATGGAGGGCCTTTCAGACTAGAAGGTGAAGAGCCTTCCCCAGCAGTCATTTCGAGGGCCGGGCAGACAAGACCGCGGTGGCAGGTCTGGCCAGCAAACAAGCTCTTGTAGTGACTGGAGAGCACAGCGAAAGGTTTTGAGGTGCTCTCGTGGAGGAGCCAAAGATGGAAAATCCACCTCCTGACTACGGGCCTCTTCGAGGCTCTTGCTTAATTCCCGTTACTCCTGCCGTCCTGCCAATAAGCTTCCCCATTCCTAAGCTTCATGTACCAGTCGGGAGTCGTCTCTCCCACTTCTGAGAAGAATGGATCCAAGAGATCTCAGATCCCTGGGTCCTGAATATCATTTCCAACGGTTATTTAGTCAACAACACCTCTATTCCTCTGGACAGGTTTGTCAAGATCAACCTTCTACAAGCTGCCAAGGAGGCGATCCTAGAGGCCTACATTCAGGACTACATTTGCAAAGGGGCTCTGGAGGAGGTTCCGGCAGGAGAACGGGGCCTAGGGATCTATTCACCAGTTTTTCTGGTTCCCAAGGCTTCAGGAGATCTCCGGATGATTATCGATCTGAGATATTTCAATCGATTTATAAGGAAGGTGAAGTTTCGTGTAGAAACCATCAGGTCAGTAGTTCACGTCGTCAATCCTGGAGACCTGATGGCAACCCTGGACCTCAAGAATGCATATCTGCACATCCCGATCCATCCTGGTTCCAGGAAGTATATCAGGATCACGGTCCAGGTGTCCGGTGTCGTCAGGCATCTTCTGTTTGTCCTCGACTCAACTGGGTGAGCTAGGTAAACCAGGATCTCTTCAGCCAAAACAGTATGATGGCTATCACCGAGGCCTGATCCTGACGGATTTTCATCAATACCCTCGGTATCATGGAAAAGGGAGGGAAGATGTAAGCTTCCCTTTGGCATTTCTTCTGCCCCTCACACTTTTACCAAGGAGGTGGTTCTGTGGTGGCGGCTTTGAGGCTTCAAGGACTGACCATCATTCCTTATCTGGACGACTGGCTTTGAAAGCCTCTGCTCTAGCGGTCCTAACCCAACTTCTTCAGGTAACAATCTCCTTTCTGTTCCACCTAGGTTGGATCATCAGCTGGTAGAAGTCGAACGTGAGCCCGTCGACTTCAGTAAGATATCTAGGCTTCATAATCGACTCCACTGGGATGTCACTCCAGTTGATTCCAGAAAGAAGATTCCGGGTTCAGAACACGGCAAGTTCCTTTCCCCGGCGAGTTCCAATCCGGACTCTCATGAAGATGTTGGGGCTCAAGTCAGCGTCTGCGGAAGCAGTCCCTTGGGCTCTATGGCACCTCCGCCCTCTACAGTCGGAGGTCCTCTCCAAATGGAATGGCAGCCCTGCTGGGCTAAACTCCCTGTGCTCCCTGACTTGGCAAACTCGGTATTCCCTCAGATAGTGGTGCCATCTTTTAGACGGGAAGTCTATGACCCAGCCAGTCTGGGTCATATTGACTACGGATGCGTCCTAAGTAGGCTGGGACGCTCACCTAGACGACTCTCCAGTTCACGGGACCTGGTTTCCTCAGGAGTGGCTTCTTTCATCCAATCTCCGCGAGATTCAAGCTATCCGGCTAGCCCTCCTTCACTTAGCCCCTCAGATCCGGGGCAAAGCGGTGAAAGTCCAGTCAGACAATGTGACTGCGGTACTTTACATCAACCAGCAGGGAGGCACGAGATCACTTCCCTCTTGTCAGAGATCGGGGTGATTCTGCGATTAGGCAGAGTTGTACCTTCCCACTTATCTGCGATCCACATCCAAGGCTCCCTCAATATGATAGCGGCTGAGCCGCGGTCTTCCATCGGTGGAGTGGTCTTTACATCCGGAGAATCAAGCAGATAGTCCTCAAGTGGGTATGCCAGAGGTGGATCTCATGGCAACAAGGTTCAATGCCAAGGTGGAGAGGTTCTGCTCCTCTACAGGGAGGACAACCCCTGGCGTTAGACGCTCTATCAATATCCTGGAGGTTCAGGCTGGCTTACATCTTCCTCCCTTTTCCATGATACCGAGGGTATTGATGAAAATCCGTCAGGATCAGGCCTCGGTGATAGCCATCATACTGTTTTGGCTGAAGAGATCCTGGTTTACCTAGCTCACCCAGTTGAGTCGAGGACAATATTGGAGGCTCCCCACAGCAGACCCTGGTGTCGTGGGACACTCACCTCTGCTCAGATCTGCACAGATTCAACCTGACAGCCTGGAGGTTGATCAGTCCCTTCCCAGAATAGAAGGGCTTTCAGAGTCGGTCCTGAGAACGCTGTCTCATTCTAGAGCGGACTCTACCAAGAGAGCCTACTCTTGTATTATGAGGATATTCTCATCCTGTTGTACCTCAACTGAGGTGGCGTCTGCAGATCCGCCCCTCTCCGCTATCCTTCAGTTCCTGCAAGACGGCCTTGATAGAGGCCTTGCCCTTCTACTCTGAAGGTTCAAGTTTCAGCCATCTCAGCTTGCCTTAACAGGCTTTTTTTCTCAGGTTAGCATCTCCCCCCTTTGAACCTAGGAGGAACCTTAGAGGAGGTGGACATCAAGTTCGTCACTTGGAAGTTTGTGTTTCTCCTTGCAGTGACTTTGGCCAAGAGGGTCTCTGAGCTTCAAGCTTTCTCAGCAAATGAGCCCTATACCATTTTCTTACATGACCGGGACCTTCTTAGATTCTTCCCGTATTGTAGGCCTAAAGTTCCTTCCTTCCAGAACATCAACCAGGTGATATTCCTCCCGTTCTGTCGACATCTACCACCTCCTCCTAGGAACCTGCTAGACATCCTCTGGACGTCTCGAGATGTCTCCGGATCTATGTGGATAGATCAAGGAGTTCAGGAAAGATGAGAATCTGCTAATCCTGTTGCCGGTAAGTTTAAAGGCTATAAGGCATCCAAACCTTCCATCAGTCGGTGGATTGAGGAGGCTATTAAGGAATCCTTTGTTTCCACAATCTGGACCCTCCGGGATTCGTGAAGGCCCACTCTACTAGAGTTGTGGCTACTTCTTGCCGAGAGTCTTCTGCCTCTCAACATGATTTGCAAAGCTGCCTCCTGGAGCTCTGAATCGACATTCATCTCCCATTATAGACTAGATGCCAGTCTAGCTGAGTTTTCGGCCTTTGGGCAGACTTTTCTTAGTTCTGCCAGGCAGGAAGGCCCTCCCTAGGGGTTTCTTCTTGCTATCTCCCCATCTGTGCTGCTGGTAGGACGTAAGGGAATCGTTAACTTCTAACGATAATTTGTTTTCCCTTAGTCCTAACAGCAGCACACAAATTTCCCACCCTAGTAAGTCTAGTTTTTTTTCTTGCTATAAACACAGTGGGCTGGGGGTTGACTTCCTCCTTTTAAGGAGATACTTAATTGTTAAATTGAGTTATTAGTCTTGGGCTCATTAAACATTCCGCCGTTCCTGCCAGTCCACGGGGGGTGGTTAACCCCATCTGTGCTGCTGTTAGGACTAAGGGAAAACAAATTATCGTTAGAAATTAACGATTATATATCATATCCACATATAATCCACAGTGGAAAATTTTAAGATCTGCCTTGACCAAACATTAGGAATTGTTAGGTTTATCCAACTTTAGAGGAAGTTTTACCACCATTTCCATCCATTACCTATAGAAAGTCCCAGAATTTTAGAGACATTTTATGTCTTTGGGTCACAGGGTCAAAGATGGGGTTGCTCACCTTGTGGCCAATGTGTCGCTTGTCCAACTTTAGACAAAGCCTCTCACTTTTCCAACCCTACTAGAACCACCAAACAATACAAGATTACTCATAATATTACATGTGGTACATCAGGAGTAATCTATCTGGCACAATCTTCATGCCAACTCATTTATGTGAGAATTGAGGAGACGTGTCAGGGAAGGGGCCAAGGATGAGAATGATTTAACGAAATTAAAATCTATTCCTAGGCATTTCAAAGAATTCCATAACTGTGAAAGATCCCAGTTTCATGGAGGTGCAGCGTACTCAAGTTAGGGTAAAGTGGTGTTCCTGGGTGTTGTAGTGCAATTGTGACCACTAACCTGAGACAGGCTGACTCTCTGGTGCTTCTGCAAGGACAGGAAGTTATAGGTAGAGTTCGTGACGCCAGTGCCAATTAACGGTGGCACACCGTTTGCTGATAGTAGGAATAATTGAGGAAACACGTTGTAATAAAACAGAACTTGAACTTTACTGAAGCTTTGGTGGTGATCACACATGGACATAGATGGAAGCGCAGTTCCTTAGAAGACGGTTGGTTTCAGTAAGTTACGGGTTATGGTTACAAACGGCAGTCTCTGACATAGCAAGGTGATTCTCAGAGGGTAAAACACAGGACTCTTGCAGTACAGGCGGCTTGCACTCTCTACCTGTCTGATCCTGGAACATGGAAACTATCCTCCAAGGCCCCAATGCCCTATATCTGGCGTATATCCTTGGGTCTGTAATTATCAAGTACCTCCTCTGGTGTCTTTAGTACCGCTTGCTTTACTGTACTTGGCTCTGCCTCTCTCAGCTTCCTCGGCTGGTTAACTGTGGTGTTCCTACTTCTGCAAATACGGACTCAGGAGGGGAACCTTCTCCTTGGATCTGGAACCCGGTTACAGGGACTACAATGCCCTCTCCTGGTCTGCAGGCTCCAGGCCTGCACTGCCTTCACAGGCTCATGGCCTGGACTAGAATAGACTGACTTTCCCTGACTGGGCCTGACTATATATACTAGGGCTCCCTAGCTCCCTCTACTGACCTAGAGCTGGAATGACATCCCTAGCAGGCCTGCACATGGCAATATCACAGTAACAGGGAAGTATATAGCATTACATTACATTGAAGATAATTTATACCAACCTCCCCATAAATGAGGGGAACAACAGCACACATGTGACCCTTCTGTAGTGACGGGCATCACAGCTCCTGTACACTACATAAGAGGCATTGATCGTGTCCTTATATCCATAAGAGGTGATAACTGGAAAAAAACTACTTGCTGTAAGATGGATTGATAGATTGATTAAATTACCTTATTTTAACTATTTTTACTCATTGTTGTTATGTGTTTTGTTTTTTAGGTCAGTCATACCTACAAGCTATTAGTGGAAGAGGTATAGATTCATGGAGAATGATATGTTCGGACTTGAGATCAGGGGTGCGCCACCAATGAGGTCAGGTGAGGCGATCGCCTCAAGCAGCACCGGGAATTGATAAGATGGGGGGGCAGCCGAAGGGCCATGGGCTGAAGGGTAGAGGTTAGTTTAAGAAATTGGCATTGGGAAAGGGGGGCGCAGTTTCAGTTTTCGCCTCAGGCAGCATAAAGTCTAGGTGCACCCCTGGCATGGAGATGCTCCATATCACGAAGGATATATAGAGGGTTATTTATTATCCTGAAATATACCTCTATTAGGTATATTTCAGGCGCAGATTGCGTTGTAATAGTTAGGTGCGCCGCAATCTACGACTTTTCCCAGCTCAAGCCAGGTCTAAAAAAGTGAAAGGGACATGCCTCTTTTAGACACAGAAAATGATCTAAATGTAAGCCAGCAAGGCAACTATCTTACAATAAGACTGGCGCTTGATACGCCGAAATTATGTAGAGGCCGGCGCCGCTTCAAAACTTTGCAGATTCATCGCCACATATAGGGGTTATTAGTACGGCGTCTAGAATGCTGGTCTCAATAAATGACCCCCATAGACTTTTAAAAGAGGGAAGGAGAGTCGTCTTTGCCACCTAGGAGTTCTGAATGTATAAATTCTGTATCATAATTGTGTAGTCTCATGCTATAATGTACATAATGGGGATCATTTATCAAACTGGTGTAACGGAAAACTGGCTTATTTGCCCTTAGCAATGAATCAGATTCCTCCTTTCACTTTCCAAAGGAGTGGTCCAAATTGAAAGGTGGAATCTGATTGGTTGCTACGGGCAACTAAGCCATTTCCACTTCACACCAGTTTAATAAATAACGCCCAATATACTTATGACTTTATTACAAGGTTTACTAAAAGCGTCATTCCCCTTTAAACATTACTGCTCTATATACAGTTCTTCATTCAGACTAGATCTCTGATGACATCAGCAGTAGCCAGGAGCCCCGCCCCCTTAGAATACTGTATGTATACTAATGCCAGAAGCCTGACTAACAAGACTGGTGAACTGGAATTAGTGATGTGTGAGGAGGACTATGACATAGTGGGAATAACTGAGACATGGCTGGATGATAGCTATGACTGGGCAGTTAATATAAAAGGTTACAATCTGTTTAGAAAGGATCGTCAAAACCGGAGAGGTGGAGGGGTCTGCCTCTACGTGAAGTCGTGTCTAAATCCCGTAATTCGAGAATACATCTCTGAGGGAAATGAACATGTGGAGTCACTGTGGGTAGAAATACATGGAGCAAAAAACAATAATAAAATACTAATAGGAGTGTATTATAAACCACCTAATATACCAGAGTCCACAGAAAATCTATTACTAAACGAGATAGACGAGGCGGCAAATCATAATGAAGTCGTTATCATGGGGGACTTCAACTACCCAGATATAGACTGGGAAACTGAAAGCTGTACATCCCATAAAGGAAACAGGTTCTTGGCAATAGCCAAAGACAATTTCCCTTCCCAACTGGTTCGGGACCCCACTAGAGGGACAGCAATACTGGACTTAGTATTAACCAATAGACCTGATAGAACAACAGATGTGCAGGTTGGGGGACACCTGGGAAATAGTGACCATAAAGTTATAACCTTCCAATTATCCTTCAAACGAGAGTTACTAAAGGGAGGAACAAAAATACCAAACTTCAAAAAAGCAAAATTTAGCCAACTAAGCGAGGCCATAGGCCTAACTAACTGGGACAAAGTCCTCAAAAATAAAAATACAACCAAAAAATGGGAGATTTTTAAAAGCATTGTAACATCTAATTGTGAGAGGTACATACCTTATGGGAATAAAAGGCTAAGGAACAATAAGAAACCAATGTGGATAAATGGAACCGTAAAGAAGGCAATAAATGACAAAAAGAAAGCATATAAATCGCTAAAATAGGAGGGGAGTCAGGAAGCACTGATAAACTATAAGGAAAAAAATAGAATATGTAAAAAACTAATAAAATTTGCCAAACTAGAGACCGAGAGATTAATTGCCAAAGAGAGTAAAACTAACCCTAAAATGTTCTTCAATTATATAAATAGTAAAAAATATAAATCTGAAGGAGTCGGCCTCTACATAGCAATGAGGGGGGTGTTGCAGAGAGCGACGAGGATGAAGCAAAACTATTAAATATTTTTTTCTCCACTATATTCACTGAGGAAAATAAACTGTCAGATGAAATCCAGAATGTAAAAGTAAATCCCTCATTAAAAGTGCCCTGTCTGACCCAGGAAGAAGTACAACAGCGACTTAAAAAGATTAAAATAGACAAATCGCCAGGACCGGATAGCATACACCCCCGTATCCTAAGGGAATTAAGTGATGTCATAGCCAGACCATTATTTCTGATATTTACGGACTCTATAATAACAGGGAATGTTCCACAGGATTGGCGCATAGCAAATGTGGTGCCAATATTCAAAAGGGTCCAAAAACAGAGCCTGGAGATTATAGGCCGGTAAGTTTAACATCTATTGTTGGTAAACTGTTTGAAGGGTTTCTAAGAGATGCTATTTTGGAGTATCTCAATGAAAATAAGCAAATAACGCCATATCAGCATGGCTTCATGAGGGATCGGTCATGCCAAACAAATTTAATCAGCTTCTAGGAGGAGGTAAGTTCTAGACTTGACAGCGGCGAATCAATGGATGTCGTATATCTGGACTTCTCCAAAGCATTTGACACCGTACCTCATAAAAGGTTAGTATATAAAATGAGGATGCTCGGACTGGGAGAAAATGTCTGTATGTGGGTAAGTAACTGGCTGAGTGACAGAAAACAGAGGGTGGTTATTAACGGTAGATACTCAGATTGGGTCACTGGAACTAGTGGGGTACCTCAGGGGTCAGTATTGGGCCCTATTCTCTTCAATATATTATTAATGATCTTGTAGAAGGCCTGCACAGTAAAATATCTATTTTTGCAGATGACACTAAACTGTGTAAAGTAATTAACACTGAAGAGGACAGTTTTCTGCTACAGAGCGATCTGGATAGATTGGAGGCTTGGGCAGAGAAATGGCAGATGAGGTTTAACACTGACAAATGTAAAGTTATGCACATGGGAAGGAATAATGCAAGTCACCCGTACATATTAAATGGTAAAACACTCGGTAACACTGACATGGAAAAGGATCTAGGAATTTTAATAAACAGCAAATTAAGCTGCAAAAACCAGTGTCAGGCAGCTACTGCCAAGGCCAATAAGATAATGGGTTGCATCAAAAGGGGAATAGACGCCCGTGATGAGAACATAGTCCTACCACTTTACAAATCACTGGTTAGACCACACATGGAGTATTGTGTACAGTTCTGGGCTCCTGTGAACAAGACAGACATAGCAGAGCTGGAGAGGGTTCAGAGGAGGGCAACTAAAGTAATAACTGGAATGAGGGATCTACAGTACCCTGAAAGGTTATCAAAATTAGGGTTATTCACTTTAGAAAAAAGACGACTGAGGGGAGATCTAATAACTATGTATAAATATATCAGGGGTCAGTACAGAGAGCTCTCCTATCATCTATTTATCCCCAGGACTGTGACTGTGACAAGGGGACATCCTCTGCGTCTGTAGGAAAGAAGGTTTGTACACAAACATAGAAAAGGATTCTTCACTGTAAGAGCAGTGAGACTATGGAACTCTCTGCCTGAGGAGGTGGTGATGGTGAGTACAATAAAGGAATTCAAGAGGGGACTGGATTTATTTCTGGAGTGTAATAATATTACAGGCTACAGCTACTAGAGAGGGGGTAGTTGATCCAGGGAGTTATTCTGATTGCCTGATTGGAGTCGGGAAGGAATTTTTTTCCCCTAAAGTGAGGAAAATTGGCTTCTGCCTCACAGGGGTTTTTTGCCTTCCTCTGGATCAACTTGTAGGAAACAGGCCGAACTGGATGGACAAATGTCTTTTTTCGGTCTTATATACTATGTTACTAGACTTTTAAAAGAGGGAAGGAGAGTCGTCATTGCCACCTAGGAGTTCTGAATGTATAAATTCTGTATCATAATTGTGTAGTCTCATGCTATAATGTACATAATGGGGATCATTTATCAAACTGGTGTAACGGAAAACTGGCTTATTTGCCCTTAGCAATGAATCAGATTCCTCCTTTCACTTTCCAAAGGAGTGGTAAAAATTGAAAGGTGGAATCTGATTGGTTGCTATGGTCAACTAAGCCATTTCTACTTCACACCAGTTTAATAAATAACGCCCAATACACTTATGACTTTATTAAAGGTTTACTAAAAGCGTCATTCCCCTTTAAACATTATTGCTCTATATACAGTTCTTCATTTAGACTAGACCTATGATGACATCAGCAGTAGCCAGGAGCCCCGCCCCCTTAGAATACTGAAGCTGTATGACATCACAATGCTGTGTCCAGAGTTCTATGTGTTGGGGTGCACTGGATTCTTTTGAGGGTTAGTTGTTCGAGACGATGGATTCAAGAAGAATTGTTCTTGTATTTCTATTATTTTTTATATTTTATGTTTATGGAAAGCCCACAAAAACACTTGCAGGTAATGGCTATTATCACCGGGGGTTTATCTTACGGAATGGGGGCTGAATATTGTATTTATCCTTACATGATTACGAGTCCTAGAGGCAAACCTGGCTGGTATCTCTGTGGCTTGGAGCTCAGGTTATAGGACAGTGGGCTGTGTGCGGCATTGTAGCTGAGCCCCATTTACTTGGATGGCGCTGAACTGCAAAACCGTACACAACCCCTGGAACAAGAGGGAGGATATTTCAGAAAGAAAGCTGTAAGGTTTCTAATCTGAAACCATGGCCTTAAATGGTGACATCCACTAGTGGGCACTTACTAAATACTGATTTATTGTCATCTTCTGACGTCGCCTCTTGTCCTCTTTTTTGGGGTTCAGCTTCCGCTATCATTGATTTCATGTCTTTATTTTCCTTCATTCTTTCATGGACAGTGACTTTCCCAGGATCAGGGAGGACAACCCCCGGTCCGGACAGCGCTGGTGCAAATAACAGTGAGTAGTCAAGTCCTTCCTCTCCTATTTCTACTCTCATTATCCTCTAGGATCTAGAGATGTTGGACAATGTCTTGTAGAATATGTTCTAAATGTTAAGAATTGATAACGAGCATCTTGTGTCTTTATTACCAGTCATGTACCGCGTTGTCCTGCCGCTATGCGGATTTCTATTGCTTGCCGCCGTGATTACCATCTTTTGCTGGTGAGTTTACAATTTTCTTCAACTCTACAGATCACAATATTCTCTATACACTGTATTGTCTGACCTACAGGGGGCACAGTAACTACTGCAGCCAAGTTATAATACAGGGGCTGGATCGGGCAGGGATATAATCAGGTAACCGCTGTCCCCTCTTTCCCGGTCCTGTATTATGATGTGATATAGAATATAGCACTATTGTATATCCTTCCTGCCTGTTATATACTGCACCTTTATAGCTCACCCCCTGTAGTGGGGGAGGGGGGTCATGGGTATATTCTGATGGGGAACTGAAGATCATCATCTGTAGCGGCTAATGTCAGGACATTTCTCTGTCTCACAGTTACAAGTACATCATGGCCTGGCGCCGGCGGGAACAGAAACAGGCAACTGATCTAGCGATGGTTCGAGTGGAGAAGCCAGGTAATCATTTCTATGTAATAACATATATAATGGGGGTCCAGGCAGAGCTTAGGGTTACCTCTCATATCTGCATTGTGGGTCCTTCTATTACCCCATTATTCAGCATCATGTCTGCTGATGAGCTGCATCACTATATTACTGCATTGCTCATAATGTTAAAAGTATATATTCTGTTATATCTACTACCTGCTGATGGTTTCCTTTTCACTTTGTAGTTGTTCAAAAGCAAATTAAGAAAAATAACATCAAACCAGCCATAGATAACATCAAGAAAGATAACATCAGACCAGTCATAGATAACATCAAGAAAGATAACATCAGACCAGCCATGAATGACATCAATAAAGATAACATCAGACCAGCCATCAATAACATCAAGAAAGAAATGACAATTATTGAACAACTTAAAGCTGCCAAAAAAGAGGAGGAGAAAATAATGAAAATAACACCTAAAATAGAGGAGGAAAAAATCATGAAAAAACCATCCAAAACAGACCAGATTCAGGAGAATATCACAAGACCATCCCGCCTGAAACGGTTCCATAAATGGATTCAAAAAAGGACCCAGAAGAAGAACACCTGCTGCAGCTGCCGGTCCATGGACTAAATGGCGTTAATACCATCATGCCCATCAGTCCTAAAGCCTTGGAACACCATCAACAGTGGCCATATCTGTCTGTCCCTCTGTTTGTCTATCTGTATGTCCGTCTTTCCCTGTCTGTCTGTCTATCTATCGTAGAATACATAGGTAGATGGAAGACACCTGGAGGGGGTGTACATCTCATCCACACTTTTTAATGTAGGTGAGATGAAAAATCCAGGAAAGTTGGGTTTCCTTAGTAAATTTACTTTGCTGAGGTTTTTATAAATTTTATTTCCGGGCCTGAAATTTTTTTGGAATGGCAGGTAGGTTGGCAGTGGGTTCTGCCATTCCCTCCCCCTCCAGGACTCCCCCCCCCCCTTCCCCACCAATCAGCCCAGGTGATGCTGTTTATGGGGCCTAAAACTGTTGACAACTGCAGTCAAGGTCTCTGTGGCGAAACCAACTGAGCCACTGTGAACTGGAGAAGTCTAGTCGCCTGCCTCTTGCCTTCTGACTATGGCCCTGGGATGTATTGCCCGTTAAGAACTGATTTGGGCTTATGGACTTTTATTGTGCAGCGCTGGCCCTTTTAAAAACAATATACGGACACATGGAAACTTTTTGGACCAGTAAAGCCATGCTGCCAAGGGATAATAAAGGGACCTCACCTACCCTTGTAACCCCCGGACGGATTCATGTGATTTTTACATATGTCGCTCCCCAAGTTATGCTGATCACAGACATATAAGTTTTATCCGTATGTGATGTAAGATCAGGGAGTTATTAAAATGTATAAAAAAGTGTAACTTTTCAGCTTGGAGATAATTGAGTAGACACAGTAATTGACTCAATTATCTCCTAAGCAGAAGGTGAGGGATATGCTGAGTGTCTGTATTGTCCCATTGTATCTGATTGGCTGCTGTACTTGCATTGTATGTGTTGTAATGTGTTTATTGGTGGTTCTGCAAAACCCTGTGGGCTGTAATGTGTTTGGGCATTGGGAATAAAAGAGGCTGTATGGGCCAGTAAAGGGGAGTGCCTGCTTGACCCTCAGAACGAAGTGTCGTCTCGTTATTGGAGGGGATTTGACTGTATGCTGATTGCCAGGAGTGTAAGCTCTTCATATTGCTTTTCCTGTTCGGCTGCTTCCAGGGTTCGTGCGTCTCTTGTTCGGAAGTTGGTGAATTCGTGTGGTTTGCAGTTCGGGAAGTTGGTGATTGCAGTAGCTGCTGGTCTATCCGGAAAAGGGAATATCGCCTAAACGGAGTTGTGTGCTTAACGGTCCGTTACATTTGGTAGCAAGCGGGATCATTTCCACAGCCCAGAAGGACATCTACAGGGCAACACCATTCCTTGGATTACAAAGTGAGGGCAACGCCAGTACCCGTACAGCGCCCCTATCTACAAAAGAAAGAACTTCAGGAGAACAAGCATGGCACCCAGCTACACGCAGGAGGAATTTGACAGAGAGCTGAGATCACGGCTGATTTTCTTCGGACCCAACCCCCGGAGAAATCTGTGCAGTTCGTGAGGAGGATAACAGCAGAGTACCTGCAGTTCATGGCAGATGGTATCGTCCGCCCTCCCCAGCGGCTGAGTGCGTTCCGGAGAGCTGAAGGTGCCGTCCTTCCTCCCCAGCGGCAGTGTGTACCCCGGGAGCTGAAGGTGCTGTCCTTCCTCCCCAGCGGCAGTGTGTACCCCAGGGAGCTGAAGGTGCCGTCCTTCCTCCCCAGCGGCAGTGTGTACCCCAGGGAGCTGAAGGTGTCGTCCTTCCTCCCCAGCGGCTGTGTGTATCCCAGGGAGCTGAAGGTGCCGTCCTGTCCTCCCCAGCGGCAGTGTGTACCCCAGGGAGCTGAAGG
The DNA here is from genome assembly GCA_033119425.1 of Bufotes viridis. Taxonomy (NCBI): domain Eukaryota; kingdom Metazoa; phylum Chordata; class Amphibia; order Anura; family Bufonidae; genus Bufotes; species Bufotes viridis. The sequence goes on from CM065594.1 coordinate 118,428,791, forward strand.
TGTCATCCTTCCTCCCCAGCGGCCGTGTGTACCCGGGAGCTGAAGGTGCCGTCCTTCCTCCACAGCGGCAGTGTGTACCCCAGGGAGCTGAAGGTGCCGTCCTTCCTCCCCAGCGGCCGTGTGTACCCCGGGAGCTGAAGGTGCCGTCCTTCCTCCACAGCGGCAGTGTGTACCCCAGGGAGCTGAAGGTGTCGTCCTTCCTCCCCAGCGGCAGTGTGTATCCCAGGGAGCTGAAGGTGCCGTCCTTCCTCCCCAGCGGCTGTGTGTACCCCAGGGAGCTGAAGGTGCCGTCCTTCCTCCCCAGCGGCAGTGTCTACCCCGGGAGCTGAAGGTGTCATCCTTCCTCCCCAGCGGCAGTGTGTACCCCAGGGAGCTAAAGGTGTCATCCTTCCTCCCCAGCTGCAGTGTGTACCCCAGCAGCAGGACAAAATATTGAAAGGGGAGACAGTTGGTCCCCCTCCACCAGCAGAGAGAGGGTCAGGAGAGGAGCCTGCTACCCGCTCTCCCCAGCGGCAGTCTACAGTTCAGAGAGAGGGGCTTGTTACACCTCTCTCCAGCAGCAGCCTAACCCACCAAGGGGAGATGTTACGCCCCCAACGGTGCAGATGGGACCGTGGTCTCTGCACTTGCAGCACAAGGGGCAAGGATGGTCGGTCCTGTCCGCCAGCCACAGAGCGGTTTATCCAGAGGGAGACAGTCGGTCTCCTCCTCCACAACCAGGCTCCCACCAGGCTACTTCCGTGGTAGCGCTGGCCCCAGGGCAGAGTACCGCGGTCTCTGCCCACTCAGCAACCCACCAAGGCAGTCTACCAGTCCCCGCATCAGCCGTGGTGAGGCACCTGGACATGGACAAGTTGCTACTTTATCCAGGTGTAGTAACCATTTATTGTGGGTGGGCTGTACTGCTGTTTGTGCTTCGTGGGTGGGTTGCTGGACTAACCAGGGCACTGACCGGCAGGAGGTCAGATACCCTGTTAGTCTAGTTGGTAAAGGGGAGAAGTGTGGCAAAACCAACCGCGCCACTGTGAACTGGAGAAGTCTAGTCGCCTGCCTCTTGCCTTCTGACTATGGCCCTGGGATGTATTGCCCGTTAAGAACTGATTTGGGCTTATGGACTTTTATTGTGCAGCGCTGGCCCTTTTAAAAACAATATACGGACACATGGAAACTTTTTGGACCAGTAAAGCCATGCTGCCAAGGGATAATAAAGGGACCTCACCTACCCTTGTAACCCCCGGACGGATTCATGTGATTTTTACATATGTCGCTCCCCAAGTTATGCTGATCACAGACATATAAGTTTTATCCGTATGTGATGTAAGATCAGGGAGTTATTAAAATGTATAAAAAGTGTAACTTTTCAGCTTGGAGATAATTGAGTAGACACAGTAATTGACTCAATTATCTCCTAAGCAGAGGTGAGGGATATGCTGAGTGTCTGTATTGTCCCATTGTATCTGATTGGCTGCTGTACTTGCATTGTATGTGTTGTAATGTGTTTATTGGTGGTTCTGCAAAACCCTGTGGGCTGTAATGTGTTTGGGCATTGGGAATAAAAGAGGCTGTATGGGCCAGTAAAGGGGAGTGCCTGCTTGACCCTCAGAACGAAGTGTCGTCTCGTTATTGGGGGGGATTTGACTGTATGCTGATTGCCAGGAGTGTAAGCTCTTCATATTGCTTTTCCTGTTCGGCTGCTTCCAGGGTTCGTGCGTCTCTTGTTCGGAAGTTGGTGAATTCGTGTGGTTTGCAGTTCGGGAAGTTGGTGATTGCAGTAGCTGCTGGTCTATCCGGAAAAGGGAATATCGCCTAAACGGAGTTGTGTGTAACGGTCCGTTACATTTGGTGGCAAGCGCGGGATCATTTCCACAGCCCAGAAGGACATCTACAGTCTCAGTCTGGAAAGGCACAATAGCCACAGTGGAACATCTGTGCTCTGAATACTGTTATGTGTGAACTGATCTCCATGTGATGTCGCTGTTTTGTTGCTGGACCAAATACAGCCAAGTTGTATTTTTAACCCCTGAAGCCTCTGAATTTTGTCATTTTGTTAACATGAGACCAACAAAGATTCCTTTGCAGTATGCTGCCCCCAGGGCTTATCGTGCACCAGGTTTTTTGGGATGCCAATTGGTGGTGCAGCCTTATTAGTTTGCTGTGTCACGGCACTCTTACCTGGATACCGTCGCTCCCCAGGGTTAGGCTCCATAGAAATAAATTGGAGAGTCGTAGTTGGTAGAGAATAAGCTGAGTCTAGACTTTGTAAAGTTTAACAGACAATACTTGATCTTTCTTTTGGTTCCAGCAGGTTTTGGGGTAAAGTGGCAGCTGAACTTGGATATCTTGCTTTATCTTTCTCTGCTGTGCTAATCTCTGACTTCAGTCCGTGTTCTGGACTTTGTGTCAGTTCTGGGTTAGGGGCCAGTATTAGGGTTAAGAGCCAGTATTAGGGTTAGGGGGGAGAGATGTCCCGAAAAATTCGCCGGCGAACATCGCATGTTCGTGTTCGCCGCGGCGGGCGAACATATGCGATGTTCGGTCCGCCCCCTATACATCATCATTGAGCAAACTTTGACCCTGTACCTCACAGTCAGCAGACACATTCCAGCCAATCAGCATGCCCTCCCTCCCAGACCCTCCCACCTCCTATCAAAAAGCAAGGACAGCATCAATCTTAGGTTTATTCTGAAGCTGCAGTGTTAGTTAGAGCAGAGAGAGTGCTGCTGCTGCCAAATTGATAGGGAAAGCGTTAGCTAGGCCAGTGTTCTGTGTCCACTTCAGTCCTCAAAGACTCATCTCCTATCAGGACAGCGTCCTAACAGCACCCCAAAAATCCCTTTTTAGGGCTGGTACATCAGTCTGCTTTTATTTATTTTTTCTATATATATATTGCAGTTGCCTGCCCGTGTGTTAGAGGCCGCAGGCCCACAGACTGTACTGTGTGCACACCACTCATATAGGGTGGCACAGTACCTTGCAGATAAAAAAGTCATTTAATTTGTACCCTTTAATATAAATGCAGTTGCCTGCCAGTGTGTGTGAGGCCCACAGACTGTACTGTGCCCACTGCCAGTGCCCACCACTCATATCGGGTGGCACAGTACCTTGCAGATAAAAAAAAATCATTTAATTTTTACCCTTTAATATAATTGCAGTTGCCTGCCAGTGTGTGTCAGGCCCACTGACTGTACTGTGCCCACTGCCCACCACTCATATAGGGTGGCACAGTACCTTGCAGATAAAAAAGTCATTTAATTTTTACCCTTTAATATAATTGCAGTTGCCTGCCAGTGTGTGTCAGGCCCACTGACTGTACTGTGCCCACTGCCCACCACTCATATAGGGTGGCACAGTACCTTGCAGATAAAAAAGTCATTTAATTTTTACCCTTTAATATGAATTGCAGTTGCCTGCCAGTGTGTGTCAGGCCCACTGACTGTACTGTGCCCACTGCCCACCACTCATATGGGTGGCACAGTACCTTGCAGATAAAAAGTCATTTAATTGTTACCCTTTAATATAATTGCAGTTGCCTGCCAGCGTGTGTCAGGCCCACTGACTGTACTGTGCCCACTGCCCACCACTCATATAGGGTGGCACAGTACCTTTCAGATAAAAAAGTCATTTGATTTTTACCCTTTAATATAATTGCAGTTGCCTGCCAGTGTGTGTCAGGCCCACTGACTGTACTGTGCCCACTGCCCACCACTCATATAGGGTGGCACAGTACCTTGCAGATAAAAAAGTAATTTAATTTTTACCCTTTAATATAATTACAGTTGCCTGCCAGTGTGTGTCAGGCCCACTGACTGTACTGTGCCCACTGCCCACCACTGATATAGGGTGGCACAGTACCTTGCAGATAAAAAAGTCATTTAATTTTTACCCTGTAATATAATTGCAGTTGCCTGCCAGTGTGTGTCAGGCCCACTGACTGTACTGTGCCCACTGCCCACCACTAATATAGGTCGGCACAGTACCTTGCAGATAAAAAAGTCATTTAATTTTTACCCTTTAATATAAATGCAGTTGCCTGCCAGTGTGTGTCAGGCCCACTGACTGTACTGTGCCCACTGCCCACCACTCATATAGGGTGGCACAGTACCTTGCAGATAAAAAAGTCATTTAATTGTTACCCTTTAATATAATTGCAGTTGCCTGCCAGTATGTGTCAGGCCCACTGACTGTACTGTGCCCACTGCCCACCACTCATATAGGGTGGCACAGTACCTTGCAGATAAAAAAGTCATTTAATTTTTACCCTTTAATATAATTGCAGTTGCCTGCCAGTGTGTGTCAGGCCCACTGACTGTACTGTGAACACTGCCCACCACTAATATAGGGTGGCACAGTACCTTGCAGATAAAAAAGTCATTTAATTTTTACCCTTTAATATAATTGCAGTTGCCTGCCAGTGTGTGTCAGGCCCACTGACTGTACTGTGCCCACTGCCCACCACTCATATAGGGTGGCACAGTACCTTGCACGCATAGTACCACTAATCTAAAAAAAAATGACAGGCAGAGGCAGGCCACACCACAGGGGCCGTCGTGGTCATGGTGCTGTGATTTCCGTTGGCCCTAGAATAATGCCCACTGTTCAGAGGCCACGTACCTTGAACTCGAAAAATTCTGAGGACATAGTTGACTGGCTTACACAGGACACCCAATCTTCTACAGCTTCCTCTCGGAACCTTGACGCACCAACCTCCTCCAGCTCAGCTTCGGGCACCTCTCAAGTTACCACTCGCCCGCCCGCCGCCACCACCAACACTAGCACCACAGCTGCTTCATTTGATCTGTCAGAGGAGTTTTTACACATCAGTTGGAAGAAATGAGTGATGCGCAACCATTATTGCCAGAGGATGTAGATAACAGGGATATGTCTCAGTCAGGCAGGATTACACACATGGGCGTACGTTGTGATGATGATGATGTTGTACCCGCTGCTGCTTCCTTTGCTGAGTTGGCAGATACAAGTGAAGCGGTTGATGATGACGATGTGTCCGTGGATGTCACGTGAGTGAACGCTCGAAGAGTAGAAGAACAGGGGGAAAGTTCAGATGGGGAGACAGAGAGGTGGAGGAGACAAGTTGGAAGCAGGGGGAGGTCGTCGCAAGGAGCTAGTGGCACGGTCTGACAGCATGTATCGGCACCCGGGGTCAGCCAGACAGCACACCAATCAACGCATGCTGTTGCCACCACCAGAATGCCGTCATTGCAAAGCTCAGCAGTGTGGCATTTTTTTTGTGTATCTGCCTCTGATAACAGCGATGCCATTTGCAACCTGTGCCAAAAGAAACTGAGTCGCCTATGGGATCAACATATGAGTACAAGCAGCACACAAACTCAAAGCCACCATGTCCAGCATCTTCAGCCACGTCAACCACTGCTGTCCTCCCTGCCCCCTCTCAACCAACCGCCACTCCGCCTCTCACCTTCAGCAGTTCCTGCTCATCTGCCCACAGTCAGGTGTCTGTCGAGGAAATGTTTGAGCGTAAGAAGCCAATGTCACAGAGTCACATCCTTGTCCAGCGTTTGACAGCTGGCTTGTGGGAACTCTTAGCCCGCCAGCTTTTACCATACAAGGTGGTGGAGACTGAGGCCTTAAAAAAATTTGTAGCTATCAGGACACCGCAGTGGAAGGTACTCAGCCGAATTTTTTTTTCACAAAAGGCAATCCCCAACCTGTACTTGTGGAAAAGGAAGTCATGGCATGTCTGGCACACAGTGTTGGGGCAAGGGTCTATCTGACCACTGATACCTGGTCTGCAAAGCACGGTCAGGGCAGGTATATCACGTACACTGCGCATTGGGAAAACCTGCTGATGGCATCCAAGCATGGAATGCTCTACAGCGGAGTTGGTGACACCGCCACGACTTGCAGGCAGGCCTGCTGCCACCTCCTCTACTCCTCCTACTCCATCATCTTCACTAACCCTTCGGCTGAGTCATCTTCAGCTGCTTCGTCTTGCTCTACATCAACTGCACCCCCCCAGCTCCCCAGGGGCTATTCCACATCCCGGATACGACGGGGTCACGCCGCCTTGGGGTTGACTTGCCGGAAAGCAGAGAGTCACACCGGACCAGCACTCCTGTCCACCCTGAACGCACAGGTGGATCAGTGGCTGACCCCGCACCAACTGGAGATCGGCAAAGTGGTGTGTCACAACGAAAGCAATCCGTGTTGAGTCTGATCGTACAAAGCTTTGTGTATAAGTACCCAGGCTTACAGGACATCCTCAAGCAGGCCAGGAAGGTGTTTGGCCATTTCAGGCGTTCCTGAACGGCCATGGCATACTTTTCCGATATTCAGCGGCAAAACAACATGCCAGTGAGGCGCTTGATTTGCGACAGCCCGACATGTTGGAATTCAACACTCCTAATGTTCGACCGCCTGCTCCAACAAGAAAAAGCCGTCATTGAGTATTTGTATGACCGGGGTGCTAGGACAGCCTCTGCGGAGCTGGGTATTTTTTTGCCACGTTACTGGACGCTCATGCGCAATGCCTATAGGATCATGCGTCCTTTTTAGGAGGTGACAAACCTAGTCAGTCGCACCGAAGGCACCATCAGCGACCTCATCCCGTTTGTTTTCTTGCTGGAGCGTGCCCTGCGAAGAGTGCTGGATCAGGCCGTAGATGAGCGTGAAGAGGAAGAGTTGTGATCACTATCACCACCAGAAACAGCCTTATCATCATCGCTTGCTGGACCTGCGGCAACGCTGGAAGAGGAGTCTGAGGAACAGGAGTCAGAGGAGGAATGTGGCTTTGAGGAGGAGGAAGACCAACCACAGCACGTACGTGGCTGGGGGGAAGAACAGACCTTCAATGAGATCAGTGAGGACGAGGAACGGGACATGAATAGTTCGGCATCCAACCTTGTGCAAATGGGGTCTTTCATGCTGTCATGCCTGTTGAGGGACCCTCGTATAAAAAGGCTGAAGGAGAACGACCTATACTGGGTGGCCACGCTACTAGACCCCCGGTATAAGCGTAAAGTGGCTGAAATGTTACTGAATTACCAGAAGTCGGAAAAGATGCAGCAGTTCCAAAACAAGTTAAAAAGTATGCTTTACACAGCGTATAAGGGTGATATCACAGCACAACGGGAATCTAACAGGGGAAGAGGTGAAAGTAATCCTCCTCCTACGACCACGCCAGCAAGGACTGGATGCTTTACAGACGGGTTGTTGATGGAGGACATGCAGAGCTTTCTAAGTCCTACTGTCACGGCCGCTGTTTCCAGCCGTGACCTTCCGTTCATTCGTGTGCTGCAGCTCCTCGCTGCAGCTTCGTTCCAATGTGTTTGTATGTGGTATTGTATGGGTGAACTCCCATCTGTGTCTGTTAGCTCCATGGGTGTGGCCTCTTTGCTATTCCCATGGAACCTGTATTTGAGGCTGAGGTTTCCTCAGTTCTGGTTCAGCTCTCCTGGTGTGTGTTTGTCCTGTCCTGCTCCTTGTGTGTACTGTCTCCCATGCTGCTGACACATGGGATCCGTGTCCGTCTGTTCTCTGTAGGTTCCCCTACTTGTTCATTGTTGTTGCTCTGCTTGTCCTCCATTGCTTGTTGTGTTTCGTACTCCTGTGTCTCTGTTATTAGTTTGCCTGTTTTGTTATGTCTTGCCTTGCTATGTTTCCTGTCTCCTCCGAAAGGGGGTCTGTCGTTCCTCGGAGGGGGAGCATTCGTCTCTGTCCATGTTCTGTGTTCAGCAAGCTCTTGCAGCTTCCTTGCTGCAGAGTGCTTGGGCAAGGCCACGCAGTTCCCACTGGTGGAGCAAGACCTTCTCTGTCCATTGCCACTCCTGTGTCCTTGCATGAACTCCTGCTCGTGTTCCCTGTGTATGTCATGTTGCTCTGTACCATCGGTACATTCTTGTACCAGTTGTCACTCGCTCCTGTGGTCACTGTCTAGTTCACGCTCCAGAGTGGACCCTGGCAACTTTCTGCGGCAAAGCCTATCCCTACCATCTGGGGCCCTAGTGAACACGCCCCTCTGGAGTATTACTAGACAGTGGCACAGTGGGGGTTCCTCCCACTGCATTGACGGTACGTAGAGCTTATGTTTCTCCATTGTTTTCCATTTGTACATTAAACACTGTATAGACCGTACCTTTGTATCTCGTTTATTGTGAAACGACGCGGAGGTCTTTCGCGGGACCTCCAACTCGTGACACCTTACGCATCGCCACAGCCCTTTGGGGTCCACCCTCAGAGAACGACTCGACCAAAAGGTAGCAGACTACCTCGCCTTAACTGCAGATCTCGACACTCTGAGGAGCGATGAACCCCTGTCAGAAAGGACCTTCAGCGCAGCAGGAGGTATTGTCACTGAGAAGAGAAGTTGCCTAGGTCAAAAAAGTCTAGATTACTGACAGTGGGGGATACATTTGACTAAAAAAAGCCTGATGAGATGCCTTGGGCTAAAAATGGTCCCCACACTGCTGTATTTAATCTCTGCATGCCGGATGACTTGCCTGACTTCTCCGCCACCAACTAGAGTTCAAGCCGCAATCTTTTAGTACAATTTCTGCCTGGAAAACATCCATTTTTCCGGCCGCTGCAACAATACCTAATTTTTCTGGCCTCTGGTGCTGCACTGTGGCTGCAAAAACAAAGCAAAAAAAAAGGGAAATACATGTGTCAATTCCCCTTCGTGATCGTTACCTTGTTGTGGTGAAGGGGCTTGCGTATCACAATGAAGCGATCACCTCTATAAGAGAAGCAACAAGGAAACATCAAGGAAATGGCGGCACTCACCCAGGTCCGGTGCAAGGAAGGGAATACCTTTATTAACTGCCTGTAGGAGCGAGGGGGAGAGAGGGGCTACCTCTCTCTGGTAGCGGTGACGGCCGTTTCGCGCGGCTTGCGCTTCTTCTGACCGCAGGTACGTGCTGGCGCAACTAGGTGCACTATTTAAATCACAGGCAGGAAGCTCAATCAAGCGCCGATACAGCCGTGGCCATAGCAACGCCCGACGCTCTCTGTAGGCAGCACAGTGAAATAAAAACAAACACCTCTATAAGTGTGTTGGCAATGTTGGCACACCCCAGATGATAAGGTCGTTGCTTCATTGTGAACAGACCAAAAGCGATCGGCTGGGAAATTTTTCATAGAAAAAACATTAATTTTCTTTGTGATCATCTAAGGTGATCATTAAAGCCTACTAGGCCAACAATGGGCCCACACTGCAGAATCATTGTTTTCTGGGTCACTTAACTGTCACTGAACTACCTCAGCACGACCATAGGCTTTGAAAAACCGCCATCGCCTGCAATCTCCCAAATGTGCGCACGAGCACAGTCATCACTACACCAAGATTGACGCATAGAGGAATAAAATTTATGTCATGAGTGTGTCAACTATTGACAACTCTTTGCGGTTGTTTGCGGTGCGTTAAACGGGGAGTTTGGTCTGTCAGAGTTTGGTCTGTCACTGTGAAGCGGGCGTAACCCTTACACTACCTGATCAATACAACATCATACCTGATAGTATACACACACTGGATGTTTTACAGCACGTTATTCCAAGCAATTTAGAAATGTTAGGTGATTTATGCCCTTTATGGATTAAAACCCGACTCAGCGTCAACTACGTAATTTTCCATGGGAGTTTTGCCATGGATCCCCCTCCGGCATGCCACAGTCCAGGTGTTAGTCCCCTTGAAACAACTTTTTACTGTGGGTTTTAAATTCGCCAGGCCTATTGAAGTCTATGGCGGTTCGCCCGTTCGTGAACATTTGCGGAAGTTGGCGTTCGCCGTTCGCGAATGGAAAATTTTATGTTAGCGACATCACTATTAGGGGGTAGTATTGGGGTTAGAGTCAGTATTAGGGTTAGGGTCCAGTATTAGAATTGGGAGCCAGTATTAGGTTTATGAGTTGCATTTGAGTTACTGGCCAGTAGTAGGATTAGGTGTAGTATTAGGATAAGGAAACATTCAGATGACAGTAAGTGTTTTGCAGTCCGCAAATTGCAGATCTGCAGAACATGGATAGCGGACATGTGCGTTCCGCATTTGCGGAATGCACAGGGCCTACTCTGTATAGAAATGCCTATTCTTGTCTGCGATTGTGGAAAAGAATAGGACATGCTGTATCTTTTTTCCTAGGCCCTGGAATGGAAGTACGGATGTGCTGTCGCGTCTCTTGCAGCCCCATTGAAATGATTGGGTCCACACCGTTCCGCAAAACTGAAGAACGGATGCGGACCCAGATATACAGTCATCTGAATGCACCCTTAGCACCAGAATTACAGTTAGGGACCATTATTGAGGTTAGTGTCAGCATTTGGATACACTGACACAACTCTATTTCAATTCATTTTAATGGGTCATGTGCTGTCTGCATCCATAGTTAAAATAAAAAAAAAAAAAAAAAAGAACATGTCTTATTCTTGTCCGTAATCTCAGACAAAAACAGGCATTTTTATCATAGGGCTGACCGTGTGTGTTCCACAAAACGTCGAACGCACATGGCCAGTATCCTTGCTTTGCGGATGTGGATGGGAAAACACATACGGTTTTGCAAATGTAGCCATAGGGTTAATTTTCAGTATTAGGGTTAGGGGTCAGTATGGCATTGTATTAGCATTAGGGGTCAATATTAGATCTAGAGACTAGTATTAGACTTAGGGTTTGGGGGTCAGTATTAGGGTTAAGGGTCAGAGGCCAGTATTAGGGTTAGGAGAAATTAAGATAATAGTGGAGGGCAGTTTATACTCACATATTCCGGCGTGGCCCCACAATGCAGTGAAGGAGACCCCATCTCTTCAGGCAGATCTGCTCATGAGGAACATAGCATGTGGCACAATGACGTAATTGCACCATCTAATTCCTCATGCCGAACCGCTATCACCCCGTTTCTAGCCATAATTCGGCCAACAACCCTATTTACCTTTGTTAATTCCTTTCACTGACCTCTCCCCCCTCCAAGACTTGTGCAGGACAATGTCCGACCATATTGCAATTAGACTTGGAAACAACGCCCAGACCCGAAGTAGGTCAAACTTGACATCCCTCATCAACTCCCGAAACGGTGGCATGCCTAGATCATTGCCCCCAAACTGAAGCACCAAAATATCAGGGGGGCGATCCAGTCGCACAAAACATTGTACCTCCCACATAACATCCCTTTAACCCCTAACCACCTGACCATAGCCAAATCGGTAGCAAACCCGAGCTGGCACCTGTTCGGCCGCACACCCGCTCTAACTGCCCCCCAAAACACATAGGAGTGCCCTAAGATCCACACCAAAGCTGCTGTCGAACCTGAAATCAAACAAAAGAAGAATTAACACTAAAGCAAACATTGCCCGCATCATATCTATAAAAATCCCAGTCTAACATAAGACCGAAACCTCGCCGATTCCCAACGCCCAATCTTCCTAATTACCTAATCGCTGACTCCCAATCTGGCCACCTCCGTCGCTGCTCCTATCCTGAACGGGTGCCCAGAATACCCTGTTCCCTCGACTCCAAGAGCTTTCAAGCATTTCTTGAACACCGCCAAAAATTGAAAACGGGACAAAAACGAACCATCCTCATGCCGAAGAAAAGGCAATATATCCCTACCTAATCCCACACTATCACCCTCCACACACCGGACTGGGCACATAAAAGAACCAGGAACTGCAAACAACGTAAACTGGCAACCCCTACCTTCCTGATCCGTTTTCGACTTCCGAATCTGAACCACAACCCTGTCCAAATATAAGTCCACATCATCACACCTCAAACCCCGCTCTACTGCCGTCCTAAATAAACCCACATCCCACCCTGAACTACAAACAACGCCCAACTTTTCTCTTTTCTTATCTCCAAAAGCAACTTAAAAGCAACCCGCCTCCTCTGGTCTTCGACCTTACTTCCCCTACGCCATCCCTTCAAAACCTACCGAACCCAAAAAGTTTTTGTCTGGTCAGTTAAGCCACGCAACCTTAACCCATACGCTAGACATGCCATAAAACAGTTTACCTGAGAAACAGACCAACCTTCCTCTTTAAAATGCCCTAATACCAGCACCAATATCATCTCTCCATCATCAACTCAAGCCGGGAGCTCCACCTCTCCCAGGTCTCCCACGCCTTACCATATGCTTTTCAGGTACAAGGACTCGGCGAGTCCTTCAACAACCTCACTATCGCTCCTCATTGATTTCCCAAAGCCAAATCGGACACTCCAGACCCTCTTCCTCTGCTTCTGGCACTAGAAGCCGAAACCGCTCCCACTGTGAACGAGAAATAGCATCCGCCACAGAATTAGACACCCCCGCAACATGCTCTGCGACCACCCAAGTATTAATCGACAATCAACGCAAGACCAGAAATTGCAAGAGCCTAATAAACAAGATGGCGATAAACTGTTGATAGCCTGAACCACCCCCAAGTTATCACTATGGAAACGCACCTTCCTATTGGCGAATCGCTCCCCCCACAACACTACCGCCATGACAATGGGAAATAGTTCCAAAAGAGCCAGGTTAACCCAGCCACACGTAAACCACGTCTCCGGCCACTGACCCGCACACCATTGTCCCTGGCAATAAGCCCCAAAACCAACTCCCCAGACGCGTCCATATATAACTCAAAATCAACATTATCACAGCGTCCCCCATAACTAACGTCTGACCATTGTACTGTTGTAAAAACTCTGCCCATACCCTTAAATCCCCTTTCAATTCCTTTCGTAGCCGTATGAAGTGATGTGGCGCTGACACACCTGTCGTAGCCGCGTCTGCAAAAAATTCGACCCATCGGCATAATCCGGCATGCAAAGTTACGTTTTCCCAATAAGAACTGCAAGTCCCGCAACCTAATCTTTTCCCGTTTTATGGCCTTACAAACCTCCTGCCGCAGATTCAACAGTTTTTCCTCCGGAAGTATTCACTCCATCCTGACAGTGTCTATAACATTTCCCAAAAAACACAATTCCGTCGCTGGACCCACCGTCTTCTCACCAGCCAGCAGTACCCCAAAATGCGTAAAAACCGACTAACATATGCAGTAGCAAAGAACAAACCCGGGCTAATCTAAATAGTGAATAACCGACAAACAGCCCGAAACGTCAACTACTACCCATTCTAAAAATGAACTAAACATTTCAAAATACGCACAGGAAGGCGAACACCCCATGGGTAAGCACCTATCTACAAAATAACCCCCTTCCCAAAAACAACCCAACAAATGCAAGCTCTCCACATTAAGCGGTAACAAGCGAAAAGCTGCTTCAATGTCAACGTCTTAAATTTGCCATTAACATTCCCCGGCCCCACCATCTTACCCAATTCACAGCCGCATCAAATGATGTATACACCACTGAACATAAATCGGCATCTATGCCGTAATTGAACAACGCTCCTTTTGAATATGACAAATGGTGAATGAGCCGAAACTTGTTTGGCTCCTTCTTAGGCACCACCCCCAATAAAGAAACTTTTAGATTGACCAACGGAGGCACTTTAAACGGGCCCGCCATCCGCCCCAACTCCACCTCCTTCCTTAACTTCTCAGAAACTACCTCGGGGGTGATCAAGAGCGGACCTCAGATTCTTATGAACCAGGGGCCCCGCCGGCGTAAATGATGGAATACGAAAACCGAACTTAAAACTGTTAACTAATAAAAATGTCCGCTGCCCGATCTGGGTACCTATCTAGGAACTCCTGCATCTATTCCACCCGCACTGGAGTCAGATCGTTTTCCAGCAGCGTCCCCGCCCTCCCTTTGATTTCCCCCTCTAAAAACACGGGCCGGCTCCATGGGTGCCCCCGCACAAGGTGCATTTGTGCTTAAATTTGCACTTAGCCCCGGATCTGCAATTTCCTTTGTTGAAAAGGAAACATAACCCCTTCGCTGATGCTGCCGCAAGTGTTCCCGGTGTTGACCCCTCAAGCTCCCCCGGAAGGGCTGCACCGTCCTAGTCGGTGCCGTCACCAGTAACCAAAGCCCAATATCCTTGTGATCCCACCGGATATCAGGCCTAACCGCCCTGCGTTGTCGAAACTATTCGTCATACTGGAGCCAAACCACCCCGACATAAACCCAATACGTTTTAACTATGGCATCCTGATAACAGAATAAAGCCGTATAGCATTCCGGCGACTTTTCCCCAATGACACTCGCTAGTATAGCGAACGCTTGCAGCCAGTTGCTAAACGTGCATGGGATTAACCAATAACCAGGGTGCAAGGAACGGTGAAGGTCACTGTTCGGGGGGCAGGTGTTGCGGAGGTCACTGTTAAGGGAGCAGGGTACTGTGGAAGTCACAGTTAAAGGGGTGAGCACTGTGGAAAGCACTCTTAAGGGGCCAGGGCACTGTGGAGGTCACTGTTAAGGGGGTGGGGTTTTGTGAAGGTCACCGGTAAAGGGGTGGTGTAAGGGGGGGTCACTGTTAAGGGGACGGTTCACTGTGCAGGTCAAAGTTAAGGGAGTGGGGTGCTGTGGAGGTAAATGTTAAGGTGGCTTGGACTTGTGGAGATCACTGTTAAGGGCTAGATCACTGTGGCGGGTAACTGTTAAGAGGGTGGGCTGCGGTGGAGGTCTTTGTTAGGGGGGCGGTGGGGTGTTGTGGAAGTCACATTTGAAGGGGGTGGGGCACTGTGGGGGGGTCACTGTTAGGGGGCGGGGTGAGGTAGAGGTCACTGTTATGGGAGACATAGTCTATCTTATAACAGCACACACAAACATTAAAGGAAAATAGTGGAAATATACCCGTGCAAACCTGGGTCCTTCTGCTAGTATATATATATATATATATATATATATATATTTTTGTGGTCGTGGCAGAGAAAAGGGGTGGGAGGGAAGGTCATGAGAGGGACGCATGCCGGGTTAAGAGTAGTGATGAGCGAGAGGGGTCATATTCGATTTCGCAATATTTCACGAATTTTCGCTTGAATATTCGTCATATATTTGTCGAAATCGAATATTCGTCATTATTCTATATATTGCGAATGTTACGCGAATTTATATTCGCATCGCGAATTAAACTTAGAGCTGCTGAGTTCCTAATGGTTGTAACTTGTATTGCTAAATTGACGAAGATAACGAATAACACGAATATAGCGCTATATTCTCAATCTTCGTTATATTCTAGCAATACAACCATTAGGAACTCATATCTAAGTTGAATCCCCAATGCGATTAATATAACCTGCATTAATCGCATTGCGAATTCAACTTAGAGCTGAGTTCCTAATGGTTGGTTGTTGTATTGCTAGAATATAACGAAGATTGAGAATATATAGCGCTATATTCGTTATCTTTGTTATATTCTAGCAATACAACCATTAGGAACTCAGCTCTAAGTTGTAATCGCAATGCGAATAATACTTACAATTATTAATCGCTTTCCGAATCCATTTAATGCCTCTATTTGATTGTATATGACGGTTGACTATGACTACCACCAACGTTCTGCTGCCTCCAAAGCAAGATATCTGAACCCCCAGGGGCCATTTGGGCGTTTTTGATAGAAAACGCATCAAAAACGCATTTGCGTTTTTATAATTTTTTCATTTTTTATTTTATTTTTTTGTTTATTTTGCCACATTTGGTTGACAGGATCATTGTTTGACAGCATATTTTCTAAGCCATGTAGCTGAATATTGATGGGCAGAGTAATGATCTAGACCTGTGTTTCCCAACCAGTGTGCCTCCAGCTGTTGCGAAACTACAACTTCCAGCATGCCTGCACAGCCAAAGGCTGTCCGGGCATGCTGGGAGTTGTAGTTTTGCAAAAGCTGGAGGCACACTGGTTGGGAAACACTGAATTCTAGGCTACCATATTTGCCTATACCAAATGTAAATATGCAACCAAATGTGGCAAAATACACAAAAAAATAAAATAAAATAAAAAATAAAAAAAAATGATAAAACGCATATGCGTTTTTGATGCGTTTTCTATCAAAAACTCCCAAATGGCCCCTGGGGGGGGTTCAGATATCTTGCCTCGGGGGCAGCAGAACGTTGGTGGTAGTCATAGTCAACCGTCATATATAATCAAATAGAGGCATCAAATGGATTCGCAAAGCGATTAATAATTGTAAGTATTACATTGCGATTACAACTTAGAGCTGAGTTCCTAATGGTTGTATTGCTAGAATATAACGAAGATTGAGAATTCAGTCTTCGTTAATTTATATTCTAGCAATACAACCATTAGGAACCCAGCTCTAAGTTGAATTCGCAATGCGAACATATACTCGCATTGCGAATTAAACAGAGCTGGGTTCCTAAATGGTTGGCTTGCTAGAATGACGAAGATCACGGCATATTTGTTAGTTCTAGATAGCCATAGCCAAACAATAGTGAAGTAAGGGCTCTTTTACAATGGCGTTTTATCTTTCCGTCCTAGAGTTCCGTCCTCGAGGCTCTAGGACGGAAAGATACTGATCAGGATTATCCCAATGCATCCTGAATGGAGAGAAATCGATTCAGGATGCATCAGGATGTATTCAGTTCAGTACTGAGACTTTTTTTGCCATAGCAAAATCCACAGCATGATGCGGATTTTGCTCCGGACCCAAATCCTGAAGGCATGCCGGAAAGAAGGATCCGGAATTAATGGCCATTGAAAAGCATTTATCCAGATCCGGCTTTAAGCTGAACGTCGTTTCGGCACAGCCGGATCCGATGTTTAGCTTTTGTGAATGGTCACCATGGCAGCCAGGACGCTAAAGTCCCGGCTGCCATGGTAAAGTGTAGTGGGGAGGCAGGGGAGAAGTATACTTATGAGTCCCGGGGCCCTCCACAATGATGTCAGAGCGCCCCCTGAGCATGGATCACATGATCGCATGGATCACGTGATCCATGAACGTACGGCTCTCTGACGTCATTGTGAAGCGCCCCGGGAGCCGCACGGACTGTAAGTATCTGCTCCCCCGGCTCCCCACTACTTACTATGGCAACTAGGACTTTAGTAGCGTCCTGGCTGCCATGGTAACCTGAAAGCATATTGAAGACTGATCAGTCTTCAAATGCTTTCTGTTGTCTTGCGTTGTGACGGATCCGGCGGGCATTTCTAGCGACGGAAGTGCACGCCGGATCCTCACAACGCAAGTGTGAAAGAGGCTTAAGTTGCATATACCCCAATGCAAGAATATTACTTTGCATACTTTATTTTTTTAAGTACATGTCTCTCTTAAAGGGGTGGTCACTCTTAAAGGGCAATGCCAGGTCATCATCAGCTAGGAGATGGCCAAAAAGCACCGTAAAGGGATGCAGAAAATGGAGGAGCTACTTTCCCAACTCACAATGTTCCCATAGAGGCCTTTTTTATTTTGTTAATAAATAGTTTTTTCTGAATTATAACGCGTGATTTCAGTTTTTTATAATGTTATGTTATGGTGTAATTCTTACTGATAACTTTATTTATTCTAAGGCCCCACCATTAACAAAGACTGCTGCTATTATCCTCACCACTATGAGTTCTGTGTAGGCCTTATACTACCAAATTTCCATGTACCTGCGGCTGCTGTATGTCATCATACTGATGAGTTTTGGATGGAAAAAAATTGCCTTAATGTAACCAGAGTTGTTAAAATAAAACAGAAAACCAAAAATGATTTAAAACCAAACCAAACTTTATAAATAAAATATAAAAGAATTGTTTAAACAAACATAAAATAAAAAATAAATAAAACTAAGGCAGGGCTTTCAGGACATCATGCTGGTTGATCAGCTCCGTTATGGCCTTCTGATGCCACTCCTCCATGGCCTTCATTTCTTGGCTGATCTTCAGCTGCAAAGCCCTCATCCGCCTGGAGTGCTCCCGCTGCAGCAGAATTTTTTTTTTTTTCATTTCTTTTAGTACTGCCCAAAAAAAATATATATTACAAATCAGATTAAATAACTTTTATTGATTAGTGTATAAAGGAGCTGGCCATTAAAATCGCAATCAGTTATATAGTTCTTTACTTAGGAATATTTCAATAGAGTATTTTATTTAAAAAAATTGTGGGATCAGTTGACTGTTTGATTGGTACTATTTTGGGGTGCATACGTCTTTTTGATCGCTTGGGTTTGGAATTTATGTCATGGAACATTACAAAATATGTATACTGTATAAAAAAAAGTCTGTTTTTGACAGTTTTTAAAAAAAATATTTGTATAGGATTTGCCAAAGGGGTAAGAACACGCTATATTGTTATAGAGCTGCTTTTACGGATTTTACGGACTATAATATTTATGTAATTTTTAGATTACATAAATGAATACAGTTGTGTTCAAAATTATTCAACCCCCAATGCTGTAAAGGGTTTTAGGGAATTTAGTGTACATTTGTAATTGTGTTCAGAATGAAATCTTACAAGGACTTTTTAAAGAACCAAATGCAACTAAAAGGACATCAATTGTTTTTGTAATACAGTATTTAATGTTTTTTTTGTGATTTCTTCATTGACACAATTATTCAACCCCTTAAAGACGACCGCTCTTAAGAACAGAGGTTCATTCAAGTGTTTTCAATCAGGTATTGAAAACACCTGTGGATGTCAAGGAGCAGCAATCCAGCATAATAAGCACCAATTAGGCAGATGTAAAATGACTGTGATACTCAGCTCCTTCTAGACATTTACTGGTGTGTTTACAGACATTGTGAAGTCAAGAGAATGGTCCAGGAAGACAAGAGAAGAGGTGATTTCTCTTCTCTTCTTCTTCACAGGAAGGGCAATGGCTATAAGAAGATTGCAAAGATGTTAAACATACCAAGAGACACTATAGGAAGCATCATTCGCAAATTCAAGGCAAAGGGCACTGTTGAAACGCTACCTGGTCGTGGCAGAAAGAAGATGCTGACTTCGACTGCTGTGCGCTACCTAAAGCGCAAAGTGGAGAAAAGTCCCCGTGTGACTGCTGAGGAAGTCAAAAAAGATTTGTCAGATGCGGGTACTGAAGTTTCAGCTCAGACAATAAGGTGCACACTGCGTAATGAAGGCCTCCATGCCAGAACTCCCAGGCGCACCCCCTTGCTGTCTCCAAAGAATAAGAAGAGTCGACTGCAGTATGCCAAAACTCATGTGGAGAAACCACAAAAGTTTTGGGATAGCGTTCTGTGGACTGATGAAACAAAATTAGAACTGTTTGGGCCCATGGATCAACGCTATGTTTGGAGGAGGAAGAACAAGGCCTATGAGGAAAATAACACCTTGCCTACTGTGAAGCATGGCGGGGGGTCAATCATGCTTTGGGGCTGTTTTGCTTCTACAGGTACAGGGAAGCTTCAGCGTGTGCAAGGTACCATGAATTCTCTTCAGTACCAGGAGATATTGGATGAAAATGTGATACAGTCCGTCACAAACCTGAGGCTTGGGAGACGTTGGACCTTTCAACAGGACAATGATCCCAAGCATACCTCCAAGTCCACTAGAGCATGGTTGCAGATTAAAGGCTGGAACATTTTGAAGTGACCATCGCAGTCACCAGACTTAAATCCGATTGAGAACCTCTGGTGGGACTTAAAGAAAGCAGTTGCAGTGTGCAAGCCTAAGAATGTGACTGAACTGAAGGCTTTTGCCCATGAAGAATGTGCGAAGATACCCATAGATCGCTGCAAGACACTTGTGTCAAGTGTAGCACACCCGTGGTTGTGCCTTAGAAGTGGAATAGTAGGTTCAGATCTCTCTTTGCTCTGGTGAACTCCCTTTTTCTTCCCCAATGTTTAGACACAGTTTATATGAACAATGGGCCTGTTTATTTTCAAACAATGTGACCCTAAACAAAATAATGGTAAGCAGTCAAACTTGCACAGAATATTTCTAGTTATAAAATTAATGCAGTATTACATGTAATGCGTGGTCAAACAGCTTCTTACACAAAAATGTGCCTATTTCCGACACTGAACAGGATTTCCCGAGAGAGAAATCTGGAAAACTCAAACAGACGTGTGGAGGGTGAAACATAATTTGAGGAGCCAGAACGCGCGGTCTTATCGTTGAATTTCCTATTGAATGTGAACTGATCCCTACACACAAAGAGACTCGCAGCGAGGGACTATTGCTTTATACTGGTGACTTTCTTAGATTCATATTTGTCCGGGATTACCAGGATAAAGAAATGGACATTTTTGACTTTAGGGCTAATTTAGTCTGTGATGTGGATAGCATGTTTGCTATAGAGCCTAGCGATACTGCTATGACTAATATCCGTGATTTGTTTGCCGAATTAGAAAAAGATCTGATAAAAGAGATTAGGACTACTTGGGATATATTGTCCCTTGAGAAATATCTAGTAGAAGAGAGAATACCAGAGGGTTTGAGGTGGCAGTTACCTCTAAACACTGAAGATGATAATGATTTGGACGATTGGGAAAGTTTGATGAACTCCTGTGGTCTGAAAGGGATAGAATTTATCATAAGAATAAGAAAAAGGAAATTAGCTGGTATTGTGCATAATATAGAGAGAATTCAGGAAGAGTTAAAACCATATAAAAAGGAAGATGAATACATGGATTTAAGCAATAAATGTCAACAGAGTTTATTGGCTGTAGAGAAAGAAATCAAAAATAAGAAACAGAAAAAATACAAAAAAGTATGTGAGGATTACCAGGCAAACAAGATTTATAAATGGAGAAATAGGGGAGAATTAAGAGATAGTTGCTCCACAACTTTAATCACCAAGCAGACGCCTAAACAGTATGAGGGTCAGAAAGAGGGCAGGATGTCAGTTAAGACGGGAGGTAGACCCCAACACAACGGTCATTTTGATAATGCCCCGATGATTGGCAGTGAATGGAGAAACTTTGGATATAATCGTGGTTTTGGTGGCCATCATTATCATGTCTACGACAACCCGAATCCGAGAATCAATTTTCATAGAAATCCATACAGATTTGATAATCAATACAGAGGAGGATATTCCCAACCATGGGGATATGCAAGATCTCAATATTATCAGGGGAGAGGCAACAACGAACAAGGGCCAAACCACAGGAGATGGGGTAATAGTGAACCTTGTCCTGGGAATAACACCAACGGGACACAGAGACCAAGAATAGACTTAGATATTGAAAAAGAAAAGGGATATGTAGACCAGAAAGAAAACATAAATAAAGAAAAAGACACTTTTAGTCGAATACCGCAAAATGTGAACATGACACAACTCAATTCCGCACACCAATTGGAGCCAGAGTGCCAACAAAAATTTTTCCACACCAACTAACAAAGGGGATACAGAGGGAAGGAGAAGGAAGGTCAATGGGGGAAATAGAACCAAAAACAGGGACCCCACAGAAGAGACCCCTAGAAGAGGAAAAAGAGGGGGGAAGAAACACAGGACCAAACCACAAAAAGAACAAGTCAGTGAGGTAGGAATTTTTAATTTAAGCAAACATCAGTTGAATGAAGATGAAAAGAGAGTATTAGGAAAGGGTATGAAATTTGCACCTACGAAAAAATTGAACAAATTTGATACCTTTATAGATATACATAGATTTATCAAAAAATTAAATGTGGCCAAATCTATGTTAGGGGTAAAACCAGTTGATGTTAAGAATCCAGTAGGGAATGATGAGTTTATACATACAGAACTGAAAAATAGTTCGAATTTTTTTCCAAAGAATACCAATAATGAATGTATAGAAGCCTTTAAGACATCGGTTCTCAACGATCTTGAAAAGATGGATGTCACTACTAGGGATTACAATCTAACTAAAGGTGAGAAAATAGCGCTAGATAGTTTGGGGAAAAACCGCAACATAGTCGTGAAACCGGCAGATAAGGGGGGGTAGTTGTAATGGACTTGGAAAATTATGAAGCAGAAATAGACCGTCAGTTGGCTGATGGAATCACTTATGAAAAACTAAAAAATAATCCAGTGGATAAATACAAAAAAGAACTAGATGAACTGTTAAAGAAAGGTTTTGATCGGGGCATTCTTAGTAAGAAAGAGTTCGAATATTTGCAAATAAAAAATCCAGTTACCCCGGTAATCTACCAATTGCCAAAAATCCATAAAAATCTGGATAATTCCCCCGGCCGCCCTATAGTGTCAGGCTCCGTCTTATCTGAAGAATTCTAATAGTGTTTTGGAAATGGTAAACTCTTGGAGCAAATGGGATGTAAATACCTGGCTGGCAACAGTCGATGTAACCTCACTCTACACTGTAATCCCCAAGGAATTGGGTCTTCGTGCAGTACAGGCAGAACTATATAGTGATAGTGAGATGAATAGGACGCAGGCAGACTTTATATTAGAATGCGTCCGCTATTGCTTAGAACATAACTATTTTTGCTTCAAGGGGGACTACTATGTCCAGCAGGTCGGATATTTTTATGACAGCATGGGAGAAGATATTTCTAGACCCTATACTGGAAGTTGAAAGGGAATTTGGGCAATTGGCAGTTTGGCGAAGATACATCGACGACTGTCTGCTGGTTTGGAGGGGTAGTAGAGACGAGTTGGAGTCGTTTATTGCTGGAATCAACAACAATGTATGGAATTTGCGTTTCACAAGTTGTGTTAGTCAGAGAGAAGTGGACTTTCTTGATCTGACTATAAATGTGGAAGAATCACAGTTTAAAACTAAGACCTTCTTTAAGCCCACGGACGTGAATGGGTATATTAGCACTAACAGCTTCCATCACGTGCCGTGGTTAAAGAATATACCAAAAGGCCAGATCGGGAGAGTCCGTCGGAACTGTTCAGATGTTGCGGTTTTTAGACAACAAAGCAAGATGATACAGCAGAGATTTATTGAAAAAGGCTATGATGAGAAAGAACTAGTACAGTGTAGCGTTGAGGTGGAGAAAGATGCGCAGAATAAGGATACAGTAAAAAGAGAAAAGAAAGAAAAAAAGTATAATTACTCATTTATAACAGGATTCAGTGTACAAGCCAATCAGTTGAGAAATATAATTAAGAAGAACTGGTCCATATTAAAAAATGATCCGGTTATTGGGAAAAGTATTCCAGACAGACCAGACATCATTTTCAAAAAGGCACCTAATGTGCAGAATAAAATAGTACACAGTGCTATCCCTCTAAAAGAAGAACCCCGAAAAACAAATCAATTTAATTGGTGTGGATTCTGTATTCCATGTAAGAACAGATGCAGGAGTGATAGAAAGCATAAGAGCAATGTGATCCACTCAAACCAGAGGGATTTAGATCTGAAAATAAAAGGAGATCTATCCTGTGAAAGTTTGGGGGCCATCTACGTACTGGAGTGCCCTTGCGGCCTCCAGTATGTAGGTAGGACCACCAGAAAAATAAAAATCAGGGTAGCTGAGCATATAAACAATATAAAAAAAGGATTGGAATCACACGGGGTCTCGAGGCATTTTAAATATGTACATCAGAAAAACCCTAGAGGCTTAAAATTTCAGGGTGTTGAGTATGTAAGAGCAAACTGGCGTGGAGGGGATTATATTGCAAAAATTGATCAACATGAAGCACGCTGGATTTTTGAGATCGGATCAATACAACCAAAGGGGCTGAATGTCGATTTTGATATCAAGGGATGCCTGTAAAATTGATTACATAGAAGGTAATATAGATACAATGGTGACTATGATGTGGAATATGAGTTGAGTGTGAATTGGAGCGGAGGAACATTGCGGTTTGTAACAAAAGAAAGAAAAATAGTGAGAATGTGAGGTTTGTTGCAAGGAATAGTTATATGAGGGATTTGAACCACCTTGGCTGATCTAGAATGAGAAGAGTAAAAACTGTGTTATATATAGAGATTTTAAAGGATTACATGTTTTAAATATAAGATAGAAAAGAGGGTGTGAGCATTCACACAGGTGTGATGGAAGAGGTGTATAAAAGAGTGGGGGAGGAGTAGTGAACAGACGCCCCTGACGAAGCTCATTGGAGTGAAACCCGGGTCGGGTAGAGTCTGAGAAAATACTTATTACTATGTGCTTTTAATCGGTTGTATGTGAGTATAATTTATTAAAAACTCTAGACGTTGAAGTGGTTCTGCACCATTGGAGTGATTTCTGTCCTTGCAGCACCGTGTGGCATAAGAGTGGATTGGAGAAGTACGTAGAGGTCTTCATACATATATAAGAAAAGCCTGTCTCAAAACTACATCCTGTGAGTATATTGGTGGGAGCAGGTGGAGGTTGTGGCTGGTGGAGCTTCACTACGATATATTTATTTCCGACACTGAACAGGATTTCCCGAGAGAGAAATCTGGAAAACTCATACAGACGTGTGGAGGGTGAAACATAATTTGAGGAGCCAGAACGCGCGGTCTTATCGTTGAATTTACACCAGGAACTTGGCCAGGTGACAACGCTTCCTCCTCCACGTTCTCACGCCGCTGATCCTGCGACAATATCCCATATGTTGCCCATATGAGTAGGGTGTCTAGTCACAGTTTGCCCTCTCGGTATAACCAGTGAACCAAAAAGATACTGCACTAAGTGCTCATATACTCAACATAGGAATGGGTGAGAGTCATATATGGAGCGTGGGGGTGTCATTTACTGTAATCCCTCCACAATTCCATGAGATGCCCGCAAATAGAAGGGTGGCTTCATCCTGTAATCCCTTACTAGCAACAAGGTCTTATAATGCCTTATGCTTTGTCACCTTGATGACTGAAGAGGTATCTAAACATTTATGTCCATAAGGCAGCACACTAAGCCTTAGGACACACCAAACTGGGAAGAGGAGCTGGTTCACTCCCATATCTCCATGAGGGCTACTCCCTCTAAGCACACATTAGCAGCGGGGTTACACTTGACGTTGTTAGATCTGCTTTTGACTCTACATTGATGTCCTCAGAGGCAGTCCATATGAGCTATAAAGTAAGGTGCTAGCTATCTGGCTTACTATATTAAGTCCAGAATCCATTTGTAGCGCATAGGATCACATTGCGGTACCCATAATAGAGTCCAGACAATGGGCTAAATACTTGAACGTTGCTGAAACGGTAAAACATTAGTGCAAAAATAGTGTAAATATATGATGCAATCAAATTCACATTAGAGTCCATAATGACCTCAGATATACGTTTAAGTCTATTCTTTAAAGGGGTATTCCCATCTCAGACAATGGGGGCATATCATAGTCTGATAGATGCGGGTCCCACCACTGGGACCGCACCTACAATGAGAACGGATCGGGGAAATGAACTGAGGGTGCACTGCGCATGCGCAGCCACCCTCCATTCATTTCTATGGGGCCGCCAAAAATAGCCGAGTGCTGGCTCGGCTATTTCCATCTGCCCCATAGAAATGAATGGGAGCATGGGCCGCGCATGCGTGGTTCTCTCTCATTCACTTCTATTGGAGCAGCGGGAGCAGCGCTTGGTGGTAGACGGACCCCAGGAAATCTGGGGTCCTCCAGCCACAGAGCTCCCAGCTTCGTTCTCGATGTAGGTGCGGGTCCCAGTGGTGTGACCCGCACCTATCAGACAACGGGGGCATATCCTAGCGATATGCCCCCATTGTCTGAGAGGGGAATGCCCCTTTAAGTGTTGGCGGATTAAGTGCACCAAACTGGAACAAATAGTGGAAGAGTCATTTGTAATCCACATGAGGTAGTAATGTCAATATTTGTAATCCACATGAGGCAGAACAACATTATCACTAGAAGCAATTTTAATGAGAACCCGTAAGGCAAGTGGGTTTCCACTTAACCTGAGAAGGGGGAAAAAGGGAATTTGGCACTGTTGAGAGCAACTTGGAGTCAGTTTCTAGCAGATGGGCGGAGTCCTTACAAAACATTACCCTCTAGATGAGGACCAAATGTCACAGTGCGCTTAACTGTCAGAGGGTTTCCGTGTAGGCTGGTTGATCTTCCTATCACAGAAAATGGTGCACTAAAATAAATGCAAACATTATGTGGAATAAGCCCTCATTCTAATAACGTCTGAGACACTTAGTCAACATATTTTGATCAAAACACATCTAAGCCCGCCCACCAAGCGACACGGTGGTCTCAGTCCAGGCGGGTAACTACGCTAAACCTATTAATGCTGTTGCGCATTTTTCTACAGGAGCGCAGTCCCGCACATATGGTGTGTTGCCCCTTGTTACCTCCATGTGCTTCAGCAACCGGTGGGAGGAGGGACACACACACCTATATGTACCACCTTAATCAAGGTCGCCTATCAGATGGGCGGGACACTAGTGCACATGAATCTCACCCCTGTATTGGAGCGTATTCACACATGAAGGTGCCACTCCTTCAAGACAAATTGAACAATTCACAGAAAAAACTAGATAAAACATCCTGCGCGGTATGATATTACGTGCGCGGATGAACATGGCTGCATTTATCAAATCACAGAAAATGGTGCACTAAAATAAATGCAAACATTATGTGGAATAAGCCCTCATTCTAATAACGTCTGAGACACTTAGTCAGGCGACCTTGATTAAGGTGGTACATATAGGTGTGTGTGTCCCTCCTCCCACCGGTTGCTGAAGCACATGGGGGTAACAAGGGGCAACACACCATATGTGCGGGACTGCGCTCCTGTAGAAAAATGCGCAACAGCATTAATAGGTTTAGCGTAGTTACCCGCCTGGACTGAGACCACCGTGTCGCTTGGTGGGCGGGCTTAGATGTGTTTTGATCAAAATATGTTGACTAAGTGTCTCAGACGTTATTAGAATGAGGGCTTATTCCACATAATGTTTGCATTTATTTTAGTGCACCATTTTCTGTGATTTGATAAATGCAGCCATGTTCATCCGCGCACGTAATATCATATCGCGCAGGATGTTTTTATCTAGTTTTTCTGTGAATTGTTCAATTTGTCTTGAAGGAGTGGCACCTTCATGTGTGAATACGCCCAATACAGGGGTGAGATTCATGTGCACTAGTGTCCCGCCCATCTGATAGGCGACCTGATTAAGGTGGTACATATAGGTGTGTGTGTCCTCCTCCCACCGGTTGCTGAAGCACATGGAGGTAACAAGGGCAACACACCATATGTGCGGACTGCGCTCCTGTAGAAAATGCGCAGCAGCATTAATAGGTTTAGCGTAGTTACCCGCCTGGACTGAGACCACCGTGTCGCTTGGTGGGCGGGCTTAGATGTGTTTTGATCAAAATATGTTGACTAAGTGTCTCAGACGTTATTAGAATGAGGGCTTATTCCACATAATGTTTGCATTTATTTTAGTGCACCATTTTCTGTGATTTGATAAATGCAGCCATGTTCATCCGCGCACGTAATATCATATCGCGCAGGATGTTTTATCTAGTTTTTTCTGTGAATGGTTGATCTTCCTCCTGCATACTGGCTGCAGGCTTCCTCCTGTGGAGGCTGGTTGATTGAGGCTGCGTTTGGCTGCGGTACCCGTTGTGAACCTCGTGTGTATATTTCTCTTCCTGGTTGTTCTGTCGGTTTTTGCTCCATGTTGGTCGATTGCCATGGGCAACGTCCGGGGCTTCTGCCTGGTATTCCGAGATTCTGTTCTCCTGGCCTGATTTGGTTAACCTCCCTGATTTGTTTCGTGGGTGTGTCCTTGCAGGTGCGCTCGTTAAGCACCTATTTCTCCCTGTGAGTTTTGTTCACTGGGTCAGTTCTGTTCAGTCTGTTTTGTCATGTCTTGCTGGGTGTTTCACCCTTCTGCTCTCTATGATCAGTCTGTCTGTCCGTCTAAGTCTTGCCTTGCTCTGCTTTACCCCTAACTGCTGACCCTATGGGCCTGCCAGCTACACCTCGGTGTGGTTCCGCCTGGTTCTATATTGATGTCTGATCTGTACCTGTTCTGTGATGTCCTGGTCCGTGTATAGCCTAGTAGTGCTCAACTGTGTCTGAGGATTGATGTCATGTACCTGTCCTGGTCTGCATGTATTCAGATCGTAGAAAATGAGAAGAAGGAAGAAAAGGGAGTTATGAAAGACAAGAAGGATGAGAGGGACTATAGATTTTCCTGTGTGACCAGATATTGTTCCATGTCAGATATCATCAAGAAAGCAGTAAGGAAAAACTGGGGAATATTTAAAAATGACCCTACATTTGGGACAACTGTACCTGAAAACCCTACGTTTATATTTAAAAGAGCTGCCAATATAAATACAAAACTTGTGCATAGTGCCATCCCCCCAGAAAGTGACAAAAGGGTTAAGGATGGGGGAAAATTTACCTGGTGCTGTTTCTGCACCGGATGTAAAAATCGAAACACAAAAGAAAGAGTTAGGTCACTCAATTGCATAAAATCTAACAAGAATGGAGGGGAGTTCCGAATAAAAGGTCACTGTTCTTGCGAAAATGAAGGGATAATATACGTATTGGAGTGCCCTTGTGGACTCCAATACGCCGGCAGGACAGTACGGAATTTAAAAGTGAGAATTCAGGAACCTATTGGCAACATAATGAGGGGACTCATGAGCCATAGTGTATCAGCTCACTTCAAGCTCAAGCATGAAAAGAACCCGCGGGGCTTGAAGTTTGCTGGAGTAGAATTGGACAAACCACACTGGGGCGAGGAGATGCGAATATGCAAATAAACCACAAAGAGGTACAGTGGATATATCTACTGGGTACCTTACAACCTAACGGCTTGAATATAGAATTCGATCTGAAACCATGTTTAGTGTAAAATAGCCATAAAGAATACATAAGGTGACGAGAGATGTTTCCCGTTGTTATAAATGAATGCCTTTACCGTTGTGAAGGACCTTCTACCGACACGTCACAAGGAGTAAATGCCAATTGGGTGTCCAGATCACATGATGTGATTTCTATGAATGGAAAGGAGGTGGGGCTGAGTTTGTGAACAATGTGACCACTAGTGGGTGGAGAGATAGTCAGGTGATCGAGGGATGAATGAAAGGAAGAGGAGCCTCATCGCCCGACTAATAGAAGGATTCTTAGACGCTACAATCATGGAATATAATTAGTAAAGGTATCGTAAAAAGAAGGAGTAAAGGAATAGGAGTTAATGATGAGTGTGTAATATAGGGTTGCGGCGATATGATGTTAGTAGGGTATGGCGAGACTGAGAAACAAGGAGATAATCGCCTTGGGGTTAATTTTACTATGTAAGAATATGTGAGTTCAATTGGGAGAACTAAAATCATGTTTTATTGATATATCAATTGTTGAATTGGATTCTGGTTCCCATAGCTTGATGTCGGGAAATTGGGCTATAAAAAGGGCCCTGCCATGGACATGTGCAGTTGTCGCCCCTGAGGAAGCCAGAGAGCGAAACCCGGGTCGGGCAGGAATCTAATTTGGATTTTATATTGTGATAACGCTTTTATTTACCTCTGTTTGTAAGTAGAATAAAACCTTTTACGGTAACAACTAAAAGGGTGCTTCACTATTGTCGGTTATTGGATCTTACAGAGGAGGCGGTCTGAGAAGGATCGAATCCTTTGGAAGCGGACGACAAACACGAACACCCGGAGTACTTCACCTGTGTACCGGACGGCCAGACTAAAGCAGCGTGGTTTTATCCTTTACTGGTCTGTGTATAGCCTAGCAGTGCTCAACTGCATCTGAGTATTTGTCTGGTACCTGTCCTGTATGTAGTGGCCTAGCAGTGCTCTGAACTGCATCTGATAGTTTGGAACTACTTAACTGCTTCTGACCCTGTCTGTCCTGTGTCCTGTCTGGCAGGTTCTACTGCTCCTGATTTTTCTGTTATGTCCGTCTGCCTTCGTGAGAGGGTCCCAGGCTTCCTCGGAGGGGAATCGCTATCCGTGTGCAGCTCTGCCTTGGAGCACCACGTTTTCAGTCCGCTTGGAGTCCAGGTATCTGCTTCTGTACTGTTCTGACTTTCTGTTTGCTCTTGTACTATTGGTACCTTCACAGGTATCTCCTGATCCGTCTGATCTGTTGCCTTTGACTTGGTGTTTGCTCTGGAGTAGCCCCTGGCAACTACCCTAACGGCTCAATTCTATCCTCACCATCTGGGGCTCTAGTGAAAACCAGGTACTTGCTTAGTTATGCCCCTCCAGAGCATAGCCAGTGAGTGGGGCAGTGGGTTTTACCTGCTGTTCCGTGACAGTACTCTGTGGCACTTCTGTTATTATCTGGTGCTTCTGTTTACTAGTAATAAAGTATTCTGTGGATTCTTGCATGTTTTGCCCGTTTCCTGCCTACCTGACGTCCCGGAGATGTGCCTTGGGCTCCAGCATGTGACACCAGACAAGGGCAACAAGAACATACAAACAGGCCAACCATTTCTCACCCTTCAGACACAGTTCACGTTGTGGCTCCAGTAGTCTAATGGATAGTTTTCTTCACAGCACGAGGTCTCTTACAGGAGGGGCTGGAAGTCTTCCTCCTGGGTCCCATAGTTGAGGGTGCAAAAGTCCTCTTAAGCTGTGTGACATCCTCATCTCTGTCACAGCTAGCTCTGGTGCTCTCTGCAGCTGTAACTCCAGCAGAAGCTTCATCTGCGATCTCCTGGTGGCCTTCTGTGCCAAAGAGTTGTGGTCAATGATTCCTACTCTGAATGGTCCCCGGTTATAGGTGGTGTACCCCAAGGTTCTGTGCTGAGTCCGCGATTATTAATTACTTAATAGTGCTGTTTCTATTTTTGCACATGACACCAAACTGTAATACGATCCAGTCTATGGAAGATGTTAAAGGATAACTGTTGTATTATTATTATTTTTTGCTAAAGTGTAGGGCTGGTGATAGGTAACATTTTTGCAATAGAAAAGTACAAAAACACAAATGATGAGGCTCGACCAGTCCAGCTGAAATGTTTTGGTGCAACCAGCCAGTAATCCCCCTAATTACCAAGGTACAATAATGAATGAATAATAACGGTTGGGCACTCAGATACTGGATCACCTGACAAAGCGGAGACTTGCTAGTATACAAAAAATTCATTAAAACAGCATATAAAACAAATACATAAAACACTTGGATTCCTTGATAAACAATCAATATGGGTAGCTTGATTTCGATTAACTTGTTGTCTCCATGATTGTAGGACCAGACTAAAATGTTAAAATGTTCTAAAATATTCCTTGAATGTATATCTCCACTTCCAAGGGTAAGTGATAGTGCCCTCACTATCAATGGTAAGTCCAGATAATTCAACGATAGGCTTATATACCTCTGGCAGTGGTGCTTAGATACAATGCACAATTGGCCTAAAGATCCAATAATATGGTCATTTCTTAAAGGTATGTACTCACTGTCCGACTGGATCAGCAGTTATCCGCGGGCGGCGTGTGTGGCGTCCCACACTTTCTTTGCTCTGGTTTTCTCGTAGTGTCGCGAGAACACCGTCGATCCCGTCAGAAACAGACAAGCAATTCAATATTGGCTTCCTTAACGTAGTCCATACGTGGTTGCCGGCAAACCACCTTAACCCCCTCAGCCCCCCTAGCATAAACACCCTTAATGACCAGGCTACTTTTTACAATTCTGCACTACTCTACTTTCACCGTTTATTGCTCGGTCATGCAACTTACCACCCAAATGAATTTTACCTCCTTTTCTTCTCACTAATAGAGCTTTTATTTGGTGGTATTTCATTCTAACTTGTGACAAAAAATAAAATTTTACATGAACTCACCATACCCCTCACGGAATACCTTGGGGTGTCTACTTTCTAAAATGGGGTCACTTGTGTGGTATTTATACTGCCCTGGCATTTTAGGGGCCCCTAAAGCATGGAATCCGAATGCGTAAAATTGCCCTGTGAAATCCTAAAGGTACTCGTTGGATTTAGGGCCCCTTTGCGCATCTTGGCTGCAAAAAGTGGCACACATGTGGTATCGCCGTACTCAGGAGAAGTAGGGCAATGTGTTTTAGGGTGTATTTTTACATATACCATACTGTGTGTGAAAAATATCTCTGTAAATGACAACTTTTTCATTTTTTATACAAAGTTGTCAATTTACAGAGATATTTCTCTCACCCAGCATGGGTACAGTATATGTAAAAATACACCCCAAAACACATTGCCCTACTTCTCCTGAGTATGGCGATACCACATGTGTGCCACTTTTTTGCAGCCAAGATGCGCAAAGGGGCCCTAATTCTAATGAGTATCTTTTAGGATGGCATTTTTACGCATTTTTTTTCTCACGCTTTAGGGCCCCTAAAATGCCAGGGCAGTAAAAATACCCAAAATGTGACCCCATTTTAGAAAGAAGACACCCCAAGGTATTCTGTGAGTGGCATGGCGAGTTCATAGAAGATTTTTTTTTTTGGCACAAGTTAGCAGAATTTGATTTTTTTTGTTTTTTCTCACAAAGTCTCCCTTTCCGCTAACTTGTGACAAAAAGTTCAATCTTTCATGGACTCAATATGCCCCTCAGCAAATAGCGTGGGGTGTCTTCTTTCCAAAATGGGGTCACATGTGAGGTTTTTGTACTGCTCTGGCATTTGAGGGTCTCCGCAATCATTACATGTATGGCCAGCATTAGGAGTTTCTGCAATTCTCCTTATATGGAGCATACGGGTAATGAGATTTTTTTTTTCCGTTCAGCCTCTGGGCTGAAAGAAAAAATGAATGGCACAGATTTCTTCATTCGCATCGATCGATGTGGATGAAAAAATCTCTGCCAAAAAATATGCAAGAAAAAAAAGAGGGGCCTGGCGATTGCCAGGACATAGGGGCTCCGCCCAAACATCCATACCCACTTCAGCTTCTATGTCCTGGCAAATGTGATTTCTCCATTAACATTGATCAATCAATCGTTGTGGAGGAAGACATCTTTGCCAGATTTTTGATACAAAGTGTTTGCCAAAGCATATGAACACCAACACCTCTCCTCAGCTCATATGCCTGGGCAAACGTACCTGTACTGCAGAGGAGAAATCTCGTCCTGACTTCACGTTTTCTTCTGACAGCAGTGCAATGCTTCTCTCAGAATTCACATCAGTGCTGCAGCGTTTTCGTCGGTTGGTCCGTTGGTCTACCTGGAAAATAAAGGGTGGTTAGGAAAAAAAAAAGAAGAAAAAACAGGCAGCAGGCTCATAAACTTGAACGTTACAAACTTTTAAAACCTGAACTAACTCAAGATTTCTTTTTCTTGCTACCTGTTTAATTTTTTTTTTTTTTTTTTACCATTTCACTCTTTATTTTCCTAGCAGAAACCTCTCCTTTCCCATGGGACAATGTGTAAAGTGTAAATCACACAGAGATGGTGCGAAGTACATTATGCACTTTATCCCAAGTGAAAGGAGACGTTTCTACCGTTTCACATTTCTGCTGTAGGACACCAGCACCGTCCCCTATGTGTTAGGGTCTCTCAAAACCTAGTATCCTGAGAGACCCTAGAGCCTGATTGTAAAAACTACCTGTGTAGTGCTGTCCCTACGTCCCTAAGTGTACCTGAGTGTGGTACTTCCGGAAACACTCCCCTAGGCATAGGGCAGGGTGGTCAGGACAGTCAGAACAGAAATAACGGGTGTCACGCCTTATTCCACTCCTGCTACAGACACAACATCTTTTTCGGGGTGGCGGTTGGGTTGAGGTACCAGCAACGACATTGGGGAAATGTCGCTCATGTAGACGGCTCACTACACTGGGGTTTGGGGCCACGCAACCTCCTGGATACAGGAGGTTCTCAATGATCTCTTCCTGAAATTTGAGGAAGGATCCTGTTCTCCCAGCCTTACTGTAGAGAACATAACTATTGTACATAGCCAATTGAAATATATATACAGACACCTTCTTATACCAGCGTCTGGTGCAGCGGGAAATCAAATACGGGGCCAACATCTGGTCATTGAAGTCCACCCCTCCCATGTGGAGGTTATAGTCGTGGACTGAGAGGGGCTTTTCAACGACACTGGTTGCCCGTTCAATTTGTATTGTCGTGTCTGCGTGAATGGAGGAGAGCATGTAAACGTCACGCTTGTCTCTCCATTTCACCGCGAGCAGTTCTTGGTTACACATGGCAGCCCTCTCCCCCCTTGCAAGACGGGTGGTAACGAGCCGTTGGGGGAAGCCCCGGCGACTAGGTCGCAAGGTGCCACAGCAGCCAATCTGTTTTAGGAACAAATGCCTGAAGAGGGCCACACTTGTGTAGAAATTGTCCACATAAAGATGGTACCCCTTGCCGAATAAGGGTGACACCAAGTCCCAGACTATCTTCCCACTGCTCCCCAGGTAGTCATAGATCCGAAATTTGTGTGTATAGCCTGTGGCCCTTTCACAGAGTAACATAGTAACATAGTAACATAGTATATAAGGCCGAAAAAAGACATTTGTCCATCCAGTTCGACCTGTTTCCTGCAAGTTGATCCAGAGGAAGGCAAAAAACCCCTGTGAGGTAGAGCCAATTTTCCCCACTTAAGGGGAAAAAATTCCTTCCCGACTCCAATCAGGCAGTCAGAATAACTCCCTGGATCAACGACCTATCTTTAGTAGCTATAGCCTGAAATATTATTACGCTCCAGAAATACATCCAGGCCCCTCTTGAATTCCTTTATTGTACTCACCATCACCACCTCCTCAGGAAGAGAGTTCCATAGTCTTACTGCTCTTACCGTGAAGAACCCTTTTCTATGTTTGTGTACAAACCTTCTTTCCTCCAGACGCAGAGGATGTCCCCTCGTCACAGTCACAGTCCTGGGGATAAATAGATGATGGGAGAGATCTTTGTACTGACCCCTGATATATTTATACATAGTTATTATATCTCCCTCAGTCGTCTTTTTCTAGAGTGAATAACCCTAATTTTGATACCCTTTCGGGTACTGTAGTTGCCCCATTCCAGTTATTACTTTAGTTGCCCTCCTCTGAACCCTCTCTAGCTCTGCTATGTCTGCCTTGTTCACGGGAGCCCAGAACTGTACACAGTACTCCATGTGTGGTCTGACTAGTGATTTATAAAGTGGTAAGACTATATTTTCATCACGGGCATCTATGCCCCTTTTGATGCAACCCATTATCTTATTGGCCTTAGCAGCAGCTGCCTGACACTGGTTTTTACAGCTTAGTTTGTTATTTATTAAAATTCCTAGATCCTTTTCCATGTCAGTGTTACTGAGTGTTTTACCATTTAGTATGTACGGGTGACTTGCATTATTCCTTCCCATGTGCATAACTTTACATTTGTCAGTGTTAAACCTCATCTGCCATTTCTCTGCCCAAGCCCCCAATCTATCCAGATCCCTCTGTAGCAGAAAACTGTCCTCTTTAGAGCTTATACAATTTGACCCCATACCGGGTGCGCTTGCTTGGGATGTACTGTTTGAAGCCAAGGCGCCCGGTAAAATGTATCAGGGACTCGTCCACGCAGATGTTTTGTGCGGGGGTATACAAATCTGCAAATTTCAGGTTGAAGTGGTCTTTGAGGGGCCGAATTTTGTGGAGCCGGTCAAAAGCTGGGGGTAAAAAATCTGGGACGGGAGGTGGTGTTGTCGCTAAAGTGCAGGAAACGCAGGATGGTCTCAAATCGTGTCCTGGACATGGCAGCAGAGTACATGGGCATGTAATAAATTGGGTTCGTGGACCAATATGACCGCAATTCATGTTTTTTTGTCAGGCCCATGTTGAGGAGAAGGCCCAGAAAAGTTTTACATTCGGAAACTTCCGGTTTCCACCGGAAAGGCTGAGTATAGAAGCTTTCCGGGTTGGCGTTTATAAATTGAGTGGCATACCAATTTGTTTCTGCCCCGACTAAGTCATAGAGCTCCGCAGTGAAGAACAGCTCAAAAAACCCCAGTGCCGATCCGATCTGAGCTGTCTCCACCCGAACTCCTGACTGGGCGGTGAAAGGGGGAACTAATGGTGTGGCTGAAGATGGGGGCTGCCAATCAGGGTTTGCCAGCACCTCAGGGATTCTAGGGGCTCTACGGGCCTGTCTGCGCGGTGGCTGCGACGGGGGAACTACTGCACGTGCCACTGTACCAGCTTCAACTGCCCTTCTGGTGCTCGCCACTTCACCATGTTGTACGGCAGTGCTGGTAGTAGGTCCAGGATGGGCTGTGCTGCTGGTGTATGCCTCACCACGTAATCTGGCAGCGCCAGCCCCACTCTGTTGCCCTTGAAACGCATCCTGCGCTACCTGTGGTCTAGCAACACGGGGCCGGGTACGCCTGGTGGTATCAGGGACCTCAACCTCCTCGTCCGAACTTTGGGTCAGACTGCCACTGCTTTCTACAGATTCATATTCTGACCCGCTAGATTCGTCAGATGAGGGTTCCCTTATTTGACATTTGGACGACTAAATTTTGGCGGTATTCACTGAGACTACCCAAGAAAAAGAGCAAGCCTGTCTTACAAATTGGAGGGTAGCGAAGTACAGAAGCTGCTGCGATTGATAAAAAAGATCAAAACAGATTTTTTTTATCGCCGCAGCACTTGTTAAGGCCTGATCAGGCAAACACTGCGTTTTGGGTGGGGGGCGAACTAAGGTGACACTAATACTATTATAGATCTGACTGTGATCAGTTCTGATACTTACAGATACTATAAAAGTACAAATGCTGATTAGCGCTACGCTAATCAGCGAATCAGTGACTGCGGTGCGGTGGGCTGGGAGCTAACTACCTACCAAAAGGGCCTAAACTAAATCTAAACCTAACAGTCAATACTAGTAAAAAAAAAGTGACAGTTTACACTGATCACTTTTTTCCCTTTCACTAGTGATTGACAGGTGACTGAAAGGGGTGATCAAGGGGTTAATAAATATAATGCATTATATGACTTGTGACTCGTTTTTTTGAACATCACCAGCCTGCCAGCCCCGATCATTGGCTGGCAGGCTGGTGACGAAATTGTCCTGAGCAGCTCCCGACAGTCTGTGAGCCAGTTCAGGCGCACAGATCGCGTCATCTCGCCTCTCGCCTCTCAACGAGGAACAGAAGGACCGCCGAGATCACGCGATCCTGTGTGCGGCGGTCCTAAAGTGGTTAAATCTGTTGGGTACTGTACACTCCACTGTCAAAAGCGCCAGATGCGTTTCGGGAACTCTGTATTTCTTGTCCCTTCCTCAGTTGCAATAGACTTTATTTAGCCAAAACGTTTATTTTTGGTAGAAAACTGGGGTGGAAATGGCCCTTAGCAGCACTCTGTCAAATGAGCGTTGCTAAGGGCCATCCGTCTCCTATTAGAAAAGGGGAGATGGGATGTGCAGGCGCTGTGCTTCTGCCTCCCATGCTTCCCTGGTGGGCACAGGAGTCTTAGGAGTTAACATCACATTTATATTCCCCCTTTCTATGCAATCTAATGCTCCGTTACATTCACTGACCTGCTATCCCTGTGATAATAATTCATGAAGCAGCCGCCGGAAGTAGAAGCACTGTGCGCAGTGAGCCGGTGGCTGCTACATGCTTCAATGCTGGAAAAGTTTAACGCAGTGTGAAAGTACCCTTAGTAGATCATAGACTAAATAACAGCATGCAATGCCAGTCAGCTGCCTCGAAGATCAACAGAATTTTGTCTTGTATTATTTCTCCCCCTGAGGAAGCTGACGCGAAACATGTGTTGGGGTCTCTTCGAGGTGTCAGTAGCCGTGTCTGTATTATGTATATGTTGTGAATAATGTTTTTTTTTTAAATCTAGGTGGGGGAGCCACATGGTTTGATTTTGTATTTACTTATACTTGTTTTTCAATCCCACCTTTTCCACTACTTGCAATGCTATAACTTGATGTCCCAACGTATTTTGTGCACTCTCCATGTGGTTGTGTCTGTCTTTGCCAATTTATGCATCTAATTATTTGTTGGGTTTGTCCCATTTAGGAGCTATTATATTAAAAGAGGAATGGACTCGCGGGACAGGAATGTAATATTGCAACTATACAAAGCTATGGTGCGACCTCAGCTGGAATACGCGGTTTAGTTCTGGGTACCAGTCCATAAAAAGGATGCTTTGGAACTGGAAAAAGTACAAAGGAGAGCGACAAAACTTATAAAGGGCCTGGAAGAACTTAATTATGAGCAACAATTAAATAAACTAAGTTTGTTTAGCCTTGAAAAAAGACATCTAAGGGGGGACATAATTAACCTTTACAAGTATATAAATGGACCATTATCAAGGGAGGCTATTCTGTGTAAAACCCCCTCAAAAAACAAGGGGCCACTCCCAAGGGTCCTAGAAATCATGTTCTACACACCCTTTCACTTTGGCCCAACCCCATTATAAAAGAAAGAAGAACATTGATCCAGTGATTTATTCCATGGATCGATATAGCAGAATTACAGGTTGGACTTGATGGACTTTTGTCTCTTTCCAACCTTAACAACTATGTAACTATAAAATGGTAGTTGTAATCCATTCAAAGAAAGTTTTTACCAGTAATACTAATAACAAGCTCTTGGTGAGGTGCTCACTCTGGTCACACTCAGGCTATTGTAACTTCTGGCGGACTGTTTATCTTCCAGGTGTGGAGTATATATCAATAAACTTCCCGTGCCCAGGATACATATATCTTCCTTAGATTACTCGCTATTTTCCTTTTCTAGTATTGTCCACATGTCCATAGAGGAATGTGGCTCCAAACTGCAGAACATGAACAGTCACCGTAGGCTAACTGCTGTCTCACATGGGCTCTAATGTAGTCTATAGGTAACTCTCACCTCCACTAGTCTCTCTTTATACTATCTCAACACACTGGGTTTTTGTTATTCCTCTCTTGATGCCTACCCTTGGTCTGTGCACGACTCAGGGGGGTAGCTACTTGTCATCTTACTTCCTCCGGGTTCAGCAGGTCCAGTCCTAGCTTTGGTTGACTTGTTCTTTTAGTCTGACTCTGTAGTCTGGCTGAGGCGCCTGACTTTTGTGTCTATCTCCAGAAGTAGTGCTCCTTTCCACTCCACACACACTCTAACTTCCTTATCCCCCTGTTCTACAGATATATGTGGTGTCAGCACCACCTAGGGGTGACTGGGTGTATCTACATACAAAAGAGCACCAGCCTGTTATATGAATTTCAACAATATACATAGATCTTATAAAATGACTGCAAATACCCTTATATATACAGGGCCCCACTACTATTACACTTACTGCACTGGCCCTAGGGAGCAACAGTGTGAGGAAAGCCACTGGGAATGATTGTAACAGCCAGAAGCACTACCACTCCCATCCTCTGCTCTGGCTCCACTTGGTCTCGCTGTATATGCTGGGGCAGTAGTTTCATAAACAAGAATGGTCCCATCAGTTGTCCTGTTGAAGGCCAAACGAGTGACTGCAGAACTGATGTGGAGCAATCAGGGGTGACATAAACATTTACATTTAGTGACTCACAGGTAACGTCTTCTTAACAAAGCTAGAATCAGAACTGTACCTCAGAGGGATCCAGAGATCTCCCCATTTATTCCTCTAGTGGCTTTGGTAGATTTATTTGTAACTGGTGGCCCAGGGGGTATGTCCTTTCTGCTGCAGATCTCTGCCTATCATAGCTCAAGGGGGAGCGTCCTTTCTCAGTGGCATGTCCTTCCTGCTGCAGCACTCTCCCTGTAACTTTCACAGCTTCTAACAGATAACATGGCAGGTGGTGGTTGAGTAATGGAACTAAGCATGTATATCCATCTCAGCAATGTTACTGAGCACAGTGGTGGATCCAGAGCCTGGTCTCAGGAGGGGAACTTCCCACGATCGTTACACCCCTGCCCCCATCACTACAGAAATACAGGGTGATACAGTGACCAATACCTCTTACATCCAGTGACTTCTCCTTTGATGTAGATGTTCTCTTTCCTCATCTACTCTTTTCAGACCTTAGAAAAGACCACCATTTTTCGTCTCTGCAGTTTGACAAAAAAAAAAACTTAGTTAAATACTTTTCCATCATCCTCCCATCTTCTGGACAAAACATCCTACTACCCCCAATACTGTACCGCTGTGGTCCCCAATAGTGCCCCCAATAATGTGCCAGTAAGAAGTGCCCCTATAGATGCCCCCCAATCATGTGCCAGTAACAAGTGCCTCTCCCCCCATCATCATGTCCCAGTAACAAGTGCCTCTCCCCCACCCCATCATGTGCCAGTAACAAGTGCCTCCCCCCCATCATGTCCCAGTAACAAGTGCCCCGCCGCCCCCTCATCATGTCCCAGCAACAAGTCCCTCTCCCCCCACCCCATCATGTGCCAGTAACAAGTGCCTCCCCCCATCATGTCCCAGTAAGGGCTCCTTCACACTTGCGTCGTCCGGATCCGTCGTGTACTCCACATAACGGAATTACACGACGGATCCGGAAAAACGCATAAGAACGCATCCAAATTTCATTCCGGATCCGTCTTTCAGGATTATTTCCTGATATACGGATCCGGAATACCGGAAGGCACCGTGAACGTCTTTTTGCCGGATCCGTCGTCCGGATCCGTGCTGTATACGGATCCGTCGTCCGGATCCGTCGTAACAACTGATTAACCTGTAAAATTAAGCGGATCAGTTATTTAATCTTATCTTGATCAGAAAATGTATATTTGCACTTTAAAAAACCAATCAGACATGAAAATTTTTTGGGATATAAAGAGTCAAAATTGCAGACTACCCCTCAGACTGAGATTTGAATTGTCGCCAGGATGATGCCTGAACAAGCTTTTGCGTGGAAAGCCCTTATATTGGTTTCTAGATGGAGGAAACAAGAGAGAGAAAGACGTCGGCGTCAGCTACGTCGTTATTGGGTGCATCCCATATCTTCTGCACGTATGACTGAAGGTGCATTTGAACTGCTTTACCCGGAATTACGTCTATATCCCGAAAAATTTAATAATTATTTTCGGATGACTATCGATACCTTTGATGGTCTACTAGAGCGAGTATCACCAAAACTTACTCGAATGGACACGTCTTTCCGCCGGTGTGTCTCACCCACCGAACGACTTATGGTGACCATCCGGTAAGAAACTGACATAGCTTATATTTTTTTATTTTTTTTATATGTGTTGTTAATGATTCATATTTCAATTACAAATTCTCTAGCACCTATAATTAGCCATCAAAAATGTATTAATTCTACTAGATCTTTAAAGTATATATAAATTGTTTAAAGAAATAGGATACTTATGAAAAGTTTTTAATTCCATAATATTTAATGGTTATTTATCAAACATTAATTAATACTATTTTTTTTTCTTCAGTTTTCTGGCTACAGGTGATAGCTTCACGTCGTTGCACTATAACTTCCGCCTTGGAATTTCTACAATTTCCACCATTGTAAAAGAAACCTGTAAGGTTTTATGGGACAAACTACACGATGAGTTCATACCGACCCCAAATCGCCAGAGATGGCTACAAATCGAAGAAAAATTCCGAGAGGTGTGTCAATTTCCGCATTGTGTTGGCGCAGTGGATGGAAAACATATCCGCATAATAAAGCCGCCAGGTACAGGATCGGAATTTTTCAACTACAAAAAATATTTTTCTATTGTTCTCATGGCCATAGCTGACGCTGAGTACCGTTTTGTAGCAGTTGATATTGGTGCTTATGGCCGCACCAACGATTCAATGATTTTTAAGAACTCGTTCATGGGACGCAGTGTGTATAATAGGAGGTTCGATTTTCCACCTCCTGAACCAATGCCTGGTACCAACGGTCCACCACTGCCATATGTATTGGTGGGAGATGAGGCTTTCCAAATGGCTGGGAACCTAATCAAACCTTACGCCAGCCGTGGATTGGATGCCAAAAACAAAATTTTAATTATCGATTGACAAGGGCACGACGAATGGTTGAGTGCACTTTTGGTATCCTTGTTTCAAAGTGGAGAGTTTTTGCTAAACCGATTCAATTGAAAATAGAAACTGTGGATGAAGTGGTGAAGTGTGGTGTGGTACTTCACAATTTTCTAAGGACAAAAGAACCCACTATAGAGCGCATGACAGAGGACAGTGAATTGACTAGTATTTCCACCTTTGGACCACGTGGCAGTGTGGCAGTGTCCGCCATGCGTGATGCCTTTGCCGACTACTTCTGCTCGGATGCGGGACGTTTCCAGTGGCCGGACTGTAATGTATAAAATAGTAATATTTTCAGCATGCCTATTAGCTCACATGCAGGTGGCAGAAGCATAATGTTTTATGTACAAAGTTGTTTCTTTTATAAAAATTTTAAATGGTTAATAAATTTTTGTTAAAATTGTAGTTCTATGGTGTTTTTTTCTGTATTATTATATACTATTGTATACAAACTCTTATCACCTCTTTAGTAGCCACAATGATAGTGTCGCTCCCCAAGGGGTGGGAGAGTGTGCCAGGCCTTTATACAGCACTCCCTCTCCCACCGCCTGGAGAGCGACAAGGTTCCACTGTCGCTCCCCAAGGGGTGGGAGAGTGTGCCAGGCCTTTATACAGCACTCCCTCTCCCACCGCCTGGAGAGCGACAAGGTTCCACTGTCGCTCCCCAAGGGGTGGGAGAGTGTGCCAGGCCTTTATACAGCACTCCCTCTCCCACCGCCTGGAGAGCGACAAGGTTCCACTGTCGCTCCCCAAAGGGTGGGAGAGTGTGCCAGGCCTTTATACAGCACTCCCTCTCCCACCGCCTGGAGAGCGACAAGGTTCCACTGTCGCTCCCCAAAGGGTGGGAGAGTGTGCCAGGCCTTTATACAGCACTCCCTCTCCCACCGCCTGGAGAGCGACAAGGTTCCACTGTCGCTCCCCAAAGGGTGGGAGAGTGTGCCAGGCCTTTATACAGCACTCCCTCTCCCACCGCCTGGAGAGCGACAAGGTTCCACTGTCGCTCCCCAAAGGGTGGGAGAGTGTGCCAGGCCTTTATACAGCACTCCCTCTCCCACCGCCTGGAGAGCGACAAGGTTCCACTGTCGCTCCCCAAGGGGTGGGAGAGTGTGCCAGGCCTTTATACAGCACTCCCTCTCCCACCGCCTGGAGAGCGACAAGGTTCCACTGTCGCTCCCCAAGGGGTGGGAGAGTGTGCCAGGCCTTTATACAGCACTCCCTCTCCCACCACCTGGAGAGCGACAAGGTTCCACTGTCGGCTCCCCAAGGGGTCGGAGAGTGTGCTTGGTTTGGTAATTTTGAAGTAAAAACACCTGGACACCGAAAACTTTATAAATAACTTTACTTCAAACATAAAAACCAAAAAATTAAATAATAATTTACAAGATAAATTTTAAATATAAAATTATACAACATTATAAATAAAAACATCATAAATCCTTAAAATGAGGATTTGGGGGAGCAGGTTGGGGGGGGGGGCAGGCAGTCCATGGCTTGATCCCTCTCCACCTTGAGATGTTCTGTTGGGGCCTGAATGATGCGATGTGGGAGGAGAGACAGAGGGAGTAGTCAGACGTGACGGGGGAAGGGGTGATGGAGTTGCCCTAGCCAGAGAAGAAGGAGTGGTGAAAGTGGTAGGTGGAAAATAGTGAGGAGGAGAGGGAGAAGAGAGTTGAAAAGGCTCGGGGGTGTGAGACTGGGGAGGTGGACGGGTTGGAGTTTGTTGAGCTTGGAAGGGGTGAGGAGGTTGGAAGGGGTGAGGAGGTTGGAAGGGGTGAGGAGGTTGGTAGTGGTGAGGAGGTTGTGGTGGGGGATAGGAATGGGACGTGGGATAGGTAGTTGGTTGGGGAAAGGAAGTTGGGCGGTGTCTCAAATG
The DNA here is from genome assembly GCA_033119425.1 of Bufotes viridis. Classification (NCBI taxonomy): domain Eukaryota; kingdom Metazoa; phylum Chordata; class Amphibia; order Anura; family Bufonidae; genus Bufotes; species Bufotes viridis. The sequence goes on from CM065594.1 coordinate 118,472,178, forward strand.
CCACACCGTTTCCTCCACCCTTCGTCTGAACTCCAACACCTGGTCAGGCGTGAAGTCCGCCACCAGCTGATTCACTGACGGCCAGTAGGTTTGTAGAGGGCCGGGCTGAGAAAACTGCGCCGCCCACTCCCGCAGACTTCGCAGCTCGGCCTCCACGGCTACAATCTTCTGGCTGTAACCACACAAGGTCTCATACAAGAGCCTTGTGAGGTCTTCGTAATCAGCTTGGCGGCTTCTACCGGCCCTCTGGCGACGCATCAATGCCTCAAAAAGTGGCGACATAACGGCCATTGTTGCGTCGCCAGAGGGCACCAGTAGAGGACGGTTAGGATCCTGACCAGGTGCTGGGCAAGGTGGAGAGGGATCCGCGGGGGCAGCTCAGCAGGGACCGCCTCTTGTTCGCTATCACGAGGAGGTTCAGGCGCCCGATTACTGCTTGTTGTTCTGCCAAAAAAAAAAAAATAATTGTATTTTTATACAATCTAAGTAAACATCATAACATTTTTTTAATGCCGTTTTTTAATTACTTTCGCAGCTCTAGGGTTCTACGTAGGAACCCTAGGGCAGCCGAATAGCGATACGGCTGCCGTCGGGTTCCGCCAGACCCACTTGGGCGATTGACCTCCTCGTTATAGTCTTTCTTATAGCGGTCCCTTATTGAGCGCCACCGCACCATGACTGTCGTCTCTGAAAAATATAAATTTTAAGATTAATCAAAAATTTCTGACATTACCAAACTACAGCCAAGCTGTTGCTAACCAAAACTCCCGACATGCCAGGATAATCGATGCTGTGAGTTTTAATTTTGGAACAGCCGGCTGCAGTTTGAATAGGACTGAAAATAAAAAAATTACAATTCTTTTAGGCTACTTACTGCATTCCTCATGTTGGCCTTCACTGAGGTCGTCCCAATTTGGTACGATTTTCGAGCAGATCTCCATCCATAAGGTCCGGGTCAGGTGATGATCTGCATGTCGGCGGTCGGTAGGGTCCCAGAGTGGGACGCGTTCCTCCACCAGACTGATGAGGAGATCATTGTCAATGTAGAAGCCAGAAACTATTTCCTCATCAGTTCTGGCAGAGGCCCTTGAACCCTATAAAAAGAGAAAAGCTTGATGTAAGATATGATCTAACAAGATACAATATCAAGATATACTCACACGTCCCCGACCGCCGCGTGCTCCCCGGCGCCTTGTGGATGGCTGCTGACGACCTCTTGAGGCCACAGGAGGAGCAGACTAGAAAAATAAAGGATAAAAAACATACAATAATTACAATTATATAAATACTATATATAAAAAAATTGTTATTTTTATAACAAAAATATTTACCACTTCCTGGGGTCCACCCCCGACTTCCTCCTCCCCCGCAGTAGCTGCACGGCCGGAACCCCTCTCCTCAGTTGACGATTGCTGTGAATGGAAAACTTTAAACAATTAAAATTTTGTAAAGGTGTAAAAAATTACATAAATAAAAACATAACATACCGTATCCAAGCGCACACGTTGACGTGGAGGGAGTCCCGGCCTCACTTGAAGAGCCTATTGAAAAATTTTTAGAATATTAAAGCATTGACTTTTAAAAATTTCCAATATTCCTTTGAAAATAATACTTACTGGACATTTTTCAAATGACACAACTGTTTTCTTTTTTTGTGGCAGCAATAAAAACCTAAACACTGAGACAAAAAAAAATAATAAAAATTTTTAGTAAAGAGTACTAGCTTAACCAGGGCACTACTACCCCCAACATCCACCGCGCAGTCACCACAGCTGCAGTCCCAAGGCAAGGGACTTGGGACTGGAGCTGGGTGATTCCGCACGATGAGTGCAGAGGTAGCATTCCCCAGGGGGACTACTACCCCCAGCATCCACACAACTCAGACTTTAATATTCTTGCATATACTCACCAATTAACTGGTCTGTTTATTAGTACTAAGTACTAAACAAAATCCTATGGTGAAGATTTGTTTTTGTTTTTTTTTCTTCAAGAATCGGTAAACTAAACAATGAGAAAGAGAAAAACATAAAAAAATTGGTAACAAAGCACATTATACCTTAACCTGGGGACTACTACCCCCAACATCCTCCATGCAGTCACCCCAACTGCAGTCCCAAAGCAAAAGCACTTGGGACAGCAGCTGGAGCGAATGCATGGAGGTTGCTGAAGTAGCATTCACCAGGGGACTACTAGCCCCAACATCCTCCATGCAGTCACCCCAACTGCAGTCCCAAAGCAAAAGCACTTGGGACAGCAGCTGGGGCGAATGCATGGAGAGTTGCTGAGGGTTGCATTCACCAGGGACTACTACCCTCAACATCCTCCATGCAGTCACCCCAACTGCAGTCCCAAAGCAAAAGCACTTGGGACAGCAGCTGGGGCGAATGCATGGAAGCGCTGGGGTAGCATTCACCAGGGGACTACTACCCCAACATCCTCCATGCAGTCACCCCAACTGCAGTCCCAAAGCAAAAGCACTTGGGACAGCAGCTGGGGCGAATGCATGGAGGTTGCTGAGTAGCATTCACCAGGGGACTACTACCCCAACATCCTCCATGCAGTCACTCCAACTGCAGTCCCAAAGCAAAAGCACTTGGGACAGCAGCTGGGGCGAATGCATGGAGGTTGCTAGGAGTAGCATTCACCAGGGGACTACTACTCAACATCCTCCATGCAGTCACCCCAACTGCAGTCCCAAAGCAAAAGCACTTGGGACAGCAGCTGGGTGAATGCATGGAGGTGCTGAGGTTGCATTCACCAGGGGACTACTACCCCCAGCATCCTCCCATGCAGTCACTGGCTGCAAGTCCCAAAGCAAAAGCACTTGGGACAGCAGCTGGGGTGAGTGCATGGAGGTGCTGAGGTTGATGTCTGACATAGTAGATGCATGAAGTTTATTTATATATATATATGGACAGACACGCAATACCTCTACCTCCCTGGAGCCTCTTCCCACGCCCTGCCTTCTCCCCGCGGACGCCTTCCACTGACGTTCACACAGCCAAGCCTGGCCCTACTTCCTGGCGCAGGCGGAGAAGACACTTCCTGATCCATGCTGCGCCGCGTAACTGAAGATTTTCTGAAGACGGATCCGGAATAATGCATTTCAATGGGCAATTATTCGATCCGTCGTGTACTCCACATAACGGAATTACACGACGGATCCGGAAGAACGCATAAGAACGCATCCAAATTTCATTCCGGATCCGTCTTTCAGGATTATTTCCTGATATACGGATCCGGAATACCGGAAGGCACCGTCAACGTCTTTTTGCCGGATCTGTCATCCGGATCCGTGCTGTATACGGATCCGTCGTCCCGGATCCGTCGTAACAACGGATTAACCTGTAAAATTAAGCGGATCAGTTATTTAATCTTATCTTGATCAGAAAATGTATATTTGCACTTTAAAAAACCAATCAGACATGCAAATTTTTGGGATATAAGAGTCAAAATTGCAGACTACCCCTCAGACTGAGATTTGAATTGTCGCCAGGATGATGCCTGAACAAGCTTTTGCGTGGAAAGCCCTTATATTGGTTTCTAGATGGAGGAAACAAGAGAGAAAGACGTCGGCGTCAGCTACGTCGTTATTGGAGTGCATCCCATATCTTCTGCACGTATGACTGAAGGTGCATTTGAACTGCTTTACCCGGAATTACGTCTATATCCCGAAAAATTTAATAATTATTTTCGGATGACTATCGATACCTTCGATGATCTACTAGAGCGAGTATCACCAAAACTTACTCGAATGGACACGTCTTTCCGCCGGTGTGTCTCACCCACCGAGCGACTTATGGTGACCATCCGGTAAGAAACTGCCATATAGCTTATATTTTTTAATTTTTTTTATATGTGTTGTTAATGATTCATATTTCAATTACAAATTCTATAGCACCTATAATTAGCCATCAAAAATGTATTAATTCTACTAGATCTTTAAAGTATATATAAATTGTTTAAAGAAATAGGATACTTATGAAAAGTTTTCAATTCCATAATATTTAATGGTTATTTATCAAACATTAATTAATACTATTTTTTTTCTTCAGTTTTCTGGCTACAGGTGATAGCTTCACGTCGTTGCACTATAACTTCCGCCTTGGAATTTCTACAATTTCCACCATTGTAAAAGAAACCTGTAAGGTTTTATGGGACGAACTACACGATGAGTTCATACCGACCCCAAATCGCCAGAGATGGCTACAAATCGAAGAAAAATTCCGAGAGGTGTGTCAATTTCCGCATTGTGTTGGCGCAGTGGATGGAAAACATATCCGCATAATAAAGCCGCCAGGTACAGGATCGGAATTTTTCAACTACAAAAATATTTTTCTATTGTTCTCATGGCCATAGCTGACGCTGAGTACCGTTTTGTAGCAGTTGATATTGGTGCTTATGGCCGCACCAACGATTCAATGATTTTTAAGAACTCGTTCATGGGACGCAGTGTGTATAATAGGAGGTTCGATTTTCCACCTCCTGAACCAATGCCTGGTACCAACGGTCCACCACTGCCATATGTATTGGTGGGAGATGAGGCTTTCCAAATGGCTGGGAACCTAATCAAACCTTACGCCAGCCGTGGATTGGATGCCAAAAACAAAATTTTAATTATCGATTGACAAGGGCACGACGAATGGTTGAGTGCACTTTTGGTATCCTTGTTTCAAAGTGGAGAGTTTTTGCTAAACCGATTCAATTGAAAATAGAAACTGTGGATGAAGTGGTGAAGTGTGGTGTGGTACTTCACAATTTTCTAAGGACAAAAGAACCCACTATAGAGCGCATGACAGAGGACAGTGAATTGACTAGTATTTCCACCTTTGGACCACGTGGCAGTGTGGCAGTGTCCGCCATGCGTGATGCCTTTGCCGACTACTTCTGCTCGGATGCGGGACGTTTCCAGTGGCCGGACTGTAATGTATAAAATAGTAATATTTTCAGCATGCCTATTAGCTCACATGCAGGTGGCAGAAGCATAATGTTTTATGTACAAAGTTGTTTCTTTTATAAAAATTTTAAATGGTTAATAAATTTTTGTTAAAATTGTAGTTCTATGGTGTTTTTTTCTGTATTATTATATACTATTGTATACAAACTCTTATCACCTCTTTAGTAGCCACAATGATAGTGTCGCTCCCCAAGGGGTGGGAGAGTGTGCCAGGCCTTTATACAGCACTCCCTCTCCCACCGCCTGGAGAGCGACAAGGTTCCACTGTCGCTCCCCAAGGGGTGGGAGAGTGTGCCAGGCCTTTATACAGCACTCCCTCTCCCACCGCCTGGAGAGCGACAAGGTTCCACTGTCGCTCCCCAAGGGGTGGGAGAGTGTGCCAGGCCTTTATACAGCACTCCCTCTCCCACCGCCTGGAGAGCGACAAGGTTCCACTGTCGCTCCCCAAGGGGTGGGAGAGTGTGCCAGGCCTTTATACAGCACTCCCTCTCCCACCGCCTGGAGAGCGACAAGGTTCCACTGTCGCTCCCCAAGGGGTGGGAGAGTGTGCCAGGCCTTTATACAGCACTCCCTCTCCCACCGCCTGGAGGCGACAAGGTTCCACTGTCGCTCCCCAAAGGGTGGGAGAGTGTGCCAGGCCTTTATACAGCACTCCCTCTCCCACCGCCTGGAGAGCGACAAGGTTCCACTGTCGCTCCCCAAGGGGTGGGAGAGTGTGCCAGGCCTTTATACAGCACTCCCTCTCCCACCGCCTGGAGAGCGACAAGGTTCCACTGTCGCTCCCAAGGGGTGGGAGAGTGTGCCAGGCCTTTATACAGCACTCCCTCTCCACCGCCTGGAGAGCGACAAGGTTCCACTGTCGCTCCCCAAGGGGTGGGAGAGTGTGCCAGGCCTTTATACAGCACTCCCTCTCCCACCGCCTGGAGAGCGACAAGGTTCCACTGTTGCTCCCCAAGGGGTGGGAGAGTGTGCTTGGTTTGGTAATTTTTGAAGTAAAAATCACCTGGACACCGAAAACTTTATAAATAACTTTACTTCAAACATAAAAACCAAAAAATGAAATAAAAATTTAAAAGATAAATTTTTAATATAAATTATAAAACATTATAAATAAAAAACATCATAAATCCTTAAAATGAGGATTTGGGGGAGCAGGTTGGGGGGGGGGGCAGGCAGTCCATGGCTTGATCCCTCTCCACCTTGAGATGTTCTGGTGGGGCCTGAATGATGCGATGTGGGAGGAGAGACAGAGGGAGTAGTCAGACGTGACGGGGGAAGGGGTGATGGAGTTGCCCGAGCCAGAGAAGAAGGAGTGGTGAAAGTGGTAGGTGGAAAATAGGGAGGAGGAGAGGGAGAAGAGAGTTGAAAAGGCTCGGGGGTTTGAGACTGGGGAGGTGGACGGGTTGGAGTTTGTTGAGCTTGGAAGGGGTGAGGAGGTTGGAAGGGTGAGGAGGTTGGAATGGGTGAGGAGGTTGGTAGTGGTGAGGAGGTTGTGGTGGGGGATAGGAATGGGACGTGGGATAGGTAGTTGGTTGGGGAAAGGAAGTTGGGCGGTGTCTCAAATGCCACACCGTTTCCTCCACCCTTCGTCTGAACTCCAACACCTGGTCAGGCGTGAAGTCCGCCACCAGCTGATTCACTGACGGCCAGTAGGTTTGTAGAGGGCCGGGCTGAGAAAACTGCGCCGCCCACTCCCGCAGACTTCGCAGCTCGGCCTCCACGGCTACAATCTTCTGGCTGTAACCACACAAGGTCTCATACAAGAGCCTTGTGAGGTCTTCGTAATCAGCTTGGCGGCTTCTACCGGCCCTCTGGCGACGCATCAATGCCTCAAAAAGTGGCGACATAACGGCCATTGTTGCGTCGCCAGAGGGCACCAGTAGAGGACGGTTAGGATCCTGACCAGGTGCTGGGCAAGGTGGAGAGGGATCCGCGGGGGGCAGCTCAGCAGGGACCGCCTCTTGTTCACTATCACGAGGAGGTTCAGGCGCCCGAGTACTGCTTGTTGTTCTGCCAAAAAAAAAAATAGTATTTTTGTACAATCTAAGTAAACATCATGACATTTTTTTAATGGCGTTTTTTAATTTCCTTCGCAGCTCTAGGGTTCTACGTAGGAACCCTAGGGCAGCCGAATAGCGGTACGGCTGCCGTCGGGTTCCGCCAGACCCACTCGGGCGATTGACCTCCTCGTTATAGTCTTTCTTATAGCGGTCCCTTATTGAGTGCCACCGCACCATGACTGTCGTCTCTGAAAAATATAAATTTTAAGATTAATCAAAAATTTCTGACATTACCAAACTACAGCCAAGCTGTTGCTAACCAAAACTCCCGACATGCCAGGATAATCGATGCTGTGAGTTTTAATTTTGGAACAGCCGGCTGCAGTTTGAATAGGACTGAAAATAAAAAAATTACAATTCTTTTAGGCTACTTACTGCATTCCTCATGTTGGCCTTCACTGAGGTCGTCCCAATTTGGTACGATTTTCGAGCAGATCTCCATCCACAAGGTCCAGGTCAGGTGATGATCTGCATGTCGGCGGTCGGTAGGGTCCCAGAGTGGGACTTCCTCCTCATCAGTTCTGGCAGAGGCCCTTGAACCCTATAAAAAGAGAAAAGCATATATTTAAAAAAAAAAACTTGATGTAAGATATGATCTAACAAGATACAATATCAAGATATACTCACACGTCCCCGACCGCCGCGTGCTCCCCGGCGCCTTGTGGATGGCTGCTGACGACCTCTTGAGGCCACAGGAGGAGCAGACTAGAAAAATAAAGGATAAAAAACATATAATAATTACAATTATATAAATACTTATTAAAAAAATTATTTTTATAACAAAAATATTTACCACTTCCTGGGGTCCACCCCCGACTTCCTCCTCCCCCGCAGTAGCTGCACGGCCGGAACCCCTCTCCTCAGTTGACGATTGCTGTGAATGGAAAACTTTAACCAATTAAAATTTTGTAAAGGTGTAAAAAAATTACATAAATAAAAACATAACATACCGTATCCAAGCGCACCCGTTGACGTGGAGGGGAGTCCCCGGCCTCACTTGAAGAGCCTATTGAAAAAAAATTTGAATATTAAACCATTGACTTTTAAAAATTTCCAATATTCCTTTGAAAATAATACTTACTGGACATTTTTCAAATGACACAACTATTTTCTTTTTTGGGGCAGCAATAAAAACCTAAACACTGAGACAAAAAAAAAATAAAAAAAAAAAATTAGTAAAGAGTACTAGCTTAACCAGGGCACTACTACCCCCAACATCCACCGCGCAGTCACCACAGCTGCAGTCCCAAGGCAAAGGGACTTGGGACTGGAGCTGGGGTGACCGCTCGGTGGGTGCAGGGGGTAGCATTCCCCAGGGGGACTACTACCCCCAGCATCCACACAACTCAGACTTCAATATTCTTGCATATACTCACCAATTAACTGGTCTGTTTATTAGTACTAAGTACTAAACAAAATCTTATGGCGAAGATATGATTTTTTTTTTCTTTTTCTTCAAAAATCAGTAAACTAAACAATGAGAAAGAGAAAAAAATAAAAAAATTGGTATCAAAGCACATTATGCCTTAACCTGGGGACTACTACCCCCAACATCCTCCATGCAGTCACCCCAACTGCAGTCCCAAAGCAAAAGCAATTGGGACAGCAGCTGGGGCGAATGCATGGAGGTTGCTAGGGGTAGCATTCACCAGGGGACTACTACCCCCAACATCCTCCATGCAGTCACCCCAACTGCAGTCCCAAAGCAAAAGCACTTGGGACAGCAGCTGGGGTGAATGCATGGAGGTTGCTGGGGGTTGCATTCACCAGGGGACTACTACCCCCAACATCCTCCATGCAGTCACCCCAACTGCAGTCCCAAAGCAAAAGCACTTGGGACAGCAGCTGGGGCGAATGCATGGAGGTTGCTGGGGGTAGCATTCACCAGGGGACTACTACCCCCAACATCCTCCATGCAGTCACCCCAACTGCAGTCCCAAAGCAAAAGCACTTGGGACAGCAGCTGGGGCGAATGCTTGGAGGTTGCTGGGGGTAGCATTCACCAGGGGAATACTACCCCCAACATCCTCCATGCAGTCACCCCAACTGCAGTCCCAAAGCAAAAGCAATTGGGACAGCAGCTGGGGCGAATGCATGGAGGTTGCTAGGGGTAGCATTCACCAGGGGACTACTATCCCCAACATCCTCCATGCAGTCACCCCAACTGCAGTCCCAAAGCAAAAGCACTTGGGACAGCAGCTGGGGTGAATGCATGGAGGTTGCTGGGGGTTGCATTCACCAGGGGACTACTACCCCCAGCATCCTTTTATGCCTCCTACATACATCTACTATGTCTGGGACATAGTAGATGCATGTAGTTAATATTTTTATATATATGGACAGACACACGCAATACTCACCTCCTGGAGCCTCTTCCACACCCTGCCTTCTCCCGCGCGGGACGTCTAATGGAAGTTTTCGCGCCAGCCAAGCACGTCCTACTTCCTGGCGCAGGCGGAGAAGACACTTCCGGATCCGTTGCTGCGTCGTAACAACTGAAGATTCGAAGACGGATCCGGAATAATGCATTTCAATGGGCAATTATTCCGGATCCGTCGTTGCGGCAAGTGTTCTGGATTTTTGGACGGAGCAAAAAGCGCAGCATGCTGCGGTATTTGCTGCGTCCAAAAAAACGTTCCGGTCCTGAACTGAAGACATCCTGATGCATCCTGAAAGGATTTCTCTCCATTCAGAATGCATGGGGATGTGACTGATCAGGATTTTTCCGGCATAGAGACCCGACGACGGATCTCTATGCCGGAAAACAAAAACGCCAGTGTGAAAGGACCCTAATTGAAGCAACAGTTTCCATTAAGAAAGTTGAGAAGTTCAATGTCTCCGCTAGCACTACCTGACACTACGCTTAGATTAATAAGTAAAGTAAGGTGACAGAGAGAGTGGCACACATCCACAGCCACCTCTCATTAATTCCCCATCTGAATTGGGCTAGAACCAGTTGTATACCTCAAGTGGATCCAGAGATTTACCCATTCATTGCTCTAATTGCTCTTCTAGATCTGTATCAAGCTGACAGCTCAATGGGAGTGTCCTTTCAGCTGCATCGCAGGGTCGTGTACTTTCTGCTGCAGCTATCGGCCTATCACAGGTAGGGAGGCTGTTGAAGGCTGAAACTGAGGATGTGCGGCCAACTCAGTGAGGCGGAGAAAGAAATAAAAAAAAAAAAAAGAACAGCAGTTGGTGCAATACAGATGCATTTTATTGAATAGCTCAGTGGCCATAATAAATCTTTACTTACATGCATTTAAAGAATTATTCAGATCCAAGGGCTGGTTTGAAAAATGTTGAATATTTTTTGGGCAAGATTAGAAAGTGTAGGCACTTCATGCAAGATTAAGTCTTCTAGTCTAAAAACGGTGAATAAATGACCATATTTTCAGACTATACAACGCACAGGACTATAAGATGTAACTTGATTTACAGGAGGAAAAAAAGAAAACAATATATATTTTTCATCAGACCATAGACCAGACCCCCACTCCTCATTGGACCCCTACTCCTCATTGGAGACCCCCACATTAGACCCCCAGTCATTTTTTTTTTTTTAAGTAAACCTTTGTTTTGTTTTTTCAAATATTTATACAAAGAAAACACATAACAATAAGAAAAGAAGAATGAAATAACAAGACTGCGGATATGAGCAATCTCCTCAATCAGATGCCAATACAGTACAGCATTGATATGGTAGATAGTGACAAAATTTAGAACTTTCCCCTCCCCAGCAGGAAGATGAACAACATACAGTAGAGGTCTTCAAAAACATCACATCCCAGATCTCAAAGTACAGTCATATCGTACTAAAATCATGCTACAAGAGAGCTTAGGGAACCACCTGTCATTCAAAAGTTAGAGGGGCCACTGTGCCCGCCAGCACTCTGATATCCCAGCAGAAATTTCCCAGTTTTTTTTTTTAAATAGTATTTATTTATAGCTCTTTTACGTAAGGAAATACAGCACAACAATTTCCAAATAGGGAACAAGAACATTAATAGACAGAAGACAAAATTGGGCCGCAAGTCTAGATACTTCAGTATGCATACTTAAGATCACATTGAGGGAAAAGCATCAAAACAAAAGTAAATCCTCATGCATCAATATGTGAGTATTTCCCAGATTCTTTGAAGCAAACATTGGATAACGGTACAACAACAAACACTCACGCAATCACTCACCCGGGCCCCCCCCCGCCCCTTCAGGACTCAAACAGTATCCTGGGCACGGTACTCATGGTATGAGTTTACCAATTCCTTAATTTCATCACCTGACAGGACTTGTTCCGCAAAACTTCTCCACTTTTTGATGAATTTAGTCACTGACTTCTCCTTACTTTTCCCGGCCTCTAACCTTTCCAAATATAGTACCTTTTTCATCAGCCCTATAACTTCCTCCTTTGTAGGCACATTTTTCGTCAACCAATGTTGTAATAGGCATTTTTTGACCGCCATTAGGACAATATGTATTCCTGGGACTGCTACACCCCTCCCCTGAGATTCGTCTTGTCCCACTGGGATGAACTGAAATACACATTGCTGAGGTTCCGCCCTCACCTCTACATCCCAGACCTCCTGGATAAAAGAAGATTACCTCATCCCAGCGTGGCTTGATATATGTGCAGCTCCAAAGCCCATGCAAGAGGTCCGCTTTTAGTTGTTGGCATTTTGGGCACATTCTGAGGTAGTGCGCGGGAGCATTAGTATAAGATAAATTGAAAGCATATGTTGCTTTATGTAAAATTCTCAATTGCAACTCTCGCCATTGCTCGCTTTGGACTGCCTTTCTAATATATTCCATTCCCTCTCTCATTTTAAGAGTTAGATCTGCTACCTTGATGTCCCTTTCCCAATGTGCAAACACATTTTTAACCAAGCCAATAGAGCTCGTGTTGTGGATGCGTCTATACAAATCTGCAAGTGTGGACATACTCCAATCCACTCCATTTTGATGCCTTTCTCCCTCCATTGTTTGTACATCTTATTTTGCCTTCCCTGTGGGAAGGCCGGCAGTGACCAGAGTGGCATCTGGGGTGACACATAAATTGGTAACTTATATATCTTTCTGATCGCTTTCCACGCCATTATGGTATCTCTAAGTAGTATAGATTGTTTGGTACCTGCTGGGAGATCATTGAGTTTAGTATGTATGAGGGCTGTTAAATCCCACATTCGAGCCAACTCTCATTCTACCTCGCCGGCCGAGAAATAATTGGTGTTCCATACCCAATCTCTAACATGTCGAAATAGCGCTGCCAGATTATACAACCTAATATCAGGCATGTTCAGGCCTCCTTCCCATTTCAACAAGCATAGTTTTTTATAAGATATACGGGGTCTTTTCCTTTGCCAAAGAAAATGTATGAATGCGGACTGTAATTTCATTGCGTCTACATGTTTTAGCAGCATTGGGATTGTCTGTAATGGATATAGCATTTTAGGAAAGCTGATCATTTTTATTAGGCCTCATGCACACGACCGTTGTTTGATTCCGTGTCCGTTGCTCCGTTTTTCGTGATCTTCTGCGGACCCATTGGTTTTCAATGGGTCCGTGGAAACCTCGGCAAATGCACCGTTTGTCCTCCGCGTCCGTGGTCCGTGATTCCAGTCCGTTAAAAATATATAACCTGTCCTATTCTTGTCCGTGAAAAACGGTTCACGGACCCATTCAAGTCAATGGGTCCGTGAAAAATGCGGATGGCCATCCGTGTGTCATCCGCGTTCCGTGTCCGTTTTTATTGCGGATCCCTTGGCAGGCACTTGGGAAACATTGTCAGCCTGTCTTTTTGTAAAAATCTTTTGGTCATGTCCGCTAAAAAAAACGGAAGACACACGGAAACACAACGGAAGGCAAAAACGGACACGGATCACTGAACAACGGAACCACTTTTTGCGGACAGCATAAAAAAACGGTCGTGTGCATGAGGCCTTAGACAGGTTCTACCCGTCAGCGTCAATGGAAGCTCTTTCCATTTATCCAATTCTCTAATAATCTTAGTAATTAACGGAGGATAATTCAAAGAGTAGATTGAGGATGCTATCCTACCAATATAGTCTCTGCGAACTCTGGGATGCATCTAAGATGCGTTGATCACCCAAGTAAAGGAGTTGACTTTTCGACACATTTATTTTGTAGCCCGTTACATTACTATAGTTTTTAAAAATATCTAGGGTCGCTTGTAAGTGTAAACCCGGAGATTTCATGTAGATCAATAGATCATCTGCAAAACATGTGAGTTTCACTACCTCTTCGCCCACCTCCATCCCTTCGCTTCGTACACTGGTTCTCGTAGGAGGTAAAGGGCCAATGGCTCTAATGCCAGATCAAATAATATAGACGACAAGGGACATCCTTGCCTTGTCCCTTTATGAAGCCATATAATATAATGTCAGATTAAAAGCCCGGTACATGTACTTTTGCCTGTGGGACAGCATAAAGAGCTGTGACATAGTTCTGGAAGGATCCTCTCACATCTAAGGCGTTTAACACATCATCCAACCACTGCCAGCTGACATTGTCGAAAGCTTTTTCGGCATCGACTGCCAGGAGAGTGTGCGAGGCATCCGACCTCTTGCCCTTCAGACTTCCCATCACAGCCAGCACCTTCCTAATATTCGTTACAGCAGATAGCCCCAGATGAATCCTACCTGATGTTCCCCAATTAAGTCCGGCATAAATGTCGCTACTCTATTGGCTAAAATTTTAGAAGCTAATTTGAGATCTTGATTGATCAGAGAGATCGGTCTATATGAATCCGTATTTGTCTGATCCTTCCCCTTTTTTGAGATTAACTTGATATATGCTAGATTACTAGAGGGCGGTATTCTCCCTCCCTGAAGAACCCCATTATACAGTGCTGCTAAAGCTGACCCTGTCTCAGGTCCCAGGGCCTTGTAGAATTCTGCCGGGAATCCATCTGGGCCTGGGGATTTCACGTTGTGTAGGGATTTGATCGTCTGCTGTACCTCAGCCTCTGTTATCTCCGCATTGAGACTAGCGAGCGCCTCTGCTGACAATTTTGGAAGTCGCGCCTTCTCTAGTAGCTCTCGCGCCTTCTGTTTATCATATGGCTCTTGACAGTCCATGGATGTTTCTACCATGGTATTTCTACCATTTTCCTAGGGTGAGAATGTAAAATCCCATTTTCGTCCCTTAACCCCTCAAGGACACAGCCCTATTTCACCTTAAGGACCAGGCCATTTTTTGCAAATCTGACATCTATCACTTTAAGTGTGAATAACTTTAAAACGCTTTTACTTACCCAGGCCATTCTGAGATAGTTTTTTCGTCAAATATTGTACTTATGACACTGCTAAAAAATTTCAAAAAAGTAATTTTTTTGTATAAAAAAAACTAATTTACCAAAAATTTGGAAAAATTTAGCAAATTTCAAAGTTTAAAATTCTCTACTTCTAAAATATATAGTAATACCCCCCAATATAGTTATTACTTTACATTCCCCATATATCTACTTCATGTTTGGAGCATTTTGGGAATGCCATTTTATTTTCTGGGGATGTTTACAAGCCTTAGAAGTTTAGAAGCAAATTTTGAAATTTTTCAGAAATTTTCCAAAACCCACTTTTTAACGACCAGTTCAGGTCTGAAGTCACTTTGGGAGGCTTACATAATAGAAACCACCCAAAAATGACACCATTTTAGAAACTACACCCCTCAAAGTATTCAAAACTGATTTTACAGACTATGTTAACCCTTTTGGTGTTCCACAAGAATTAATGAAAAACGGAGATAAAATTTCAGAATTTTGATTTTTTGGAAAATTTTCCTTTTGAATCCATTTTATCCAGGAATAAAGCAAGGGTTAACTGCTAAACAAAACTCAATATGGGTTGCCCTGATTCTGTACTTTGCAGAAACACCCCATATGTGGTCGTAAACTACTGTTTGGCCAAACGGCAGGACATAGAAGGAGAGGAACACCATATGGGTTTTGGAAGGCAGATTTTGCTGGACGTTTTTTTTTACACCATGTCCCATTTCAAGCCCCCTTGGTGCACCCCTAGAATAGAAATTCCAATAAAGTGACTCCATCTAAGAAAGTACACCCCTCAAGGTATACAAAACGGGTTTTACAAACTTTGTTGCACAAGAGTTAATGGCAGATGGAGAAACAATTTTAGAATTTCTATTTTTGGGAAAAATTTCCATTTGAATCCATTTTTTCCAGGAATAAAGCAAGGGTTAACTACCAAACAAAATTAAATATGGGTTGCCCTGATTCTGTACTTTGCAGAAACACCCCATATGTGGTCGTAAACTACTGTTTGGCCAAACGGCAGGACATAGAAGGAGAGGAACACCATATGGCTTTTGGAAGGCAGATTTTGCAGGACTGGTTTTTTTACACCATGACCCATTTCAAGCCCCCCTGATGCACCCCTAGAGTGGAAACTCCATAAAAGTGACCCCATCTTTGAAACTACAGGATAAGGTGGTTTTTTTTTGTGGGACTTTTTTAGGGTAAATATTATTTTTGGTTGCTCTATATTAAGTCTTTTTATGGAAAGTAACAAAAAAAATTTTTTTTTAATTTCATCTCCTTTTGCCAATAACTCTTGTGGAACACCTAAAGTGTTAACAAAGTTTGTAAAATCAGTTTGGAATACCTTGAGGGGTGTAGTTTCTTAGATGGGGTCACTTTTTTGGAGTTCCTACTCTAGGGTTACATTAGGGGGGCTTCAAATGGGACATGGAGTAAATAAACCAGTCTATCAAAATCTGCCTTCCAAAAACCATATGGCGTTCCTTTCATTTTGCATCCTGCCTTGTCCCCGTACAGCAGTTTATGACCACATATGGGGTGTTTCTGCAAACTACAGAATCAGGGCAATAAATTTTGAGTTTTGTTTGGCTGTTAACCCTTGCTTTATTACCCGAAAAAATAGATTGAAATAGAAAATTTCCCAAAAAATGGGTGTTTTGGCACCGTTTTTTTTTTTTTTAACACTGTTCATCCGAGGGGTTGGGTCAAATGTTATTTTTATAGGGCAGCTTCTACATTTATTTAGATTTTACACTATATTATTATTTTAGAAGCAAAAAAAAAACTATTTTAGTATCTCTAAAGCCTTAGAGCTACAGTTTTTGAATTTTTTGGGTGATTGTCTTAGGTAGGGGCTCATTTTTTGTGGGATGAGATGGCGGTTTAAATGGAACTATTTTGGCGGGCATATGACTTTTTGATTGCTCGCTATTACCCTTTTTATAATCTAAGTTGACAAAAAATTGCTTTTTTTACATAGTTTTTTTTTTCTTTTACGGTGTTTATCCGAGGGGTTAGTTAAAATGTTATTTTTATAGAGCACATTGTTACGGACGTGGAAATACCTAATATGACTACTTTTAGTATTTTGTTGGTTTCAGTTTGACATCATCAACCAACTTAGAAAAAGAAAAATTGTGTGTCCACATTCTAAAAGTTTTTTTTTTTTTTTGGTTGGGCGACTGTCTCATGTAGGGGCTCATTTTTTGCGGGGTGAGAGGGCGGTTTTAATGGCACTATTTTGGGGGGCATTTCACTTTTTGATGACGTGCTATTACAATTTTCAGAATCCAAGGTGACAAAAAAAATTTTTTTAGACATCGTTTACATTTTTTTTTTTAAGGGCGTTTATCCGAAGGGGTTAGATAATATTTTATTTTTATAGATCAGATTATTACGGACGCGACGATGCCCAATATGTATGGCTCTCAGACTTTGGAGACACTAAAACAAGATTTTTTCAAAACTTAAATACAATAAAATCATTTTTGAAAAAAAAAAAAAAGTTGTTTCCGTGTTTCCAAAGTCTGAGAGCCGTAATGTTATGTATTTTCTAGGGGATTGTCTCGGATTATAATAATTTAGAACTCCATGGAAGTGTGATACTCCCTGAAGCAATAGTCAATGCAGAGGCCTGGATGATCAGGGCACGTGTCACATTGAGTGGTGGTGTCCTTCCGTATCCGCCTCTTGTGACACACTCTGCACTTTTTTGGGGTTCGTCCCTTCTTTCCAGTATGGGGGTCCACACCTGGAAAGTGTTGGCCAGGGACAACCCGGGCACCTCTAGTTCCTGAGGTACTGCGACCTGCTCTTTCCCGGTCTGAAAAGATCAGGGCCTTGAGGACTGCCTCATAGAATTGGAGGAATGTCCCTGTGCTGCCAGCACTTTGGGATAGTACAAAAGCGTTGTACATGGCAACCTGTACCAAGTAGACCGCAACTTTTTTGTACCATACCCGGGTTTTCCGCATGGCATTATGATGGTTTGAGGACTTGATCAGAGAGATCAACTCCTCCCATATACCGATTGTAGTCGACGATACAATCGGGTTTGAGGATCGTTGCCGTGGTACCTCGCACAGAGACTGGGGTGACGCCGTTACCATGGATCGTGGTCAGTATAAGGGCATCCCTCTTGTCCTTATATCTGACCAGCAACAGCTTGTCACTGGTAAGGGCACGTGTCTGACCCTGGGGATAGTTACCTGGAGGGGGAAGGTAGGGAGGCCACGCTGATTTTTCCGCACGGTCCCACAAGCGAACGTGGATCTGGCGGAGAGGGCCTGAAACAAGGGAATACTGGTATAGAAGTTATCCATGTACAAGTGGTAACCCTTATCCAGCAGTGGGTGCAAAAGGTCCCACACGAGTTTCCCGCTAACACCCAGAGTGGGGCGACATTCTGGGGGTTTAATACGGGAATCTTGCCCCTCGTACACACGAAATTTGTAAGTGTACCCTGAGGTACTCTCACAAATTTTGTACATTTTGACACCATACCTCGCTCGCTTAGAGGGAATGTATTGGCGGAAACTGAGTCTCCCCTTGAAAGCAACGAGAGACTCATCAACCGCGACCTCCCTTCCAGGTACGTAGGCCTCCACAAATTTGACCCCAAAGTGATCGATGACCGGCCGTATCTTATAAAGCCAGTCATAGGTAGGATCACTACGGGGGGGACATGCTGCATTATTTGCATAATGCAGGCATTTCCGGATGGCCTCAAACCGCGAACGTGTCATGGCAGTACAGTACAGTGGGGTCTGGTAGAGGACGTCCCCACTCCAGTAATGCCTGACACTTGGTTTTTTGACCAGGCCCATGTGCAGCACGAGGCCCCAAAACGTCCTCATCTCGGCTGCACTGACCGGCATCCAGCCACCGGGCCTGGCCAAAAAGGAGCATGGGTATTGAGCAACGAACTGTTGGGCGTACAGATTCGTCTGCTCCACCATCACAAGTGGGTCACTGAAAAAAAAACGAAAAAAGTCAATTTCAGTAAATCCCACTTTGGGAATCTGGATTCCTGGATTGCCAACAAACTCAGGAATCTCGGGCTCAAAGTCCTCTGGGGTGCACCAGGGCTGCTCGTACTAGTGCTGGCCACAGGGTCCCTAGCATGGGCTCCTCTGGCTCTGCCGCCTTGGGGGCTCATCATCATCATCAGATGATGAGGAGGATGCGGATGACAGGAGGAACGTGGGGTCATCCTCATCCTCACTCGCACTCTCGTGTGCGTGTGCGTGTGTGTGAGGCCGGGTGTTCACGTTAATAAAAAGCTAAAAAAAGGAAATGTAAAAGTGAAAAAAAAAAACTCGCTGATAAACGTTAGGACGCTGAACAGCGGTGGGGCGGGCGATGTGCTAACAGTGGCCGGACGTTAGAGAGCCGGCCACAGTCAGTGCACGCACGCAAAAGGAAAAAAAAAGCTCCCCCAAAAAATGGGGGGGTGGTACCCTGGGGGGGAAGGGTCTAGGGTCGCACAGCTAAGTGCTGTGTACCCTAGACACCAAAAACTTTTTCCTAACTAACTTTCCCTTACTATCCCTGCCTAAATACCCTCTCCCTTACTGACCCTAGGGGATGATGCTGCTGCTGGGGATGGTGCTGCAGGTCCGGCGGTCGGCTGCTCTCTCCTCTGCCACGCTGGAAACTGTGGGAGGAGAGAGGAAGCAGCGGAAGTTTGAACTTCGCGCCGCTCGCTGCCGCCGGCCAATCAGAGGGCAGACAACTGTAAGTGACGCTGCCACTGCCCCAATCTAAGGACAGTGCTTGGTGGTGTGTTTTGGTGGTGTGTTTCACACCACCGATCACCGTTCTTTTCCGGTTCATTGGGTCACCGGGGACCCGAATGCACCGGAAACGCAGCAAACCGCAGGTCTGAATTGACCTGCGGTTTGCTGCGATCGCCGATATGGGGGGGGGGCGGGGTCACAGGACCCCCTCGGCATTAGAACAAGGTTCCTGCTGAACTATATCAGCAGGAAACCATGTTGCTATCACACCCAAATCAGGCGCCATAGCAATTAATACACAGGACGTACAGGTACGTCCTGTGTCCTTAAGGATTCGGACATCAGGACGTACCTGTACGTCCTGTGTCCTTAAGAGGTTAAGGGATATAAGTGAATGCGTCGATAGTGTGGGCGTGTAAGATTTGCTAACAGTTTACCTGCCTTATTACCATGTTTAAATAGGGCAGCTTGTTTACAGTCCGCAAACCATTTGACTTTCCCTTCTTGAAGGTAGTCATAATAGTGCTTAGCAGTGATCCATAGCACTTTGTTTTCATCTGACGGGTTCTCAAGATATTTTGTATAGGCAAGTCGAACCTGCTGTATGGCCTGTTCATATTTTCTCTGCACCTCTCGTTTCTGTCCAATCGTGTAAGACATTAAACGCCCCCTCAACACCGCTTTTGCAGTCTCCCAGAATAATTTGGGGTTCTGTCTATGGGATTCATTGTCCTGGGAGTACTCCCACCACCCCTTTAACCTGTCAATAAAATCTTCATCAGTCGTTAAATGGCTTGGCATCCTCCAGACATTGTCTGAACCCCACAGAAAAATTTCCGCGATTTCAAGCCACATTGGGGCGTGATCTGATATCACTATATCAGCTAACTCAGTTTTTTGTGATCTCAAGACCACATCTGGGGACGCCAATATATAATCTATTCTGGACCACGACTGTTGCGAGTGTGAGTAGTGAGAGTACTCTCTGTCTACTGGATGATGGTGCCTTCATATGTCCACTAGACCAGTCGCTTCTATCAAAGGGGTTAATGTATGAGATCCCTCCGGATTTAGCTGTGATTTAGTCTGTCCCACATGTTTTCTGTCCTCTAAATTATTACGTACCCTATTAAAGTCCCCTGCCACCAACATGGGAGGACCTTTATTTTGTAGGAGTGAATTTTCTAAGGCCTGGTAGAAACTCATTTGAGCTGTGGGGAGAGTATACATTGTAAATCAGCATCTGCCCACCTGCCAATTGCAACTCCACTTTCAATAATCTACCCTCTCCATCTACATCACTTTTTACCAAGGTATATTGCAGATTTTTATGAAACAGTATCATTACCCCTGCCTTCCTTCCCATCGATGCTGAACCCAGTGCTTGACCCATCCATTGCCTCTGCATATCTCCAGAAATCTTGTTCCTCCAGATGCGTCTCCTGCAACAGGGCAATGTCTGTTTTTAGCTTTTTGAGATGTCTTAATATCATATAACGTTTCGCCTGCGAACGCAGACCCTACACATTCCATGTTACAATTCTCATAAAGGTTTTTTGGGTAGCCCTATCCCAGGAGACACATCCAGACAGACCCCAGACCGCCCATCACCAATTGGTGTTAGAAAGTACACGTCAATAGTGAGCGACAACAAGAACATTTCCCAACTTAGCAATCGTACCCTCCCCTCATCCCTACCCCAACAACAAACATAAGTACAGTGTATCAACGACACCATATCCCCAGTATTAACTTCTCATTTTTCCCGCAACTTCTGAAGCTATTGCAACTCCAAGTCTCCCTTAAATGTTTAATCGAGACAAATAAACTTACTGGATAACTCCCACCCCCAAGCCCTTTGCAATACTTAAGCTTTCGACTACGATAGTAGCCCATTTACCCCCTCATCTTTCAGTATGAGCAACGTAAATGATATATATTTATATATATATTTTTTTTTTTCTTCCCTCATTTATATCGTAAACACTCCCTTTCTCCAGTCCCTTGATTAATCAAATCAAACAAATCCCCCCGAAGTCCCCATCAACTTCGTGAACGAAGTATTGGGTTATCTTAGGGCCTCCTCATCAGAGGGTCTTACAAACACTGATCCTCCGGATCCTTCTCCTCCCAGTCCAGGGAATGACGAATATGATGAATGTATTCGTCATATTCCTCAAAACGAAGATAACGAGTATTCTACATCTTCGTTTTAGCAACCTATTCGTCAACTTAGCTAATTCTAGCAATCAAATAGGAAGGTTGACTATAGAGACAACTGTGTTTAATTCGCTATGCGATTATATAATTTTTTTTAATAAATAGAATAATTATAATAATTATCAAGTAATATAATTATTCTATTAAAAAAAAAAATCGCATAGCAAATTTAACACAGCTGTCTCTATAGTCAACCTTCCTATTTGATTGCTAGAATTAGCGAAGTTGACGAATAGGTTGCTAAAGCGAAGATGTAGAATACTTCGTTATCTTCGTTTTGAGGAATATGGCGAATACATTCGTCATATTCAGCTAATTCTACCAAGCCAACCATAGTAAACCAGGTCTAAGTAGAAATCGCAATGCGATTAATTCAAGTTATATTAATCGCATTGCGATTTCAACTTAGAGCTGGGTTTATAATGGGTCAGCTTGCTAGAATTAACCAAGTTAACGAATATGGAATATAGCAGCAGTGCTAAGTTGAAATCGCAATGCGATTAATTTAACTTGAAGTAATCGCATTGCGATTTCAACTTAGCACTGCTAGTGCTATATTCCATATTCGTTAATTCTAGCCTATGTAAGATAGCAGTGCTAAGTTGTAATCGCAATGCGATTAATATAACTTGAATTAATCGCATTGCAATTTCAACGTAATTCCTCAAATCCGACAGTACATTTTAGTATATGGAGACGTTCCCATGGTGATGGGGACACTCCATGAGCACGGAAGTCGGCAGAAGCGGCAACGGGCACTGACTAGAGCTGCCAGGAAGCCAGGAATCCTCAGGACAGGTAAGAACTACTTTTGGGAAGTGGGAAAGAAAAAAATATAACAAAAAAAAACAAAAAAAAACCCTGAATATTCAAAATAGCGAATTTATAGCGCTATATTCGAAATATTCGCGAATTAGCGAAGTGCCGATATTCGCTAAAAAAATTCGCTATTCGAATATTCGCGCTCAACACTACGATACCATATCCCCAGTATTGACTTCTCTTTTTTCCCGCAACTTCTGGAGCTATCGCAACTCCAAGTCTCCCTCAAATGTTTAATCGAGACAAATAAACTTACTGGATAACTCCCACCCCAAGCCCTTTGCAATACTTTAGCCTTCGACTACGATAGTAGCCCATTTACCCCTCATCTTTCAGTATCAGCAACGTAAATGATATATATTTATATATATTATTTTTTTTTCTTTCCTCATTTATATCGTAAACACTCCCTTTCTCCAGCCCCTTGATTAATCAAATCAAACAAATCCCCCCGAAGTCCCCATCCACTTCGTGAACGAAGTATTGGGTTATCTTATGGCCTCCTCATTAGAGGGTCTTACAAACACTGATCCTCCGGATCCTTCTCCTCCCAGTCCAGGGAATCGTCCGTGGCTTCCACAATCGTCGGTGATCACCGCTGGCAACATTGCTGGGAGTCCAGGGGTCTCTCTCTCTTACGCCGCTGCTCGGGTCCTGATGGTCTTCCGTCTATCGCCTGGCTATATTCCGGCTCCACGGCATCCTCCATGGCTTCCATGGCTTCTTTAGGGGTGAGGTAGGTATCAATGCAGCCATCTTGGTGAAACACTCTTAGTGTGGCTAGGTACAATAACGCAAACTTTATTTTCTGCTTAACCAAAGAAGAGCATATTTGTGAGAATGCTCTACGCCACTTGGTAACTTCCACTGAGTAGTCACTAAAGACGTATACTTTAGAGCCTCTCAATATGAGCGGGTGCTGCGCTCCCTTGTATTTCCGCAAGATCGTCTCTTTGGCAGCATAATTTAGATATTTCGTAATGGCCGGTCGCGGCCTAGGGTGGCCCCATTCTGAGTCAGTGGGCCTAGCTAGACCCAGCCTATGTGCCCTTTCGACTGTGTACTCGCCTTGAAGCCCCAGAGCTTGAGGGAGCTCCACCGCAAAGATTTGGGACAGCTGCGATGGCGGGATTTCTTCAGGCAAGCCTAACACCCGGAGATGACTTCTCCGCGATCGATTCTCCAGGCCCTTCTTTTTATCTTTAAGTGTCTGAAGTCGCTGCGTCTTCTCTGTCGCCGCCATCTTGTTCCGCGGCTGGCGCTTGTCTCCCTGGGAGAATCGCGGTGTTGCACTTGCTTGACCGTCTTTTTTCAAATATTTCTCCATCCACTTTTGTCTGTGGTCAGCGCTGTGGTCTGGGCTGGAGAGGTGCACCTTTAGAGGGCAATTGGGTGCCGGAGTTCTGATCACCTTCACCTCCTTATGAGCGCTCTGGAACCGGAAGTCTATAATACCATTTTTACAATGTTTATTCTACCCACCAGAGTCAGTGGCAGATTTTCCCAAGCCACCAATTTGCAGGTAATATATTCCATGGTAAGAACCACATTCAGTTGATAAAACTGCCTGGGGTCCCTGTAAATCTTGATCCCCAAATAAACAAAGCAATCGACCACCTTCAACCGCGAGAGCGGTGATATATCTCAGCATCCCACTTCATCCACTAGGCATAGACTGGACTTAGGTTTTCAGGTGAACTGGGCTGAGTATTTCCCAAAGCCATCTATCGTGTCTAAAAGTGCCTCTAGGGAGGGACCAGTATCAGCCAAATATACTAACAGATTTTCAGCATATAACGATAACTTCTCTTGTATTCCCGCTATCGACCATCCTTCTATCAGCCTGGTATTATTGACTAATTTGGTAAGAGGTTCCATAACAAGGGCAAACAGCATGGGTGACAGGGGGCACCCTTGCCTGGTACCTCTATGCAAGTTAAACGAGCGTGATAGATAACCATTTACCCTTACTCGTGCCGTAGGGGCCTGATATAATAATTGCACCCACCGTACAAAAACGGGGGAAACATTAGGCAGCGTAATGTCTCCCACATGCAATTCCATTCAACAGAGTCTAAAGTGTTTCATTGTTGAGAGATGCAATCGCTCTGGACCCCGCATTGTCGTGTCTAACCTGCAAGTTGGTAAACAATCTTCTGAGATTGATATCCGTAGTCTTGCCTGGCATTAAGCCAGATTGGTCAGGGTCAATTACTGATAATAGGACATCACCAAGACGTCTAGCCAGGATTTTAGCTAAAATTTTGGCATCAATGTTCAGAAGGGGCATGATCAGAAATACCCCGCGGCAGGTATATGAACTGCACTGGTCCGGAGGTTTCCCAGATTTGTGGATTACTACAATTATCGCCTCCACAAAAGATGGAGGCAATCTGTTGCATTGAAAAGCATAGTTAAAGAGCTTAAGTAACCATGCACAATGTTTATCCATATCTGACTTGTACCACTCCCGAGGGAAACCATCCGGACCAGGGGAATTGCCAACCGACATGCTCTCTACCGCCGCCTTGATTTCTCCCACCTCAATAGGAGAGGCCAAGTAATTCCTGTCTGTTTGGGAAAGTGGCGTAAGCTATATATTCTTTAAGAATTCCTGCATGTTGCCAGCTGTAAAGAGTATTTTAGAATTATAGAGATTGGAGTAATATCGGGCAAACTGATCGCATTTGTCTCCTGGTTGAGATATTTGAATACCCTCTACATTGGTAATGTGAGAAATTACTGTTTGAGGGCTTTCGGCTCTTGCTAGATAGGCTAAAGCTCTCCCATTTTTATCACCCTCCGAAAATACCACTTGTCTAGTATACTCTACCAAATGTAGGTCGTTGTACCTCCTCCCACGCTCTGCGGTTATCTTCACTAGTGTTCTGGGTATATTCATTTTCTTTACTTGCTACATCTGCTTCCATTTTGATTCTATTAACCTCAAGCTCTTTCCTATGCGAGGCTATGGCATGTATGAGTGTGCCTTGTGTTACTTGAAGGCCTCCCATTCAACAATAAGGTCAGAAGATCCCTCATTACATGCCCAGTAGTCAGTCACTCCCTGTTGAGACGCACTGGCCACTGGCAAAAGCTCCAGCCACCTAGAGTTAAGACACCACTGCCTGTCGGGGGTGCAAGTGGTTGAGCCAGGATCACGAATAGGGGGGCATGATCAGAAATACCCCGCGGCAAGTATTCCACCTTAGTCAACCATGGTAACAACTGCCTACTAACAAACACAAGAACTATACGGGATAGGGTATGGAAAGATACTGAGTGACAAGAATACTGACGGTCTCTCGGGTGGAGATATCTCCATCCTTCTGTCAAGGCGAAGTCTATCCGCAATCGGGTCTAGAACCGCGTTATAGTCACCCATCAGGATTAAGGGGCCAGTCGGCAGGATCTCCACCCTTCCCATTATGTCATCCAATACCCCTCTCTGAAAAGGGGGAGGGATATACAAGCCAACTATTATATAACCCACTCCCCGCACAGCGGCATTTACAATAACATAATGGCCTGACAAATCTGTCTGCACCGAGTGTAGCTGAAAAGGGATCGGTCTAGCCACCAGCACCGAAACTCCCCTGGCATAGTTGCTATATACTGCGTGATACGATGACCCCACCCATGGACGTTTCAACCCTAATAGTTTTTGGCCTCTCAGATGCGTCTCCTGCAACAGTACCACATATGGGGAGAAATTCTTCAAATAGTTGATATCGTTGAGTGCCCTGACATTCCAGGAGATAAATTTACAAGTGGCCATTCATGTTACGAACCCAACATCACACTCCGGGGGGACCCCAGAATGCCCAGGCCATTCACGCACACAAACATACCACAAGACCCAAAACATATATATGCAACACAGATTAACCCATAAAAGTAGGCATAACCCTCCACCCTGCCCAGACCTCCCCAACCTATCTAAGCCCAGCATTCTGAACTTTATAAGCTAACCGTCCCTTGTGAACAGGGGGAGACCAACAGAAAAACAAGAACTGTCACTGACTCCCAAGTTGTAAGGAACAGGACCGAGATTCGGAGAAGACGTCCATTCCATCCACAGCTCCCCGCGCATAAGGCAGCCATCCGTAGAGTGCATGGTACTGCAGCTACCTGGGGATCCGCAGATGCTCAGCCTCTCCAGTATGGCCGGACTAGGAGCGAAGCTCTGGGGGGAGGCTGGCATGACAGGGGTTTGGACAGTGAGGGGGCGCGGGAAGGGTTAAGGTTTTGTTTAGAGAAGGTGGAGTAGGAAGGTGGAGCTGGTTGCCAGGGCAATGGGGGAGGGGGGATAACGGTCAAGAGTGCAGGGTAGGGGCATGCAAGGTGTCATTTGGAGGAGCCAGGCAAACGAGCAGGATGGCAGACGTCAGCGTCATCCAAGAGCTGCTGGAGCAGCTGCGGCAGGAGGCAGCGGTGCGCGGGCCTGGCTGGCTCAGGGAGCAGGTGGGTGGCCTGCTCCCATCTACCCCTATGAGCTCCTCTACTGAGTCGGGCTGCCCGGCGCGGCGGAGGCCACCCGCCGGCGCGCCTGAGCCCGGAGTGCACCGCAAGAGCCCGGCGCCGGCCTAGGAGCCCCTCACGGGACCCTCCGCGGCGGGAGCGTCCGGTCAGCCCGCAGTGCGGCGCTCCCGCCGCGGGAGGAATCCGGATGCATGGCGGGGCTCAGAGAGGAGCGGGGCCCCCTCCCCCGCCCCCTGCAGCATGGACATCGGGGTCAGGACCAGGAAGCGGTGGATGTGCCTCTTACCCGGCAGTCCACCCGGCGGCGGGAAGCAGTGTGCCTGGACGGGCTCTGCAGCAGGGATCCTTGCAGAGGCCTGTGGTGAAGGACGGAGCAGGGAGGCCCGCCCCTGTGTGGAGAGAGACGAGCCGGCAGGAGCTCAAGCAGGGCGGGCTGCACTGCTAAGAACTACGGCTGAGTGCAGGCCCACAGCTCCCAGAGAAGATGACAGCGCCAGCACTCCAGGGTGGAGGTCTCCAGCAAGTGCAGCCAGCGTGGAGCGGTCGTCGGCAGAAGAATTCCAGGAGGAGGTTGTGAGCAGCGCTGTGAGAGTCCGGGAGCAGCAGGAGTCAGGACTGACGGCGGCGGGCGTCACAGCACCCGCTGTGCCTGGTGAGTCAGCATGGGGTCCCATTTTAGCTCAGCTTATTTCCCCAGGGGTGGGGGTCCCGGGGGATGTGGGTAGGGGGCTAGGTCAGTTGTTGGGGGGTTTGGCCGGTTTAGTGGCGGGATTAGGGGGTGTGGGGGGCTCCCCGGCTCCGGCGTGGGGGTTGGGGCAGCAGCCCAGGGTGGCGGCGGGGGGGGCGGTGCAGGGCCGTCGGTTTCAGGGCAGACGCAGGCGGGCGGGGAGGATGGAGAGAGGCAGCGGTTGGATGATAGTGCTCGCGGAGAGGTGTACGTGTGCTTTGAGGGCCCCCTGGGGGCCCATCTGAAGCAGGAGGTGAAGGAAAAAATCTGGAAGGGGGAATACGTCGAGATTTTTTCCTTGTTGCCTACTGAGCGTTTTAACCTGGATAGAGGCGAGGAGGATGGGAAAAAGAGGATGGCAGCGGCGGTATCGGTTAATTCCTAGAACGTTTTCCAATTGGCTGCAGGCGTTCGCCATTTTGGCAAGTGTTATAGGGAGAAGGCGCCAGAGTGCTGCTCGGCCCTGTTTTGTTATCAGGATGCTATAGGCGAGGCGTATCGGGTCTATGGGGGTCTGGGTGGCTGCGATACGGCGAGCAGTTTCGGCAGAGGAAGGCGGTGCGGCCTGACATCCGGTGGGATCACAAGGATATCGGGTTGTGGTTGAGGGTGGCGGCACCCGCTCGGCTGGGGCAGTCCTTTCGGGGGACCAAGGGGTTCGTCGTCGGGAGCATTGGCAGCAGCGTCCGCCAAGGGACTGTGTTTCCTCTTTAATGAAGGAAACTGCCGGTTCGGTGCAAAGTGCAGGTTTAAGCACGAGTGCACCACGTGCGAGGGTTCCCATGGGGCAAGTAGATGTTTTAAAGGGGAAAGCAGAAGTCGTGGGATCATGCTGGAAAAGGGGCGGACTCGGTTCGGGTGGAAAAGATGCAGGGGTTCCTAAATAGGTACCCGGATCGGGAGGCGGCGATTTTGTTGGAGGCGGGTTTTCGGGAGGGTTTTCGGATCCCTTCGTGTGCGGTGGCGATGGGGGCGGTGCCTAAGAATTTGAAGTCGGCGCTATCGCATCCGGAGGTGGTGGGGGAAAAGTTGCGGAAGGAGGTGGATATGGGGAGGATGGCGGGACCGTTTGACGTGCCGCCTGTTGCGGACCTGGTGGTTTCGCCTCTGGGGTTGGTGCCCAAGAAGGAGCCGAATAAATTTCGGCTCATTCACCATCTTTCGTTTCCTAAGGGTGCGTCGGTCAATGATGGTATAGACCCGGAACTGTGTTCGGTGGTATATACGTCATTTGATGCGGCTGTGGATTGGGTGAGAAAATTGGGGCGGGGGGCACTTTTGGCGAAGGTTGACATAGAATCAGCCTTCCGGTTGTTACCGGTACATACGGATAGCATGCGCTTGTTGGGTTGTGTTTGGGGGCGGTTATTTTGTGGATAGGTGTTTGCCCATGGGCTGTTCAGTTTCTTGTGCGTATTTTGAAACGTTTAGTTCCTTCTTGGAATGGGTGGTGGCGGACGTATCGGGTTGTTCGTCCTTGATTCATTATTTGGACGATTTCTTGTGTTTGGGGTCAGGGGGTCGAGGGTCTGTTCGTTATTGTTGCATACGCTACAGTCGGTTTTGCAAATTTTGGGGTCCCGTTGGCGGAGGACAAGGCAGTGGGCCCTACAACAGAGCTCTGTTTCTTGGGGATTGTCATCGACACGGTGCGGATGGAATGTCGGCTGCCGGAGGAGAAGGTTAGCGATTTGCGGCAGGTGGTGGATTAGGACGTTAGGTCGGGAAAAAATTACGTTGCGGGAGTTACAGTCTTTGTTAGGCAAACTGAATTTTGCGTGTCGAATAATGCCCATGGGGAGGGTGTTTTGTAGGCGGTTGTCGTCGGCAGCGGCGGGAGTGGTTTCGCCTCACCATTTTATCCGGCTGAGGAAGGAGTTGAAGGGAGATTTGCGGGTGTGGGCAGGGTTCCTGGAGCAGTATAATGGTAGGACTTTGGTGATGAGGGATTCTTGTGATGATGTGGATTTTGAATTATACACGGATGCGGCTGGGGGGTTGGTTTTGGGGTGTATTGCCAGGGTCAGTGGTGCGCCGGGCGGTGGCCGGAGTCTTGGGTCACGCGGGGGTGGGTCAGGAATCTGGCATTGTTAGAATTGTTCCCTATAGTGCTGGCGGTTGTGTTATGGGGAGAGGTTTGAGAACAGGAAGGTGCGCTTCCATTGCGACAATATGGGGGTGGTGCAGGCGATCAATAGTTTATCGGCTTCTTCCCCGCCGGTAGTGCAGCTGTTGCAATTTTTAGTTCAGCGATGTTTGTTGTTGAATGCTTGGGTGGTGGCGGTTCACGTGGCGGGGGTGTCTAATTCTGTGGCGGATGCTCTCTCTCGTTTACAGTGGGAGCGATTCCGGCTTCTAGCGCCAGAAGCGGAAGAGGACGGTTTGGTGTGTCGGATTGGATCTGGGAGCTGCTGGAGGAGACGGTGATGGGTTTGCTGCAGGATTCGTTGGCTGGTGGGACCTGGATTGCGTACGGTAACGCCTGGGAGATGTGGGAGCAGTGGTGCTCTAAGTGGGGCAAGGAAGAGGGGGATGGTGAGAGGTTGTTGCTGGGGTTGCTCGGGCATTTGAAGGATGAGGGGTGGTCTATCTCCCGGGTTAACAGGTGTGTGGCGGGCTTGGCTTTTGGGTTCAAGCTGCGTCGTCTGCCGGATCTGACTAAGGCCTTCTTGGTTAAGCAGGTATTGAAGGGTTGGCGGCGGGCAGGCAAGTTACAGGACGCCAGGCGGCCTGTGTCTTTTCAGTTGTTGCTGCGCCTGGGGGAGGTTTTGGGGAGTGTGTGTACGTCGGCTTGGGAAGTAGTTTTATTTAGGGTGGCGTTTTCCCTGGCGTTTTTGGTGCGTTCCGGTTGGGGAGTTGGTCAGTGGGAGTGTCGTTAGGGCTGGAGGGTTGCGAGTGGGTGATGTGTGTTGGTATCCGGAGAGGGTGGTGGTGCGGTTGCGCAGGTCAAAAACGGATCAGGAGGGAAGAGGAGCCAGTTTTCGTTGTTTCGGTCCCGGTTGTGCGATGTGTCCGGTCTGTTGTGTGGCGGAGTATGGGGGCCGGGAGGGTCCGGCCGGTTTACCCTTTTTGCGACATGAGGACGGTCGTGTTTTTATCGCGTTTCCAATATTTGGCGGTGTTTAAAAAATGTTTGCAGGCCCTGGGTGTTGAAGGGGATGGTTTTTCGGGCCATTCCTTTAGGATAGGGGCGGCGACGGAGGCCGCCAGGTTGGGTTTGAGTGAGGAGGCAATTATGAGGATTGGGCGCTGGGAGTCGATTCGGTTTAGATCTTATGTTAGGCCTCATCTTTTATAATGGGGTAGTAGGGCGTGTGGCGGGGAATGTCCTGTTTTTATTTAAAAAATAAAAAAAAAAAGAAAAAAAAAAGTTTGGTTTGTTGTTGTATTCTTCTCTTTTGTTTTGTTTCAGGTCCGGCGGCGTTGGTGTGGGTGCTGGGCCACTCGTATGTTTTTTGGGGAGCGGTTAGGGCGGATGTGAGGCCCAACGGGCGGCAGCTGGGTTTTGCTGGGTCGGAAGCGGAGATTAGGTGGATCGGAGTTAGAGGTATGTTGTGGGGAGGGGTGATGCGAGAAGTGCACCGGTTTGTGCGATTGGATCGCCCCCCTGATGTATTGGTACTCCATGCGGGGGGGAATGATTTGGGCGCGCGCCCGTTCCGCGAGTTAATTAGGGATGTGAAGTATGATCTGCTTCGGCTGTGGGCGTTATTCCCGGGTTTATTGACGGTCTGGTCAGACATTGTGCCTAGGAAGTTTTGGAGGGGTGCTAGATCCGTGGAGGCCATTAACAAAGCTAGGGTGAAGGTGAATAGGGCCGTGGGTAGATTTATGGCGAAGAATGGAGGTATAGCGGTTCGTCATGAGGAGTTGGAAAAAGGTGTTGGTGGTTTTGGAGAGCTGATGGTGTGCACCTGAATGCAGTTGGGATAGATTTGTGGTCGTTGGGCATTCAGGGAGGTATTGAGACAGCGTTACGGATGTGGAGGGCCGCGCAGGCTTAAGGTGGTCAAGCTGCGCGTCGGTGGAGGCGGGGAGGTCCTAGAAGTGGAATTTATCGTGGCTAGTGAGGATGAGAGGGCCCTGCGGAGGGGCTGGACTCTCATAGAGGAACCTGTTTCGAGGAAATAGGCGTCCATCAGTTGGTGCCCCCGAGCTGGGTTATACGGCTGGGGGCAAGATGGAGTCGCCAGGTTGGGTGACCTCGGTGGTTGCTGGGGCTTCTAGGATCTCCCTCGGCCTAGGAAAAATGTTGTTGTTAACTATGTTATTTATTTTATTTAATAAAACGGCTGCTGTGGCCGATTATATCCGAACAGTGAGTCCGTGTGGTTATTTTAAGGAAGGGGGGAATTAGGAGTACGTGAGTTGGCAAGATGGCACAGCACCGAACGTGAGTGGACAATACCCTTGTCATGTCAAGCCAGTCTGAGGCTTCCACCGGGGTAGAGAATAATTTTGCTGATTCTCCTTCTTAGACTCTGAGGCGTGCTGGATACAACATAGCATATTTGAGAACCTTCTCCCGCAGACGCGCTCTCACCGCAGTAAACTGTTGCCGCTGTGAAAAATCCGGGTAAAATGAGATCCTGGTGTTTTTAAATGTAATATCCTTTAACTAGCGGGCCACCGTTAGAATAGTATCACGGTCCCGGTAATTCTGAACTTTCAGTATGAAAGGGTGCGCTGGAGCCCCCGGCAGCAAGGGTTTAGTAAGTATTCTGTGTGCCCTCTCAACGACAAAGCTGGTGGATAGGTTAATGGGACCCAATCATTGTTTAATAAGTTGCTCCGCAAAGTCCTCAGGTGACTGACCCTCTGCCCTTTCTGGCAGACCCATGATGCATATGTTGTTTCGCCTGTTTCAGTTTTCTGCGTCTTTAACTTTAGCCTGTAGGGTCTTCACTTGTTGTTGAAGGACTCTAACATGGTTTTCTACTAGATGCACCACATCTTCGACCACACCCAATCTTCTCTCCACTTCTGTGGTTCTATCACAAATTTTTTAAATGTGTTTAAATGTCATGTCTAAGGCAGGTGAGATCTGCTTGAACGTGATCTATTTTGACTGTGAGGGCAGACTGACAATGCGTAATGGCGGACATTATTTTACTCAAATCAGCCTTCCCTTGGTCAGAAGGGCTGTAGTCTCCTTTTCCCTCTGTTTGACTCATGACATCCACCATCAATTTGGGAGGAATGGTGCCACTGGAAACACCTGTCTTACGGCCCATGTATGTAAGATGTGTGACAGGAGGCTGTGAGAGGGTGATCGCCCTCCCCGGTAATGTTAAGAGGATTTTGGTGGCACCAGAATGCGAAGAGATAGTACTGGTCCCACTTTTATCTAGATGGACAGAGACTCTCCCAACCCTCAGAGGGGCTTAACCAGCAGGACCTCCCAGACAGGTCAGACCGTTATATTAGTATTCCGGGGTATCCCAGGCCTGAGGGATCCCCCTGACACAGTCCCGTATATCTCTAGTATGCTGCAGGGGCTCACTGGAGACAGTTCAGGCACAGTAAGCGCCCTATGAAGGGAGCACAAATACCTTGGGGTGTCGGATCGCCTCCCAGCGTCACCTGCCGCAACTTCCAGACAGGTAAGTCCCTTAAAGGGAACTGCTCCGGCTGTGGTGCCACCAGTAATTCCTGCGGCCCGGTTGTGTAACTGGTGTGGTAATGGGCAGATTGCAGGGTCAGGCCGTCAATGCGGCACAGCTCATCCACTGGTCCCGTGATGTGCAGCAGCAGGCAGCACCGGGCTCCCGAGGCTCGAACCTCCGAAAGGTGCCGCTTCTCCCAACCTTGATGGCGCGCGGGAGGTCACGCTGGAAACTGCAGGGCCGGGGTTCGGAAGCGCCAATGTCCATTCCAAAATGGACAGAGGGAGGACAGCAGGGGTCCAGACCTTCACGGGTCCACATATGCAGGTCTACAGGGATCGTAGGCGACTAGAGGAACAGGTAGCCAAGATGGCGCTGCGTATCCCCAGTGTGGCGTGAGGTAAGATGCCGCACCCAGGGTGCCGACACTGGCCAGAGAGTAAAGGGGTCCCCAGACAGTTCAGTCTACTCCTGCTTCCTCTGTAATCACAATGCTGCTGTCCTAGAGCGAGTTAGACCACGGATGGCCAGGATTTTGAGAGGATTCTGGAGAAGCTGAAGCAGTGTGCGTCCTCACTCCATGACAGTTAGGCCACGCCCCGATGATGGAACCTTAATAGCTAGTACTGATTCCCAGTTTAGACACCAAGATGTAGAGCGAAAAGGTGACATTAATTGTTCTATCTCTGTGAAAAAGAAACACACATCAATAAAAGGTTTCCATTTGCAAGAAAAAGAGACTGTGTGTCTGCCTTCCTGCCTTTCCACCTTGGCCTTGTCCATAAAGAGATGGTTGACCTGTTGGACCTCTTCCTCCACCGATGGGATCTGAGGTCGTAGCCAATATGCCAATATGCAGCCCTTCACCACCAAGAAGAATATATGAACCACACTAGGCCAAGTCACATCAGGTGAGGGAGAATGAAACAAAGCCTGTGGAACCAGAGGGACTGTGATGTTCCACTTTGAGTGGCTGAACCCTATCACTCTTCTCAGACCCCATTCCTCATTAGACTACAGATCAGACTCTCATCAGACCCCAAGCCCCATAAGCTTCAGATCAGACATAAAAAAAAAAAAAAAAGACTTACTTCGCATGCTCCAGACAGTGCTGCCATTCTGCAGATCCAGGACACCACTCCCTGGTCTTCTTCTGGTGCACTGTGACCTGACATCGCTCAATATCTGGTTATAGTACGCGCCTTTGTGCACCATGACCTGACTCTGTATAAAGTCAGGACATAGTGCAGAGCAGGGCCTGGAAGAAGACCAGGGATGTTGAGTACAGCCGTTGCAGCGCTTCCCTCAAGGGATGTGCAACCTGTGTGGCCACACAAGGTGCATTACCTTTACTTCTAAAGGGGGCAACAGACGGCCCCCTCTCCGGGACACCTGGTCACCAAGTCAATTAATCTTGTGTTCACATGCCCCTGCACTTGATTATATCTGCGTCCACAGTTCACTTGGATGGGGCTAAGCTGTTCCTAGGCTATGTGAACGTGACGTCAGTGGCCTAGGAAAAACTGTGTGAAGGCTGCAGCGTTCACAGCAGTGCCGCTGCCTTCTCGAACAGCTGATCAGATAATGATGACTCATCCTGAGGATAGGTCATCAGTATCAAAATACTGGAAAACCTGTTAACTTAGTCTGGCACATCCTATAGAGGAAGCTGAGATGCAGACCTTTTAGCTTCACCCTTAGCTCAGTCAGGGGGTCTGTTTT
The DNA here is from genome assembly GCA_033119425.1 of Bufotes viridis. Lineage (NCBI taxonomy): Eukaryota > Metazoa > Chordata > Amphibia > Anura > Bufonidae > Bufotes > Bufotes viridis. Next base: position 118,506,804 of record CM065594.1, read on the forward strand.
CAGCAGATGAAGTGAGAGATTGTGCTTTGCCTCATTCCCCAGGACTATCGATCTCAGTATGACCTACCAAAAGAGAGAGAGATATCTTTACTAGAGATGAGCGAATTGAAGCTGATGAAGTGGAAGTCGGTCCGAATTTCAGGAAAAATTTGATTCGCACCGAATGCGAATTTCCTCGCGCTTCGTAGTAACGAAACGCATTTTCCCTAAAATGGCTGCTAAAAATGGCCGCTACACATGTGAAGACATGGGGCAAGGAACTCTGGGAAGGCGGGATCACCCATAATGCCATGCATGCAGCCAATCAGCAGCCAGCCCTGTGATGTCGCAATAAATAGTAAATAGCCTCATTCATCTTGGATTCTGCCATTTTCTAGCGTTTTTAGTGCAGGGACACTGCTAGGAAAAACCTCATTGTGCAAAAAAGCAATTTACAAGTGCAGTGAAACATTATTCAAGGTGCAGGGAGGGGATAGGGAGGAATTATTTCACAGAATTTATGTAGAACAGGGTTCGGTAAAGGAGGTTACAGCCTGGGTATTAGAAACAATCCTATTACACCTTGCTACACAGACTGGGGATCCAAATAGCCATTATACAGCTCTGTAATTTCAGAAAACCGTTCTTGTTATAGGGGTTCAAGTGCTACAGTTGTGTTCAAAATTATTCAACCCCTACTGAAATTGAGTGTTTTGGCCAGTTTGACATTGATTTTGATCATTTCAGTCATCTTGTTTACAATTAAATCAAAGAGGCACTTGTAAGTCAGACAAATATAACATAACATTTATAACGAAATGACCACAAATGTCTTTTTTGTGCTCACATCATTATCAGTTTTATTCAACCCCCAAGTGACATTCAATCTTAGTACTTAGTACAACATCCTTTTCCAGTTATAACAGCTTTTAAATGTGAAGCATAGCTTGACACAAGTGTCTATCAGCAATCTACGGGTATCTTCGCCCATTCTTCATGGGCAAAAGCCTCCAGTTCAGTCACATTCTTAGGCTTGCACGCTGCAACTGCTTTCTTTCAGTCCCACCAGAGGTTCTCAATCGGATTTAAGTCTGGTGACTGCGATGGCCTCTTCAAAATGTTACAGCCTTTAATCTGCAACCATGCTCTAGTGGACTTGGAGGTATGTTTGGGATCATTGTCCTGTTGAAAGTCCAACGTCTCCCAAGCCTCAGGTTTGTGACGGACTGCATCACATTTTCATCCAATATCTCCTGGTACTGAAGAGAATTCATGGCACCTTGCACACGCTGAAGCTTCCCTGTACCTGTAGAAGCAAAACAGCCCCAAAGCATGATTGACCCCCCGCCATGCTTCACAGTAGGCAAGGTGTTCTTTTCTTCATAGACCTTGTTCTTCCTCCTCCAAACATAGCGTTGATCCATGGGCCCAAACAGTTATAATTTTGTTTCATCAGTCCACAAAACACTATCCCAAAACTTTTATGGTTTGTCCACATGACTTTTGGCATACTGCAGTCGACTCTTCTTATTCTTTGGAGACAGCAAGGGGGTGCGCCCGGGAGTTCTGGCATGGAGGCCTTCATTACGCAGTGTGCGCCTTATTGTCTGAGCTGAAACTTCAGTACCCGCATCTGACAAATCTTTTTTCAGTTCCTCAGCAGTCACACGGGGACTTTTCTCCACTTTGCGCTTCAGGTAGCGCACAGCAGTCGAAGTCAGCAACTTCTTTCTGCCACGACCAGGTAGTTTTTCAACAGTGCTCTTTGCCTTGAATTTGCGATTGATGCTTCCTATGGTGTCTCTTGGTATGTTTAACATCTTTGCAATCTTCGTATAGCCATTGCCCTTCCTGTGAAGAGAAATCACCTCTTCTCTTGTCTTCCTGGACCATTCTCTTGATTTCACCATGTTTGTAAACACACCAGTAAATGTCTAGAAGGAGCTGAGTATCACAGTCATTTTACATCTGCCTAATTGGTGCTTATTATGCTTGATTGCTGCTCCTTGACATCCACAGGTGTTTTCAATACCTGATCGAAAACACTTGAATGAACCTCTGTTCTTAAGAGTGGTAGTCTTTAAGGGGTTAAATAATTGTGTCAATGAAGAAATCACAAAAAAAAACATTTAATACTGTATTACAAAAACAATTGATGTCATTTTAGTTGCATTTAGTTCTTTAAAAAGTCCTTGTAAGATT